>JALGBA010000375.1:172500-772500 GCA_023970755.1 Azemiops feae
CAGATGCCTTGAGGATAAACTAGAAATTAAGATATTTCAGATCAATATGAGTTTAAAAAAACAGTGATCTTTTTATGGCTTACTTAAGAAAACTTCTTACCCCATTATTTGTTCCTCATGAGTTGTGTCAAGAACGTTGAAAAAAAAGCGAAAGGAAACAGTGGTTGTCTTCTTACAATCTTCTCATCATTTGGGATATCACCCTCTGCTGAGCAAGTTCATATTTTACGTATTTTCCATTAACATCTGGATCTATATTTTTATGTTTTATATATCAGAATCTAATTTCTCAGGATAAAGGTTAGCCTAATGTTGACATGCTAGTTTCTGGTGTTCAGCACCCTTATTGTTGAAGAACATATCACATAGAAGGAAATGACACATTTGGGCAATCTTGACCAATGTTTGCCTGCATGTTGTGGATTACTTCATCCCCTAACAGAACTCAACAATGCACACAGGCTATCTGAAGGCAGAAGCTGTTCATTCATTCCAGTTGACCAAGAAGGAACTGGCTTGCAGCTTTTCATGCATTGGTTATATGTAGCATGCGTAGGGCCTTGTAGCTGGGGGAGTGTAATCTAAAACAAACAATTGTTCCTGGCAAAGACTTACTCCCCTCCAGGGGTTCCTTGTGAGGAGGGGTGGGGCGATCTCCTCCTGAGTAGCCTTACAGTCCTTCTCAGTACTTGCCTACACTCCACTCTCTCTGCCCTTGGATCAGTGGAGTAGGCAGCTGTTCCTCATCAGAGGAGATTAACTGCCTATCAACACTGATCAGCAGCCGGTCCTCCCCTGATGCCTGAAGGGCGGGGGATTGCATGGTCCTCAGCCCCTGGCCTGCCTTCCCTGTCAGCCGGTTCCAGTTCCAACTCTTCCTCCGAATTGGTCTCTGAGGAGGCCATGACATAAACTATTTAACAGATTTAAAGGTAAATGTTTTGAATTTAAGCCTGGAAAACAGTTGACAACCAAATGTTTATGGAGATCCTCAGTCATCCAGGTCATGATTGTCTATGTTTCGCTGAAAATAAGACCCCACCGGAAAATAAGCCCTAGCATGATTTTCCAGGATGCTCGTAATGTAAGCCCCATCCCAAAAATAAGCCTTGGTTAAGATCATCAGCCAGACGGACGCATTTAGTACCATATTTTCCCGGAAATAAGACCTAACCAGAAAATATGCCCTAATGCATCTTTTGGAGCAAAAATTAATATAAGACAAGGTCTTATTTTGGGGGAAACAGTACTTTATTTCTCCCAGATATCTGTTTTGGATATAGAGCAAATAAGCCTTACTAAGTACCCATGTTAGCATAAAAAAGATCCTCAGTGTGGTTGGCATTGACAATATTCAATATTTAAAGAATACTAGAACTCGTTAAATTGCTGTGATCTTGCCGAGCTAATAAGAAATCCAGGCAGATGCATAATATACCCAGCAATTAGACTAGTGTTGCATTTCTAAATCAAATTAGTATGCCATGTTTGAAAGTCCTTTTTAAATTAATTGGTTATACAGGCAATTGACATTTTCAGTAGGACTTCAGCATGTTCTGGAGAACATGGCCCTGGAGAACAGCACTTCTGTAAGGATGAGGGCTTGATGGGGTTTTTTAGAGCAGACTTTCCTCCATTTTGTGACTTCCACAGGAACTGGATTACAAACTCTCCCAACTCTGAACTGCCTGATGGATAGTCATAATTATTTGTAATTACAGGTAGTCCGTCTGGCTTTGCTTTGAGCTTAGACGTTACTTAGACATATTAAGAACCTGAATGCAAGCTGGCTTTCAGTAATTTAATATAAAGAAATGCAGTGGAATTGATGTAATTGTACCATTTGTATAGTACAATATAAATCATGAGGCCTTTTCCCCCTTTCTATCAGGTGCAGGAATTTGAACTGTTGGATGTCAGCTTTGTGAAAGATGCCCGATGTGGGAAACCTGCCAGAGCCCCTAAGGTAGGAAACATTTCTGCATACGTTACAAATGTGGCAGTGATCATTTATCATACAACATGAAGAACATACTAAAAGAAAAGATGCCTTAAATGTGCTGATACTTATTGTGTTTCCATTAAAGAACCATGACATGCTTTATTGTAGGAATATTGTATGGGTTTTTGCACAATTTTTAAAGAATACCTTTGAGGGAAACTCTTGTTAGGATAGCTATGTGATAAGCATAAGCCTGACTCGGTAACTGCAGATATTCTTGATTTAATACAAATTCCTTTGTCCAGATATTTTACAAGTTAGAAATGACATTTGTGTTAACCTGAAAGTGCTTGTCTGAGGAATGAATGACTACTTCTTCACACAGACATTCCCCCTGGAAGATACTGGTTAGCTCCTTCCTTGTGGATAAATTACTCAAAAATCCCTCTAATCTTTATATTACACTGTTAGTCCTGTGTTAATTTTCCTCGTATGGAGGATTTTTTTTAAAATGAGAGAATTCCATAATCTAATTTGCCCAATGGTAGTCTCCTGTTTCCAGATGTAGTGTGCCTGGCGGGTGATATGTAGACTTACTCTGATTACATGATTTTTTTTCACAGTTTCTTTTTACTTTTGTGAATATTGCAGTGAAAGGCACATAGTTTTAAAAATTAAACACATTGATTAATCACATCTTGGAGACTTCAGTTGAATATATCTTAATAGAAGTATTCCCTTGTTTTCGTTTGCAGGAACGTAGGGCATATTATTGCCAGCCCTGCATGTGACCATACAAGATCTCAGAATATGTTTTCACTACTACTTAGCATAAGGTTAACTGTGAGGTTTTTAATACATTAATGAGACCTCTGTCGCTTTATTGAAAAGCACATTAAGTCAAATGATTAGAAAATCTTGGTGGAAATGCCTATAATATGATCCAGTTAAATCGAGCCAAATTAGTTTGAATAAGAAGCTGGAAGTATACTCATGTCCCTTTTTAAGGGAATCACTATAAATAACGTCAATCAGTGATCACTTACTAAACTGATTTTTAATAGCATCAGGATGCATTGAGGACAGTCCCTCACCTCTCGCTTAGAATACTGTAATCTGATCTTCACGGGGCTATCCTTGAACAAGCATGCCTGCATATTTATTGATCAGCCTCAGTACTGAAGAGCTATGTTGGGTATCAGTATGTTTCTGAGTACAAGCCAAAGGGTTGGTCACTACCTTTAATGACTTGGCACCTGGTCATGTTTTCCTAGTCAAACCTGCCCACTTGATCCAGACCCTTAGGGAGCTTCTTCTGAGAGTACCCACCTACCATGAAATGCTGGGGGGGGGGAGGCCTCCCATCCCATCCCTGATGCGATGGAAGGCAGGGTCCCCAGCAGCTTATCATATGAGGCAAGAATGGCTCCCACTCTTAAGGTTTGCCAGAAAGATGTAAAGTGGTGAGTCTTCAAGGGCTTTTTGAGAATGCGTCTGAAGCCATCAGTGTATGCTTTTATTTCTATTATACTTGCATATGGCCTACTGTTTTGTTATTATTGACTACTGTATATTCTTGTTGGTACTATATACTGCCTATAGTCCAGCAAAATTGATCTGGTGTAACATTTCATTTAAAGTCAAACATTTGTTGCATTTACTGCATATTAAATTGAATGTCTTGGTGAGAGCTGTGTGGTATTTTACCTGGTCATTAACATCTGCATGTCTTCTTTCCAAACAAAAGATACTCTTAACAGCATTTGTGGAAACCCCAAATCTCAAATGCATAAACAAGCAGCATCCTTGGCCTTTCTTAATTAAAAATGGCAGCTTTGTGCGAAGCTGGTCATGCACCTGAAGATGATATTTGGCTCATAGTTATTTCTGAGATATTTTGCTCTTCTTCCGAGGGCCCACTTCAGCGGCAAAAGCTTTTCAAAAGGTTAGAAGTATAATTGAAAATCCAGAGTAGCAGTTTATGGTGCTTGCCTGTAAATATCAAAGTAGTTCTTCCTGATTATTGATTTTTAAGATGAATAGCATGAGAAGATTTATAGTATCTAAAAGTGAAAAGTAAAAGGTATTTTTTGGCATATCATTATTTTTAAAATAGTGAAGGGTATGCATTTTTGCATCCTGAATATATAATTTTGCATCCCAAATGTAGGTAGTCCTTGATCTATGACCATTTAGTCAGCTGCCATTCCAAGTGCTGAATGGATGGAGGCTACAATTGGTCCTCAGAGTTCTAGGCATCCCAGCAACCCAATAGTCATACGACTGAGATCTGGGTTCTTGGTAACCCATTTGCATTTAGAACGGATTGTCAAATTTCCCGCAATCGTAGGATTGCCATTTGCAATCTTTCCTGCCAGCTTCCTCAGAAAGTTAATAGGATAAATCTTCCCTTCCAGCCCCCTTGCATTTACATCACACCAGCCATTCATACACCTCTGAGCACCTGACCTGATCCACATCTCACACATCCTTCTCAAACAGTGTGGGCACTTCTTGCACAGTCCTGTGCACCCTGACCTGTGCAGCACTTCTCGCACAACCTTCTTGACTTGTGACAAAACCCTCTGGCTCTTCTGCAACCCTGTACATCCTCCCCAACCCTCATGGCACCTCTGGCATACCTCTTGCACCCCTTCTCAACCAATTTGGTGCCTCTCGTGCATCTTTTTGGCACCTTGTGCACTTTCCCTGACAAACGTAGTGTCTGCCAGAGACACTCCCTAGCCTGCATGATGCCTCTTGCACATCCCCTCCTAACCGTTGTGCGCCCATTGGGACCCTCCTTAGCCTGTACAGCTCATATCAGCCCTTCCAGGTAAACCAAACAAGAAACATGACCAGCTCAGCTACTTCTGCTTTATTGTTAGGCTGCATTAACAAAGTCTTGCAAGTCTGAAAGTACAAATCTCCACCTTCTCTTTTTACAGCCCGGTCAATCAGGGTAGGTCCTTCTTAAGTGTCTTTTTCTGACAGTTAAGTCAGTGCAGTTCCTCCCCCTCTTGTCTGATCATTCCTTAGGCAGCATCTCTTCCCCTCTTCCCTCAAGATCATTCCCACATAGCATTACAGAGCTTCTTGCAAACCCTGATGCACTGCCCTGACCCTCCCGTCCCCTCCCTTTGTTCCATGGCCCACCCAGCAGCAGCCATTTACTTGGCTGTGGGCATAGGGTTTGCAACTTCCTGCAGGAAGATGCCTCCCCTATCAACCATTGGATTCAGTTATCAGCCACAACGGGGATTGCAGGGATTGCTGTTGCTAAATAATGTGCTTGTACTTTATGACCACATTGCTTAATGAGGGAAATTGTGGTCTCAGTTCTGTCATAAGTTGAGGAGTACCTATACAGCTGCTTGTATTAAGCTCCATAAACATATTCAAGTTGTTTTCTGCCATTCGGTGGCAAGCAGTTTTAACTACAATGTGCTGCTTGAAGAACAGCTTTTATATTTGTGATGATATTGAGCTTTACCTGTATTATATTAGTCGGTTGTTGATAGCCAGAAGTTTTGTAGAGAAATCAAAGCAGCCTGTCTACTCAGAAATCAAAGCAGATACCTTAACAGCAAGGTATCTGCTCCCTTACACAAGTGTAGCTGTTCTTACTTGCTGTTTCTTGTGCCTGGAATTGCTTCTATGAGTATCTCCATGATTATTTTCTTCTTCTTCCTTGGAATTCCAACATACTAGTCTTCAGTCCCCGATACAATTTAGATAAGTAATAGATAAGTAATGTCTTTCTGAAGATAAGCAACGAAATGCCATGAGAATTAATGTGTTCTGTGAACACCTGTAAAATTTGTTAGGCTCCCTATTCCACCCCCCTCTCCCTCTCCTCCCCCCCCTCTCTCTCTCTCACACACACACATACACACACTTTTGATTAACAACAATAAGAACAACAGCAACAAATGCCAAAGTTGAGAAGCTGGCATGCTGTGAAGGAAAACAACATCTGGCAAGATTTATATATATTTATAAGAATTTATCTGGCCTTCTCATATATTGAAGAGATATTCTTAGATTTTTCTAATAAAAAAATTAGTTGCAGCCCAATGCTTTGTTTTGAGATTTTGTTCTTCTGTGGAAGGGAAGGGAAGGGAAGGGTGAGTTGTCAGAGGGGGCTGGGGAACAACTTTAAATATCTCACAACTCAATTTCTGCAATGCACTCTATATGGGGCTCTAATATCACTATTTCAGGAGATGAACTAGTTGTCAGTTGGCTTCTAGATGTTGTTCAGGGTGTTGATTTAGCACCTTTATTGCTTTGCATGGTTCAAAAGATGGATATATCTACAGGACCTTCCTATAACAGCTGCCTGTACACAATAAGGCCTAGTAGTATGGATTCTCTTTGTATCCTTTCACTCAGACTGATATCTTCAGGAACTTCAGATTTGAGCCTCCTCAATTACTGCCCATCTTCCATGGAATAGGATTCCGTGGAAAGGAATTCAAAAGGCCCCCTCCCTCCTGGTTTTTAGGAAATCTATTAAAACATAGCTATTTCATCAGGGAAATTAGAATGGCATGATTTATCCCATATATAGATATTGGTTTTGGTGACTGTGAAATGGATTAGATCCCTCATATTCTATATTGCTAGTTTTATGGTTTAAGGTTGCTGCTGTGTTTTATGGTTTATGGTTTAAGGTTGCTGTTATTGTTATTGTGATATGTTTAGGAAAGTTGGGATTTACACAGGTCTCTTACTTTCTGTCTGTCTGTCTGTCTGTCTGTCTGTCTGTCTGCCTAGATAGATAGATAGATAGATAGATAGATAGATAGATAGATAGATAGATAGATAGATAGATAGATAGATAGATAGATGATAGATGATAGATGATAGATAGATAGATAGATAGATAGATAGATTAGATAGATTAGATAGATAGATAGATAGATAGATAGATAGATAGATAGATAGATAGATAGATAGATAGATAGATAGATAGATAGATAGATAGATAGATTAGATAGATAGATAGATAGATAGATAGATAGATAGATAGATAGATAGAGAGATAGATAGATAGATAGATAGATAGATAGATAGATAGATAGACAAGCAGACAGAGATATAGATAGATAGCTAGATAGCTAGATAGATAGCTAGATAGCTAGATCGCTAGATAGCTAGATAGCTAGATAGCTAGATAGCTAGATAGCTAGATAGCTAGATAGCTAGATAGCTAGATAGCTAGCTAGATAGATAGATAGATAGATAGATAGATAGATAGATAGGTAGATAGAAAGATAGATAGATAGATAGATAGATAGATAGATAGATAGATAGATAGATAGATAGATAGATAGATAGATAGATAGATAGATAGATAGATAGATAGATAGATAGATACAGTGATGGGATTCAGCCAGTTCACACCACTTCGGCAGAACCGGTAGCTAATTTTTTGTTGCCCAGGCCCAGAATGGACTTCCGGAAGCAGCATCCACACAGAGAACCGGTTGTTCACATATTTGAATCCCACCACTGGGTAGATATAATATAAAATCTAATACAAACTAAAAGAAAGAAGAATGGAAGAAAGAGTGAAAGATGCAAAAGAGAAGAAAACAAAATGTAGAAAATAGAAACAAAAGAGGAAGAAAATAAGAATATAGTAAAGACAGAGAAAAGAAATATATTAAAAAATGATTTCCAACCTAATAATATTAAGAAGGTCCTTAGTCTTTATTCTACATGTGTCATATGTGTCACCCATGTTTACAGTTAAAACACTTCCAGTTACTTTTTGGCACAATATGGCACAAGTATTCCAGAAGACTAAGTAAATCTAGTTTTTACCCCAAGCATGTATATGCTATTATGTGCTAGGTATAATCTCTATTCGAGAAACTCTCTTCAAACCCATCATACTGTTGATCATATTCCAACAACTAGGATGTGTAATACGAGGAATGCAATCATTCCACTTCTTCATCCTGTTTTCATCTCTGCCCTTTTTCTATAACTCCTGCTGTATCAGACTTCTATTTTTAAGCTTTAAAGCAACATGTGCATATCAACCCACAAGTATACCTTTACATTTTGGGTAGTGGAACTTTCCAGCTATGTACGTTTCATGCAAGAATATTCTAAAAGGAATACTTTTATAGTTCAAAGGCAATATGATCTACTACTCTTTCATTGTACCTTATTATTAATTATTTTGGTTAATAAAATACGCGTAAGGTAGGATGCTGTTGAAAGGCTGATTGGAAAAGAACTTAATTGATCCATAAAAACATATATTTTAATTTGTTGCAATAGGCCTACCCTACTGATTTTGCTTCTCTTCCAAACCAAACATAATAATAATAATAATAATAATAATAATAATAATAATAATAATAATAATAATAATAATAATAATAATAATTAATAAAGTTGGAAGGGACCTTGGAGGTCATTGAGTCCAACCCCCTGCTCAGGCAGGAAACCCTATACCATGGGTCGGCCATCCGAAACTTCGGATGAGCCGCACGGACCCATTTAGCTTAAAAAAAAAAAACGCTGGGAGCCGCGCGTTCGCGCATGCGCGCGCACCCGCGCATGCGCGCGGCCCCGTCCGCGCATGCGCGCGCGCCCGCGGACCCGCGCATGCGCACCCGCGCACGCGCGCGCATCGTTCACGCATGCGCGCGCATCGTTCGCGCATGCACGCGCCGTTCGCGCATGCGCGCGCGCCGTTCGCGCATGCGCACCTGCGCACGCGCACCCCCCCGCACCCGCCCGCGCATGCGCGCGCGCGCCCGCCAAAATGGCGGAGGAGGCTCCGGAGCCACAGGTAAGGCATCAAAGAGCCGCATGCGGCTCCGGAGCCGCGGGTTGCCGACCCGTGCCCTATACCATTTCGGACAAATGGCTGTCCAGTCTCTTCTCATCAAATCTTTCAATAGATAAAATGTAGAGATTTGTTTTTGTATTATTGAGCATAGTTGGTCTTATGAATATGTATGCATGTATAGAGAACGACAGAAAGGTCATATTATGAACATCTGTTGTTCACCTTCTTAACCCTTTCATTAAAATATTCATGGCTGCAGTTGTAAATCAGTTTCAAGTAGTCGTATAAGAGCATCTGTTAGTCAAGTGTCAGATTACTGTAAATATCACAACGTTTCCTTCTCTGAAAGATTCAGCTCATGCATTTATAGGATGACAAGCGGAAATCTCAGTTTCTTTCGAAATAGAATCAGATTCCTGCCTCTTGCGTTGCTAGAGGAAAGCTGAGAAGGATGAGGCATAAATTAAATCTAGAAAATAATAGCTTGGGATGTTATTTTAAACTCCCATTGCTCTGGTTGACTGCAAAAAAATAAATAAAAAAAACAAACCAATGCAAAGCTTGCTCTGATATGATCAGCTGTATTTATGATAAGCCACCTGGCAAGTTTTGTAAAGTTTTTAATCTCTAGAAGTATCACTGTGATACAGTACATTGCAGTTATGATCACCTCTGGGCTACACATTCTTTTTTTAAAAAAGCAGAATAACAGGAAGGCAATTTTTTTTAAAAAAACCAATGCACATAGCAGGGCTGTTAATACTGTTAAACAGAAGTTCTATCATTATCCTCTTCTATTCCCTACATTTACCAACCTGACTACTGTGGGGCTGTTGTAAATCACGGGATTTTAATTCTCAGCCAGTGAAATATCCTGACACCTACATTTGTTTGAGGATTAGCCAGAGCATCACTGTTAGTGGTGTGGGTGGGTGGGGAGGGTGGCTGGGAAATACAGGCATATTGATGCAGTGAAAAGCTGTAGATCATGATCTTTTTTTTTTTACATTGCTAAACTAGAAATGACATTTTAAATGCAATTGGAAAGTGAAAATAGAGATTAACATATATGCTTAACATCCTGAAATTCATCCAACAGTTTCTATGGAAACTAGAATCTTTATATAGTTCTGAGGATTTTACTAACAAGCCGAAATAGTGTCAACTGTGGTGAACATTTCATTTTTAAATGTGTGGTGCATTTTTATTATTTCTGCTCAGTGGTCATACATTTTTCAACAGGATGGGCTAATAACGTCACCCTACATGGATTTCTAAAGCATATTCCAAAAGCAGCTTCTGATATTAAAAAACGCTTATTTTCAGTAAACTTTTTGAAAAGGGCAAAGTAAAAAAAAAAAGGAGTTATTGTTATGGGGTAGGTTCAGAATTTCGTTTGGGGAGCCAGATGCCAGATCCATCAATCCAAAGGACATCAGAGAGAAGACCATTGACAACTTCGTATCTGCATACATTGTCCAAGTGACTGGTCAGTTTAAAAAGAATCCCCAAACATTCATTTTAAAATGATTTAAGAGCTTGTATTTATTAAAAAAAAATGGCTTGCGCCCCTCCTTCCTTGATGTGTCTTACATAAACGGAGATTTTAAAAAAAAGGACAGAACAACAAAATAAATTTAAGTAGTCTAAAAGCAACAACAAAACCTCACAATTAACAGTAGTTCATGATTTTACTTAATCAGTGAGACATCCCTTATTCCAGGTTTATTATCCAAACTAGGTAAACTGGTGTCCCTTCAGATATTGTATACTGCATTTCCCAGCAGTGTAGCGACTAGTGATGAGGGTATTAAAAGTTGTAATTCATCAATATCTCTTTCTTATAAACTGCCTATTCCATGGGTGTCAAACTGCCAGCCCGCGGGCCGGATGCATCACGAGGAAATCACGTCCACCCCATTGGCGGCAATGGGGAAAAAGTTCCGATATGTCGCATGACGTCACGTGACATCGCGAGTTTGACATGTCTGGCCTATTCCATTTCTGGGTCAATTCCTCTCATATTGTTTTTCATATTTCCTATCCCCCAACCACTACTTCCTTATCATTCCACAGTCACTAAGCTTACCCAATTTTCAATGGATGGTATTCCATTAAGGAGGAGGCTGTGAAGGCCTGAATAGGGGTGATCAGGTTACAACTTAACTGTAGCAAGACTGGTCTGTGCCCCACCCCCCATATCTAGTGATTCTTCATCTTTCAGGTCCTCAGGCAGAGTTGGTGGACAACCTTGGAAGTGGTGACACCTGTGGCTGGGTGTTTTTAGCTCCGACAGTCAGCAGAAGTAGCCTGCAATACTGCATTCTAACCACTGCAGCACCACGGCTAATATAGCTAATAGCATAGATTCAAGTTATAGCTTTAGTTTGGCAAGATTCTGTCCATTAGGTATAAGCAAGTAAAAGATTGAACTGGATGGGATCTCACTGTCTCGTCTTTGGCCTTGGGCCTAACCCTCTTCTCTTGTTTCAGTTGCACCTGTTCCTGGACAAGGAAGCTCTGTCCATTGTCACTATGCCTTCTTCCCAATTAGATTACTGCAGTGCATTCTACGCGAGGCTGCCTTTAAAGAACACTCAGAATCTTCAACTGGTTCAGAATGTAGTAGGGCACATAATTTTGGACATCAATAGTTTGCTTCTACGATACTCTGCTCATGAGCTGCATTGGTGTTCAGTGGGCTTCTGGGTGCCATTCATCTTTATCATTATCATCTTTAAAGCCCTGCAAGGTATTGGGCCAGGTTAGTTGTGGGATGGACTGTAGCCAATGATTTCTGCCTATTCCATGTGTTCAGGCAATGTACAGTACATGCTCCAGGTTGGAGTATTCTGGCCCTCTTAGCTTTCGGCAAAGGTGATGTCACCCAACTATCTAGACCAGGCCAAGAAATCAGCTTCACAAGAAAGCTAAAACTACTTTTATTAATATTAGCTGTAGTAACAGAATCTTGCAAGTTTAACTTTGCTTTATGATATTCCCTCCACCCCAACACTCATGAATTAGGAAGGTGTATGCTGTGTCACGTGTGCTTATCTTGTTTTGTACGTATGCTGGTGTTTTCCCCCTTGTTGCTTGGGTAATTCTAACTTTGGTAATGGATCTCACCATCTCCATCGAAGTCACCTTTCTTACTCTGTATTTATTAATAATTGCCTTCCCTCCCCAGGAATTAGGACCTAATGTCTGGGGGAAACTCTCTAGCGTTAGGAAAACCTAATGTTAGGGAAGCCCAATAGATAGGTTTTGTGAGTTTTGTTATATAGTGAGTCATTATTTTTCCTTGTTTGGATGATTTTAACTTTGGTTATTTTAATTTTGGTTTTTGCAGATTGGTTGTTTGTTGTGTAGAGTTATGTATTCAGGATGCACTGCCACATATATTTTCTAAATAAGTGTCACTGTTAGCCTCCACCCCACCCTTTGTCACTGTGCAAACCTTAGCCTCTTGGGTGCTTATGACCACATCACTAGTGATATTTTTGTTCAAACAAACAGGTATAAAACAGGTTTAAAAAACAGGTTTACCGTCATCTTTTTCAAAAATACCTTCTTGAATTCTTTATTCCAAACCCTTGACCGATCCTGTAGTCCATATCATCTATTAAATCTTGGTGCCAGACTACATGGGACCAGACAACCTTCAAGGTATGTTTTCTTTCAAGTAACAGCAGCAGGCAGAGATTGTAACTTTGTCAAGTCTTGCTCAATCAATTAGTCAATCAGTTTATTAAAGCCTTAATGCCAAATACAATACAATAAAATATCTGATAGTAAAAATATTACATACATACATACATACATACATACATACATACATACATACATACATATGCACACACAGAGATACAGACATACACATCAGAAAAGCAATAAATATAATAGGATCTTAAAAAATTAAGAATAGATTTAATAATGAGAGAACCATAAAGAAACTGGAGGGTTACCTTAGCTTGGAAAACCTTGCAAGCTGCAGGGATATAACGGGATCCTTTTGAGCGGTTAAATCTTAGAGTAGCTATAGAGGTACTCTGTGAGACATTTGCCCAGCAAAAAAAAAAAGAACATTGCAGGACAGAAAGGCATGGAACTTCATTCCAAGATATTTATAAGCGTGCACCTTCTCAGTGTGCACCTCTCATTTATTTGCCATTTGGGAATTTTATGATAGCATCAGACAAACACTAAAACTTTGGTTTTCTTATTGTTGTGCTTTTCTCATTTCCACCTGTGAAGTAGACATAGTAACTGTCGTCTTTAGACAAGATGGGAGGCACATAAAATAAAATAAATAAACTACATTGTCAGCATACAGTAATGCTGGCCCATCACACAATCAGCTAAGATAGGCGGGTGATGGGCTGAAACAGCAAGTCCTTGGATTATTAATATTAAGACTGTTCAGGAGCTACAGGGAGCAATCTGTTGTTTGTTTTAAGTGAACAGTGGTTTGGCTAGAACTAAAGACCACATGGAAAAATGGTGGTTTCTCCCAGAGGACAAGAATATTTATTGCAAATGTGGCACTATTTAAACTATCCATTTTTTACAGTGTCCCATGAGCCGACATTGCACACAGAATGACTTGCTGGTTGGAAATATCACTGCCATAAATGTGGCCCGGCATTGGGCTAGAAATATATAAATTTAGGTTTTTATTAAAGTTTTTAATCTTTTCAAATTTAAATTAATATTTTCCCCTTTCTAGTTTTTGCATTTCTGACACGAGACAAGACTCCCAGGTAATTTCCTGTTTTGTATCCAAAGAGGCTTTAATATGGAGTCCTTGGTGCTCTTTGAGCTTGATTGTTTGCTTGCAGACATTTTGTAACCTGACTAGGTAACATCTTCAGTGCTATAAGGAAACAGGGTTGGCTGTCTGTTTGGATGTTACCTAGTTGGGTAATGAAACATCAGCAAGCAGACAACCAAGTTCAGAAAGCACCAAGAACTCCACAATTCAATCCTGTGCAACACAGATTCTCTTATATTAGGCTTTAGTATGTATGAAGCCACCACTATTTGCCTTGTCAAAAACTAAGGATTTATTAATATAATAATTGGATTGTTGCACAGTTTTGTCGGTTTGTTTTACTTTAATCACTTGCCCTTTATCAGAGCGCATATCTGGAATGTGTGGCTTAACTGGAGCTTCTGCATAAGCCTTAATGGATTAGTGGATCTGGCTTCGTATTTTTGAACAAAAGCCTCAAAATCTTTTTTCAGTGATTCCAGATCATATTTTATAGCTGACAGCTGCTCAAATAATGAGATAACAGTTTCGTCTCACTGGAAAAAGTTATGGTTACATTTCAAAAGAGTCTAATAAGTCTAGTAAAAATTTAATCTACTGAAGCCTGGTCTATTTATTTTAACTGTAAAATAGTTAAAAGGAAAGAAAAGTAGCTAAAATATACTATTTTAAAAGAGCATAAATTTGAAAGGACAGGAAAAACATGTGCTAATGCCTTGGCTCTGTCTCATACTTGCTCTGTATATTGGGGAGTGCATTAGGAAGATACCTCCTGCTGTGTTTCTTTCTTTCTTTCTTTCTTTCTTTCTTTCTTTCTTTCTTTCTTTCTTTCTTTCTTTCTTTCTTTCTTTCTTTCTTTCTTTCTTTCTTTCTTTCTTTCTTTCTTTCTTTCTTTCTTTCTTTTGTAAAATACTATCATTAAAAACACCCGGTAGAAATGCAGATATGACCGATGAAGCAGCACTAGTGCATCTGCTTAGTGCTTGCTTCATTTATTTTTCTTGTATTTAGAAGCCAGGTTCAAACATAGATAGATGGATAGATAAAATTTCATTCAGATAGCTGAAGTATGTATCACCTTTGTCTGCAATCCAGGAAAGCAAATCGAAGCATAGCTACAGAAGAGTTAGAGACTGCATCTTCTCCCTTTAGCATCCTTCCTTAAATACCAATGATGAGCTGGCATTTGTAGCCAGGAACCAATTAGATGGTACAATTTTCTATTAGCACATAATATTGTGTGCCTTTGCCTATTGATGGCTAAAATCCTAAAATGTGCATTTATTTATTTTTGTTATATGCCAGGGGAACAGAAATTTAGCAGTGAGGATATTAGCTTTTTTTGTTGCTTAGTTTTATAGAATTTTGAATATGCATAATGCAGTATTTTAAACTTAGAATGGAGATGTTCACTTGCCGTTATTATCTATTGAAAACATCAGCATTAAAAAAAAAACCCAGCCTTGCTGCCGTTCATAAAGAATATTCAGCTTTGCCTTACATTGAGAGTTAGCTTTCGCTACTTTCATTTGTCATTTCTATTTTTACCTTTTGATAAATTCAAAGCACTTTTTTATTTTTTTATTTTTATTTTTTTGCTTTTGGCTATCCTCATAGACCTGGAAGCAATGAAATCAATTATATTAAAGTGACTTTCTACAGCCAAGAATAAATGTTGAACGCTGGCAAAAAATAGTCAATTTCCCCAGCCTGATCTGAATTTCTGCTTGAATAATTACATCTTGTCATATAAAGTATTCTGTTGAGCATATCGTACCGATAAACAGCACAAAGCATAAAATTTACAGAAATATTATCTATTGGCCAACATATTGTTCACCTGCATGGAGCATTAAAAAAAAGTTCATTACAGGTAGTCTTCGGCTTACAATCACAATTGAGCCCAAAATTTCATGTTGCTAAGGGAGACATTTGTTAAGTGAGTTTTGTCCCATTTTACAACCCTCCTTGCCATAGTTGTTAAGTGAATCACTGTAGTTATTAAATTAGTAACATGGATGTTAAGTGGCTTCCCCATTGACTTTACTTGTCAGAAGGTTGCAAAAGAGGATCACACGACTCTGGGACACAGCAACCATCATAAATATGAGTCAGTTGCCAAGCGTCTGAATTTTGATCACACGACCATAGGGATGCTGCAAAGGCCATAAGTGTGAAAAATGGCCATGTCACTTTTTTCCACTGCTATTGTAACTTCGAACGGTCACTAAATGAACTGTTTTAAGTCGAGGACTACCTGTATTTCACTGATTTTCATGGTTATCTCATAGACTAAATGTTTCTTGCATGAGTTTGAAAAAAGTGTGGTCTTGGCCACTTTACCAGAAGTAAAGAAGCTAGTTAATTTGTTAGTAAGATATACGAATGCAGGGGTCCCCAACCCCTGGTCCGTGGACGGCACCGGGCCACGGCATGCCAGCAATCGGGCCGTGCAAACAAGCGAAGCCCCATCCACAGGATGCAGACAGCGTACTTAACCCCCCCCCCTCTGGTCCACAGAAAAACCTCTCTCTCCGTGGAACCGGTCCCTGAAGCCCAAAAGGTTGGGGACTTCTGTACTAATGGACTATTTGGAAGGACTGGTTCATTTAAATCTACCTGTACATTGGGAATTTTATCTTTTGTCCTCTGCATTCCTAAATCTGTGGTGGTCCTTGTTTATATTTGAGGGCATATAGGAATGGAGAAGAGTAGTAGGAAGATATCAATTCTCTCCGCCAATTCTGTTAGTGTTAAAAACATCCTTGGATCTACTCGAGATAGATATTTAACTGCACACACCCACAAAGGCAGAGTTCATCCATCCTGCTAAGAACAAAGTTAGGTATGCAGTCCTCCAGCAACTATTTTATGGCCCAATGAGAGGGCAGGGCAAACATTTTCAGCATTTCTCCCTACAATTTTTGGAGTGTAAGAGCTGAATTGGACCTTACATGTTGCATTTCACTCCTAAATACCACTGCTATAAGTGAGCCCTGGCCATACAGATTTTGGGAGTGCCATAAAGTGTGGTTCTTGAGCTAATGGAAGTATCATATTTATAGTAGCCCAGAATACATTTTCTTTGGTTATGGCTTGGATGAACAAGTTGTTTTTCATAAATACTCTAGTTGGTCGCTTAGTGTTTCATATGAATCAAAGCAATTGTTTGTTCAACACAGTCTGATTAAATAAACCAATAGTATAATGTATGTGAACTAATTAAAGATTAAAAGCTATTGCGGAAGACAATTGCTTTATTTCGTATGTGTTACCAGTTTGGTATAGTGCTTAAGACACCAGGCTAGAAACCAGGAGCTTGGGAGTTCTAGTCCTACCTTATGCATGAAGCCAACTGAGAGACCTTGGGCGACACTCTCTCAGCCCTAGGAAGGGGGCAAGGGCAAACCACTTGTGAAATCTTGCCAAAAAAAAAATCCTGCAAGGACCTGTCTGGGCATTGCCAGGACTCAGCAGTGATTCGAAGGCACACCATCAACTACCTGAGGCATTATTTTAGTTTTTCAGTTCATTTGCTTCAGTGAAATGCCTTTCAATGTAAAGACATCTTTTGTAACAATATTGAAGGCTAAAACAACAGGGAACTACTTAGGAAAACACAAACAGACGATGCATCCTTTAATAAATGTTCAATCTGTTCCGAACTTCATGTATTCATGCCCGGAAAATTAAATGAAAGACTTCTTAAATGTATTTTAGGGGCTGACGTTGGTCTTAATGAATGGGATCTCTGTGAATATATGCATTTTAATATTGGCAGTACTCCAGCTCAGAGAATGTCTATCTTGGGAAAAATAGGTTTCTAATTACTTTCTGGTGAACGATGAATTAAATATATTGCAGCACTAGATAACTGATTAGGTGTTAACTAAATAATTTAATATAATTAAATCCATAATTTGCCAGAAAGCCAAAAGCCCAATTATAGAATATATAAGATAGTGTCAAAAATACTGCTGCACATATATTTATAAATTAAATTTTCCTTCGGGTTTAATGGATAAAGGACTTGGGCAAAAAAAAATGGAACTTTGAACTTGTTATATTTGCTATTTGTGTTGACAGTAGGAAGAATACTTTATGAGTAAAAATGGAAAGATATATTAATTCCCACAATGGAAGAATGGTTGGAGAAACTGATAGAACCAGCAAATTAAGTGCTTTAATGAAAGAAAAGAATATATCTAATTTTGTTTCTATCTGGAAACTGCTTCTGGATTTTGTGCTTGAGACAGAAAAAAAATTGAAACTTTGATTTTGATATTTACTGACTAGACAATGTTTTTGTTATAGAAATGACTAGTATATATTGAGTATGTAAAAATAAAAAGTTAAGCTGTAAAATTATATTCATTCTACTGCACTGAAAAGAGTCGAAAGTTAATGCTCATTTTCTTTTTTTCTCTTTATCCTACAATTCTCTCTTTCCCCCTTTCCCACCATTTTCAATTTCATTGGTGTTTTATACTTTAATATCAATAAAATTATATTATAAAAATATAGCTGCAGAAAATCTGGTTAAATAAGAAATGACAGCACTACAGTTATATTGAAAGTCACAAGTTCCTATGAGTAGGATACTGAGGGAATGTATCTTTGTGTTACACCTGGTTAGTTGTCTACCCCCTACCCCCTCAACTCCAAATCATCACCCCACCTTAAAAACTAGTGGAACTTCCATAAGGCCCTTCAAACATTGAAAGCCCATTGCTGTTTTACCAATATTTTATCACTCAGCTATGGTGCACTTTTTGAAGGGAGGATGGGAAATGAAATTCAGATGGACAGATAGCTCAAATCATATTGAATCACACTATTGCCTTGCTTGCCTATTTTTTAAAAAAATCTTATAATCCTCTTGAATTTAAAAGATAGATATCTATTAAGGGAAGCATAGTAATTGCTCTCATAGCTGGGTTGCATTATAGCCACCAACTTTCAGTGTGAATTGTCATGCAATATATATGACATCAAATATATATATCATGTCCTTAAAAACTGAATGACTGCTAGGGAAGATGTAACAAAAGTTTTTGGGAGCCAAAGAAGAATATAATTCATTTTGCAGTCTTGTTAGAAAACGTTAATCATGTATAGCCACATGAATGAATGAGCCAATGTATTAAAATATAATGCCAGTTTGTTGTTTCTAACATACAATATAATGCCAATTCTTTTACAATGCCATGGTTGTATGTAATTTTATGACAAGTATTTGTATAAATGGAAAATAGTGTATGTAATACACACTCAAAGTAGATGCCAAATATGGAAAGGTTTGCTCAGGTAGATTGCAAATTATGCAGCAGGTGACCTCAAAGAACACATGACATGATAATTGGAATTTAGGTCTCACAACAAAAGATGGGCCACAAAAAAGCAGATTTTCCACAGAAACTGAATGAGACAGTAGCCCTCTCATGAAAAAATATCAAGCGACTTGAGAAAAATGTCAAAAGAGCAACTGAAATTTGATGGAACTGTCAAGTCTTCTTTGGAAGATATAAGACATTGAGTGTCTCTTTGATTATGGCAGAAATCAAATTATTAAATAAATGACCATGTATGGGAATTATAGTTCTTTGAACCCATCAAACACAGTAAAGCCTGTGTCTGATGAGTTTTTCTGGAACTGAAACCTAAGACTAACCATTTAGATTCTGAGTTGGGTCAGTGCATATGTAAACTGGTGGTGATTTTAAAGTATAGAAGCAAATAATATAAGCTGCATCTTTGCACCTGTGCATTTGAATCTTGCATATTTTTAAAAAGAAAAAAACCAATTGGCATTGGATATGCTTGTCAGCCCTCCGTGTAACAATCTGTGTCCACATTTTCTAATGGAATAAGAACTCTGATTGGTGTTTCTTGGAAGGACACTTGTTTTAACTAATGTATATCCCAAAATAAAAATGATCACGAGCCAATAAAGAAAAAGGATTAGGTAATGGTGATGATTAGCTTTTTTAATATTAAGGATAATGCTGTTTATCTCAATTGAATGCTTTTATCATAGTGTAAAAACTGAAAAAAGTGCAAATTAAATCTCTTCTGCCTAATCACCATATTATAAAGCAGTCAGTGTTGAAATTAAATCACTGCTGCAGTCAAATTGAGATGAATGACAATACACAAAACTGCCATATAGAGATATTGTATTTAGTTAACTTGGTTGTCCTGTCTACACACATATAGGTTCATATTATGTTCATGAAATCACTACGTGAATGTATAAAAACTAAGTGAATATACAAGAAAAGGAATAAAGTTGTTCTATTCATAGTTCATCTTGACCAGGTTTATCTACTTTTACTGCCAATTACTTGGAGCTGTTTACAGAGCTCTTTTCCATCCCTGTTTCCTCAAAATCTGGAATCTCATGCAGGAAGTAAAAGTTTTCTATTCTGGGTTGATTTCTGTTTCAATATTTCTCTGGCGTGAACATTCTTACCTTTGCAAGTTAAGGAACCTCATGTTCATTAAAAGCCCTTGTTTTTACTCATTTGGGAATTTCAGTTGTAAGGACAACAGAGACTTTTGAGATTTATACAGATATAATGCTATCATACTTTATTTGGGTCTGCTATTATATCAATATAATTTTGCACAATGCTGCTTCTCCTTCCACTATTGTTATTTTACTAGCCAACCTTACAGACCACAGTGGCTGGGTTCACAGAGCATGCAAAGTCAAAATCAAACCAGCCATATAATGTGCAAACTACAGTAAATCAAGAAAAAAGCATACATTTTGACTAAAGCGATAAATTAATGATTATCACCACTAATGCACAGTGCAGAACAGTATAGAACAATAGAGAATGAGTAATGCTCTGGATCAGGGGTATCAAACTGCCAGCCCACAGGCCGGATGTGTCATGCCAAACCTATGCCTACCCCACTGCCGGCAATGGAAAAAAAGTTGCGATACATCGCAACATGTCATGTGACATTGCGAGTTTGACAGCCCTGCTCTAGATCATCACAGAGAGTCCACAACTTGAAGAAATGTTATGATTTAAATCTTGAGTTAAGTCTTGGGGGTCTGTGTCCATGGTCTGTGGCCACAAAAGTTATTTAAAGGGGATCCATGGTGAAGAAAAGGTTGCAAAACATGCTCTAGAGATGGTTTGGACTATTGTATCCATCATTTAACTATATCTGAGAAGACTGATGGGAGTTGAGATTTAAAAGTCCCAAAACAAGGGGAAAGCTACAAAGGATTCTGTCTTCTACTATACAGAAACAGTTGGAACATATCTCTATATCATTGTTGGCACCAATGACTCCAACAGAAGATAATCTATGTAGCTCAAAGTTGAACTATGAAGCTCTTGGCACTCTCTGACCTTGGTTGTTTGCTTGCAAACATTTCATTATTCAACTACCGGTAGGTAACATCCTCATTGACTTGCACTGATGATGTTACCTAGTTTGGTAATGAAATGTGTGCAAGCAAACAACCAGGCTCAGAGAGCACCAAGGACTCTGTACTGATGACTGCTAAGTCCTTTGTCAAATGATTTTCAGACAAGATAACTAAGCAATTTATCTTGCAAGTTTTAAGCAGCAATACATTCTGCAAAATCAGAGACCATCCACCATACAACTGCAAGAGAGCTTAAAGCTAGAAATGAACCATCAGATGCAAATAACTGCTGCTTTTTTTCTTTTCTTTTCTGGGAGCTATTGAACAAACAGGATAAATGTTTTCACTCGATGTCACTGAATCTTGAATATCTAATTAGAAATCAGTAAGGGGAACTTGAGTCAACTTTGCTTTGGGTGGACATTAACGCATTCAAATAAGCAAGTAAGTAAGCAAGCAATAAGTTACAAGCAATTCTAATTATGATGCCAATATTCTATTATTGAATTCTTTCCTTCCAACCAGTTCTGAGCAACGTATAACATACACAAAGATTAAAAACAGCATTTTAAAAGTTTTTACACACCATCTTGTATTGTTTAACCAATCCTTTAACAACAAGGATGCATCTAAAGTTGTTGTCGTATTGTTTAATATGACAAAAGGCAAAAATAATAAATTTTGGGGTCGGGAGGGAGGTGGCATAATTATTTTAATTTGTTCGTTCACGTCAATTTTGTTACAGCCTTTAGCCACCAACATTTATTAATTAAATTTGTTTTGAAATTTTGCGTTTTGGTCTGTCTCAGCTATTGTCTATTGTCATTTGTCTGGACTACAGTTTTCAGCCTCAAAATGGTGTACAGAGAAACCAAAATGCACCATAAAACTAACAAAAACATACTGTAGATTCCCCCCCCCCCCAGTAATTGTGATTTTAATCTTCTATTCATTTTCTCAGAGGTATAAGCCTACGTTTTGTCCAATAATTGGGGCTTTCTGCTGATTTGGAAAAGCTTTAGGGGAGTTAAATGGGCATCCACTGACACATTGCATTTTAGCACAGCATACCTAGGAATTTGCCTACTGTTTGGTCTCAGGCTTCTCTTGACACTCAAGCCATTAATGAACAAAAAGTGAAAAAAGAACATTCTCAGGGGCAGGTTTTCTTACAGAAATTGAAAAGTGGCAAAGATTTTCTTTTTTCCCTGACAAGAAAAGTGGAGTGCTGACGAGAGACCAACAGCAGTGGTTGATATAATAAAAACCGTAGATGGTGTTTGGGGGGCTGATGATGATGATGATGGTTTCAGTTTTAAGACCTTCCTCCTAAGGTATTGACGGCCTATCTTCCCTGTTATGTTACGTTTTCAGGCATATTCTTAATATCCACAGAGGGTAGCAGCTTTTCTAGCCTGTCCCTTGCTCTTCCTCCAATATTGGCTGCACTGATGGATTAGAAGAGAGGTGAAGAGTGGGAGGATGGGAGTCAGAAGTCCTAATTTCCATAAGTGAGACAGTGTCTCTTCCTGAAGCTCAATAAATAAGGGTTTCTTGTCTATCTGAGATGTTGGTAAAGGATACTTTTATAGATTTTTTTTTATTTAATCCAATATCTATTAAAGTCAGATGTGCATGAAGTGTGAACTAAATATCAGTACATAAGACTGAAACCAGGTAATGCTCTTGACTTAAAGATGACAGCGACAATGATTAAATAATACAGTTGCTTAAACATATTTTTCTTTAGAATTTTGTCTTGGATCATCTGATAAATAACAAAGGATGTGTTGGGCTTTTTTCCCCCTGTGAGTGCTGTGGGATATTATTGTATACCAGGTGCAGGATGTGAGAATCTGCATATGCTAAACATCTGCCTGTCTTAGTTTCCAGAAGCATCTCTATCCTGGAAGCAATACAAAAGCTCAATTTCGTGCAGAAACTGTTTGGCTTTAGGAAATTACTTTTCAAATATCTGCTTACAAAACCTTGAAAATCCTTAAGGTGTTCCAGTTGATTTTTGTGCTGAGGAGAGAGAGAGAGAGATATGAGGTATTTCACCTCACCCCCCACCCCAGAGATAATAGCTTTGGGATGTGAGACCACTAGATTCAAGAATCCTCCTATGATATTTGATACTCAGGAACTAAAAAATATTACCTGTGTTAACAGGACTGTCTCTCTGTATGCATTTCAGCACGTGAAGCATTTATTATTTTAAAGATAATTTTGAATTTCCGGGAGAAAAATCACTACACCATAAGCCTCAGTGCTGAAAGTCCATAAAAATAGCTCCTCAAGCTACTTACAACTATTTTTGCCCAAGTCTAAAATCTGGACTGCTTCATTCATCATAGTGGCCTCCTACACTATTTTCTTGGGCTATTAGCTTTACAGTGAAGCTGCATTCATGCTGAATGTCACTGGGGGGTTTCTGGTGAAGAGCCTTTGAAAACTAAGAAAACCTTAGATGTAGTAAACTGTGCAAAGGGAACACTGAAGTCCTGTGGGTTTTGAGCTGCTGTTCTTTCTCAGCGGGAGAAATCCAGGTGGGATTTTTTTTTAAAAATCCAAAATGGTGTAATGAACAAAGAAAATACTTAAAGTAAATATGTAGAAATTTCCTACCAGTCTCCATGGACAACATCTTCCAAGGCAGATAATATTGCTATAAGTAAGGGACTATGGGTGAGCAGAAGAGCTTTACATACAAAATACATACACTAAATTAAATCTTGGCATTTCCCAATAGCTGCCTAAAATCTTAGAGATCGGCTGTTAGTTAATGTTGATAATAATGGATTAAATAGACTAATGTTCACACTTACTGGCTGGATTCATATGATACAATAAACCCTAAATCTGGCTTGAAACAAACCATATATTATGCCATGTTCAAATAAATAAATTCTATTATGATGTATGTGTTGATCTGATTTCCAAAACCTGCCAAGTTGGGTTCTCAAGCATGGCCAACCTCAAATTACCTCATTCAGTTCAGCTCTTCATTATGGCTGCTACCAGAATTTAACTAACTAACACTACATAACACAGGACACTTTAAGATAGATCACCAATACAATAAAAGTATGTCTGGTTTTTACAACAAAATAGCAAAATTTGGCATGTTTACAGAAACTGAATCATAAACAACAGTTGCATATAGAATCATCTAGAGTGGCCTAGGCACTTTATTAAATAAAGCAAATCCTTGTAGCCTGTTAAACGTTCAGTAGAACAGTCCATGGACTATGGATTGGGTATACTTTCTCCACAAAGATACAATCATACTGTAGCTCATAAAAGATTACTTTGTAAATGCCCTCAAGAAACACCATACAGAGGACATTAAAAGGTGCTACGGTTAGTTTTCTCCAAAGTTTAGAGACAGTTATGTAGCGTTGATATCTCACTGGCTTAAAGGGCCTGGGTTCTCAGAAAAACATTATTAGGCAGGGCAGATTGCATCCAGTTGGATTTCCAGATCTCAGGAACATTGCTTAAGTGAAATGAATGGTCAGTCGTAATCCTTCATTAAAAAGGCTATTAGAAAAACCATTGTATTGGCTATTGTCTTATTCTGTACTGATTCATAATTGTCCGCTATGAAGAAGTACATATTTTCTGGAAATCTTATTGTTTCTTATTTGTATTTCTCTTTACAAGTAATGCATTCTATGAAATTTCATACTGAATTCGATTTACTTTTCCTATTATTCATTTTTTGGGAAGCAATATACATATCCTGAACTTTTTTTCTCCCATGGTAATAATGGTGGGTCACCATCTTGTGGTCTGTTGAGAGAATTGCATGTGCTTTCTCCATATATCATTGGGTTACTTTTCTTTTAAGGAAATTTTATTTTCTTTATCTCTTGCAAATTTGATTTGTCTTCCAAGGGGGAGGGGAGAGGAAGGGCGGAAACCATTAGTTGCATATCTTTATGCTATGATGCCAGCAGGTTGTATTATAGATATTTTTCCCCCATTCTTACTTGTTCTTCATCAGATAGGTAATGTAGCTTGCATATAGCTTTAGGTATAAATTTAAATTAAACTCATACTCTACAGATACAGAATAACTTTCATTTTTCTATCATCTACTATTTTCTCTGTCTACTATTTCTTGCAAAACGTCCAAAAGGGGTTTCCAATCAGCATTAAACTTAATTAACGTTATTTGCTGATTTCTTTCAAATAAACAAAAATAAAGTTTGTTCTTTAGCCTCTTAAGACTGTAATGGTTTTATGTTTTACAGGAAAGCTTGCACATTATTTTCTATTAAAACTATGTAGCATCTGTTTTAGGGTGCTTAAAATAACTCTTCACCATTCATTTCCTTCCTTTATATTGAACAATGGACTTCTGTATTACTGACTTTGAGTTAATTAAAAAAGCAAAAGAAGTCAGTGAGTTTGGCAAGTATGCCATATTAAAAAGCACTACTGTCAGAGCTGAGAGCCATATCAATGGTGGTAATGTAGGAGAAGCCGTCTGTTTTCATCTGCTAAATGCTTCAGTGAAGTTTAACATTGCCTATACATCTGAACCAAAAGCCCTGTCTGAATGGAGTTTCTCATTGTACTAGTATAAACAGTGCTCTTATTTGTTTGATCTGAAAACCCATCAGTATTGAAAGATGACCTTTGGAATCAAAACACTTTCAACTTTTGGAATTTTAAAAATTGAATCAGCACAGTTTGTAATAATGGGGGAGGGGGGCTGTTTTGGGTATAATACCCAGACCATATGTTATTTTTAAGCATATAGCAGTAGCAATTTTGTGAAATGATGAAATCATATGTGTATGCAATAACATGTGATAAAGACTATGAAGTATTGCAAGAAGGTTTTCACACAAAGCCCTACGTGAGAAGAACTGGTTGAAAAGCTTTTAAACCGTTTTAACTGAGCTCTTTTTCTCTTTCACAGTTGAGAGGCTGAGAAGTCAGGCAGGCGAATTCTGAGTAGAGCAGGGGTGTCAAACTCGCAACGTCACGTGACGTGTCGCGACATATCACAATTTTTTTTGCCATTGCCGGCAATGGGGTGGGCGCGGTTTCGCTATGATGCATCCGGCCCATGGGCCGGCAGTTTGACACCCCTGGAGTAGAGAAATATAGGGAGTCCTCCTTTAAGTGAGCACAACTGGGATCAGCAACTCAGTAATTAATCAAAGTGGTCATTATGTAAAACGGTGTCCATACTTAATGAACTTATGTCAGCTTTCCTTTGCTTTACCAACCTGCAAAGGCTGTAAAGGCAAAGATTGGCCCTAAAGTTACTTTTCCATCAACATGGTAATTGTGAACAGTTGCTTAAGGATGCCTCTCCTAAGATGATACGTTCCTCTTGTAGCTTTCATAAGTACATGGAATGGAAATATTTTCTAAACACCTTTAAAACAACTTGTAATAGATAGATTTGTTTAAATAATTGTTATATCTGTCATTAATGAACTAGAGAAGCAGCCAATTGAATTGTTCTAGGCTTTAGTTCTTGCACTGTTACACCAGCACTGTTTTATCATTGGTAGAAGTTCTTGTAACAATGTGTATACCCAACTTGTTTAATATTTTGAAAGTTTGCTTAGAAACAAGAGAATGCTTAATAGGATTATTTCTTTGTGGCTCCCAGCCCAATGAACCATTACAGCTGTACTTGCAGGAAAAGAAAAAGACCATTTCCTGTGTATATTGGACTTAATTCCATTATAATTATCACGTGAATATTTTCTGTAAAAACTTAGGAAGATCAGGATCCAATTTGCACTGTGAAATAATACAGGAAAGAACAAGTAGAAGCAGAAGTAAATATTTGTGAGTGGAAGGAAGCTTCTTCTGCAGATAAATTGTGAAGATCAGCATTTTAGCTGATCTGCTCTTCAGCCACCTTATATATGTTAAGCCAGGTTTTGGCTATATAAAGAACATTGGAGCAAATGCTTTTCTATGATATAGTTAGGTAAACCTTTGGTTGAATCAGATATTTAAAGACTTTGGCAGCTGTTGAAGGGAAGGTCTGACAGACTTCTCAATCAAGTTTGTTGAAAGCTATTATTCCGTAATAATACACAAGTACGGTAAATGCTGGATACATACACAGTTCTGAACAATTGTCTATTGTGGCCAGATTTCCTGTTTGTGGTGAGATTCAAGGAGGCTGGCAAATGACTTCATTTTCCTAAGTGGTCCAAGGCACAGCAGTGCCACTTGTTGTGAGGTAGTCATTTCCAGGTCAGGGGTCGTAGTGCAGGAATTAGGAAAGCTCCTTCTAAAACCCTTTTTTAGAAAAAGAAAAGCTGAAACTGGAGATGCATGCGATGGCCCAAACAAGGTCAGTTTCAATAGAAGCGGGAACATTGTTAATTGATAGTGTCTGAGTTGGAGAAACACACAGCTGCCGTTGTTAACCTGTAGCAAAGAATAATCAAGAATTCTTTGTTGTTTGAGGAACGGTGCACACACAAATGCCCACATCTATTACAACAATTGACAGAATGAATTAATAATTAAATTATGCCAACATGAGTGAGATTTGACTTGATCTGTACCTCCCCAGTTGAAAGATGGAATTTTGTTACAGAAAGATTACCTTTAAGCTTGTGCCTGTTAAAGTAACACTTCGTTGGTGGGAACAGCTGCTTAGAAAGCAGCTCTTAAGAAAGAAAGGGTAACTGATTGACAGGTAAGCACTTCTATGCATTTTCTGATCAAAGATCAAACGGGAGGGGGAAGGAGGAGGTTAGAGAGGAACCAGGTTGTATTTGAGCGACCCGGCACTCTGATTTCTTGTCATTCCTGCCTACTATCCCAACTGCCTGCTTCTTGAGGCAACTGGAACAGAGTCCTCTTGTAGGGAGATAACATAATCCAGCCAGCCTCGGCAGAAAGGAGGCAGCCTCTCTTCTTGTGTTTTGGCTACTCATAAAGTCGCTTAGGGGAAAAGTCAAGGAAGCAACAGGGCCACTTTCTCTTAGAACAGGGGTCTTCAAACTTGGCCCTTTTATGACTTGTGGACTTCAAGTCCCAGAAATCCTCAGCCAGCGTGCCTGGCTGAGGAATTCTGGGAGTTGAAGTCCACAAGTCATAAAAGGGCCAAGTTTGAAGACCCCTGTCTTAGAACATCTCCTCACTGTGCCTTCATACCTCTGGTATGTTTGCATCAGCTGTGAAAGTAAACTAGATGATGGAATCATGTCATATAATGATTGAAAGGGGCCTTAGAGACCTTCAGGTGCAATCTCCTCACTAATACAGGAAAGCATCCTTGACAGATGGCCTTCAAGCCTGCATTTACAGGAAAGATATTACATGCAATCTTAAAATTTGAAAAAAAAAATATTAAGAGCTTCCCGTGCTTTGACCTCTTAGGATTTCTGAGCTCCCATGAGATCTTACCAGGTTCTTTACGCTTCTTGATATTGTCTCTCCTGAAGTCAAATGAAGTCAATTTATACCTTTGCTCATTTCTCTTTCTAAAATAACTTGAAAGTCAAAATGGTATGGTCACTTCCTTCCAAGTTTCCCACTGCTTTTCTCTCTTCAATCAAATTTTCCCTATTAGTTAGGACCAGATCTAAGAGACCGATTTGCTTGAATCTACCTCAGACTTCTGGAAACTAAAGAGTCAGCAAGACCTCTGAGAAATTCCAGGAACTATTGGTATCCAACAATTATTTGGGCAGTTGTAATCTTCCATTGTTTGCCATCAGGCTTTCATCCCACTGGGTTTCAGTACTGCGTACTAAATTGTACAGGTAGTCATGACCACAACTGAGCCCAAAATTTCTGTTGTTAAGTGAGACATTTGTTAAATGAGTTTTCCCCATTTTACGACCTTTCTTTCCACAGTTGTTAAGTGAATCATTGCAGTCGATAAGATAGTAACCTGGTTGTTAAGTGAATCTGGCTTTCCCGTTGATTTTGCTCATCAGAAGGTCGCAAAAGGGGATCACATGGCCCTGGGACACAGCAACGGTCAAAAATATGAACCAGTTGCCAAACATCTGAATTTTGATCACATGATCATGGGGATGCTGCAAAAGTTATAACTGAAAAAGATTCATAAGTCACATTTTTCAGTGCTATTGTAACTTTGAACGGTCACTAAATGAACTGTTGTAAGTCGAGGACTACCTGTATCTATTTTAATTAAGTTTTCTGTTCTTCCAATTTGTCCCCCCCCCATTCTGTGAATGGGAATGGAGGCACAGGAAATCTTGGATCACATACAACTCCTCTGTCTTGTATTTGTTCATTATTGGATATCTTCAGGTATGTGTATTGTTCCCCCTGTCCCACACCCATCACTTGGTGGCACATTATTTTCTAAGTTTTCTACTTTTCTTACAAGATTTAATTTAAAACTCTTTAGATCACTTTCCAAACACATTTTTCCCCAGTACTCATGAGGTATAGCCCATCATTTAATAAGAATATTCTTCACTCTTGAAATTCATCCTATTTAGAATCCAAAGTGCCCCCATTGGCATCATCTGCATATAGCTAGTTGTTTATTTCCAGAATTTTCCTTCTCTTCCTGAGCCCTGGAATTTGGCAGGAAGAGGTGAAGAAAATACTATAGGGCAGTGATGGCAAACCTTTTAGAGACCGAGTGCCCAAACTGTAACCCAAACCCCACTTATTTATCACCGGGTGCCGGGTAGGCGTGGCCCACTGGGTGAGCGTGGCTGTGGTGGTCATGGCAGATCATGGGTGGGTATGGCCAAGGTGGGCATGGTCACCTCAATGTTGCTCGTGGGGAGGGACACCTGGGAGGGCCGGGCAGGGTTGGGGGAGATCCAGGGGGTCTCTGGCAGGTGGGGCAGGAGGCTCGTCCTGCGAGGTGAGTCAAGGCGAGGCAGGGCGGGGGTGCCATTCCCGCGGGGCAAGGCGACGCATGGGCTGGGGCAGCTGCTGCCTGACACCACCGGCCCCCGCACACAGGCCAGCGAGCGCATGGGGGCTGACGGTGTCCGTCAGCAGCCACAGCCTGCCAGCTCCTTGACCGGAACACTCGGGCTTCACAGCCCACCGCCAGCAGTTCAGAGAAGCCGCCTCTGAGCTGGACAGCTGGCCGACAGCTGAGGAGGCGATGCAGTGGGTCGTGCCCGGGAAAAGGAGAGCATGCGAGGCCAGGAGGGACGGGACGGGGGGGAGGGAAACCAGCCGTGCCGGGATGCATCCAGCCACGTGGGACCTCAGGCGGCTGGTTGAAGAGGGATGGTTGCCATCTCCGGGGCAAGGCATGTGTGCCCACAAAGAGGGCTCTGAGTGCCGCTTCTGGCACCCGTGCCATAGGTTCGCCACCACTGCTATAGGGTCTTGGCTGTCTCTGGTTATGTCGTTTGTTTTCGTGTGGATCAGTAGTACAGCATAATTGTCAGTGGGTTTAAAGAGTCTAATCTTATCCCAGATGTTGAGTCCTGGGAAGGCATTACAGTTGTCTTTTTTTTTTTTTTTAATAATGATTTTATTAAATATACATTTAAAAACAAAAGTGGACATGATTCAACCTCCCTGAATATAACACTGCTATTACAGAAAGAAAAAACAGAAACTTAAAATACCTTCTATAACAGGACAGAGTATAACAAGCTGTACATATAACTTCTGTAAAAAACTTCTGTATTTACATATCTTTCCGTTGTGTCCTGATATAGATGCTAATGAGAAATCCTTGCATTATCTACTAATCAATCAATAATCATCTCAGCGATCCTCCTTATCTCTAACCAATCATACAATTTTTTCCAAATTTCATAATACTCTGTTTCAGTTTTATTTTTGATCTCTAGAGTTAACCTGTCCATTTCAGCGCAGGACAAAATTTTATTTATTATTTCTTCTGGGAAGGCATTACAGTTGTCTTGAGAGGCTATCAAAACAAGAGACTGTTGGTTCTGTCCCTTTTAGTACCAAGTCTTAACCATCACTAACCATTGCTTTCTCCTCTTCAGGACAAAGGCAGAAATCCTGAAACAGACTAGAAAGTGCTGGGCAGGAAAGGGAAGAAGCTGTAGGCATTGATCTTCTGTAGAAGCTATTCTTCGTGCAGAGATTCAGAATCATAATCACTGGGGAGACTCTGTAATACAGTATATTCTGAAATTCAACAACAGCAAAATCACTTCCTGGCAGGCTCTATCCTTTGTGCTGTATTCTCTCACCTATCTCCTCCACCTCGCTATATTCTGTCTCCTGGCAGGGTTCTTGGTAGTACTATTAAGTGCTTTCTATGCTGATCCAGGAGACGCTCAGCTGTTCTGATAAAAGCTAGACAGGGCTGCTTCTGGTCCCTTCACTTTCTCTTCCCGGAGGGCAGACAGTCCCTGTACTTACAACATATGTAGCTCTTGTCATCCTCTTGCAGGAAAACAAACATGACATACCCCTGTCAGTATGTCTATGAGAGATCCCCTCTGTCCCCATCTTCCTCGAATGGAAGAAGAAAACAAAGAAAAAGATTCACAAACCAATAGTTGAGGAAGATGTGTGTTAATGTTTCCCATATTTGTGGAGCGAAAGGATGGCTTTGCAAGGGTTAATATCCTGCTCCCCTCTCTCTGTATCCCCTGAAGCTGCTTCTGCCTGGTAATTATTCACCTTTTAAAATGGAGCTTGTTAAAGTGCCACCTAAATATGGCAATACAATGGTGACAGTGACTCTAGGCTCTGGGGAGAGGAAGAAGCACAATTATGTGCCTGAATCAGCATAATTTCAATTATATATAAAACATTTGGTGTCACATCTAAAGAATTATGGATGGATGACACAGGAGAGGTAGCAAAGTAGATAATTATTCAACATTTTAAGGAAGTTATTTTGGATCTGGATTATTGATATGTGCTCACTTTCTATTTATGAACTGACTTTCTGTTGAGGCAATGAAATGCCTGATGAATATATATGCTTATATAAATGATGGTGAATATTATTTCACCTGGTGATTTCATATAGATATTTAGTATGATATTGTTTTACTATGTTACTTTCTTTTTTGTACTCTTCATCTTTTTCCTTGTGTAAAAAGAAAAAAAAAGACTTGTAAGCAGTGTAATGTAAATATACTGTAGTGATTCTTTTGTAATAAAATAAATCAAGTAAATAAAAAATGAATTAACACCATGTCTTATCAAGATAGTAGACATGCATTGACTTCAATTAAATGTTCTCTTTCCCATCTTTCTCAAAGAGAGTCTTATTGTAAAGAAAGTTAGAAGGTTAGAGGGCTGGCCTATAAAACACAAGCAACATTGTGTAAACAAAATGTGTTAATTCCATTCTTTTTTGTGCCCTCCCCCAGTTACAGGTAGTCCTCAACTTACAACAGTTCATTTAATGACTATTCAAAGTTACAACGGCAAAAAGGAGAGTTATTACCATTTTTCACAGTTACAACATTTGCAGCATCCCCACAGTAATGTGATCAAAATTCAGAGGCTTGGCAACTGGTTCATACTTACGACCGTTGCTGTGTCCAAGGGCATGTGATCACCTTTTGCGACCTTCTGACAAGCAAAGTCAATGGGGAAGCCAGATTCATTTAACAACCGGGTTACTAACTTATCAGCTGCAGTGATTCACTTGACAACTGTGGCAAGAAAGATCATAAAATGGGGCAAAATTCACTTAACAAATGGCTCACTTAACGACAGACATTTTGGGCTCAATTGTGGTCATAGGTTGAGGACTGCCTATAAATTGTTATTGCAGTATAATCTGGAATCCCCATTGCACTGGAGAATGGCTCCAATGAATTTAAGGAAAGCAGTCTGCTTTGATAAGATATCTGTGGTTCATTAGTGAAGGGCTAGTCTTTTTCCCCTCCCCCTTCTTCCATGTAATAAACAATTTAAGTAGTGGGGGGAGAAATAAATGAGGCAGTATAATCTTTAATAAGAGAGACATGATATATGCATGCTAGATATATACATCAGATGTTGCTCACTGTTAACTGCTGTTTGCATTTACTAAGTTTCCAAATGTACACACCTGGAAGAACTAAACGCTCTCATGTTAGATGGAAGTCATTTCTTAATTTAGCAGAATAAATCTGAAACAAAACAATCAGTGGTCATTAAATATTATTAGAAGCAGATTATCACAGCTGCAGAAAAATGTGTTCTTCCTAGAACAGCTACCTATAAATAAGCCAAAATTAGCACAGCAGAGGTTCACCTGCAGAGATTGAATTTGCCTTCGTCATAAGCAATAAACAGAAACTTGTGGGGGAGGGGGGCAAAAGATTTACACTTGTGGGAAAACTAAGTTGCTTTCACCAAATGCTCTGGACTTGTATGTGTAGAGAATGATAATATTTTCAGCTCATCTTGATTGCCAACCAAATCCCTAAAAACAGCATCACATATTTTTCAAGAAAATCATTTAATAAAGATTTCTCTGCATGAAAATAGCTGCAGTAAATGCATATTTAAAAATTCAATTACCAGGCTCATTCTGCCCACATTGTCTCAATAAACTAAAACAGGCAGGCCTTAAGCTGATTATTAAATAAAAGAGGAGAGAAGTCAGCTTTAAGAGTTGACGTAGCTATTCTAACAAGCACAATTCTGCACAGTTATTCGCAGAAATATATTCCACTAGGTTCAGTGGTAAACCTGATAGGATTGCAGCTAATTATTCACATATTTTTTTTATCTCCCCTAACATCAGACTTGTAGTCCTATTAATCAGGAAGGAAGAGATAATGCAGTTATGGTAGTCTGAATTGTGTGCAACGTATTTGTAGTACAGGTGATAACTTCCGCTATTAGCAGAAGAGAAATCCCATAGAGCTCTGTATTTATCAGATGATTTGAGATGCCATTCTTTTTAAAGTCCTTTCTTAAAAAGTTGCTGTACTACGGCTATGTCTGAGTTGTGTTAAAGAGCCTCCATGTTAATTGGATCTGTTGCATGTTATACTGCAGTGGTGGCGAACCTATGGCACGGGTGCCAGAGGCGGCACTCAGAGCCCTCTCTGTGGGCACGCACACCGTCACCCCAGTCCTAGGCCTTCAGCTGGCTTTATAAAACCTTTTCGCTTTAGGCCGCCGCCGCCATGTGCAAAAAAAAAAAAGGTTCAATCAGTCAATTTCAATTTCTCGCGGGGGAAAAAAAATATCTTGCAAAATTGGAATTGATTGATTGAACTTTTTAGTCCCACCCAGTCTGCCATTACCACTGCAGCCACGCCCACCCAATGGGCCACGCCCACCCAATGGGCCACACCCAGACAATGGGCCACACCCACCCGGCACTCGATGATGCATACGTGGGTTTTGGGTTGCAGTTTGGGCACTCAGTCTCTAAAAGGTTCGCCATCACTGTTATACTGTATCTAATCCATTACATTTTATGGGGTGTAGCCTTTGGGGTGTAGCCTTTGGTTTGAGTGTAAACACTGAACTGTTGGAATCTGACCTCGACCAAGGGCATCTATATTGACTTACTTCTCCTAAATAGTACAGTTCTTTTCTATATTTGAGCATTAGTTGTCTTTGTAAGCTTATAGAAATCCATGGCTTTCTGACGTAGTTTGTGCATTCGTGAGAGATATTTTATCACTGATATGACAAGTAGTCAGGTTAGCTGTGGTCTGTAGTAAAATATCGACACAATCAGTACAATATTCTTGCTTTAACCATTGTTCCTTGGTATTAATAAGGACTTTAGACACCATAAAATTTGGCCCGATATCTTCAAGTGTGAGCAATGGAAGTCTCATAAACAATGCAAATCTCTTGTACTTATGGGAATTAACTTCTAAGAGAATATTTGGAAAGTACATTAGAATCTGAGCATCTACTTTAAAAAAAAAAAACACTTTCCACTTTCAGCCTTGATTTAAAAATTGGGACCATGTCCCAATAATTTGCATTCACACCTCACTTTTAATAATGAAAATAATGTGGCCCTGATTTACTTTTCAAATTCTGTATTGATAGTACTGTACTATGTGAACAGTTACTGCTCCTGAGAACAAAGGGGCAGAAATCAAGACAGCTGCTTAATCTTGCTTGAACCAAAACATTTTCACATTCAAAGAACTCTTCAAAAATGAAATAACTTGCCCCCATCTTTCCATATCACTCAAGCTGTTATTCTGAACAAGCAGGTGCCATCCTCTGCTCTCAGTAGGCATCACAAAATTCTGAATAGGCTTCTTGTCATGATTTGTTAACCACCTACTTGTTTAATTTCTTGATTTTTGTCTTGTATCTCTAAGGGAAAAGACTGATGATTTAACTGACCTAGAAAACTAATGAATCAAAATGGTCCCATCTAGAATTAGTTATTTAATACAGTAAACATGAACTGGAGCATGACTTAGTACAAATGTATACTTTGCCTTCAGAAGTTGTAGGTGCTTCATCAGTGGAGGTTTTTAAGAAAAGATTGGACAGCCGCCTATCTGAAATGGTACAAGGTCTCCTGCAGCTCTATTCTGATTGAGTTTCTCAATTCTTCTTTCTGTAATATACAAACTAAAGCAAAAGAAAATGTATTAATTGTATATATTGAGTTCTTTTATTAATTTTGTTATATCACCTAAAGTTCTAGTCAGGTGAGGCAGTGATCCACTTGGTTTTTCATTCTTGAAATGGAAAGGTGCTTTTTAGGCTGAAAGTTCACTACATAACAGAGGCTTAGGATTATAGTGGGGTAATAATGATGGTATCTGGCAAGTTGTTTTGTTATTTGCTATTTATTTGTAAATATCTGCTATTTGTAAGTAGCCACAGATTAATATAAGGATAGCAACTTGTAGCATTTCAGAGACTGCTGCACTATAACACTCAGCATCTCTAAAAAGCATGTCCAATGGTGAGGGATGCTGAGATTTGTAATTAGCAATAGCCAGAAGACTACATGCTGGCCTCATAGAGATTTATGGTCTATGCTGAAATATGGCAGTGGAGTGAAAATGTATTTCTTTTTAGTTGTGGCAAAAGGAATAGAAGCAGAGTAAGATCACTAAGGGATATAACAATTAACCTTGATAGGTAAATATGCAAAATATAATTTAAAAATGATATATGCTCTCTAATAGAGTTTGGTGTTATTACAATGAGTCCTTCAACATGTTGAAGGACAAGGCACGTAGAACACTTCTAAATAAAAATGAACACTGTCTGAAGTATGTTAAACAACCAAATCCTCCTCATGGAGCTTTTTTAAAAATATGGCACTCTTGCTCCTGAGTAGTCACTTGTCTGTTGATAATATATTCCAGTTAAGTGAATGGATGACCTTGATATAGACTAATAAAACATTGTGACGTGGTTAACATAAAATAATTGAATTTTAATGTTAGTTGCCTAGGCAGACAACAGAGTATAGTTTTGGATGCTAGAACATAGCTTTAGATGTGCATAGAAAGTACTGTACCTAATTGTTCTGTCCCAGCCTACGTGAGTCCTTGTTGTACTCACAAGGAGAAACCCCTCTTCCAAGAAACAGGCAGGAACCGCAAGAAAAAAACAACCCCTTTTATTCTCACAGACCTGAGTCAATGTCCAAGGCAAACAAACACAGTCCACAGAAACTCGATACTCAACACAAACGGTTGCCTTCGGCAACCAGCACCTCCCAAACCTCCCCCTTTTATAATTCAGCCAAGGCTGAATTAATGTCTTCTCCTTCCTAATGCCTTCTCCTTCCTAATGCCTTCTCCTTTGCCTTTGGAGCCGCCCCATTGCATTCCTCTGCCCCACTCGCTTCTCCTACCTGTGCATTCGTGCATCCGGGATTTGTCCCAGCTGTTCCTCATCGCTGTCCAACTCGGGCTCCCAGCACAGCTGTGTCTCAGCCCGAGCGCAATTAGAGGGGCTAGGCTCCTCGTCCGATCGTAAGTCTTGGAGTTCCTCAGAGCCTTCCTCTGACTCTAATGTCACTCCAGGCCCCTCCTCCTCATCTGAGTCCTCAGACTCAGCTGCCGGATCCACTGGCTGGCAAGGAATCACAACACTAATTCGGTTTTCTTCTGTTTGCTGTTTTCATAATATCCATAGACCAACATTAGCCTTTTAAGAAGTACAGGTAGTCCTTGACTTACAACAGTTCATTTAGTGACCATTCAAAGTTACAACAGAACTGAAAAGAGTGACTTATGACCATTTTTCACACTTACAACCTTTGTAGCATCCCCATGATCATGTGATCAAAATTCAGATGCTTGGCAATTGATTCGTACTTGTGACCGTTGCCGTTATCCAAGGGTCATGTGATCACCTTTTGCAACCTTCTGACAAGCAAAATCAATGGGGAAGCCAGATTCACTTAACAACCATGTTACTAACTTATCCACTGCAGTGATTCACTTACCATCTGTGGCAAGAAAGGTCGTAAAATGGGGCAAAACTCACTTCACAAGTGTCTCACTTAACAACAGAAATTTTGGGCTTAATTGCGGTCGTACATCGAGGACTACCTGTGAAATCATAGCAGTATCAATTTTAAAATATCTATCTCTTTTAAGAACAGACCTGTAGTTTAAAATTAGTACTCTATGATTCAGGATACAGACTTAATAGAGATGTTGACGATGATAACATTAAATAATAAAGATGATAATAAAGATAATAAAGATAATAATAAAGATGATAATCATGAGATCTTTGTACTTGGGATCAAAGTGTTATTATGTGAAATAGAACATTTCCAGCTGACTGTTATTAGTTGCCTTCTGGAGTGCGACAACCACTGATATGGCTTTGCCTAATCTTCCAAGTAATTCTAAGCATACTCATGGATTAGGAAACAATAGTAGAAGAATGGGAAACTCTTAAAATAGTACTGGGGTGGTAAAAGAAAAATCTTCCTCAGTGCTAGGTTTTATTTTATCACTAGCTGATAAAACAAGGTGTGAAAGAAAGAAGGAAGCGAAAGAAACAAGAATTAGAAGTAATAAACATAAAGCAGAATAAATTACCTCTTCTAGTTGAAATAAAGCTGTGGCTGAAATTGCTTTTAGTGGCAATTATCAGTCTTTCCTGCAATCCACTCTTGTTTTTATCAAAGTTGACTTCAAATGTATTATTAATAGGTTGGTAAAATGAAGACCCAGATTGTTGGGAGCATTAGGCTGACTCTGTAAACTGCTTAGAGAGAGCTGCAAAAGCACTATGAAGCGATACATAAGTCTAAGTGCTATTGCTATTAATAAAAAAAAAGTAGCATGGATGGTCCCAGTAAATAACTGTTGCTTGAAAATTATCTTAGCAACTGACTTTCTTTTAGATCCTGAAATCATTTATTATTACTATTGCCTGGAAATCACATACACAATTCACTTTGGGTATGCTCATGTAACAGCTCTGCTTTGCAAGCTGCACTGGGGTTACCTCTTTGCTTCTGCGTTTGATTTAAGGTGTTGGTCATTATCTAAAAAGCACTACATGACTTAGGGCCTGGTTACTTGAGGGACCACCTGCTTCCCATAGTGACTGTCCACCCGGTTTGATCTGGCAGGGCTGGTACACTCCAGGTTGCATCAGTTAAACAATGCCACCTATTGTGACTCCAGAGGGACACCTTCACTGCAGCAGTGCCTGCCCTCTGGGATCAGATTTCCCTCACCCAGCGTTCAAGTGATTGCCTCTCTGCTGCTGTTCATAAGAGTTGTGAAGACCTGGGATGTTTTGGCACACTTTGTCAGGAAAAAGGCAAGGGACCAAGTTTTGCAGAAGTTCTGCAGAGGGATATTTTATTAATGGACAATGTGGCCTCACAAAAACCATTCCATCAATATTACTCCAATTTCTATAAGGAAGTGAGATCACGATAAAGAAAACAGGTAAATATCTAAAACATTTACTGGGAACTACAGAGCAACAGAGACAGATTATGAATGGATCTATAATACAATAAGGGAAATTTCTGAAGCTGTGAAAAAGATTAAAGTAGGAAAAGTATCTAGACCAGATGGCTTATCAAGGTCTTACTATAAATGTTTTGAGGATGAACTTTTACAACCTTTAACAAGCACAATGAATTCTAACCTACAGGGATGAAAGATGCCAGAGAGCTGGAAAGATGCCAATATAGCACTAACCCAAAAGGCCAATATCATTGCTGAATAATGACTGCAAGTTGTTCAAAAGCATTTTAGCTGCCAGACTCAAAATAATTTTTCAAGAATTTATTTATGAGAATCAATGTGTGTTTTTATCTAAAAGACAGTTAAAAGTGTATTGAAGATTTTGGAATATTTAGAGCAACATAATAAAATACAAGCAGCACTGATTTTCCTAGATGCAGAGAAGGTCTTTGACAACTTGAATTGGGCTTTGTTGTTCAAGTTTTTGGAAGCTATGAACTTTGGAGAGAATTTTATAAAATGAACAAGATTGTTCTTGCAAACCTTGCATTTATTTTTTTGCAAATCTTGACGTTATATCAAATTGCATAACCTGTGTTCCTCACAACACTGTAATGGATGGTTGCCTTGAGTAGCTAGCAAGTACTTATAGTAGGCTAGGAACTTTAACATGACTTCTAAAAAAGAAGTTCTCAAAGCAGCAGCTGAAGGTGTGTCTAGTAGCTCCACCTTTTCTTGTACAAATTAGAGAACAGTGAAAGGATTTAAATCAGGTTTTGTCCTTTGGAATAAAACACAATGAAGGAAAATGTGCAGCCAGGCTCCTGTGTCACATTCTGATTGTGTCTTTGTTTGGTATTCTCTGGTGGTATTCAGGAACTCAAAGGCTGATGAAGAGGAATAAGCAAGTACCTCAAAGGACAGATATTGAGCCCCTGGATTAAGGGGGAGGGCCAAGAATGTACCCTCTATTTTGAATTTATAGCTTTTCCCAATCTAAGATGTTGCAGTAGAGATTGGAGTGCTGGTGGCTTTCTTCTTGGAAAATGATTCCATCCTCCTCCTTAGTCTGGGGTAAAAATTCTAGCAGAAGAATTTTTAATATTTCAGTAAGACAGGGCCTGAACTATGTATAATGGACTGAATAACTTAATCCTGCAACTGAATATGGTAAACTAGGAACAAATACAACAAAACACATACCATATAACGCGATGGTAGTCTCTCTTGCCCTCTTTAATTTTTAATAAAATGCCGCCATGATTTCTTCCAGGATACACATAGGTCAGAGGTCTTAAAGGCAGCTGGTTTTTAATCTCAGAATATTCCCCCTTCTTATTTTTTCCAATCTGCAGGGATGAAATTTGTTTCTGTATTTTATCTATTCTGAGGATGATCAGCTGGCAGGGAATGAATACACAGTGTATAGAAAAGCAGCTCTCCTTTTCTCTACCATCAATCCTCCATTTAACCTGCAGCCATTTTGGGATGAAGAAAAGCTGGCAAGGGCACGTAACTGAGCAATACGTCTCCCAGAACTCCATGATTATTTTTAATGGTCCTCCATCACTTCTAAAGCCTTTACGGTGTCTGAAAGAAAAAAAAATAAAAATATAATGGGGTAAAAAGCTGAGAAGCTAAATAAAATTTTTGTAATTTTATATTGCTACAAAATAGATTATTTGTTACCTAATGGCTGGCTGCCTCTTTTCATATCCAGAAGAAGAAACATTTTTGGGTTGAAAAAACCCTTGCATGTTTTACCTAGTGTAGAAGGCCTTGTTAAAAAAATAAAAGCCAGGAACACATCCATGATGAAACTGCGACCTATCAGATATATTTGCAAGGAAACCCATGGTGCTCAAAACTTGCCTTGTGGCAGAATAATAGCTGATGAGATGGAAAGAAAGCTTTGCAAGCAAGGGAATGCTGTTTGAATCATCCCAAAAGGGATCTTCATGGTGTGCTTAGATGATATCTCCACTATACTTAGATGGTTCTGGTCACTGGAAAGGTATGATTTTTTTCTTCCATGCTGGCATGCTATGTTCTCTTTTCCTATACTCTTCTCTGGGGTCACTGAAGAGGAAAATAAAACAATGGCTTAGGTTCCCTCTTTATTTGTAAAGAGGACTACCAGCACAGTATTCATTGCAATATAATGGCATACTGTTTGGGAAAGATTAAGTTATTGTTCAGAGGAAGAAAGCAAGGTTATAACAAACAGAGTCATAGAAAAGCATGATTTTTCTCCTTGACTAGAATTACCACCTTGTGCTTTGCTGTAAGAGTGTGTGTGTGTGTGTATGTGTGATATATATATCCCCATTTCTTTACTGATGTCAGACACTTTTACCAAGGGTAAAAAAGTTATTTCCCCTCCCCGCCCCATAAAAGACTGGAGGGGAAAACTTGATGAATCTTAAACCTTTTTCCTCCCTAATGGCTGATAATTACACATTTCAAACAATTTGGTTTCTTTCCCTTTGGGGAAAGGAGAAAAAAAGCCTTATTGTGCAGCTAAATGGCTGATATACTTGTGAATAATTCATTTAATGGTTTTGTTTGGAAAATTGGGGAAAAAATGAAAGGTGACAGGTTAATTGCTCTATTGGGCAATTGAGCTCCTGGAAGTAAGACAGAAGCTTTTTCAGGTAACTTTGAATTTTCTTTAAGGCACGTTGACCAGAAATCATGGACAATTTAAATTGTTTAGAAGGAAGAGGAAAATCAGTTGTGATTTAGAACAGAACCTTCAAAATGTTTTCTACTTTTAATGATTTAAAACACACACACACACATATATATATATAAGTATTCTGCAAGGATAGAAAGAGATATTTTTGGCTCTGTTTGGAAACTTGTCTAGCTATAGTAGATGAAAAGTAATAGTGATTCTTCATAACAGAATATCTGCATTGAAGCTTTAAGTAAGTGCTATAGCATAAAATCACAAACACATCAGCTTCAATTAAGCGGCTTTCAAATATGGTAATAAAAATTCTTCCCCCCCCCCTGAAAAATAAATCAACATCTATGCAGATCATTAATATAGAAGGATGGTCAAATGCTCTGAATGATGTGTCCAAAGTTGTCAGACCTTGGCACTTAGTCTCTAAACTGATCACAGTATTAGTATAGGCACTGTTGTACCCATAGCTTCTTTGTTCCAGTCATTCAGTTGCAGAACAAAATCTGGTTTTCAGCATAATCATTATAAGCAATAAGCATATTGCTAACCAGATCAGCATGATGCTGTTATCCAAGGAATAGGTTTGATTCAGGAAATGAGCAGCTCAAAGATTAAAGAACGTGGTGCCAAATTTGGGAAATAAGCACTTCAGAGTTTTTCAGGGCTACTAAAAGGTTGGTTCAAAAATGTCCGTCGTGACTTGTTTTTCTCATACCTTTGTTCAATTGGCAGCTCTTTGGTACAAATTGTGACCTTTTCTCAATATTCGACACTTTCTGCTAAGCATATGTTTCCATATAATCAGGGATCTGATCTCATAATGCATGTTGTTTGGGTTTGAGAAAGGCTGAGGAGAGATTGAGCTAAATAGTCAATCAGCCATGATCATGGATGGATGATCTATTATGGGTTCTCAAACTTACCAGAGTATCTGAGAGGAAAAAATAGCTTTGTCACCAAACCATAGCATCCTGTCCTAAGAAAAAGGCAATATATTAACACAATATAGGAACGACCGTGGGATGAATGATGGCTACCGGGACTGCAGGGATTGCCATCGTTAAATGATGCAGTTGTGCTTTACGACCATATCGCTTAAAGATAGAAATTTCAGTCCAGTTGCTGCTGTACGTTGAGGACTACCTATTAACAGTTTGTATGGAGACTGTCAAAATTATTAATCTATTGCTTGAAAGCGATATGTATCAGAATACTGATGCACTATTTATTCTGCAAGTGATTAGTTCAATTTCTGCTAAGAGCTTGTTGGTGATACTATTAGGTTGTCTATTTATAAATATAAGATGTTTTACCGCGGGGTACCCAATGCAATCTATATATGTTTCTATGACATAAAATTAATATGCCCACGGTAAACAACAGCTGAGTTTCCCTGGAATTAGGTTTTACAAGCCAGTTTCTGCAAATGTGTGAAATATCAAGCAACCTATAACCAAAAAAAAAAAAAAAGTTTTGTTGTTCCTTGAATCAGAAATGGAGTATCTGTAGTCAATATTTGCCATAATGGAAAATCATTGATAATGGAAACATGGGTTCTTCAAATATCAACTTTTTAAATGATACACGGAAGTACAAATAATCCAGGTCTGCAGGTGCAGAAAAGAAATAAAAGGAGGAAAATGAGAAATAGAAAAGAAAGAAAATCATATAGTAAAAATTAAAAAAGATATATAAAGAAGTCACTTCTTCTTCACAACACCTATAAATAATTTTAGAAATTTATCACTTCCTGATAAAATAGAACAAATGATCTCTTCTTTTCATTTCCTAACAGTTACCTATCATTCTCATTTTTGTCCTGGGGTCAACAAAAGTCCATTAAGGGTTGCCAGAATAACAGCATATCTGTTTTAGAGGAGCTGTAGTGGCGCAGTGGTTAGAATGCAGTATTGCAAGCTAATTCAGATTACTGTCAGAAGTTCAATCCTTACCAGCTCAAGATTGACTCAGCCTTGCATCCTTCCGAGGTCGGTAAAATGAGGACCCATATGATTGGGGGGCAATATGCTGACACTGTAAACCCCTTAGAGAGGGCTGTAAAACACTATGAAGTGGTATATATGTGCTATTGCTATTCATCTCGATCAAATAAACCAACTTTATATACCTTCATAGTACTTCTAACAACCTTAATCATTCACCCATTCAAATAATGCCATAGAACCTGATTTCTTTTCATTTTCTCTTTGTCCCTTTTCATGAGATTCTTCAAAACTTTTAACAAGCGTCTTCTGTAGATCAAATGTAGGAAACTTATGCAGGCTACTCTCTTGGTTTATTGATTATATACCCCTCTTAATTAAGACATCAGCTAGTTTCTTTTTAATATCCAGTGTGACATTTTCTTCCATGACATTCTTGTAACCTGTCATTTGTAAATCCATTTTCAAATCACTCTTGATCTTATCAGATAGAACTTGTTCCTGTTCCGCAACATCTTTTAGGCACAGCCTTTCCATAGAGGCAGATGTCTCTGTTGACACACTTAAAATTAACTTCTCAGCCCACTGTTCAAAAATATCCTTCAATTTGTCCGGTGTTACAATATTTTGCTTCTGTAATTATAAGCTGAGTTCTGTAATTCTAAGTTGAGTGTATGTATTCTTCTTTAATTGCAATCTTTTTTATTAATTTTTTTTATTTCTTTTAATAGTCTCAGAAAAAGAAAACAAAACAAAAAGAAAGTTACAATGCAAATTCATACATTCTCAAAGGAAAGAAACATAAAGAATGTTTTAAAGTTTTAATTTGCTGTTTATTCCATTTTTTAAAAGTTCTTAAGAAATTCACTTGGTGCTGTCAAACTTGTTGATCCAAACCAGGAGTGGCAATTAATTTTCCCAAGCGGGGGGGGGGGGGCTTGAGAAACTGGGACTGTTATGGAGGGCTGCCCTCCGTCACTGCCCTGCTTCCTGCCTATGCTGCCCTGCTCCTCTACTGCCAACCCTCCACCTCTTGCTGTTGATATCCCGCCCCCCGCTGCTGTCACCCAACCATTGCAGACATCTTGGGCCAGAGAGGGACAGCCAAAGGGTCTTATTTAAACATTACTTACAGCTGAAAAAGCAGTTAACAAGCATTTTCCAAAATAGTTGAAAAGGAAATGTGCAGATTTAGTGTCCTGTCAAAGGTGCCAACTGCAGTTTGAGCAAGATACCCGTTCCCTCATCTCCCAAGCACTAAACCCTTTGGAGACCACTGTCTTGTGATCTCACAGGGAGCAGCTGTCTGGAGTACTTGAGGTAATCTTGTCCTCTCCTTGTTCACAGAGGAATTACCAAAGAACTGTCTACTGTCCAGCTCTTCATTCTACCATAGTCACCAGTTCTGCATTTCAGAGCTTTCATCAGTCTATTTCTTTCTTCCTTCTGACTACTCTACATTGTCTCTACATTATTTTATATGAAACTATTTCAAACCGCCATATTCTTTTGAGATCTGAACATTACATTCAGAGTAACTAAAAACTGTGATGTCTGAAGAAACACTGTTGGAATATTGGAAATAATTTTAAGCAATAAACAGTACATCAGTATAACATATACTTTTGAAATTGCCAACTTGCCTTAAATTGAAAAAATGTTGATCGTGGAAAATTTTCTAAGAAACTTTTAATTTTGAAGGGTTTTTTATTTTTGCAGAAACGTTTGCGACTGATATATCTGCATATTTTTGTTTATATGTCCCTTAAAAATATTTAATTTTTCTGATTTGGAAGAAAATTATCCTGTGACTTTTATTTGTCCAAAAATCTGTGCACATCAATATTTTTATGCAAATACATCTAGGTAGGATGTTTTTGTAAACATATTGAAAGAACACTATGGAATATTTGGATCTGAGGGAAATCAGATTGAAGGAAAATTTCTAAAATGAAATGAGCATCAGAGAGTCATTAATGTAAAGTTCTAGAAGAAAAAGTGAACAGTTAAAAAGTCCTGAATAGGACCCCACTCTGTTATGGTAATAGCAAAATTCTAAATCTCTAATACAACATTTTGAAACCATTGGTTCTGGAGTTTTTTCCCCTTAAAAATAAAAGTATTTAGTCTTTTTATTGTAAGATTGAAGCAACAGACAAGAAAGCCCAAAGTCCTGATGTTTAACAGTATTATTTCCAAAAGACTTTTTCTAAAACAGTTCGGAGAATAACAGGATAATTATTGTCAAAGAAGTTCAAATTATCAGTGAATTATTAAAGCTATTAAAATACATGAACATTGTTTAATGTTTCTTTCTAGTATAATTTGTTCTGAGATGTACTGTAGGTTGTTTTTTTTTCATTTTTCCTTCTTAGGGAGACTATATCTCATGAAGTTAGAATACTGATAAAACAGGATTTGAGATTCAGAAATTTCATTTGACATTTTGCTTACTTTATGAGTTAGCCATTCATTTATTTATGTATAGTGATGTCTTTGGTGAACTTTGCAAAGCTTATTTGTCTGAGATAAAATGAAGTTTCTGTGATCCTACCTTCCTAATAAAGATTTTAAAAATTCCTTTTAATAGCTCTTTGATGGAAAAGAAAGTCCACTTTTCCTCATTGATGTAAATCACAAATCCATTGGTCACTCTTCCATGATAGGAGTTGAATCTTAATGTTCCTGTCTTTTTCCTGGACAAGATATTCTCCCAGAATAGTAAACAGCATACATATACTTGTGTGAGAGATGGACAGGTTCCATAGACTGATTTTCTGGTAGGTTGGGTTGATGGAAAAGTCAAACTAAAATGCTCTGAAAATATAATGTTAAGAGAACTTATCTATGCATGTTAATTTAACCCACCTCAAAATTCAGATGGGTCGCTTCCCCGAAAGGTGTTTTATCTGTGCAATTTATGTTGTACTATTCTGCATTTTTGTATATACAAAACCACATTAAGACTCCAATTAGACATTTATATGAAAAACCAAATTGAAGATATATAATTCCTGAGAGCCTTCAACCATCTGTTATCCAGAAAGTTCCTAAAATATTAGCCTGTTCTTTCCCCCCTTCCACTGTTCTTCTTCTTCAGCCGGACGTAATTACATCCAGTAGTTTCAAAACAGACGTCCTGGGATAAAAATGAATATTAGTAGGAATGAGACTGCCCTCCCTCCTGAACGTGTTATTTATTTTATTAATTAGATTTATGCCCTGCTTTTCCTTTTAAGAATTCAACGCGGCATTTGTAGCGCTTCTCAGGCATGGGAAAAAAAGAAGTTTGTCAGTCTCATCTTGCCTCATTGGTTCTGTGTTAAAGACCTTTTAAAAATGCAGAATATTTTTTGACCTCTGCTCTATGAAGATTTTTCCAGAATTTTTGTTGTTGTTATTTTGTTTTGTTTTGTAAAAGCTGTTGAAAATCTGAGACACAGTACTGTGGTAATAATCCAATCTGAAATACAACAATTTCTCTTGGTCATGCTTTTATATTTTATGTTAAACACTGTTTATTTTGTCTATTTTTAGGCTGGAGTTTAATGATATGAATTATTCACTACATGAGATAGAAGATGTTTCACAGCTTCCTTCCCTATCTTCCTTTCTGATTTGCCTCCTATTCTTGGATATCAAAAGCCTCTGAATTCATTATTTCAACCATCCTCGGCTTTTTCTCTCTCTTTCTCTCTCTTTAGTTCAAAATGTCATGTTCCTGATTGGGTGAAATACTGCAGCTGTAGACTAATCAACCATTCAATATTACATTGATTATTCTTATTCTGGTTTTTGTTAGGAACCCACAGATTAGACATTCAAGAAGATTTTCATCAAAGGAAAAGTATCCAATAGCCCCAAATCATATGAATGTAAATGATTCATAGTTTATGAAATAAAGATATAACGTGTATGCACTTGGCTTAGTTTCCCTGAAACTAATCAGGGAAGAAACAATTCTCCACTGATAACATTTCAGTAATGCATTTCCAGTCTCATTTTCAATCTCATGTACTCAGCACCTACATTTCCTATTAAGTGATTTCACTATGGTGAACTGTTCAGGCTAGTTCCTTATATTGATTTCTCAAACCTTAACATATCGCTACAGCTTAAACATGTGACACTTGCTCATTAAATCTAAAATAGTAGCTGTGTCTTACAACCTAAGCTTTTTTTTTTCTGCCTCCTGTCCACAAACACATCAAACAACAGGTATGTATGGAATAGTCTGAATAGGGTCCAAAGAGTTGCTTGGGATCTGCAATCTCGTTAAAATAAAAATTTTAAAAGGTGCCATTTTGCCTAGTATGCTCGTGTTTTTGTACAAATACAGGTAGTCCTTGACTTAAATCATTCGTTCAGTGATCATTCAAAGTTACAACAGCACTGAAAAAAAGTGACTTATGACCATTTTTCACCCTTATGACCTGTTGCAGCATCCCCATGGTTACATGACCAAAATTTGGAGGCTTGGCAACTAGCTCGTATTTATGACGGTTGCAGGATCCCAGGGTCACTTTTGTGACCTTCTGACAAGCAAAGTCAATGGGGAAGCCAGATTCACTTAACAACCATGTTATAATTTAACAATTGCAGTGATTCACTTGATAATTGTGGCAAGAAAGCTCATGAAAATGGGGCAAAACTCACTTAACAGCTGTCTTGCTTAGCAGTGGAAATTTGGGGCTTAATTGTAGTCATAAGTCAAGGACTTCCTGTATGTTGAGTTGTGATCTGCACTGATCCAGATAAGTGTGGCATTTGAAGGGGAACTATGTTCCAGGCCTTGAAACAGCCATCCCCGTTGCCAGGCACTCTGAAGGAGCTAGACTTGCAAAACATCAGACTTACTACAGTGATGATCAGCCTGGCAGAAGGAACCATTAGAAGGGAATATATGTAGTTCAGAGTTGAACGGTGAGTCCATGGTGCTTTCTGAGCATGGCTGTTTGCTTGAAAACATTTCATTACCTGACTAGGTAAGATCATCAGTGCTAATAAGTGTGAGGTTTGTTCCCTGTTTATATAAATGCCCTGCCAATGTTGGTGGGCAGCAAGGTGGTTTTTTTCCTTAGTAGTTCCTTGATTAGGGAAATACTCTTCTCTCTGGCAACTAAATCAGAAATAGCACCAAAGTACAGAGTCCTGTAAACAGAATTCCTGCAGGAGGCCAGTTGAAGCCATGCAGGATGTCCACTTTCTGAAGATGATTCCTCCATGTGACATAAAGACCCTACATAAACCTCTTATGTAAGCTACCTCTTTACATAAGGAGTAGTTTACATAAGAGGTTTTCTTCCATTTTCTAGTGAAGACCACTTATCATCTTCATTCGTCTTAAGCCTGCCTCAGCAGTGGACTGGCACCAAGTAACAGTCTCATCATAATCATTAAACCTTGAAGCCATCGGTTTGTGAAAGAGCACATTGGCTGAATTCCGGCATTGTGCTTAACATGGATAATACCTTTTTAGCTATTGTGATTGATAAACCATGGCTTGCGTTTAATATGAAGTATATACCTATCCTCTGTGACCTATTTAACATGCCATAATTAAAAAATGACATAACTTAGCACAGTGTATAAAGTGAGGTATCTTTCCAGAACTTGTGGGACAGATTTTTTTTCAGTGATTAGACAGTGATTAAAGGGTACATTACAATATTTGCTGAACCATTCTGCTACTCTTACACAATAGCTATATGGCCTGGAGTTACTTAGGACAGCAGACTTGCATTATTGCAAATATCTGGATAACGGAGAGGCTGAGGAATTAAGAGGCTTTATAATTTAGAAAGAAAGCTAAGACAAATGTATTAGAAAATAGTGAGGTTATGATTCAGTAGAAAAAAATTATACTCAACAGTAAGTAAGCCAGATTGCTCATTAGCAGATTAAATTAGGAAAAAAAGGGAAAATAATGGTTTCAGCTGATCATGTACTGTATCTATGCAAGTCATTATAGAAGTGGGGAGAATTGTACTAAACCTTTTGAACCCAAAATATTTCAAGCTTGAAATGTCTGCTTTGAATATTCTAGTTTTGCAATAAAACTTGTGTGTTCCAAGAATTGGTTTTGAACTCAAATTAAAAAAATACCTTTGTTCAATCTCGGGGGGGGGGGAGGTTGGTTATTATGAGTGGCAGCATTTTCAATGTTCTGGTCATAGAAAGGGACATAAAAATGAGCTGTTCAGTCTTAGAATGGAGTGTTTCATGTGTTCCAAATTTAGAACTAATTACATATGTTCTGGGAGTGTTGCTTTGAAGTTACAACAAACTCTTGAGATGTTTTGAGTTTGTTCTGAGAGAATACAGCCAACTTGTCACACACTTCAAGTGAGGATATTTTGTTCTTGAACTGAAGCAAGATTCTTATTTCAAGCACACTACTACTAGCAAGTGATTTTAAAGTAAATACCTGGATAATACTTGGATAGCAAGTGATTTTTAAAGCAAGTATCCAGAGGCTTCAGCTGGTACAGAATACAACCACACATGTGCCTAAAGAAGGGCACATGTAACACCTTTTTTTTTTTTTTTAATGATTTTATTAAATGTACATTTAAAAACAAAAGTGGACATAATTCAACCTCCCTGGGTATAACACTGCTATTACAGAAAGAAAAACAGAAACTTAAAATACCTTCTATAACAGGACAGAGTATAACAAGCTGTACATATAACTTCTGCAAAAAACTTCTGTAAAAAACTTCTGTATTTACATATCTTTCCGTTGTGTACTGATATAGATGCTAATAGGAAATCCTTGCATTATCTACTAATCAATCAATAATCAATAATCATCTTAGCGATCCTCCTTATCTCTAACCAATCGTACAAATTTTTCCAAATTTCATAATACTCTGTTTCAGTTTTATTTTTGATCTCTAGAGTTAACCTGTCCATTTCAGCGCAGGACAAAATTTTATTTATTATTTCTTCTTCAGTGGGGGCTTCCTTTCTTTTCCATTTTTGGGCATATGCCAATCTTGCTGCCGTTAAAACATGCAATAGTAAGTAGAAAGATACTTTGCTAAATTTATCATTAATAATTCCTAATAAGAAGATTTCTGGTTTTAAATCAATTTTTTGTAGCAGTATTTCTTCCAGCCAATTTTTTATCTGGTGCCAGAAATTTTTCGCTTTTGAACATTCCCACCACATGTGATAATAAGTCCCTGGAAACCTTCTACATTTCCAGCATGTCGGTGAGATTTTTTTATCCATTTTTGCTAGCCTTGTAGGGGGAAGGTGCCATCTATAAAACATCTTGTATAGATTTTCTTTATAAGAGGTGGCTAGCGTTAACCTCCTATTTCTGTCCCATAATGATTGCCAATTATCTAAGTCAATATTATAACCAAAATTTTTACTCCAAATTAACATTGTTTCTTTTACCTGTTCTTCTAACAAATCTTGTTCTAATAAATATTGATATATCTTTTTTATCATTTGATCTTCTGTTCCTAGAAGGATTTTATCTAATTGGGTATACTCTAATTTTATCCCTGGTTCTTTTTTGTCTTTTCTGTATCGCGACTGTATTTGTAAGTATGCCCACCATTCCAACTCTATACCATCTTCTAATAGCTTTTCCTTGTTTTCAGGTCTCCATTCTCGTCTAAGATATCTTTATATGTGGTTACTCTTCCTAAATTTATGAATTTGGGGTGCATAAATATCTCTAATATGGATAGCCAATTAGGGCTCTCTATATAATTAAATTTTTTAATTTTTATCCACACGTCTAATAGTGCCCGTCTAATATGGTGGTTCTGGAAATACTGGTGAGCCTTATATTTCCCGTCCCACATTATGGCATGCCACCCTATTTGCATATCATGGCCTTCTAATGCCAGTAGTCTTCTGTTCCTTAAGTGTATCCAATCCTTTATCCATACCAATATTGCTGCTTGATAATATTTTTCCCAATCCGGGAGGCCGAGCCCTCCTCTTTCCTTTGCATCCTGTAATAGTTTTAATTTAATTCTCGGTTTTCTACCTTGCCAGATAAATTTGGATGTAACTCTGTTTAAATTTTCAAAAAAAGCCTTACCTAATTTAATTGGAACACATTGGAATAAAAAGAGTAGTTTGGGAAGTATGTTCATCTTGATTGTCGCTATTCTCCCCATAAAGGAGAGCTGCAAATTTTTCCATCTGTCTAAGTCTACTATAATTTGGTCTATTAATTTGTCATAATTTTCTCTTTTGAGTGTAGTACATCTTGCCGACAGTTGGATCCCCAAATACCTTACTTTTGTAGATGTCTGGATATTGATTTTGTCTACTAGCTCAGTTTCTTGTAAATTGGACATGTTTTTAACTAACATTTTAGTTTTTTCTTTATTAATCTTCAACCCCGCGACATCTCCATAATTTTCCAGCTCCTGTAATAATCTTGTTCCAGATTCTAAGGGGTCTTCCAAAATGAAAACTAAATCGTCTGCATAAGCCTGTAATTTAAATGTCTCTTTTCTCATTTCTAATCCTTTGATCAGCTTGTCTTTTCAAATTATTCTTGTGAGTGCTTCTAAAGAAAGAATAAATAATAGAGGGGATAGTGGGCAACCTTGTCTTGTGCCTTTTTGTATTTGGACGCTAGTTCTCCATTTATAATTACTTTTGCTTCTTGTTTCGAATAGATTGTTTTAAACATGTTTATAATTTTCCCCCCAAAATCCATCTGTTTAAGTTGAGTCAACATAAAATTCCATTTAACATTATCAAACGCTTTCTGAGCGTCCACAAAAATCAATGCCATTTGTTTTTCGCTATGTAATTCATAATATTCTAAGATGTCTAGTATAATCCTAACATTATGTCTAATTTGTCTTTTAGGCAAAAAGCCATTTTGGTCGATGTGAATGAATTCAACTAAATATTTTTAAAATCTTTCTGCCATTATAGTTATGAAAATCTTATAATCCGTGTTCAGTAAAGAAATGGGCCTATAGTTTTTAATGCGGGTCAAGTCAGAGTCTTCTTTAGGAATTAGTGAGATGATTGCTTCTTTCCATGAGTTTGGGATTTTTGCTATGTTTAATACATCATTAAATATGCCCAGTAAGGTTGGGGCCAAAAGTTCTTGGAGGTTCTTATATAGTTCGGACAGTAATCCGTCAGGGCCAGGTGTTTTATTACTTTTTTGCTTTTTAATTGCTTCTATAATTTCCTGGACTGTTATTTAATATATTTTGAAATTCTTCCGGGACCTTCGGTAAGTCCGCTTTCATAAGATATTGTGATATTCTTTCCTCAGTAACCTTTCCATCCTCTTTATAAAGGTTTTTATAGAAGTCATATATCACCCGTTTTTTTTCTTCATTTTGATATACCATCTCCCCTGCTTGATTACATAATTTACTAATCCATCTTTTATCTTTTTGTTTTTTCACATGTAACACCTTTGTTGTGTGAGTTGCATTGGGTGCCAGTTTGCTTCCAGGTCTAATTCAAGGTGTTGGTTAAAACCCTCACGTAGCAGTGGGCTAGGTTTCTTACGGAACTGTCTCCATCCCATTACATCAGCCCATCTCACCCAGTGAGACAAGGGAAGCATGCTGCCGACCCTGTGCCCCACAGGTGGGACAGGCTCCCACTCTCCTGGCCTTCGGGAGGCTCCCAGAAGTGCACACAGCTGTGGGGCTGGTTAGGGCCCTGAAGCCCTCCCCTGCCTTTTAATTAACTTTCAATATTTTTTTAATCCGTCCCTGTCTTGTACATACTGCATACTCTTTTTATGTCTTAATATTTCTCACTTGTACATTGCCGAGAGTCCTTCTGTGGGACAGATAGACAGATCTTAAAAATGAGAGAGAGAGAGAGAGAGAGAGAGAGAGAGAGGGAGAGAGAGGCAGGCTGGCAGGCCGGTAGGCAGGCCGGCAGGCAGGCAGGCAGATTTAAAAAAATGAGATATGTTGAACTTAGCTAGTTTATTAATTGCTCTTATTCACAACATACAGGTTAAAAATGCATACCAAAATCCATACAGGTAGTCCTCAATTTATGACCCTTTGTTAGGGACTAGTTCGAAGATGCATGGTGCTGAAAAATATTACAGTTGGTCTCTGGTTCCAGCCATTGCAGTGCCCCTCTGGTCACGTGATCAACATTCAGGTGCTTAAGAGACTCCCTTCATGAATTAACACAGGGGTGGTTTAACTCCCCCCACCCACCTATCTGCCCCCCCCCCCCTTTTGGCTGTCTGGCACAATGGTAGTCCATGGCAGCAGCAGCAAGGCTGGAGCTGAAGGAGAAACCTGGGGGCTTCAGCAGTCTTAGCCAGCAGCCTCCTCCCCTCCCCAAATCTTTACTTCAGTGCCAATCCTGGGACTGCCGTCACGTGACATCACACATTACGGCCTCATTCCCTTAGTGATGGAAATTCTGGTCCCAATTCTGGTTGTCAGTTGAGGACTGCTACATGTAGCAGGTTTGCCACTTCTGGCTAAGCCATCATGAGATTTATTTCATCATGACAGTCTTAATGCATAAACACAATTACTGTGCTTGATAGTTTGTTTTATGGTAGTTGTGGACAATTTGCAGGCTGCATGCAGCTCCTCACAACACCTTTTCAGCCTGAGTGTAACTGTGGAGAAAAAGTATGGCCAAGATTTTGACCATCTTTTTTGGCCTTGGGGTGTTTATATAGTTTTAATTCGTAAAACAATGCTGTAAAAGAATCTGGGGAAATAGCCACCTGTTTTGAAAGATTAATTTTTACTGTTTTGTGGCTATTACCATCCAGACACCCTCCAAAATCCTGTAAAGAGTGTTGAAAAATGTAACCCTACCTACAGCAGCGTTCTCAGCACATCCGTTGCCTGTGGCCCAGGGAGTCCAAAAGAATTAAAAGGAAGCCTAATTCCCAAAAGATCACTTACCTCTTCTGTACTGCTTACCATTATGTGGTGCAAGACGCTCTGGCTTATTTATCATACCACAGGGAAAATAAACTTGTCAGCAAAGTTTGAGCCATGCAGTGATGACCTTGAAAAACAGAGAGAAATACCGCATTCTTTTTACCCCCACTCTTCTTTTGAATTAGAAAACAAAAATGCTCTGGCCTGGTTCAGTGTTTTTAGAGAATCCCAACTTTGCATTATATTTGAACTTGGATTCCTGCTTTAAAATAGGTCAGCTTCCAAGTATGGGTTTTGAAAAGTGGCTTATTGTAAAGAAATGTGGAGTTGACCTTGGGGAGAGGGGAAGGAGTGAGTAAGAGGTTAAGGGGGCTGGATGGTGGACTTGCAGAAAAGATTACACAGTCCTGAAGGAAGAAAGAAGTGTGATAGAAACTGCAAATAACCCCATCCTGATTTGTTTTAGTATAATACGGGGCAGAGAAAAACTGCTACAATAGGCTTTTAGGATTTTATTTTACTACTTTACTTAGTTAAGAGTATTCTTGGAATCCCTGCCATGCCTAATTTCTTGACTTATCTCAAAGAGCTGATAATTGTTGGACTAATGGTGTAGTTTAATATTAACCTAGAATCAGCAATATACTTGACCTATGCCACCTTCAGTTGCAAATGGAAATTTACGTAACTAAGTACTCATTGTTTTAAAGAAACCCATACTGACTGTACTTATGTCTTATTCATGATTTTCCTGAAAGAAAAAAAAAAATTAAGTAATAAAGGTACATTCATTCACAGGGGGGGGGGGGGGGGAGGGCTGTTTTAAGGGGACCAATTCTTGGCTTTACTGACATTTATTATGATAATATTTTGGCTGCTGTATGTGTTTATTTTCTACTGTTCTTGTTTTAGAATTGTTCGCTGTCCAGAGTCCCTTGGTTGAAATGATGGTTATAGAAATTAGGTAAATAAATGTGTAATATCCAAATACATTAGGTTTGTTGTGAGTTGTTTCGTTGCGTTTCATTGTGTTTAGTTCATTCATCCTGTTAAGACAAATGTAAAAAAAATCACATTATACTTTAGTGCAATGTGTGAACTATGGTGGCTCATCTTTCCGATGAGTTTTATGAGATTTATCTCATTTGGATAATCTCCCTGAGATGCACAAGCACACAAAATGCAACAAGACTCCTATCTTCCCTGCCAATCCCAGGTGATACGATCTCTTATTTTTTTCCTTGAGAACGAAGGAATGAGGGAAAGAATATGGTTGCTGTTGCTTAGCTGTGCAAATTCCCTGTGGATTCCAGAATCACTATTCCTCTTCCTTTTAGGTGATGTCAATGCAATTTACACACACTTTAGGTGCACACAGTTGTCTCCTGGAAAAGGCAGATTTGTCCCTCACAAGAAGGTAGAATATTTAGTGAGGCAGATTGTGTGTAACACATTAAAATAGTATTATGTGAAGCAGGGTTATTCTTCTTCAACTCCCAAGGAAAAGCTTCAATTTATCCTTCTTTCCTTCATTGTAGGAGGACAGCCATATTAGCCTACCTGAGGGAGTGGATTGTAGCTCCCGAAATTTTATACCTTTTAATAAAATGTGTTAGTCTGGAAAGATTCTTCCCTTCACATTTTATTTTTTTAGCGAACTCTTTATAATTTGCTTGACAATTATAAGGTGAGCAGGAAAAAATGCTTAAGAATGTTATTTTGACTTGTTTGCCCTTCTCCATCCACCCATTGTAATACACAAAAGAGGAATTTGCATCACACTGTAATATCAGTTCTTGCAGATGGAATCAAAAGAGAAAATACTGAATGGCTAATTTCATCTTCTGTAATCATTTGAGGCTGCACTTAGCATTTGAATATGCAAATTGTTTTTTTTAAAATGGGAAATTAACTGGGTTGCATCTGAAGTAGATAAGAATCTAAAGCAGCTGCATTTGTTTTAAAATAATGAATTCCAATATGTGCATGATTAGTGAATTGATTAATTGGAAATTTCTGGCTAATTTTACAATACAATGGTATTGAAAGTGCAAGTGGATTGGGCAGCTGATTTGTTAAATTATATTGCATTCATTTCCTCACAGAAAACCTACTTATGTAATAACTGATTGTTGGTTATAAATGACTTGTGATCCAGATTTTTTTTTTTTTTTTTTAAATACCCTGGCTGCAGAAAGGGTGGATTATAATGCAGTTAAATAGGACTGAAGTTGTCTGTATTTGTAGAGCTCATGCCTGGACTGGTGTTAGGATTGCCTGGCCTTTGAATGCTGGGTGACTTAAATTTCCATGCTTGGAAGTTTATGGCTTCCATGGCGACCATGGCCTTGTTCAAGCTCATCTCTGGCCTGATGAATATGAGAGGTTACATCTAGATCTAATATGTATCTCAGAGTTGTGGAACTGTGATCTTAAGTTAGTAGACATTAGGGCTTTGCTATGGTACACATATATTTTTGTGGCCTTGTTTGACATTTGTAGGAATGATGGGCCAATTAAAGTAGTCCTATCTAAATGCCTAATGGATTTGGACAGATTCTTAAGACCAGTGGTGATCTTTCTCAATTATCAGATAGTTACATACCCCATCTAGGTCTCGAATTCTGCAGTGACTTGAACTCTAGATGAGATTGTCCCCAGGCAATCTCTTGGACTTCAGATTCTTGGGGGATTGAAGCTGCTCAAGAAACATCTAGAACGACGATAGTGAAAAATAGTGAATAAATGGAAGTAAATATGGTAGCATACTTATATCCAAGAGTATCCTCTGAGGAAAAGAATGGCAAAGCATTTATATTTTTTTATTGCAGATATTTTTATTATCTGCAGATGAGTATCAAGTGAGTTTAGCTAGGATTATCCACAGCTTTTGGGTGTACAGATGAAAGAATTTCTTCTCGGACAAGATAAAGTTACCTCCGGTACCATGGAATAAGATACAACTTGACCAGAATCTTACCATATCATTCAGGCAACATCTTGCATGATCAAATGGAATTGGGTAGAAATTTCAATCATGTAACTTTAATTTAATTTAAGGGTGGGTAGGCAGCTCTGTGACATGAGCACCTCCTTGTAGGTTGCATCTCTGTTCCACCTCTTTGAGTGGCTGAAGGAGGTTAGATTTGGAAGTTGATCATTTTTTTTATTCAACAGAGAGGGAGGGATCATCTACTTTAAATGAGGTTGTAGTCTGTCCTCTTCTGAAAAGACAGCTGCTCAATCCAACTAAATTGGACAGCTTTTCCCCCACCATTTTGGGGGGGGGGAAATTGGACTACGTAATAAAGCTTCAGCTAGTAGTAAGATGAATTCTAAATTAAGTTGATTATCTGGATCATTTCTAATAGAGTTTGGGCTTAGGCATGGAACAAAAATATCATTGATTCACCTGGTTTTGACCTGTATGGGAAACAGATTGGGAAAATGCACTTCTATAGTCCCATTGGAACTTTTAGCATCATTCAGTTGCACAGACTATGATATTCTCTTGTGTTGTCTCTGAGTTTTGGATAGAAAGCACTATTTTGCAGTGGTTCATCTAGCAAGTAGAAATTTATCAGTTGATGGGCATGGGAGAAAACAGTCCAGCTCTTAAGTCCTCCAGTGTGGGATGCCATAGGTCTTAGCTCTTTTTCTCATTGCTTTTAATAGGTTCATGAAACCATTTAAGAAGAGATTGGACAGCCATTTGTCTGAAATGGTATAGGGTTTCCTGCCTGAGCAGGGGGTTGGACTAGATGACCTCCAAGGTCCCTTCCAACTTTATTATTATTATTATTATTATTGTTGTTGTTGTTGTCGTTGTTGTTGTTGTTGTTATATCATCCACCAGTTTGGGATAAGGTATCACCAGTAAGCTGATGCTACTCAATCATACATTGGCATTTCTTGCACAGATGTTGTGGAAATCCTAACCCAGTGTCTAGAGGTTGGAGTGACCTCAAAACAGCCTCAGATTAAATCCCCCAAAAATGGACTTTCTGTTTGTGAATGACAGATGTAGCTCAATCCTGATCCCTAAGTTGGGTCTTGATGAGGTTGCATTCTCACAAAAAAGAACAGATCTTTAACTTGGGAACAGGATCTTTAACAGATCTTCGACTAAAGATCTTTAACAGATCTTTAACCTCTGACTTGCAAATATGCTTGATTCTTTTGTCAGGCTTTGGCTGATGCTCTAATTGCAGACCTTTTGGAATGAAAGTGCTCTTGCCATAATGATCCATGTCCTGAACACGTCACAGTTAAACTGCTGCATAGTTCTTTATTTAGGGATGCCATTAAAAATACTTGGGAGCTCTAGTTGGGGGCAAAATAGAGCAGCCTGAGTGCTGACAGGAGAAGATGAGTTCAGCAGTTTTACAACTATGTTAGCCTTGCTAGATTGATTATCAGTAATTTTCTGGGCCCAACTCAAGCAGCTGATTTTAACCTTTAAAGCCCTACCTGGCTTGGGACTTTTCTGCTGGCAGGATTGCCTCTTCTGACCAGAAGAATCATGTGTAGAAGGACTGCTCTAGATTCCCACTGATTTGAGTTTAAGGGAGAGCCCAGAGGTGTATATTTTGTGGTAGCCTCAACCTTACAGATCACTCCCTTCATGCTTGCATTTTATAACTCGTTGAGAATCACCCTGTTCTGATGGGCGTTTGGTAAGAACAGTGGACCTCAACTGCATTATAATTTTTATTACTTATAGAGTTTTATTTTTCTATCATATAAGTGAACTTGTATTATGAAAAGTTGGGTAATAGAAAGATGTTTATAGTAAATATAGAAAAGGAGTAAAAATGGTTTTCCAAAGTTACACATAGGGAATGTTAGAGTTAAAAGTGTATCACAAAGCGTGAATAACAAGAAAGATGACTCTGAAAACAATAAATGTAATAGATTAAGCCATTACTGATTTGAAGAAAGGCCAACTGGCTTACTCAGAGTATCTGTTTATCTGATTCAGCAATCTCTTTTCCACAGTGACAAACTGCTTGCTTTTAGGAGATGCAGGGATCTAAGGCAAAAAAATCTCTATTTTGTTCTTGATTATCCAATAATCAATATCAATAACATCTCATCTCCAAGCATATTGAAGGTCTGTGGAACTCTAGGTCTAAATTACTGTTGATATATTTATTGTTTATAAAATTCTTTGTAGATGAATTCCAGAAATTAGATATACATTCAGTAAGGAGGTACTTTACTTTCCCCCCTAAAGACTAGTAAACTTAGAAGTATGGCGATAATTGCTTAGAATGGGGAGAGGGAGGGAGGGGGGGGACCAAATGTCCTACCTCAGAGCCAGACTGCATGTGCAGTTGGAAATAGGCCAGCTTTATGATGTCACAAGTAGTGTAAACAGGATCACCAGCAGTCTTACCATCCTCACCAGGCTAGCATTCAGTCTTGGGACCCTTAAGCCCCTCTCAAATGCAGTTGATGTTGTTAACAACCTCCAGAGTGGTCCAGCTGCATTCAGCCCCAAAGATCCCTGCTGGAAGGATTCAGATTCAATTGCTGGTCCTCGTCTTCAATTGTCACAGCCTTCACTGATCCCAGCATTTCAGATCTCCTGTTTTCTCCACTGTCGTTGGCCTACTGGTAGTTCACACATTCAAGTCAGCCTCTGTCTGCACTGTCTTTCCAAATCACCTCCTGGCATCTGGTGGTTAGTGTCTGAGGCTGTGAGACTCCATTGGGACTAGTAAGTACTACACCCTCAGCCCCCCGCACTCCATAGGATGATTCCAAATGGTTCCAACCACTCAATTCACCCCAATTTTTTTTAAAAAAGTCTAATGAACCCCTCACATTCCACATATACCATGGCCACCATGAATGAGTTTATACCATTGCCTTCTTCCAGAATACATTTACAAAATATTTACAAATACATAGTTGGTAATTATCTGATAGTGTATGTAAAATATGTAAAAAGGACCAGGTTTTCTATAAGTAATTGTTATTTCTGGCCATATGCCTGGAAGAATTATCCTTCAGCCAGTGGTGGGATTCAGATATGTGAACAACCGGTTCTCTGTGTGGATGCTGCTTCCGGAAGTCCATTTTGGACCTGGGCAACAAAAAATTAACTACCGGTTCTGCCGAAGTGGTACGAACTGGCTGTATCCCACCACTGCCTTCAGCTATCTTTACTGTACCATGTACTAACATTTACTTAGCTAAATGACACCCCCTAATTTTGCTAGATTCTTTTATTTATTTTTCACTTTTATTTCTCAGAAGCTATCATTAAAAGGAAGTGAAATGAAAATAGCATTATTTGATTCTACCAATGTCTCTGTGTACTAATGAAATATTTAGAAAGATTAAAAGAGACTATTGGAAATAAAGAGCTTAGAAGTATTTCATGGGTGGGCAACCTTTTTGTTCTCAAGGCCTGCACTTATTATTTTGAGGAGATCAAGACATGTAGAAGTCACATCCCATTAAGTGAAAAGATTTGAAAAGATTTGTTTTTTGTTTGTTTTATTTGTAATTAAGTTGTGTCTGTTTTAGAATTTATAGCACTTTGTTTGGCTTTTTGCCACTACAGAATGGTGGAAAACTCTGTCTTCAGGTTTCAGGATCATATTTAAAGCTGGAGTGGGCTCCAATAAGAGCTTAAGACATACAGTAGGTAGATCATTAAATGCCAGTGCTGTGTGCCCTTGGGGAGAGGCTGGGGTGGGGGAACTTAAGTTATCACAGATGAGATTCTTAATAGCCAAGTATTGTATTTTAAGTTTGAACTAGATTTAGGATAGAATTTTTGCTGTTTTAACTGCTTATGCTTTATTATTTTCTCATTACCACCTTAAGTGCCCTATGAGCAGAAAAGTGGGATATAAACTGTAAAACAAAAGGAATTAAGCTATTGTAATTAAAACAAATGAAGCAGTTTTCAGAAATGGATCTGAACAATGCACTAGAACAGTGGAAGCATAATACGGTAAGTTCACTACTTTGTAGACGTTATTTTGCCATCAGATAAATAAGAATGTTTTAATTATCAGACCCAGGGCAGATGATTCGAAAGGAAATGAAACTGGTTTTTACTATGATATTATCTGCTGGTTAAGTAAACTTCTTTAAAAGCTGATTTCTGTTTTAATTCACCATTACAGTTCTGCAGTGCAAGGTCTATTGCCCTTTGCTGTTATTTCAGATAAGTAGAAATCTCATTGTGCATCCTTGAATAGCTATGGCAGTTAATTACTGGGCTAAAATTGATTCTCTGCTCCATTTTAGTCTCCATTTATTTGGAACTGCCATCCAAATGCAAGCATTGCAAATTTGTCCAGACTAAAACTCCTCTTCCTTGCTTTGGAATATTGAATAAAACAGGAAAGAACAGTAGTTCAGAATGGTCCCCACTGGGCATTTTTAACCTGTTGAAGTACAGGAGTATTACAGTGTTGCAGTACTAATTCTATCTCTTGTTTAATTACTTGTTGCACTGATTCCTTAATGTCCATTTAAAAATCAACATTGTAACTGGATACACCCCTTATTACTGAATCATATTTATATATGTCAAGAATAGGAATAGTGTATACCACTAAGATAGACTTTTGAGTTGTTATTTTTCAGTAGTGGATACAGGAAAAAAAAAGATAAGGCCTCAGACTATAGTTTCTTCCTCCTTTCACCTTGAGATCTACGTAGTTTGTTTGGTTGTTTATTTTTAACCTGCCTTTATTATTTTTATAAATAACTAAAGGTGGTAACACACCTAATACTCATTCCCCTTCCTGTTTCACCCACCACAGGAGAGAGAGAGGGAGGGAGGGAGGGAGAGAAAGAGAGAGAGTGTGTGTTTGGTCTCCCTCCCACTCAACTTTTATGCCTAAAGACTAGAAGTCACAGTCTCCTGGTGCCTTAACCACTAGACCAAACTGTTCTCACCTTCCTTTTAAGATGCTAGTTCCCCTTGGACACAATTAGAATAAGAGATCTATGCAAGACATCCCTGCAAGTCTCAAATCAGTACCTCTCCCCCAGTTCCAAAAAACACTGACCAGGGCAAATACATGGCACATACTTTATTAGAGAAGTTAATCATGCTATTGAGAAACATAGTAGAAAATTAAATGAAAAAGTTCATGTGCATGACCAGAACTGAGATTGGTACGGTGAGATGTTGTAGTATATCTTCTTCTGTTCCCCTTAGAATGTTTAATTGTGGTTGGAATCATCAGTCTTTCCAAAGGAATGTTGCTCTTTTACAGTTTAACGGTCATTTTTCAGACAAACACGGCCTATGTTCCCAGAGTCAGCACCATTATTTGTTTTCAGCATTGATTGAGTTGGACACCTTTTAGACTGGACTATGGGGATTGGGAGCTGATTTGGTGGGACTGATCATAAAATATCCAGTGAATAGTAAGTAAAGGAGCAGGTCAGATGTTCTAGGTAGGCCAATAGAGATTGTGAAGCCAGGTTTTAGAAGGCAAAATCAAAAAGCAAATCCTGAAAAGAAACTCACTTTTCATAAGTGTGACAAGAATGATGTTTTTTTAACTGTGAAAAAGGAACTTGGACACAGCATAAGGTGTTACATAGAGCACAGTGACGTAGCATGGGACATGTGTCTATGAACATGAGAAGAAAGGAATGAAATTTTTTAAAGATGCTGAGGTAATGTTTTAATTTCAGTCTACAGTCCACTGAGATATGGGCATAAATCACCCAGGAATGGGAGCAAACTAATTCAGCTTCATTGAATCGGCAATAAAAATTTTACATTTCATCAGCGCTTGACAATCTCATCAAAATAGGGTTAAAGTACTTGGTTTAAAAACGGATTACAGAGAAGAGACATGCAGAATTTAGAATAAAGTTTCTACGTGAAGGGAAAATCTATGAGCAGAAAAAGAATTGATAATTGAGAAGAGGGGATTGGAAATAAACTTCGTAAGCTGTGTAAGAATGTAATGATATATGGCTCAGCAAGAGTTTTCACCACTAAGTCCAGGCATGACCCTTAAAAAGAGAGTCTGTTTTTAAGGGCTAGACAGAAATGAAACACGAACACAGAATAAGATACTTCTGGGCAATGGATTTTATTATCTTGTATCAGAACCAGTTCACCCCACTCCAGACCCTTTAAGCCAGGGGTTTCCAAACTTGGGAACTTTAAGACTTGTGGACTTCAATTCCCAGAATTCCCCAGCCACAAGTCTTAAAGTTGCGGGACCCCTGCTTTAGGCCCATCTGAGATTTTCTTATTTATATGCTTGGAATTTTCTTTTACTGGAACATTTACTAAAGATCCTTTTATGCCATATGGCTCACATCTCTATTCACTTAATAAACAGAAGGAGAGAGCATAATGTATGCCATCCTGAATTGCATATTAGAAAGCTGGAATATAAATCAAATAAACAACCAAGCTTTAGTTAGCTAGAAGCCCCATGTGTCTTAACATACATAACATAATAATAAAGTTGGAAGGGACCTTGGAGGTCATAGAATCCAACCCCCTGCTCAGGCAGGAAACCCTACACCATTTCGGACAAATGGCTGTCCAGTCTCTTCTTAAAAATTTCCAGTGTTGGAGCATTCACCGCTTCTGGAGGCAGGTTGTTCCACTGGTTAATTGTTCTAACTGTCAGGAAGTTTCTCCTTAGTTCTAGGTTGCTTCTCTCCTTGATTAGTTTCCATCAGTTGCTTCTTGCTATAGCCAGAAGTTAGATTCTTTTAGAATAGATGCTAACATTCTCCTTGATGGACCTAATCTTGGTGTTATCTTTGGCTTTGGTGTATAAGCATTCTTCCTACAATAAATGATGTTTGGTTTATGAAGTTTTTGTCCACTAATTAGAACTTAGGTTTGGTTTTCCTTTTTTTCTGTATGCCCAGATGTGTAAATTTTAATGATTATGTTCTCTTTAACTTAGGACTCCAAATGACTAACTGATATTAGTGTGGAGGATATTTTGTTTTTGTTACCAGGTGTAGACTGTGAATTGGTTTGGCTCAGGAATGAATAAGAGGGCTACTAAGTCATGGCTGCAAATATTTAGATGACTGTTAGAAGATAGCAAAGAGTTAAAGTTTCCTGTATCACTTTGCTGCCATCTAGCAGAGATTTAAATTTTGCAGCCAAGGTCTAAAGTTGTGGCTACTCTGTCACAATTCTCTCCCCTCCCCACTTCCAACAGAGAGAGAAAGAGAGAGGGAGAGAGAGAGAAGGAAAGAAAGAAGAGAGAATCCAATAGATCTGCAAAATTAAGCATACTCTCATGTTTTCTTCCTAAATCTTCAACAGCTTTGGGGCATTTTTCATGTGTGTAAATTTAAATGTTAGTTCTTCAGTATTTGGTGCTCTGAGCACCCCAACATTTAAAAGGCATGCAGATTTGGACAACCTGGAACAACTTTTTCATATAAAATTCCCAGCAGCTCCTATCATTGAATCTGATGGATGAGGATGAGGTGGGGGGAAGAGCCGAGTGAGTTGTAACTGAGGAAGGGACATCAATATTTTAATAAGCCTAGTGGTTAGCATTCTGCAGTCAGCACATGGAAAACAAGAATTCTGAATAAAATAATCTCTTTGCCCAAACCTTTCCAAATAACTACTGTTGCTAACAGCTCAGTTTACATGTGTTTACGTGTTCTCTGATGATGCTGATTTAGATTTGGATATAATTATGAAATTCAGGAAATTAATTATATGCTTCTGGCTTGCTCTGTTTTGCTAGCAAGTAAGTTGTACTAATTTCTGGGCATAGATAGCATAGGTTAATAAACGCAGGTGTCTCCTTATTGCCTGTAACCATCACAGTACATTAATTATAATTAGAATTGCAACAATCACATCTATTATAACCTCATAAATGTGAACATTAGCATCTTTAATTTTTTTGGTATTCTGTGATAGTTATTTTGAGATAACATTAATGTTCCATTACCATGGTATATTGGGAGAGCTTCTTAGACTTTGTTAGGCTTCTTTCAGATGTCTGTATAAGTGCAATCTTTTCTAATTCATTTACTGTAGGCTTCACGAGTAATAAATGGCTGTTAATGCAGCTTCTCCATTTATTTCAATACAATTACTTCTGGTGCAATTTTAAATAACCTTATCTAAAAATTGCAAGCATATCAAGCCTCCTGGCTCGGATATGTCTAACATCTGCAGAATAAGAATAAAGTTGTTTCAAATTGAGACTTGGGTAGAAAGTTTCTGCCGATAGATCTAATACTGTGGGAATGGAATCTTCCAAACATCATTTAACCCATTTGGGTGCACTAGAAGAGGATTGACCACAGCCCACAAATTATTATGTGTTTTGCTGTCCCCTATATTTTATTGCACTTTAGGAGCCATAGCTTCTGATACTGTACTTGTGCATTGTGCAATGAACCATTAAACCACTTAAATGCTTTCCTGCTTACATGGTTGCTCACTTCTTCTTGAAGACCCTCTTTGTATATTCAGACTCATTATGAATGATCTTTATATCAAAATGAAAGCTGTTGTTATGCAGCATATTTTCCTCCTTATATTCTGTTTGCAATTTGTGTGATTCTGCCCTTGTCCATACTTGGGAGAAATAGAGTTTAGCACACATACCAGATTCCCTGCCTGCTGCCTTTTCCCAGTTCTCCCCGTTGAACATGACTTGCTGTTTTATGCAATTAAAGTGAAGCTTGTGTTATGAGAGGCCCTACGCAACATAATGGCTAAAAAACCAAACTCTGAATTAAGAAATCTTTGAGTTGAATCTTGTTTCTGTAATGAGCTCAGTAGCTGGCTTTAGGCAAGCCAATCCCATAGTCTCTGCCCTGATCTACAAAACTGAAGATATTAATCCTGATTTATATGAGACCACTACAGCCGAATAGTGCTTGGAAAGTGCTTTGAAAATGTGAGAGCATTAGAATAGCTGTGAAAGAATATATTTTCTTTATGAAAGCCAATTCATTTATATGCCTCTTACTAGTTAACCTCGGTGGCCTCCTTTAATGATAATTCCTTTGTCATAGAGGCAGAAAAATGTGTTCGGCTGTCCATGCCAACTCACCCAACATTTTTTAGATGATTGTCATTTATAAAAATGCTATTGGATGTAAGTGTACTGCAAAAATTAAGGGTCAGTCTGCAGCATTATTTTTTTTTCAAGCATATCACTAGCTTTTCGGGCATATCAGTTAGCTGTGATTGCTTACCCTGGTTGGCCCAGTGAAAGCAGGGGCTGGTGTGCTCTAAAATGTAGATGTGGGTGGGGACTGTTGGCCTACATTTAGGATACTGAATGAGAAGTAAAAGCATCCTTAATCCTTCAGCTAATGGGAGTGTTTGATGGGGGCCTTTGAAATGGGAGAAGGATGGCAGGGGTTAGGAAGAGAATATATACCAGGATTTTAAGAGTAGACAGTGTTTCTTCCTGGTAGTGATGGGCAGGGGGAGCTAGGCTGGCAGCGTGTGTTTTTCAGGAGAGCTGTTCCACAGATGTGAGACCTTGTTTATAAAGTTGGGCTCTAGGGATTGATGCTACTGTTCTAGCCTCCATGCTGTGAAGTACCTCCCTGTTTGAGCTCCTAGAGATCATGACCTAAGGAGTTCCCTAGGCATATAATCTTGAGAGGCGTCAACCTGTCTTCCATGGAGTTAAAAGCAATTCCTGAATTGGTTTGGAAGGTTATCGTGGTCAATAGTATCAGTATACTACTGAGATAACCAGTTCTAAAGTTCTACATGGGACTGCTCTTGAAAACCATCCATAACTGCAACTGGTCCACTTCATAGCATATAGCTGTCTTTCCTGGTTATTTCTACTCATTCTACTAGGTTGCATAGGATGGGCATACTCCAGGTCCCCTCTTTGAGGCAAAGTTATCTAAAGGGATCCAGGAAATGTGTCTTCTCTGTTGTTGCACCTGCCCTTTGAAATGAGCTGCTCCCTGAGGTTCAGGTGGTCCTAACCTTATTAGATTTTTCTAGAACTGTGTAGAAACCTTTTTTCTCTCATTTATTGGCCCAGATGGCAATGAAGCCTATCCTATTGGGAAAGTCAGTGGTTGTTTTACTCTGGATTGGCCACCTCTCTATCTGTATGCATCGTTGTGGTTTAGTAACTGGATTTTTTATTTTTATTTTTATTATTATTATTGTTTTAATTGATGTATGTCTCTCCGAGTCATAAATGATGAGTTGGGCAACATTATAAATTGCATCAATCAATCAATCAATCAATCTTTGTAAAATGGCCTTGCTTGGAAATGTGGCTGCTTGCCTAAAAGCCAAGAAAGGTACTATAGGATGGCAGAGAATTGAATGTTTTGTATCAGTCTGTAGCAGGCATAGTATCCATTTTGTGAGAGCAGTAATTACAACATTAAAGTTTCTTTAGCCTGAAAGGTTGCTTAGCCCCGCTTTATCTGATTCAGTTCTTTCCTTTATTCTGTGGCCTCTAAAGGGACTCGTTTTTCTGCTGGGGCTGAAAAGGAGACCATGGCTAGGAGAACAAACTCATTATTCTCCACAACCAGCCCTTGCCTCCACAGATCAGAATTATATAGTGGGCAGTGCCTAAGAAGAAATTGGATTAGAACTTCTCAGAATATAGCGATGGTCTGTGGAGACAAAAGTTGGTTGTGGAGGTAGAAGTAATTGCTTAATTACTAGAAAAGGAGGAGGATGGCCATACATAGTTTTCCAATAGGCATCTAAATGATAGGACCACAGAGCGTGGATTCACAAGCATGAAAACCTGAAGAAAAGACAATAAGGAGAAGACTTGTTACTATTTTCCGGTATGGAATATCGGCCACGTTCCATACTCGGAGGAAAGGTGGCAAATCAAGGGAGTGATGTCAAATTAAGGGAACATTTCTGAAATGACAGAAAGGGAAGAAAAGCTAGACATAAAACTATTGCTTCTTGTCCTTTCACCTACTAAATATAGGTAGAGTCAAGAGTAACTTCCAATGGAAATGACGGGCTTGAGTCAGAAACATGGAAGTAAATTTCAGACTAACTATTAATAATGTAAGATTTTCAGAGAGTGTGCACATCATTAATTGTATAATATTTCTGATTTCTGAGTCTTGGAAGTAGCATTATGTTTTTTCTCTTTTTTTTTTCCAGTATTTCAGGTCTTTGATTCATAGAGGCCTTAGGTGGAGAATTATTTTGTTCCAGCAGCACGCTATTTCCAGTATTTTCAGAGGAAGATTGATATAAAAATAAATAGATTTCTATATTACTGGAGTCTGTGGAGTGATATAAATCTCATTACCTGAGATAAGAAATGAATACCAGAAAGTTACCAGGTCAAATGATTGTTATGCTGGCTGGCTGGCTTTCTCAGCAACCACATTATTTAGGCAATTGTGGGATTTCATCATTCATCTTAGCTGTGATGAGAAATGAAGACACACAAGGCTGTGCCTCACCTGGTCTGTTAGGTATATGCAGTGTTTCACGTAGAAGGGTCTTAACTGCTTTTTGGTGCTTAATAGTACAGGATCTGCTTGTAAGATGCTAAGGGCAGGGCAATGGGTTTTTCCCCCACTCTGTACTGTTTTCTATGCATTTTGTAGCTAGTAGAAATGGAGAGGATTACGGATTATTTTCAAATGTCTTTGAAAGTTCGGTGTGATTGGGGAGGTGTGAAAATGAAATTTTGTACAAATGCCCTGAGGAAGCCCATAGGGGAAAAAAGTGTTCTATTTTCAGATAGATAACAGGATGTTAGGTAAACACTATCCACAATTGCACCAGTTGGTACCACATAGCTATGAGTGTGGAGGGAAAATGCAGGTGAAGAATGAAACATGTGGGAAGGCATGTATGAAAAAATATTGCAGGAATGGCTCACTGGAAATGATTATTGAAAGTGTTTTCGTGGGCTCCATCTTCTTGTGTTATTGTCACTTAAGATAATAGCGTATAACCTTCTGATACTATTATTTTGAATAATTAATGCAAATGCAGTCAGTCTAACACTGTGTTGACCATCACCCAGAATAAAATTGCTGTTGGCATACACATTTTCAATGCCATTTGTGCCAAGAACTGGATCCCAAATCATACAAAAGCTGGCTAAAAGATATTTAGTTATTCAAATCCAGCTAAACAATAATTAGAGTATAATTTATTGAAATAGGACTAAGATTCTACTGCTTCTCTAACTATTACATTGATTGGTTCCATTAGCTGATTGCTAAAATGGGAAAGAAAGAAAGCAAATGAGGTTTTCATGACCTGTTTGTCCCTGTGTTATCTTCCCATATTTAGGAATTCATAGCTTATGTTTCTTGAACAAAAGAAAGGAGAGGATTTGCATCCCCAAACATATGCAATGCCCTATGCTATTAAGTATCTTTCTAGAAGTTTTGCTGAACAGGTAGGATTATTGTCAGATATTTTTTGTTAAGCATCCAAATAACGTAATAAACACAAATGTATGGAACATTTAACGTATAGAAATATCAACTGAAATGCTGTGCCAAAGATACTTTTTAAAAGGCAGCTGGACTTTGAAAGTCCAGTTGCTTTTTGAAAAGCATCTTTGGGACAACCATGACCTGGATGATTGAGAACCTCCATAGACATTCAGCCGAAATGCTATTTTGCTATAATATCAGACAGCTAAAATTGGGCCAGTTAGCGGAAATGAAGCGTTTGTTGTAAATGTAAGTGTATTGATTATGTCAGCCATCATAGAGATGACAAGTGATAGCAATAACCAATTGTATGATAATGCAGCCAGGGTCGGTGATTTTTTTTTCAACATATGCAAAGCAGCCAAGTAGCCTTTGTCAATAAAACTGTCTGAATAGTTACAATATCATTTAGGCTCCTATCATATAAAGGGTTTTTAGAATCACTGGGCAGAAGACAAATCTCAACTTTATTATTGCATGTAATGGAATGTGCATCTGCAGGAGCGGGGGGGGGGGGAGTTCTGGCAACACAGAGTTTTCCCCAAGAGAGGAATTAAAGGACCACGCAGTCCTGAGCCAGACTTTAGAATCTCTCAGGATATGACTAGTAGGTTAGAAAATTATAGCTTTAGTTTGACAAGATTCTGTCTGTATAAGCAAGTAAAGGCTTGAACTGGATTGGATTTCACTGTGTCATCTCTGGGCTTGGGCCTGACATCAATCCTGCCAAGCTAAAGCTATAACTTATATCTAAAGCTATAAATCTATAACTCATTGATTTTTTTTTAATCCATACAGAGGGAGAGGTTATGTAGACCATTGATATGTGATAAAGCAATTCATCATAATTCTGGAAAAGAGAGTTTTGAAAAGAAAAACAATTCTTTAACTTTATGGCTTATAATAGGAGGATAGATTATTAGTAATATTTGGTGGAATATTATGTAGAAAATTGTATTGCATACACTGCCTTAGAACCATTGATACGTGATAAAACAATCCATCATAATTCTGGAGAAGAGAGTTTTGAAAAGAAAATTATTTCTTAACATTATGGTTTATAGTAGGAGAGTAGATTATTAGTAATACTTGGTGAAATATGTAGAAAATTGTAACATCCGCTGCCTTTACAAACACAGCATCATTTAAGGCAAAGGATATTAAAGTTTTAATCTACTCTTGTAAGTAGGCAAGTAATATTGATCATTTGCACTTTATTTCCTATGCTAGCTTTGCAAGCCCCGTTCTGCTCTCGTTTTTGCCTGTAGCTCCTAATTAGTTTGTGTCAGACTTTTGTAATTTATGTTTTTGTTCATCTGAGCTGTTAAAAATCGAGTTTGCGGAATGGTGGGTATACTCCTTCAGGAGGTATTAGGATGAATTTTGCTATCAGGCACTGTGCAAAGGCCAGTGGTGGCCTTTGATGCATCCTGCACAACTTCTGAGGCTTTATATTGAAGGCAGCCTTGTAGCCACATATTGGGACTTGTGTGATGCCACCTGGGCAACAAAAGACTTTGGAGAGTTAGAGAACCCTGGAGGGATTGCTTTGCATGGTTATCAGACTGCTGAGCTTGGCAGATTGCATATTTTGCAGGGCCTTTATAGATAATGAAAAGTGGTTAAACATACTTCACTTGGGAATGAAAAGGAGAAAGTAGAGAAATGGACAAATACTTAGATTACTTAGTTTGGAATATATTATAGGACAAACAACTTGACTATCTCTGATGGTTTTAAAGTTTTTCCTCATTATATTGTCACTTTGGGGATATAAATCAGTCCAAAAATAACTGTTATGATAAGCTACATTGGGAAAAGCAGTTCTGTATACCAGGCCATTGTTTAGCTTGGCGAATGCTTTGTAGGCTATATCTAGATTTAGCTACTTAGAAGGCATGCTTTTTACAGAGCAGGCCACCATCTGTTTTCTTTCCAATAATCTTTGAATTGGCAGGAAACCCTATACCATTTCAGACAAATGGCTGTCCAGTCTCTTCTTAAAAACTTCCAGTGTTGGAGCATTCACAGCTTCTGGAGGCAGGTTGTTCCACTGGTTAATTGTTCTAACTGTCAGGAAGTTTCTCCTTAGTTCTAGGTTGCTTCTCTCTTTGGTTAGTTTCCATCTGTTTCTTCTTGTCCTTCTTTCAGGTGCTTTGGAGAATAGCTTGACTTCCTCTTCTTTGTGGCAACCCCTGAGATATTGGAACATTGCTATCATGTCACCCCTCATCCTTCTCTTTATTAAACTAGACATACCCAATTCCAGCAACCATTCTTTATATGTTTTCTTATTATGATAAGGGTGTATTATGTTGCAGACTAAATCCATGGCCTTCATTACTGAATGTAACTAACAGTTCAGCTTGCATTGTGTGATGGCTATGCTAAGAATCAATTTATGTATTTCACAAGTCCTGTTTTAGGTGTCCTGAATTATTACTTTTAATTACTAGGGTTACGTGAATCTCTTTTTCTGAATCCTCTGAAAGACAAAATGCAATTCTTGGCCCAAGTAAAGAAGTATATTCTGATTTAGTTCTATGGGCTAGAGATGTATAGAAGGAACAGATAACAGAGAAGGGTCAAGAAGGACAAGACATTGAAAATTCCAGTTTGCTGAAAAATGCATTTTAGGACAAGGTTCCAATCTATAAACTGATCCAGACTTAAAAGCATATATAGATTATCTTTAGTGTTTGTATTCTAACAGTTCTATACAGTAAGATTCCCTGGAGAGGTTAGTGAAGAAATTTTTGGGGGGGAGAAAGATTTTGTGCACATTAGATACAAATTTTCAACAGATCTTGAATATATTCTAAGTTTTCAGATCAGTAAATAAATGAATAGCTAGGGAGAGCAAATCTAAAGCAATGGCTTTTAGGGGAAAGTAAAAAACATTTTTTCCCCCAGGCGTTTCTTGTGTTTTTCTTCTGATTATTCCTCTTGCTTTAATTTCTCCTTTATTGAAGGGAAAAATTACACATATCATATGGTCTTCTGTAGAGAAAGCATTGTGTTATTTCAATGCTGAAGGTTCAGTAGCCTGACCAATCAGTTCCTATACCCTAGTTAAATCTCCTCGACTCCTTCATATAGCAGTTAGACCTGTTGTGATGTTGTGGCCAAATTGGAAAGTAAAAGAGAAATAATGTCAACTGTGATAAAGAAGGAAAAAACAGCAATGTGATGTTCAAAACCTCTAATTAAAATGGCTTATTTATCAATCAAAACTTTTCCTATAAACCCACGTTCATATTATAGTAACTATTATCTATCAGTTGGCATGAGATAAAATATGAGTAGAATATTTCACTGTTTTGATATAACACAAAGAAAATTTAAATTATGGCATAAACGCAACTTGTCATTTATATTGCGTAAAATGTTCAGTTTTAGATACTGCTTACATATTGCAACTAATTCATACATTGCAAGAAGTCACTGTTGTTTCATCATGATGAATTGCATTGAACCAATGCAACCAATTATTTTGGTTCACACAATAGAGTTATATGTGACCCATGGTTTACAAGGCTCCAAAGCTGATTCACTCAGCGTGCTATATTATGGCTTAGTGTGATGCATAAATACAATCTGTAAATAGCCATTAGCTGCTCAGACAGAGACATCAAATAGAATTACTAGTGCAAATACTGAGCTATATTGAGTGTTCATTAGTACATATGTCAGACAATTCAAAAAAGCAATGTCAGAGGAAGCAACATAGAGATACGTTGTGAGGTCGGTGTTAAGAGAATTATTTGACATATATTCTTCACTTGAACATAAACCTTCACTTGAACCCAAATCCTTCTTCTTTTTCAGTTACTTGACTTTAATTATGTATGCACACATTTCTATTGACAGTCGCCATTTATATCAAACAAAATCATAAAAGGAAAGAAAGAGTTTTCCAAAGCACTTATCAAACACAATGTCGAGCAATACATATATTGTAAATTGATGGAAATTTTAACTACAATTGTTAGAAAGCGTTATTGAAAGAGATTTGAAAAATCAAAGGACAGGAAATCTGAACCGATTCTTATAGTTTCAGAAGCACAAGAACAGAATTTTGGTTAAGATCCAGGTTGAAGTCTCATAAAAAAAAATAGATTGCTAACAGTTTTTGGAAATAATATGTGCAGATGAAATATAGCAAAGCTGCAAAAATTGAAATTTGCTTTGTTTTTTTCTAACAGTTGTAAAAGAAATTTACTATTAATTGTCATTTAGGCATTGACCTGACACTGCTTCTGTAGAAGAAAGAGCAAGCTATAAAACAAGGAATTCCCCAAAGATGTAATGATGATACGCATCAGTCCAAGAAGAGGATTTGGTTTTCAACATGCAGATACACATTCTTATAAGAAAAAAAACCCTCCAGGACAGAATATGAAAAAAATAGATTATAGAACCTACTCTACCTTCTCCCCCCCCCCACGCAAAAATGGAAAATCATCTTCTGTAAACATATTCACATGGACATCAATTTGTTGTTTTCAGAATTCAGTGCCACCACATTCAGTTTGTAGATGTTTTGTCTCTCTGGTGGATTCATTTTATCTCTGCTGCTCTGTGCTTTATATACTATTCTTATTCTTATTCATTTCATTCAGTATATTTAAAATCTATTATTGGCTTTATTGGTAGCTGTCTTGAGCATTATTTTTTTTAAAAAAAATAATGCAAAGCAATACAAAGCTTTTAATAATAATTTCAAAAGAAAGAATAAACAATAATTAGATGTTTAGCGAACATGACAGCTCCTATCAGAATAAAGTGACAGTGCCACTCAACTTGTTACTTTGGCTGAATCTTCCTGTATAAGAGGATATGTTTTCTATCAGGAAATTAAGAACAACTGTATGAAGGGACAGGATTACTGATTGAGATAAACATAATCTGGGAATATTCATTTAATGTAAGTGAGTTAAAAACACCATGATCAGATAAGTTAAATTAAATACCAATCAATTGATGTTAGTGTCCTAGATATGAACACCTGAGTGATGATCATGTGGTTATGGGATGCTATGATGTCATAAATGTGACGATTACTTGCAACGTTATTGTTTTAGCACGGTCACAATTTTGAATGGTTGCCCCACAAGGCAGTCGGTATGCATACACTATATGTACTTGATTTAATAATAGTATTTCTGATAAAGGCCTTGAATTAGTGAATTCAAACCGATTACGAGAAAAGTCATGTGATGTGGCTGAAAATGCAATTTTATGCTACATCAACAGGGATATAATTAATATCTCCACTTTATTCTAAGTTAGTCATACCCAAACTTGGATACTGTAACCAGTTCTGAAAACCACTTTTGTAAAAGAGTTTCAGACAAGTTCTGGAAAAATACAGAAAAGAGCAACAAGGTAATCAGAATTCTAGAAACATAAATCCTGTGAAAAAGAGATTGAAGGTATTGTCAACATTCAGTCTTCAGAAGAGACAGAGAAGAGATATCATAGTACTCTTTGAATACTGAACAATATCTCAAGGGAAAAGATGCTTCATTATTCCAAAGTGAAAGATGCAAAATAACAGATTCAAAGCTCCAACTAAGTGTTATGAAAAAAAAAAGAACATTCCTATCAGTACAAGCAGTTCACTAGTGGCCTCTCTTTCTCTAGTTCTTTTTATGGGGCGGCTGGAGAGCCATCTGTTAGGTTTGTTTTAACCTGGACTTCTACACAGAGCCTGGAATTAAACTCAAAGGGATAAATGGACTCTTCCAACAGTTTTAATTCTACAACTTGATCCATTTCTTGCTGGCTTCCCTGTTAGCTCAAAGGATTTCCATTGAAGCCTGAGCTGAAATTTGAATATCAGGAATAATTATTCAGATTGTGATGCTTCTGACACGAATAAGTGAACAAATTATTCAGATGTCAGATGGATGTAGATGCTCTATAGAGTTTGAAAACAGATACTACAGTGTATGATCAGAGGTAGCAAATACTATTTTCAGTAGCCTTCAAAAATTTCTTGTAAAATGAGCTGTTGTATGAGAAAATATATTTTTAGTCATTATCTCTTGGATGTTTTTTATATTTTTAACTACACTTTGTAATTCCTAAAAATATTATAATAAAATACCCTGCCATACTAATTGTGTTTGCATTGTGCCTATGTTGCTAGGTACTTTGGTGTGTTTTGTAAGCGCACATTTGTACAGACTAAAACTTACATTGTTTGCATAGATGACTGCGTCTAAAATATTTCATGATTTCTTATTAGAATGCATCCAAATTTAATGAGAATTTGATTTTCAAACTACATTTTTATTCTAACATATTTTGTGAGCTAAATATAGAGAGTCTACATCAGGCAGAATTTTGGAGCTGAAATAGCATCTGACACATTGCATAGCAACCATTCTTCAACTGTGGGTAGAAGTGGAATCAAAAAATAGCCTGCACATAGCCAACCTCTCCTATATTTTGGGGTGTGTGATGTCATGTATCCTAATATAATCTTAGCATTCATATAATGCTTTCTAATGTTTAAAATGCTTCACACAGGTTCATTGTAACAGTCCTTACATCAGTCCTATAATTTAAGCCAGTGTGTGAATGTATGTGTATTAATTAATTCCAGTTGGAAAATTAGATTGAAGTAAATGGAGAATTTATTGCCTATGGCCACCTACTCAAGTCATGGTAGAGCTGACATTTGAAACAGGATCTTTTGTTTCATAATTCAGTCATTCAGAGTCTAGTTCGGGCCAAAAGGAACATTTTCATTGGCTAGGGGAAGGGTGCAGTTCTGTCAGGCTTCCTGGAGTGAAGAAAACAAAATTGGCTGAAAAGGAGCCTGCAAAATCCAGGTTCAGCAAGAACTAAGATAGGGAGACGCAGGTTTTTCAGGACCTTGGATAGAGACAAGGGAGCAAATTATTCTTTCTGCTTTTTGAAGTTACACCCTGCTTGCTAAGAATACGCAGTGTATTTAATCATCTTAATATTTGGAATTTTTATTGGGTATGCACTTATATCTAAGTGCAAGACCCCATCTCTCACGGTGGTTGACTACTTTGCTTAACTACTTTGCTTAATTTAAACTTATTTTACACTTTTATCCCCTTCAGCGAATCATCTTGTTAGAATTAAGACTGACAAGCACCTGCCATCTAACACCCCATTGTTGATAAGAAAGACCCCCCCAAAAAAAGTCTGGTTTATAGACATTGCAATACCTGGAGACAGCAGAATAAAAGAGAAAGAACTGGGAAAAAGCATAACATATAAAAGCCTGAAAATAGAAGTAGAATGATTATAGCAAAAGAAAACAAATATAGTACCAATAGTGATAGGTGCCTTGGGTGCAATCCCAAAACAACTGGAGTACCACTTGAACACCATCAGCATTGACAAATTTGTCAGTTATTTTAAGAGTTAAAACATGGTTCTATAGCCTTGAGCGGAGAGCCCAGAGGAGCACAAAGCCATGGGGTTGGTTGGCACCCTGAGAGCCTTTCTTTTGCCCTTTTTAATGTTTAATCATCCTTGCTTCCTTCTAAATTCCAAATTTTCTGAATTTTTAATTTTTATATGCCATTTGTGCACTTTAATATTTTATTATATACTGGCTAGAATCCTGCTCTGAGGGAGATGGGTGGTTCAAAAACAAACAAACAAAGAAAGAAACTTGGAACAGCTTAAATCTTTGATGTCACTTTTAATACCACCAAACAACATCTGCCTATCCCAGGTCCTTGGGAAGGACTCCATAGATGGATAAATATGCTATATTCAGTCTAACTGAGTTGGTTGACTGTGTAACCAATCATAATAATTCATAATGGCATTGTTAGTGATAAAAGGAATACATCTTTTTAACATATCTGCCAATATATTCCATTCTTCTGACATGTTCTACCTAAAAATACTTTTCAGTTCTTCAGGATCCCCAGAAGATTTTCTGGATAATAAAAAATAGAACATAGTTTCTCAATACTTTTTGATAGAAAGACTGTCCATTTTTGCTTTTGTTTGACCTGAGGCTTTTCAGTGTGAGATAATGCTAATTAAGCAATGGAACTGTAGGGGAAGGAATAACAGAACCTGGGGGCAGAATTAAAAGAGATCAGCCTAGAATCCCTACTAGCTACAAGTGAGTTAAGTCCAAGCCTCCCTTGAATTCTACTGACCCTTATCTAACTCCTGGTAGGTACTAACCATTACTTGAGAAAATTCCTATGCATGGGTATGAGTAGCAATAAATCAATTTAATTTGATCTTCACATGTGGATCTGATGCTTTGCACTTGACAAGAAATTATTTTAAAAAATGGAACCTAGAATCTTGAAGAGGCACTTTAATTTGTGCATTTGTTGAGATTAAGTATATATTTTGACAATGGTCGAGAATATGCTTATCTTTTATTTCTGTCTATACAGTATGCAAACCATATGCTGGAGGGATGACGGACTTACATAATTTATTTATTTATTTAATTTCACTTTGTTAACCAAAGGTGGGTAGAAAGCTCTAGTAATCACAGCCATACTGTGCTGTATTTTATAGTGCCTTCTAGCAAAATGCATTGCTACTTCTCTAATTCAAAGCCTGGAAGGAAACTGCATCTTAATAAGCAATTTGGTGAAATATTGATATTAACATGCTTGCTTGCATTGTTCTTTTGCAACACTAAACTTCAATTAAGCAGCTCGAAACACTTTGGAAATGAGTGAACACTCTATACAGGGAACTAATGGCATATACATTCTTTAGACTTTAGTGGCATTTGCATTCTATTAGTCTGCATAATCAGATGTTATTGGAAAATCACTAGTCCACGGTATAGTGCAATTTAGACTGAAGTGGCTTTCAGTCAAATTATTTATCTATGCAGCTCCTCATATGTGTGCTCAGAATTTAGAAAGGTTTTAGTTTAGTGATTATACACCGTGGAGGAGCTTTTTTTCACCAAAGTTCCTGAATGATACATTCTGTAGGACTTGGTAATCTTTTCTGGAATACAGGATACTGATACTCCGCTATCTCTTACTCCAATTGCTTGGGTTCAGTATTTTCTCATAGAGGAAGTCAATGAATAAAGAAAAATATTTCTCAGAATCCTCTGCAATGCTCAGTGGATCCTCAGGAAAGAAGTTGGTCTAGAAGCACCAACCATTTGAAAACTGCTCTTTCAGATAACCTCCAGACATTTCAGAAAATTGTTTTAACTTCTCACCTGGACGATCAACTTTTGGTATTCATGTATATGACTTAATCCTCCCTTGTGGGAAAAGCATCTAAGACACTATAGAAAATATGTGCAAAATAGCAACCTTATGTCTTCATCAGAGAAGAATCCAAAATAGTGCAAAATGTTCAGAGAGCTCCATATAATCTTATATATAGTTCACGAACTCTTGAAATCCGCAATAGTAGAAAAACAAAATAATTCTAGGAAGTGTAAATCAGGCCCTTTGACTTAAACATGAACCCCAATCAAGGCCATCCCATCCCAATTTTCAAGATTAGAAATTGGCTTTAGTGGGTATGTAAGATGAGGACATCAAATGTACTCTGGCCTTTGATTGCTTCAGCTGCCAGGGTTCCAGTCCTGACTTTGTGTATTTAATGCCGAGCTAATATTCCTGGAATTCTCACACAAAGCTTGCTGCCTCTGCATAATATACACTCTTTTGCCTTATCTGTTTCATCAAGCGATGCTCTGTTTAATCGCTGAAAACCTATAAAGCCACACTCAGTCTCTGTAGAAACTATTGTTCTCTTTCAATTTGAGTAAACTCAGTTGTACACAAACACTGCAGAAATAGTATTAATTTTCTCAAGAGTGATAAAGTTTGGCCGCCAAATTATGAATTTATTACTTTTGCTTGAGAACAGTGCTCAGAATGGTAGTTTTGCTCAGTTCTTCCTTCAAATGTATATTATAAAAGACAGATTTTGGAAAGAGAAAAATATTGGAATTTTAAATTACAGTACAGCTTAGAGTGGTGGTGCTAAGAAATGATTGTGTAGTTAGCTCCATTAATTAAGTAATGAGTAATATGTGAATTTGAATCTGATAGCAGTACAGAGTATTCAGAGAATTAATGATAGAAATGAATTGTTTTCCACCAAAAATCTGTGTGATTATTTCGTATACATATCCTCAAATTTGCATGTCCTTTGGAGAGCTGATACTTAGTTTGCAGTACTGATCTATTTAGAAGATTGGAGACAGTTTTGAAAGAAAATTCAGTAAGGGATTATCAAAAAAGCCTGTAAAACATCATCTTTAATTGAGATTAGAGGAAACAAAAGCTCTCAAACATCCATTACCTTTTGTTGGTGCTTCTTTCTTCTCCCATAAGTGAACCGATGAATTCATTTATGTTTTACCAATTTTGCAAGCTCCTTTATTCATTTGTTCAATGGACTGTGTCCCTGGTATCCCAATAGAGAAACTTTAATGATGTGCCTATATAACAATACATCAAATAGCAAAAAAACATTTTGACAACTTTTAAATGATACTGTAATGATACTCATCGCAATATGTTTCCTAGTTGCCTAGAAACTTGCCCCTTACTAGTTCTTTACATTGTTTTTTTGGTTGAGTTTGTCATCAGATAAAACATGCAACACTTTAAGTAATCTTTTATGTGTATAAAGAATAACTTGGGGTGGTAAAAGGTTAGAGTGCTGTGAATAGGTCCTCTTAAACATTGGGGGGTTTTTGTCTGTGGAGATTCTCAGTCATCCAGGTCATGGTCATCCAGGTTCCAAAGGTGCTTTTTCACAAGGCAATTGGACTTTCTTTTTTATCTTTGAAGACGTTTCGCTTCTCATCCGAGAAGCTTCTTCAGCTCTGACTGGATGGTGGGGAATGGAAGGATCCAAGAAGGCTCCACACCCATTTGCACTACTCAGGTGACCCTGATGACATAGATAAGCCTCCAGACGGCATCAACCACTCTCTAAAAGAATGCAAATGACCAGCCTGTCTGCAAGGAGTATAAATCCTTCCATTCCCCATCTTCCAGTCAGAGCTGAAGAAGCTTCTTGGATGAGAAGTGAAGCGTCTTCAAAGAGAAAAAAGAAAGTCCAGTTGCCTTGTGAAAAAGCACCTTTGAGATTGGGTTCTTTTGAACTTTCATATTTTTCTTTTATTGATTGATCTGTTGCGTTGTATCCTGCTTTTGCCGTCATAGAAAATTCCATATTTGGGGTGGAAGAGGGAGAAGAGAACAGCATTCAAAAGCTTTTCTAATCCTTCCCCCAACTAAAGGAATTTGGATGGTCCTTTTAATATGCTTTCCAGTCTTGGGGTGTTGCTTAATGCCAGATAAAATGCCTCTCATCAATGATTAACTGTAGATGAAGATACCAATTTGGTATCTTAGTGGCCAACCTTTTAGTAGTAATAAGACAGGATGGAGGGTTGGAATGGTTGTGGTTGCTGCCTTTGGTAATGTGTCAATTGTGAAGTTGTCTTAAGAGAACCTGGAGGCTTCCAGAGGTGAGTAAAATAAAACATCTGCTATTGCTATCAAATGCATTTATTTGTCATGTACGGGCTTCAGTAATGGACCACAACAAGCTTTGAACCACAAGATAGGCAGCAAATAGATTTCATAACAACAGAGATGTGAAAACTTGCATCAGGTGAGAAAAATAAAGGAATTGCTCAAGTATAAGAGAAGGCAGACCTGGGTTTATGAAAGGGAACTGGGTGTTCTAGTAGATCAGTTGTTAACAATATTTTGGCATTTATTAACAGGAGCACATAATTCAGATTGTGGGAAGTAATGATAGAAATATAACGGCCATCCCTAATGTTAATCGGTGGCAGTTTGGGTTTAAGATGTTGTTTTGTGTTTTTGGAGTCATAATAATCTGATATACCACTTGGTTAGCCTGCGTATGAGTTTGAGAATGAATTAAAAGCATTACAGATGGGAGCATGTTTATTTTTGAAAGCCATACAATGAATTATGGAGATGATGAACTATGTGAACAAGTGCTAATTTCTCAAACTTCAAAATGCATCTGATTGCACAGATAATCTTGTGGCTGTTTGATATGAAATGATTATCATGTAGAGACTGAAAACTTGAATGTTTAAGAGAACAGGTAAACTATATTTAAAAAAACAATGTTCAAGAGAACATGAGAAAATGTTTTATTCTTCTATGACCAATCTCTTGATGGAGAAGGGCTAAAAAGGGCTAAAAAGCCTTTAATTGTGTTTCTCTAAATGAGATCACTATCCTTTATGAAGTCAGAATCCTGATGGCACACAGTTCCAGCCCTCTGACCACTCATCTCCACATGCCGTGTTTCCGCATGTCTAAATGTAACTGTTGTTGATTACCTGGGTTCCATGGAAGGGATTGAAAATGTGGGATGTATATTGGATTAGTTTTTAGTAGGTCCAGTTTTCAAGGATGCAGAGTATGTGGTTTCTGCTTGCATGGAACAAAAAGTAGCTGTTTTTCTTAACTGCTTCCATAGCTTTTGATCTATAGATGAATGGATCTTTACTAAAACACAAATTGTTAATACAAAATAATGTATAAGCATTATGATTTGGGTGCAAGAGAATCTTGTACATGGCTTTTCTATGTTGCATTCTTGAGTTTTGATTTCAAACTACCCTTTAGATCAGGGGTCCCCAACTACTAGGCCGTGCCTATTTGGAATAAGGCTGTGTGAGAGGCAGGTAATACTGAAGGACATTAGTTAACCTCTTAATTTTATTCAGATTACCCTAATAATAGTTTTACATTGCATAATATGAACAATGGATTATGGCCGCACATGGTTACAATAGTGGGGCTCATTTAAAAAAAATGGAAATAGACTTACACCCAAAAGGAATATAACCTTGATTATTTTCTGGTTTCCTGGGATATTTTTTCTATGTTTGAGTATTCATCTCATTTCAGGTGAATGATGGTGCCACGGGCTTTTGCTAATGACTTACAGAAGGTTGTTGGTTCCATTTTGTCTACATGACATTTGTCATCTACATTAAACTGTTATATGAGCTGTAGGAGTATTCAGCATTATAGATGAACAATATGGTTCCTGACAAATGACAAAAATACTGGGACACCTACTTTGGGAATTGCAGTTCTGTTTCATAATTTGCTGTGATGTTCTTCTGTGGAATCAGTGTGATAGAAACACATAAAAGTTCTTAATTGGTTAACTCCCTTCCCTCCTCCTTCTCCTCCTGTTTGAATCAAAGGAATATATTGATTGGTTTGAGAATTTCCCCCCCCCATTTAAGTATATTCATGTTTGATTATGTTAATAGTAGCTAACCAGCTACTAATAAGAGATAATAATCTATCTCTAATTAATATGAGTTACTCAGCACTCGACCTGTTCTTATATTATTGCTTCTTATGTTATCTTGCTCAAGATCCCTATGCATTTGTCATTTCTTTTCTCAGTTCCCTGTTCAGTTCAAAGATATAATGACAATTTCACTCTCCTCATAGGGTTTCCACAAGCGGTTAAGATAAAATGTTGTTTACATGTTTGTGTTTTCTGAAGCCAACCAATTACTATAAAATGATTTTGCCCTGATGCAGTTGTAGTGTAGTGCACAGTTTCGATAGATTTGTTCTACAGATAGGTAGAATATTCATTGTTGTTGTTAGTTGCGAAGTCGTGTCCGACCCATCGCGGCCCCATGGACAACCTTCCTCCAGGCCTTAGAATATTCATAACAACTGTCTTTTTGCAGCTCAAAAGCTTCACTGCCACAAATATAATATAATATATTTTAAATGCAATGCTAAATGTGCAGCATGTTGCAGCTATGTGTAGCATAACAGTGGAAGAAGTAGCCATTTTACACACACTCTTCTCATCTCTCACTCTCTATAGTTTTTAAAGAGAAAAAGCTGCTTAATATTTCAACTATCCCAAATTCCTCCCATTGCAGCCTGTTCCGGTTCCTTTTTATTTAGAAGAAATTCAGATCCATAATTTAAATGGAAATCCAGATTTATTCCTTTCTAGTTATAGAGGAAGGGTCAAGTACCCCCAGTACTTCCTAGTTATATATTGTTCCTTTGCTTTGTTGCAGAGATAAATTGGTTGTCAGAGTTACTTTACATGTAGCTGCAATCCGAAATAATTGAAATGGGCTTCAGTGAACAGTTTGGTAAATGAGAAAATGTAGCAAAATGTACTGATGCTGGAACCAAAGGATTGACCCCTATTTATTATTTTTTTTATTTACTTATTAATCAGATTTACATTCTGCCCATCTCACTGTCTAAGTGACTCTATATCTAGAATAAATTCTGCAGGGCAGAGATAGAGCATCTCTTAGGAAAATTAGTCTGGTTTATGAGTAATTTTATCACTTCCCATGTAACTATTTCTCCCCAAACATTATTATTTCTACATTTTGTAGTAATAATTTAGTCAGTAATAACCAATTATATGTCAGATAAACTAATAGGCTTCAATTGCTTTTCTCTTGAGCTAAGAAAAGATGACTTGTATCTCATGAATTGTGCTGTCACATTCTTGGTCTCTTGTTACTCTTTGGATGATTAGTAATTATGTCAATCTGTAATTTAAGCGAATATAAATGTCACAATTAAATTGTAAGAAAAGATCTCAGAATTTAGGGAGAGCTTAAAATATGCACCACAGTTGATGTGAGCTTACGGATTTATTTGTTGTGTTGTTAATACAAGGATTAAAAAGAAATCCAGTACATTGAACATGTATCTCATGCTAATTAAAAGAAATAACACAAAAGGATCACCCTTTGTGGCCTAATCTGGCAAATGTTGCCAAACAGGGATGTCATTTTATGGTTGGGTATTAAGCTTGTATAGGATGATATTGATTTGCTTTTGTTTCTGTATTTTTTTTAATATGAGAATTGTCAAATATTGCTAGGGGACCTGTTGATGGACAATGATGACCACAATTGTGAGCATTCTTAAATGGGAATAAATGGGTGTATTTGCCTATTAAATTAAATTATTGGCAGGGCTGCCCAATTCAAAACAACTTTGGATGGCATTCTATCTTAAAAAGAAAAAAAAACCACAATTGTCAAAAAGGTAAAATTGTCACTGTGTAAGAAATTTTATGAACTGGAATAGCCATAGCAACAAACCAGCCAATGAGAACTGTTTTTGATTAAGACACAGTATTGGCTGTGTGAGGCATGTGATCCAGCCTATGTCTGGTCATGTCTTAGTATTCTCTTTGGTTTGTTTTTTTCTGATCTCCAAGTTAAGAGTTGTTGATGTTCCCCAGAGCTGAATGAAACTGTATATATCGTGTTTATATATATTTTATAGATAAAGTTTTTCTAAACTATGCCTCCTGCTCATTTTGAATGTGTGCTTATTTTTTGGGCTTATTTTTGCGCTGGAAAGCTGTAAACTCTAACAAAAATGCCATAAAAAGACTGAGCATAACCCTCACCCCTTTACAAGTATACTGTTGAGGTTAGTATAGGGTTAGGGTCAAGCCTGGAAGAGAAAGCTATGGGCCATTTCTTCAGATGTATCCAATTGCTGTTTTATCAAGGGGTAGTTGGGGGCACGGTGGATGGGGGCACAGTGGCTGAACAGTTAAAGACGCTGAGCTTGTCAGCTGAAGAGCTGACAGTCCAGGTTCAAGACCCGAGCTCCGCACAACAAGGTGAGCTCCCATTACTTGCCCCAGCTCCTGTCCACCTAGCAGTTCAAAAGTGTGCAAATGCGAGTAGATTAATAGGTGCCACTCCGGTGGGAAGGTAACAGCATTCCATGCACCTTTGGCGTATAGCCACGTTGACCACATGACCACGGAAATTGTCTTCTGACAATGCTGGCTCCCTAAATCGAGAAATGGAGATGAATCTCGTGCCCTACAGTTGGACCCTCTACTTTACTTAGTTGTTGGATATGAGAATTCAGTGGCATTAATTCTTCAGCTTCATATGTCCTACCCTATCAACCATCAGGTGGGCAGTGGGCTGAACAGAGAACGGGGTCCCTATTTGTTTAAGCAACTGCTAATCCAAGATCACACCCTTTGGTCTTACTCCTCAGAGGTACATGCACAGAGCACATATTCTCTCTGATTTTTCTCCTGGCAGATTGCAGGTAACTGGGTGTGAGACTTTGCCTGTTCCTGTTATCATTTTGAGTCCTGCTTTACAATATTTGCTCAGGCTAGGCTTTTGCTCTCAAGAATGCTCACGCACAGAGAGACAGAATACTTTCACCTTCTACAATAGTGATTTTAAATATTCCATTCTATATAATCGCTCAGTCTTATTAATCTTTAGCGTAAGATACTGATTCTGTGCTGGAGATAGAACAAGAAGGAGAACTGCATCAACCAAATTAGCTGTCTCTCCATAGAAGTTGCCTGCTGGCAAGAGGCATAAGTGCCTGCTATGTATTGAACAAATTCTAGCTAGTGCCTCCTTGTTGTTCTGTTGCAACTCCTCCAACGACTGCAAAATACAAGATTGTCTGAGAAGTCTTCATTTGCAAATTAAAGAGATTTTTGTGTAATCACACCAAACACATTTGAACATAGTTAACATTTTAAAATGAAGGAAAGGTTAAGCCAGAATTATATTTATCTACCAGAAGACACAAGCATGTATCAATAAAGCCAGAATTTGAAGGCATCCATCTTCACTCTTTGCTATAAAAGCTTTTGAAGATTCCAGTACAAAATCATTTGGCTTCTGCTAACAGGGATGCTAACGGTACCAAACGGTAGGCTCCCAGTTTGAGCCACTTTGGCACAGTTCATGTGCTTTTGGGATTATTTTCCTTCTCTAAGTACTATTCTCAAAAAGGTCAGTGATCACCCTTTTGACATAAAATTGGAAAGAAGCCTTTCAGCCAACCCAAAAAGAAATGGCAGGGGGGGGGGAGGAGGATGGCAGGCTATTGGCAGAAGAACAAGCCCAACAAAATCCCAGTCAAGAGCCTGCAGATGTGCTATTATGTGGTTCTGTGAAATTAAGCAAAAGTTGTGTTCAGAGACATGAAAGCTTCCTTCCTTCACAGGACAGATTTATTTTGGGGTAGGGAAAATGCATAAACATATTTTTAGTGTTTCAAGCTGTTGAGAACATGAGTTAGTACTTTGTAGTGATCAAGAAGGATCTGACGAGAACATTGATCCTCAGGAATAAAAGCAACTGTAACTTCGTTGGACCTCTTCTTGATAGAAGCGAAGATTGTAGCTGTCATTCAGATCATTTCTTTTTCATGGCAACTACATGCAATTCTTTTCCTCAGGGTGACACTTGTAAAGATAGAAAGATTATGAGATTTTAAGTCAGCTGAAAGAGAAAATATTCAGTCAGATACATAGGAGGGATTTGGCTTAAAGAAATACTATAGATGCATGTTCCTTAGCAGTGTCTATAATAGAAATGAGCCAACGTACCATGTTTATACAGAAGAAAATAATAATGGGCAAATCCCAACCCATTTTTTTAAATTGGTAAGGAATTATGTATTCTTGTCCTAATTGACAGGAAGAGATAGGTTTTCAATTTTTATGCAGTTTGCTAAAGTGTCTCCTATGGTTTGTATCTTTTCGCTTTTATGATGTTTATTAATGTGGATTTTTATATATAAATTTAACTTACTAATACATGTTAAATTCCTTTCTCTCTACCTCGTTTTTCTAACCATTGATAAAAGGTATCCCGTGTTCTAAAGTATACTGAACCTTCTTTCTCTTTCATTTTCAATGTCAAATCTATCCATTTCTGCACAATCTAAAAAAAAATAATAGTTAACTTTTTTATATTATTGAATATATATTGAATGAAGGTAAATATAGCTAAATGCACTGTAGGAAATAGTTAGAAGTTAGGAGTGGAGGGCTTAACAACTGTTTTTAAGGATATCATGAAGAGAGTTAATGCTAGAAATTAGCCGCCTTCTACTCTGATGCTCTATCTGGAGCTATATGTGGGAAAATTCGATTTGTCTAGGCTATTTTGAGATGCAGGATCAGTAATAAGAGCATATAAGCTTTGGGGGCTGCTAGGTATTTTTGAAATTTTGAAAGCATGACATGGGAATCTTACCACATGCTGGGCCTAGCTAGTTCACAAAACACTTGTCATATGCCAAAGAGGGGAGATTGTTCCCTGCCCACCCCTCTTAGGGATGTCCTTTGTTCTTTTGTTGCTTACTTTCCTCTCTCCAAGAGAAAATGCTTATTTTCTAAAAGTACCCAAGGAGTCAGACTAGGGGCGTTGTTGTAAATAATGATAATGCCATAACTTTCCCCTTCTTCTGCAGTTTTGCAGCCTCCAATCTTAATGGCACTTTATTAAAAAAAAAAAGGTGGGGTCGGAAGATCCGAGGGTCAGCAAGGGTGGCATCCCTGGGCATCCCTAGTTCCTAATTTTGTTTTCCATTCCAGATTGGCCCTGGCATCTGGAATTGTTGCTAAACACATGCTGTCCATGTTGGGAACAGCATAGGAGTATGGACTAAAACTTCAATGAGGGATTGATATTTACTCATGACTTTGATTAATTATTTCAAAGCTTACATATTCCAGTCACTGAAACGGGGAAAGTATTGTCATGCTGACCATAAGTCTGCCTTTAATTTATTCCTGATACCTCTTCCAAAGTGCTTTGGGTGAGAAATTATATCTGGAATGCTTCTCAGAAAAAATTACGCATTTGTTCCCTCAGTGCTTGAGGGGATATATGATTGTCTGCTCCACTCTATTGAACAGAGGAAATTGCACAGGACAGAAGAAATTAATTCTGAAATAGGACCACAGACTCAATGGAAAACTATAGCTCTAATTCTGGGCACTCTTATTGTGGATCACATTCCAGGGACTTGAAAAGAATGTTAGAAATAATGTGCATAGGAATCTATTTATTCATAGAAATATATAGGAAAATACATCCAGATTTTTCATGGAGAACAGGGTAGAAAAAAATTAATATGAACTTAATGTTTCTTTTCAACATTAACTTCATATTAATTTTTTTCTACATTGTTCTCCATAAAAAAATCTGAATATATTTTCCTATGTATTTCTACAAGAGAGAAAGTAGACAAAACTGAAACAAGGTTTATTTTAATCATCTTTTCTGTCTGATACTTTGATAAAAAAAAAATACAGTATTGGCATAAAAGAAAAAGTCATCTTTCCCTGCAACAAACTAAACTCTTGGAGAATAGGACCGACACAGAAAACAATATGATAGACTGAGACATCATGAGATTTACAGACTTTATGTGGCATCGAAAAGATTAACTCTTAGTTTTCTATGGAAGGGTGGCCTTTTGTTTGTTTTGTTTAATGACAAATTTGGAAATTGGCTATTGTACAAGTAGTCTTTGACTTATGACCACAATTGAGCCCAACATTTTTGCTGCTAAGCGAGACATTTGTTAAGTAAGTTTGCCCATTTCATGATCTTTCTTGCCACAGTTGTTAAGTGAATCACTGCAGTTGTTAAGTTAGTAACATGGTTGTTAAGTGAATCTGGCTTTTCCATTGACTTTGTTTGTCAGAAGGTCACCAAAGAGGAATCACATGACCCTGGGATACTGCAACCATCATAAATATAAATCAGTTGCCAAGTGTCTTAATTTTGATTATGTGATCATGGGGATACTGCAACCCCTTGTAAGTGTGAAAAACGGTCATAAGTTACTTTTTTCAGTGCCATTGTAACTTTTGAGTGGTCACTGAATGAACTATTGTAAGCTGAGGACTATCTCTCTCTCTCTCGCTCTCTCTCTCTCTCTCTCTCTCTCTGTGTGTGTGTGTGCGTATGATTCCCTAATAACTGACAGAGTGATATGATAGAGACTGTTGAGGGAATGATACTAATCTAATATACAACTAAAATTTGTATGCATGTAACCTTCAATTGGGTGAAACGGTACATCATACGACAACCATTTTTGAACCAAAGTACTTCAAATGGGCTAAATTACAGAATGCATCCAAAATCCAGGACCACGACTCCTATAGGATTTAAATTTGGCAAATTTGTTGCCGTTTCATTGCTGCTTTCTTGCTGCACTTCCCTCCTGCTGTCCAGAGCTTCCATAGACTGGTCCTGTCCCAGCCCTCCAGAGGCCCAGAGACCTATCCTACCATTAACTGCCAGAGGGCAATCAGTCATGGTCAAGCCGGTGGGAAATTGGAAGACACTCCTGCTCCCACTGATTTTTTGCATGCCTGTCATCATTCTTCTTCTCTGTTTAGATAAGGAGATATATCTAAAACAGTGACTCAATGGATCACAGGTTATCTAGTGATAAACTAATCTTGACTTAAGGGAAGTGGAAGGCAGGTGTCCGTATTGCAGCAGATTGAGAATACTACATTCCAACTGGCTGAAATGTTGTTCTCCCAGGCATTACATGATAGAAGGATCTGTTGATCAACAGTGTCATTTGGAACAAAAAAAAGTATAATATTACTACAAATGACAATATTTTCCTATTTGTGAGTTCAGGATACTTAAAGGACAGTGATATTATTTTAAGTAGCAAGCACAAATGATGGGACCTTAAACTGTTGTTTATTTTTAAGAGGAGACTGGACTGCCATTTGTCTGGAATGGTATAGCATCTTATGCTTGAGTAGGGGGTTGGACTAGAAGACCTCTAAGATCCCTTCCAACTCTGTTATTCTGTTATTTATTTATTTATTAAATTTCTATGCCGCCCATCTCACTAATACTGGGCAGCCGTTACAGCTCTAAAATATAATGCTGCAGACTTTGTTTCTTGCAGATTATGGGGAACTCAGCTCCAAGTACCATGAGGGGAGTTTTTCAACTTCTGCTCTTAAATCTGTTAAGCTTTTATTTAAAATTTAAACATCGCCTTAACTCTAGTGATTGCATAAAACTATGCCATATATGCCATAATTTCATTTTGTCTACCAGATAACTGAAATTATCTCAGTGGCATATCATAGTGTATAACTCAAGAAACAGTGATAGGTGTACTTAGGGGAGATTAGCTATATCTAGTTCATTTAAGACAGGCATGTCAAACTCGCGACGTCACGTGACATCACGCAACGTATCAGAGCTTTTTCTCTATTGCCGGCAATGGGGTGGGCGCGGTTTTGGGATGACGCGTCCGGCCCACGGGCCGGCAGTTTGACACCCCTGATTTAAGAGATCAACATTACGTTTTAAGAAAGTGACCATTAGATAAGAATGATCTCCAATTTGACTTCAAAATGAAAACAAAATATTTTATTATACTCAGAGATCAGAAAAATACATTTTAAAAGAACCTCAGAACACAATTAACATTTTTTGAGGGTGTCAATTGATGTTATGGCTCACTATTACCCAGCAATAGGTGTCAAACCTCCTTGTTTTATCTTGGTTGTTATCTAATAATAAACAGTTTAAAGTTCAGCTGTTTTACCTGGAAATTGCTGAAGGATTAATGTTACATTGTACTTTTGAAAATCTCTAAAGTAATTGCAATAAAAGAGGACATGTTCAACTGTTTGTTTCTCCAAAATTGCATGAACATAATCTTTCGTATTTAGTTGTTTTATTCTACCGTCTGCCACAGAAAAGGGCAGACGGTAATATATTATGGATAGTTCTAAGAAATTCTTTCCTTAGGCTGAGAAAAATGTGGTATATAATTTGCCAATTTCCAGGTGTTTGTGGTCCACGTTAGGGAATTAATTTGGGTTTTGTTTTGTTTTGTTTTTTACTTGATCATAGCCAGCAGAGTACTGAAAGGAAAATTCAAAGTACCCATATAATTTTACTTATTTATTTCAATTTGTACATCACCCAAGTCCCAATAACTTGTAGTGGTTCACAAGAAAACTTGAGAACTGTAAACAAAGAAAACAATACAGCAAAACAGCAATAGCTTATACTTGACTTCTTGTATTAAGTTCTGGTAAACCTTGGGTATTGGTTTTTTAAAAGACTTTTCTATGGGCTAATGGCTTTTTCCTATGCTATAAACATAGAGCATGCATTTTCAAAAAATATTTATATTTAATACCATTTCTTTATAGGAAGGATATATGCAGGCAAATCATGAAGATATTTCAAATAAGGTCTTCATCCATATTTTTTTCTGTAGCGGTTATTAAAATAAATTAACTGTGTGACATTGCATTTGGCCTAATCTCAACCCTATAAGTGACAGCCCAGGAATTCAAACAGGGGTAGATAAAGAGCAAAATTAATTTGAAGATCATATCAGTTTATAGAGGGAGAGCCATATTTTGCTGCAAAGCCAACAAATGAATTTATTATGGCATAAACTTAATAAACCTGAAAAGTCATCAAAAGCTTGCAAATAAAACTCTATTAAGGAGATAATAGGTAAGGGAAACTCCTATCTTTCAGGAGTACAAGCAAATGGACTTCACTCTCCATCTTGTGCATCATGCGTAGCAAAATTTGCATAGACAAAAAAGAGCTTTGTGCGTGTGCATGTGCACGTGCACATGCACAGAAATAAATGTGTAAAAAATATATGAGTATATAGGCAGTCCTAAGAGGCTAGTCAGGCAAGGTCAACTATGCCTCCATTCATAATACAGTACATTTCCAAAACTTGGAGCTTGTCAGTCATTGCGGAAATAAACTGACCATGAATAACTTTCAGATCAGCTGCCAGATATTCTGACCTTAAACATGAAGAAAACAAACCTTGAAAGAGAGATATAGGGAGATATTCACTACAAGTCTCTTTCAAGAAGAAAAAGAAGAAAGATGTATTTGTTTGGGATAATTTATAGCGGGCTCTTACTTTATGCATAAAAACTATTAACAATTGGATACAAAATGAAGTAACATTTTCCAAAGTAAAGCCAAAGTGAAAGGAGAGGCACCGACAGTTCCTCCCACAGATTTATGCAGCCCCGTATATGTGAAACATTCTACTTCATCTTAATTATAGCACATTATGGCTCAGATAAGTTATGGTTATGCTTTGCCTTTAGAGAAAATGCGGATTTGTGAAAATGCGATGTTCCATTCTGTGTTTGACTGTTCTTCCTTGCATTTATGTATTTACTCGTGGCAAGTCCTGTTGAAGGGAAAGAGGCATCCTTCTGCTTAAGGCTGCAAGCCTTGAACCGCAGTGCACCTTGGCTTGAAAGGAAGGTGGGCAAAATGTCATGCACACCCGGCTAAGTGGGATGCTGTAGCCCTCATCTTATTACCTGAAACAATATGTCTGTTAAATAAATTTTTAAAAGAATAACAACAATACAAATTTTGAAACAGGAAAGGAAAGCCAAGTAGTAAGTTAAATAAAAAGCACAAGGGAAGAAATAAAGAAGAGAAAGGAAAAAAATAATTTCGTCTAAATAGGTACGGTAAGCCTACAGATCATGACTTCTACATTTATTTACCAAATGTGGACATACAAGGCATTTTGTACAGGTAGTCCTTAATTTACGACTATTCATTTAATGACCATTTGAAGTTACAACAGCTCTGGAAAAGTGACTTTGGGCCATTTTTCACACTTATGACCGTTGCAGCATCCCCATGGTCATGGGATCAAAATTTGGACATTTGGCAGCATGTATTTACGATGATTGCACTCAGTGGGGAAGCCAGATTCACTTAACCACCGTGTTACTCACTTAACAACTGTTGCGATTCACTTAATAACTGTGGCAAGAAAGGTCATAAAATGGGACAAAAGTCACAACCATTATCTCACTTAGCAGTGGAAATTTCGGACTTAATTGTGGTCGTAAATTCAAGGACTTCTTCTCTATAATAAAGTAATAGGTTGGGTGTTTAGGTATTTAGGTGGGCTTGCATTTTCTTCCCAGGATCTAATCAGTATGTGTGCGAGGGAATTTAATTTGGGTAGGGACTTATGTGTATTCTCTGCATATGTATACTTCCACGCTTCTCTTGTATTGTACACTTAAAATGTATGTAAACATTGGAGGATTTCTTTTTTCCTCCCCATGTCCTAGGTCAGTGATGGCGAACCTTTTAGAGACCGAGTGCCCAAAAACTGGCCCCGCCCCCATCCTGCCTGCCCGCAGGGCCACTCACCGCCTCCAGGGCCCACCGCAGATCGCCCAGCAGCGCCATGGCAGCCACGCCCTCTGCCCATGCCCCACAGCATCAACTGTGTCCGATGGGGCGTGAGGGCAGAGTCTTATCTACGCTGCCTGGCTGCCATGTCCTTGGCTGCACTGCTCCGCGTGGGCCACGCTCGGGGGTGACTCTCCTCCAGGGGGGCTGCTGGTGAGGAGGGGGTCACGGGGGAGGCAAGGCTGGGGCAACAGCATGTGTGCCCACAGAGAGGGCTCCGAGTGCCACCTCTGGCACCCGTGCCATAGGTTCGCCACCACTGTCCTAGGTGGCTCTGGCTCCATTTGTTAATTCCCGTCCTCCCTCCCCCCTTTTTGGGGGGCTGACTTCTCCCCTCACATCAGTCCTGTTCTGATTTGTTTTTGGAAAGTTTTCTTCCTGATGGACAGATTGTGACTAGACAGGCAGCATGCCTCATTGCAATATTATTTGGGGCAGGAAACAATGGACAGCATTTATCTCTTATGTATTAAAAAAAATCCTGTACAAATCTTATTTAAATCTTCTTAGTCTGATTCAGCACACCTTAATAACTGTGGTTTTTGCAAGCTTTCCTCTTTTGTGATTTATGTAGTAGGAATTTTTAAACGTTTGCATTATACATCTTCCTGATTGTTTTATTTTTGTGATTGCTCAACTTAATCTTTCCCCAACATGGTTTTCCAAATTGTAGCATTTGGCCTACATTTTTTTTTTCTTTTTACTTTAGCCATGCTAGCTGAGCCTCATAGGAAACATGATCAAAATCATCAATGGGGCATATCTGAAGGAAGACAGATCAAATCAGTTCAACTCCCTCCCAAAGAAGAGTTTTCTTGCAAATGTTTATCTTTGATGTCATCTCTGGAGAATGATGACAAAAACAGCAGATCGAGGTTTTTTTTTTTATAATCTCATGGGGTTCCAGATGTCCCCGGATGATTTTCTTTTAGAGCTCAAAAGAAATAAAATTGCCCATAACTTTTCAACTCCCAAATAGAGCTTTTTCCTCTGAAAGGGAACAGATGACAAATCTGCCTTTGTTCGTTTTGAAGAGAGTATTAAAGGCTGATGTTTTACATTAGTGATTTTCTTTATATTGTCCTCCACAATACCTGGCCTGTTATCTAAGTAAGCAGGCTTTTTAATTATTGTCTCATTTTTCCCAATTGAATGCAGAATGGGGACAGTGCGTTAATTCAGTTGCTTTAAAAACCAGCATTTTGATGAAACAGAGGAGATGAATTCATTCTGTAGCATTAATTGAAATGAGAAGTGTGTGTTTTCAACACCATAATCAAACTCCTTGTTTCCTTGTGTGGCCTTTCTGCTTTATTTGAACTGAGCCCCGAGTTTGCAAGTTGCAGAACAAGAAGATTCAATACATGCTTCTTGAGGAATTGGGGTGGTGGGATTGAGCTAGGCAGCCTGGAGCCCTCCAAATGATTACCAAAACTGTTGCCATAACCCTTTTCTTGGGTTAATGGCTAAAGCTGATTGAGATTTATTAAATATCTGAAGATCTCCAGAGAGCCTGGTTGAAAAATTTGTATAGTATTCTCTAAATTGTTACGATTTACCATAGGTTTTTCTCTTTTTCTTGTCTTTAACTTTAAAATTATTCAACAATGCTTCAGTATGGCAATCATATTCCACTAATTAATGATTCCTTATAATTCAACCATTAGCTAACCTTTCTTTCCTATACCTCCCAAACTCAATATGTAAACTTAATAACTCTCTTCAAATGCAAATGCTTTACTAAATGGGTGCAGTTATTTTTCTTGCTCCTAAATGTAACAAGCTATTTAGCTCTGTTCTTTCTCTGCAAATACATGGTGCTCTTATCTAGATTTGTCTACCATGTTCTATCAGTACAGTACTGTCATATTATGTATTAAAGAGCAACTTTGCAAAGGAAGGGATCTTTGTGCTTTTTGAAGGTATCTATTGTAGGAATATCATTTAAAAGTCATATTAGAGATAATTAAGGTATATTGATTTTGTTACAGTAAGGGGTCTCCTCTGTAAATTACAGTAAGTAGAAGCCTAAGTCTGCCAAATTATCCATTATTACTAATGACACCTAACCCTAAGCCAAGATTATAACTGATGAGAATGATGATATTGGCTGTTATGCTTTCCCTCATATTCTTGTTTTCTGTACTCTAGCTTTGCTTCAGCTTATTTCCACATCAGCGTTGGCACTAAAAAATATAAATGCTTTTTTGCACATTTTTGTCTAAAGTATGCATTTTTTTATAAACACTTTTTGCTATTGTAAGATTACATGCAGTTTTTCTCAACAAATGCCAACAGCATCATAAAATTCTTGGTAACAGAACATGCCCATTCCATGGTGTTCTTCATTAATTGGTGTTTAAGATGTGATTCTTTATTACCAAGTTACTCCAGTATATTTTGATTTGGTTTTAATATAGCCATGCCACAAAGCAGTGAAACTGCAGGTTTGTTTGTCTGATAGGCAACTTTCAATTTATACCTCAGTTTCTTACCGCCTTCAATCATAGAAAGATGCCCAGAAAGAGAGCGATATTTTAGCTGATTTTCATGGTTTTGAACTCTAGGATTCATTAGCTTGAATTAGCAAGTACTAAACCATAGCCAATACATAACCAAGACAGCAATCTCCCCTTGGAGAGGGGCTAAGGTAAGCTTAATTCAAAACAAGTTTTCAATTTTGACTTTGTGCAATTTCTCTGGGTTTAGATGACTTGCTTTCCTTTGTGTAAGTCTTCAGCTCCGAGTAAAGAGCCAAATGGGAAGGTGGTGGAAGCCCTGGTTGGCCAACCAGTTGCTGGGATAATTTCAGATCTCAAAAGGTTTCCTGTCGTGTGGCTACAGAGACTGAGACTTGCATTCTTCTGTGAAGTTGTGTATGCAACTATTTCAGCCAAGGATTTCGTGGTTGTAGAACCCGAAAGGGCAGTTCAGATACATATACATCTGGAAAAGCTTTGTCCTATCCCATTCCTAGCATTAAATGGTCCCTCCCAGTTCTAAGATTCTCAGATTCAGATCAATTGCAATTTCAGCCATATAATGGCATCAACCATTATATTATTCCATACACAATGTAACCCTTTACTGATATTATTAGAAAAAAGAATGTGTTGACTTTGATGTTTTAACATTTGTAGGTATGCACATGTTTACTAGATGAATAATATTTTTAATATTATGTTTTTCAATATTGGAATGGGGAACGTGAAGATTCTGGGCACTCCTCACAAAAGAAAACGAATGTTTGTAAGCATTAAATGTCAGTCTGATCTGCAGTTTATAAGAAATACATCCATTAAATGAGTATAAAAATCAGATGAGAAAATGGTCCGGAGACCTCCAACGGGGAAAAAAAGGGGGGGGAGCAGCCATATAAATACATAAAGGTGCTTTGCTTTCTATGTTTGGATTGATAACAGATGTAAAAAGCTGTTAATGATTTTGAAAAAAAAGCTAATGTTTGGTTAATATTCACAATCCTAATTTAGATACCCTTGGTGTATTTCATAATTGGCTAAGACATCTTGTCCTCATTATTGTTTTGATAATTGGGGAATTTCAATAAAATTCGCGATCCAAGTTTAGATAGAGATTTGTCACCTAGGAAGCTATAGCCTTCACTTTGGTTAGCCCTGAACAGTTACATGTTTAATTTATTGATTTAAACTGACATGCTGTATTTTCTACATTGAGCTGAAAAAAGTTACATCTATATATTAATCTCGTTTGGATCATTTTCCTTTTCAGATTGGGTTATTGTTGTTGTTTGCCTCAGAATAAATATAACACTGTCATATAATTTCAGTTGCAGTACTCATGATTTCTTTGACATTTAAGAAATCCTCTGAGATTATGCATTAATTATATTTATAGGCTGCCATAATCAGAGTTGACTCCTGAAGTGGACAACAGACAAACAATTCAAAACAAGCAAACAATAACAATCTAAAAATAAGTCAGCAATCAACAAAACAATCTAACAATAAATAGTCACAATACTGACACTTGGGTGTTTCCTATCACTATTTTTTAAAAAAAAAATACCTTCAAAAATAATTTGATGAAAGTTCAGTATTCTCAGGTTATTGAATGAAAAGTACACAAACCGTATATGACAGGAACAAAATAGAAGAAAGACGGGAGGGCTATAGTTTCATTGTCTCCTCTTGCTATTCATTCTTTCCCCTGTCTTTATAAGGAAATACTAAGTGAAGCATGATCGAATAATTTGCTTTTTGCTAAAGCAGACTTTGCTTTAATACGGTTATGACAGAGGTTTCAGGAGCCTGGAGAACAACCGAGGAAAATCTTGACATATTGAATAAAAGAGTTCTCTTTCAGGGATTTGGATTAACACAATATATAAGATAATGCCTGAAGAAATACTTCAAAAAAAAAAAAGATTTCAAGATTTATTCAGAGTGGCATAAAACACACAAGCTAAATAGAGGATTTCATGAAGAAAAGAATGCATATTCTTTTCCCCAGCTCGGTCTTCTGAGTTTGGAGAGTCATATGATTCCAGAAGCTTCGCTTAGTATTTGGAGAAAGTCACATCCATTAAGCAGCTTCTCACTGCGTTGCTGAATAGTGGTGATAGCAGTGCAAAACATGTTTAGTTCCAAAATCTATAAGAAAAAAAAAAAGATCACATAATAAAATGGTTTCTTGAAGCTTTTCACTGAACAAAAGCTTTAAATGAGAAAGCTCCGTTAATATTTTCTAGGCTCTTGGTTATTTTGTGCAGATGATAAACTTTACTAGGCAAGCTCATCTTGAGCTTTCTGAGTGGAAGAAATTACTTTGGGCCTTTGCCAAAATCTTATGTGCTTGAAGCTTTTGCATGAAATGCCCTCTCACGGCACAGATTAGTTCAATGTACAATGTAATTGAATGGAGTAAGGCAGTTTGCCTATCCCGGAAGTGCTACTGTAAATAATCATCTTCTTCTCCCAGTGAAACAGGCTTCTTCCTCAGCCTTCACTCCCCCACCAAGCAGGTTTTGCTATAACAGATAAAAGAGCTATAATTTAATGGCATGTGAACTACTGGACATGGTTACTTCCCAGAGCATTGTGGGGAAGAAACCAATCACACAGGAAAGTTCATCCACACATCTATATTCCTCCACTCATCGGGCAACTGTTTGCATTGGATAGGTTAACCTAGAAAAAAATAGGTTTCTTAAAATTGCAGTTCTTAATATCATTTGCTCAACTATTTACTGCTGACTAGGTTCCAGCATCAGGCTAAATCATAGTTTGCTTAATCAGGATTTATGGAATAATCCATAAATCACAGGGTTCACACATCACACAAAGCTAAATTTAAACAAATACTTAATGGCTCCACATCATGAATGCATCTGACTTCTGAGTTCATTAGCAAGACAGAGTAGTTTCCTTGGTGCAAAAGAGTAAGTGCGCAGGAATAGAAAAGCCCTTATCGACTCATTTGGTTAACTGCAGCTAGATCTCTTCTACCAATATATTTTCATTTTTAGCTTATTCTTCCCATATAGGTTTGACAGTATAATCTGCAATGATTTTCAGAGAAGTAATCAGAATCTAGTTCAAGAAAACCACTGAAGAAATTCATGGCACCTTGAAAGAGATTTTTTTAATGCAGAAATTAATTTATAAGTATTATAGCTTCCCAAAACTTTTGGAGTGCTGTAATCAGTCTAATAAACAACTACAGCAATAATAATAAAACTGAACTGAATTTACACAGGTCAGAAATGCAGAATTTCCCCATCATTGTGCATAATAGGATGTATGCAGAAGATTTGATTTGATAACTCACAAATGTCACTCTGGACAGAGAACCATAAAACAAAATAATTAAAACAAGCCTTAAATAACCATTATTATTTATTGTATTTTTCCATTGAAATCTCTCTACCACCCAAGTGGTATTTGTTTAATGATGGTAATTGGGAATTTCCATCACTAAGTGGCACAGTCCCTTAATTCAGGGCTTTTCAACCTGTGGTACGCGTACCACTTGTGGTACATTAATGAGTGGCAGGTGGTACGCAGCCCTGCCTAGCCAAATGTAGTGGGGAAGGGAAAGAGCCAGCACAGGCAAAGACTTACAGTGAGAGAGTCCTCTGGAGCTGCAGATTTTACTTATGAATGGAGCCATTTGGGGAGGCTGCCTTAGCCAGCACTTACATTTTTTTTTCTTCCTTAAGTGCCAGCTGGGCTCCTTACTTTCCTTTCTAGCCAGTAGCTAATTCTTAAAGGGGAAGTGCCTTTTTAAGCTAGTTCACTCAGCAGCTTGTCTTTTCTGTCTCTGGAGGCCTTTCCTTGTTTGATCAATATATGGAAGAGGGAAAATATGGGGGGGGTGTTTCAAATTCTTCCTTCAGAAGGAGATGGGAATGAGAAAAAGGGAGGCAGGGAAGGGAGGGAGGGAAGGAAGTCCCGCCTTAGCAGTTGGCCACCAGCAGCTCTGCCATTGACTTTGCTTGTCAAAAGGTTGCAGAAGGGGATCACATGACCCTGGGACACTGTGACCATCATAAATATGAATCAGTTGCCAAGCATCCAAATATAAATCACATGACCCTGTTGCTGCAATGGTCATAAGTGTGAAAAATGGTCAGAAGTCATTTCAGTGCAATTGCAACTTGGAACAGGTGTTTTTTTTGTCACCAAGTTTTTGACACCTTGCTAGGTGGTACTCGAATATTGCCATATCCTAAAAGTGGTACAATCTGTAAAAAGGTGGAAAAGCCCTGCCTTAATTTACTTGCCTCCAGGTAACTGAATTTCATAATGCGGCATATAGACAATTTTAGTATTTTAGTTTTAGTTTCTATGCTAGCTTGACAAAAAGTGTAAATTTAGAAATCATAAATATTTATAAATGAAACCGATCTGAAAAAAATGCAAGTAACAATAATAAGTAGCTATATGTTTGGTGAATAAAGAAATAGTAACAAAAGAGAATGTATGTAAAATGACTATTTACTTATATTGAATTGTGCCTAGGGGGAAAATTCATTTCTCAGCCACATAGTTTCTAATCATTTTCATTTTTCTAGTTTTTGGCATCCCATTTCTGTTACTCTTGTATAGCACTAATAGCACAATCTGTTTCCAATGAAAGGATTCCCATCATTGCCGTCAGGTATAGATTTACTATCACCTTCTCCAGATTTTTGCTTGGCTGCCTGTAGGCTTTTACTCTTTATGGTGTAACTCACTCTTTCCTCTCTCCCTCTTTCTTTCTCTTGGGATTAATATCTTGTGATCTGCTCACTTATATCATTTCACTTATACCATTCAGAAATAATGACCCACTTCAGCTGTTCTCCCAAGAATTCGAACTCTTGAGGCAATCACTGCTTCAAACAGGATTCTTTTATTTGGGGATCAGTAACAGTGGGGGATCAAGGCGAGGTCTGAGGTAAAAGTTCGTCAACACCGTTTAGTCACCCAAGCCGTAAAACCTCTCCCACCAAAGCCACGCGGGGATTTGAATTGTATCCAATCAGCTGGCGTCTCGGGGTGATCAGCCGTTGCTTTTGGCACGTGACTCCCTGGCTTCGCTGACCTCCGGCTCATCGCGCTTGTCTTCAGAGAGCTACCATACCCCTCCCATGGCAATCAGGAAAAGGAAACAGAACTGGCGAGCAAATACAAACATGCAAATAACGCTGTTCTCCCCCCTCCCGCCACAGAATGGCAGGTCCCAAAGATGGAAGGACAGAAGGAAGGTAAGTAAAATAGGGAACCGTTTGGGACCTGACAGTCAGACTTTCCTTGATTCACTTCTAGACCGCCACACTTGACATAATGGCATTTAAAATGTTGCTTTTCCTCTGTCTCTGTCATTTTGCACACTTGAAGAATATCCATTCTCATTTAACCTAAAAGAGCCTTGGCATGTCAGGGACCATCAGATTCATTAAGATGGAAAGTCCCCAGTTCTGCAGACAGACTATACATGGGTTGACTTCAAGACAGTAGGAACTAAATGGAGGGAAGGCTGCAGCAGAATATTTTTAAAGCATGTTGATTAAGAGATGCTCATAATTTCTGCCTTCAAACCTGTAAAGCCCTCTGTGGCTCGGGTTCCTCTGACCTTCGGGACTGTTACTCCAATCAGAATCTGCTTATCTCGAACAATGTATTTGGAACAGAATATTTCATGACTCCACCCCATGAAAGCTAAAGAAGGGTGATCCAATGGCATTATGGAATCAATTATCCCTGAAGTATGGTTGCCTTCCACCCTGTTACTGTGTGGGAGATCCGTATTTAAGTGCTTATAATATGGAAATGTATTTATACATTTTTATCTCAGCTTAAATTTCCTTTTTCCATACTTACATGAACATATTTCAAGTTCTGATTGTTCTGTTAAAACATCATCTTTTCAAAGCAGCAATAAAGTGATTGTACAAGTCTCCTGTTTAAATCTCTGCTGATAAATATGTCTTAATGACAAGCGTCAAATAGCATGGATTACTGTGCCACTCGCTTTAAGTGACACATAGCAAATTGAATGACACTGAGAATGGATTAACAGTATTAGAGAAACACCAACAGCGAACTCGTCATCTGCATCAGCTATTCTAGATAAGCATGTGTGTCAATGCAATGTTCCTCATCAGATTGCAAATACTGGGAATTGTGGGCATTTTCTAAAATAAAATTATTTGATAGCAAGCTACTGAAAAATAATTAAAATGTGTAGCACTGAGTTCACTGACAGTTAAATTTCTTGCAGTGCTATATCTCAGCATTGAGATAGTAATATCTGAGGTATTAGTTGCCATCAGTGCAGATTGGTTTGTCATGCTTCACAAGAACCCGCATTTCCCCCCACCCATTCCAGAGCAAGTCAGAAATAAATGATACGTGATTTACCATAGCAAAATTCAGATTCCAGGAAGACATTGTATTAGAGACAGGTTCTATAGCCTCTTCAAGTCAAGGAGAAGCTGAGGTTGACAGTATTGTGAATGAGGATTGCAAGTAAAGTCACATTCTGGTAAGATGGTCTTATAAAGAGCTAACATAACTGGGACAGCTCTAAATTTGAGTATACTATGCTCCTTCCTTCCACCCACCCACCCGCCTGTTTGCCACCATAAACTTTCCTATCTCACATTTTCTTTCTCCTGTCCGCATTATAATACAGAAAGTAGGGGAACATGAGGGTTAGATGGGTAAAGAGCACTAGGGTAAAAGTCAAGGTACAATGCCCAGGAATATAGTTGGGACAGAATGGATACTTTGTCCAAGATCCCCTCAATCTTACCTGTGCTATTATCTCTGGGGGTCAAATGATTGTTACATAATTGCTCTTCATATGAAAAAGGAGATTTGTCTCTCGGCTAAGTTTTACACATGCCTGCAGCCATGGCCTGAATTAATTTAGCAAATGTTGAGTCAACTCCCCAGTGGGCCTGCAATGTTGCTAAAAGAGTAATTCTGAGTGGTATATTGATGTATTGTCTCAGTGTTGCAAGAAATAAAACACTTAAAAGGAGTTCATGACTCTTTCCATTGTGCCTTATATACATTGGCAGTTCTCAAGAAACATTGGCAGTCAAAAGCCCAATGGATTACTGCCAAGCGCTATACATGCAACTGCCCTTGAAGAGCATCTAGAAGGTGCAATTAGCTCAAAATGCAGTGACACAGGCACTTATGAGTGTCTCCTAGTATGTAGACTGTACATAAATACTCCACTCACTATATTGGTTACCAGCATGCTTCCAGGTCCAATTCAATGTCCTGGTGGTCACTTATAAAGCCCTTCTTGGATGGGGCTGGGTTATGTGTGGGTCCACCTATCTCCAATAGTTTTTACCTGTCTCATCAGAACCAGCAGGAGCAGCATGTTATAGCCATCAGCTGCCAATCATTTGGTGGGACTGAGGTAACAAGCCTTTTTTGTTGTTGTGGCACCTGGCTTTTGGAACATTGGTACCTTGGGGAATAAGTTAACCTTGACTCTGCCAAACCTTTACAAAACCCTGAAGACCTCATAGTGTTACTGGGCACTGGGGTCAAGTTATCATTTAGAGCCTGGGAGATAGTTCTATTAATGGCTGTTTGAGTAGTATTTACCTAGGCTGCTGGTTATGCACTTTAGTTTGCTGCTGTTTTTGTTTTTAACTGCTATTAGCCACCCTGAATCCCCATGGTGAAACGGTTCACCCTATCAATCTAATTAAGTAGATATTCTCATGCTATGCTAGAGCGAATCCCATAATTTTCAGTTTTGGCATGCTGCTCCTTATGCTTGTTTTCAGCTTAATATCAATTAATTTAGCTAATTAAATGCTTTTGATTACTTCTTTCGGTATAGGAAGACTTTTGTCTTCTCTAAACCAATATTCACTCAGATCACAAGAAAGATTACTCTTAATTAAGCCATCTAGGATACTGCATATACTGTCATGAATGAAGGCAAATATATGTGTCCCAGGATAATGTTGCAGGATCCAATTTGGATCGGTCACTGGGACCAGAGATTTTGTCTTCCAAGCTTTCGGATTCATGCTGGAGCCCCCATCCTCAGGGAACTTCTCTCTAGCCCCTTCCCTCTAGCTCTCTGGGCAACAATCATCTGTAGCTTAAGTCAAGGATGTAGGTAGGGTGAAGTCTGCAATTCTCTTAAAATTTGTGGATGAAATCACAGTAACTGAACTTCAACAGTTGGATTTTTAACAAGGCATTCCAAAGATGCAGCATATAACCTAAATACAATTGTAAAATGTACAGTATATATTTTATTTTAGTTTTTATAATTGGAATGTATTTGTCACACACACACATATACTTAATATGGTAGCATATTTCAAGAGAAATCAGTAATCCACTGTTCACTAACATATTTCTGCATGAATTCTCTTCCAGTCCACATATGCAAGTTACTTTATATTCATTCACTCTGTGCAACAATAAATTACATTTCAGATTAAGAATGAATCCCTGTTTGCATCTGAGCAATTGTTTAAATGCTGATAAAAGAATGTCTACTGGATTCACAGAGAAAACTGTAGTAATAACAATAATGACTTTTATCAATATTGAATAACATTTTCAAGTATTTTTTTTTATTTCACTGAATAAATATTATTTATTTTCCTTGTTTTGTTTTTAATGGTGTAATTGCTGGGAGCTTGAGTGCAACATGTTTTGAGTGTAGCATTTGGAAATACAATAAACAAATAGTTCTATTAATATCATTTCCTTACAATTAGTGAAGATTCTATGCTGCAGTTTCCCATAGTTATTCTTCCCCGCAGAATAATTGAATAAATATAATACAGTATGTTTAAAGCCTTCTTGGCACAAATTAATATCCACTATAAATTTCAAATGTATAGACCAGTCAATGTGATTTCAGCCTTGTTTGTCTAATTATTATATGCCATGTAAATCTGGCAAATAGTGTTAACTACTAGATAGCCTTTTGGCTCATTGTTTCAGAGAGTTTTCCTTACCAGATTCCTCAATGCCTCCATCAGTGACAGAGCTTCTAATGTACTGTCTTCACTGGAAAAGTAGGGATACATTCAGAGATGCTATCATCCTTGAAAATAGCCCATGTTGAACTGTACAGCTCAATGAAACATCAGCACAGGAAATGTTTTGTGACATTTTGTATTATGTCATAAGCTGATTTATGAATGCTTATGATATAAAATGTTTTACAATGTTTGCCAAATTTCAATTCCATGAGAATCATAGCTCCTGGATTTTGGGCACATTCTGTAAGTTAACCCATTTCAGGTACCTTGGTTCAAAAAATTTTACCCTATGGTACACCATTTTACCCAGTTAAAAGTAATGGAAATCAGAGTTTTAGTAGTGTGTAGATTTCCAAGGGTGTTTTTTTTTTAATCTACATGTTCAAACCTTTGGAAAGGTTGAATTCTGGGTTATTGTTTTAGAATTTGGGTAAAATAAACATAATTTAATATACTATAAATCTACTTGAATTAGTATGAAGGAATAAAATTATGGAAAGAAATTACTGAACAAATCAACTCTGGAGTTAAATCCTTATTACATGATCCCATTAAAATTCTGATAAGGAGTTTCAATATCTGCACAGTGCCACAAGAGATATATAGTATATGTTATTTATTGCACAATCTGAAACAATTTGAATACTGTTTTGTAAACCTATAATGGATAACTTAAAAAATACAAAAATAATTTCTTTTGCTCTTAGTATGAGATTAAAAAGAAATCTTAGAAATCTACACAGTTGTTAGAATTGCTGTTGAAGCAGTTACATGTTCTGCTTCGATGTGTCCTCGGCATTTGGAGATTGTCAAAACATTAGGAACAAGGGATCTTTTTGTGCACAGAGGATGGCCAAAAACATTATTTGGTACAATCTGATCAGTGTTTGATTTTTTGAGGGTTTTTTTTTAATGAGAAATGTCCAAGACTTTATATGTTTGTAAGTTTTATTGTTACATTATTTTGCAACTAATTGTTCACTGTTGTTTTATAATTTTAAGTAACCAAAATGTTTAAAAATTTTAACACATTAAGTAAAGAGTAAAAATGACAAAGCTTTGTCACTGCATCCATGAAGTATTGACGGGGTAATATTTAGGCTGCTGAAATTTAAATATTGTGTGTGTGCATGTGTCCATCTATACTGTGAAACCAGTGATGTAAATATATCTGCCTATATTTAGGCATATTACATTCTCCATAATTAGATTAGATTAGATTAGATAACCTTTATTGTCATTTTTTCCTGTGGGCACAACGGCACATATTAAAAATGAAATTTAGTTGCTTGCTCTTAAAGCTAACGGATGCATTTGATGTACCATATACTGTTATTGTACCATATACTCTTTATAGCTCTATTTCTTGAATGACCAATTCATTTAAATGTTAAAAAACATAATTAGGCATAGTTGAATTTAAAAATATAATTAAATTTTAGTCAAAGCAAAGTTCTTATTCAATTCCTATCTTAGTAACTACTGACTATTATCATAAATAGATCATCAAGGATTTTTAATCTTATCTTGGTATACAAAGACATCTGAATGAATGAGATAAGACATGTCAGAAAGGTCAAGTAAAATTAAACTTATTAAACACACACACCAGTTGTATTTTAACATTCAATCCTTGATGCAGATAATCTTCTGAAGACTATGGGGACTAATGCTGAAGAGATCTTTGGCTGTGGAAAGGAGGCCATTGGTACATGGTACATGTTAGAATTCAGCAATAGAAATTGAATGCAGTTTCAATCTCCTCTTATACAGATCTGAGACTGGAAGGTCTGACTAGAGAGGAAAATAAGGGATCATAGTTATTTTTGTAAATGATGTGAATATTGATGTTAGGGTAAAAATAGCTACACATTCTAAATGTGGTTTGACTGTGCTTTGGATTCAGTCTTTGCCAATGGTGGACCTCATGGAAGAATAAATGCATGCCCAATTTTCTAGTCTGTATTGTTAATTGATACATGTTGGATGAATTGACCAAAGGAAAGAATATTTTAATAAGTGCTAAGGTACATCTTCAAAGGGTTTTCAAATCATTTTGATTCACCCTGAAAGACTTTTCAATTATATTTTACTAAATCTGCTTTCGATTATAGTGATTAGTGGAGCTGGGAAGTTAATTTATAGAAGGTAGGCATTTTCAAGCGTGTCTACTCTCTATGGTTTCTCTGTTTCTGAGTCATGATCCAAATTGGGTTACTGGCATATGTGTCATATAAAAAATTTCACATTACAGGTAATTTTCACACTGGTACGTTGAACTGAGCAGCACAGAACTGAAAAAGAAATGTCATGTTTGTACAAGATTGTAGCTCTTGATAATATGACATGCTTCCCCAGATTTCACTTATATGACAAGAATTATTAAAATTGATCTTTATTATAGCATATACATTGGATGTAAAACCTCACTTCATTATTTATCACCTTATTTTATAATCTAGCATTACATTTCCTCTTTAATTTTTCAGGAGAAGCAAGCCTTCCTTTCACTTGCAAGGAAGGTTACGCTTTCATTCTGGGTGATTTGACATCTATCCCTTGATAGTGTCTGTTCAAAACATAGCCTCAGTCCCATGCTTTGAACCTCTCACCCTGAGAAATGTTGTAACCTTACTGAATTTCTCTTGGCTTATCTCAAAGACATGAGTCAGTGCATTGCACGGGTTGGCACAGATTTAGGGGCTATAAGGAAAAGAGGATTGTTTTCCCCCTTGCCAATTAACTCTGTTTTGCAGCTGGATGCTACTGAATTTTCTTCGACATTTTTTTTTTCTGCCAATGTTTTACTGGCCTCAATTTTATATGCCACTTAAAACAAGTTAATATTGTTGCTTTTGAATTGATTGGTTGATATACTGTTGGTTTTGATTACTATGTCATGGCCATTATTCGTTGAATTATTTTAATGGTATCTTATTGTGTGGCTCTACTTTTTTATATTAAAGGATGAATGAAATACATATCTTAAGCCGGCAAATGAATATTGATTCTTTAATTGTAAATAAAGAAATTAAGTCCTAGAAATTCATCCTGGCTGTGGATGCCAGCTTTGAATAAGCACAGTGCCATACTGTACTTTCATACTCGTAGAAAACGAGTGTTATCACTGACCTTATTTTAGAAGATTGGTGGGTGACAGGGATTATTTTGTACAAAAATGCCTGCAGCTTCTGTCATGGTTGGTGTGCACTAGAGAAGCACTAGCTGTGGACTTTTGTCGGCTGGAGTGATAATGAAATAAATGAGCCAGTCACTCGCTTAAAATAAAGCAGATGTACACTACATAAAAAAAAATAAGATTGCTCAAGTAATAGACTTTCAACACTGCTTGGTGCCAGCACCACGTGGTCTTTGTGACAATGTTGAGGAGATGGTTGAGCAAAATGGTTAGAATAGTCAAGAGGGCCATATCTCAGTAGGATGCCTTAGACAAGCAAATGATTCAGGAAATTAAGGGCATATTAGCAGGTTTGCGTTTGTTGTCTTTTTTTGTCCTGCAGAGTTTATTCTGCCAAACAACTGCTTTTATGCAGGCTGTATGTGTTGGTTTTTGTAGAATTGCGACATCTACTTTTGCACAGATCCAACCTTCTTTTTATGGATACTCCAACAAACCACCCTGTTCTATGATATATAGATAGCTGATTGTCTAACTGGAGAAAGGATAGTGATTGCTCTGTATCAAATTAAGTGCTGTTTTTCATCTTCAAATTATTTTCCTTTCTCCAAAAAAACAAACAAACAAACCCCAACTTTCCCACAATATTCTAGTAAGATTGGAATTGTCTTATAACAGTATAAGCATTTTTTATGATGGGGCAAGATCTTAAAAAAAATGAAGCTGTGTCAGTAGCTATGCGTAATACATCCACCACCTATAGCTAGAATATACTCTCGAATAATTGAAAACTCATCTTCTCAGGAGTTTGTTTTTTTTTGCCCAGGATGGAATATTCTCATTTTATGGTCTAGTTCCTGGCCAAGACAACACACTAGTTTTTGCTTTTTGGTTCCCTATAATCTCAGCTCATTTATGAAGCTATAATTTCTCCAGTCTCTGGATACTGCATGCACAGTACATATAATACACAATTATGTATCAGATTTTCCTGCAGCTTGAAGAGCTGTCATCTTTCTCAGAATGTATGACTTTCAGAAGGCGTTAAATAGCATCTTGTTTAAAATAAAAATGTATCTGTATTTTATGTTCTTAGAATTCCTTGTAAAAAGATAAGTTACGAAGCAAACTTGGAGTGAATGGGCACCAAAAATAAGTAGTAAGTAGTGGCAGAGAAGCTCAGGAGGCAAAGCATAAAATCCTGTTTTATTCTGGGCACAAAATAGTACAGCTGGATTGGCAATTGAATCTTACTTCATCAAAGGCAATACAGCAATGTTTTCCTTCATACTGTCAAGTCACAGTAATTTAGAGTTTTAAGCCAATCATATGACATACACATCCCTCTCCTCTAAGATTAGTGAACGGTCAAATCATTCTTCCTGGCGTGATAAAATGTGTTTAAGTTGTTCTTTGTGTTGTGCTGCTCAGAATGAAGCTTTACTTGTTGTGTCATATGCATTTTTCTCCCATCCCTTCTCTTTCATGTATTGGATCTTTTGTGCAGATTTCAACATAATTTTACATTCATCGAGTCAAATGTATCAAATTATATAACTATGTGTTGCTTCTACCCAATCTCATGGGTAACAACTCCACTCAGAAATGTGTATTCATGAGTGATAATTTTGTTGTGCATATTTTTCAGTGTGGGTTAATAATATGGTATCTGTAGGATCATCTTCAAGAGTGGTTTTGCCCCTTTTTGACACTTTGCAATTTCTGATTGGAAAATGCTAAAGCACCGAAATGGGAGTCAAGTCAAACAAGGACTAAATAATTGAGAGGAAATGTTGTGTAGAAGTCTGCTATTACTTTGCTCTCTTTGCCCCCCCCCCCTTTTTTTAAAAAAAAAGTAGTACCGACATTTTGTCAAGGTTAATAGGAAAGGGCATTTCATTGCATTTGAAAGAAATCTTTGCCTGGCTTGGTGACAACAAATGTATGTAAAAATAAATCCTGCTTGAGCTTTTAATAAACTGGCCCTTTGCTTTGCTTCTTATCTTGTCAGATCAAGGCAATTGGTTTATTAATCATCATGGCTGACACCAAATAAGGCTGACTTCGGCCAACGGTCAGGGTATTTCATAACTTCAGAAGATTATATGGGATAAGTTAAGGAGAGCTCAGTTTCAAAAAAACAGTTTTGCAAATCACAAGAGTTATGACTTCTCCTAGAATTCTGGCTGATATGATTGATGGAAACGATATTTATTCCTTTTACTATTGAAAGAGTGGTTATTTCAGATGAAGTTTTAGGGGGATCAAACTCTTGGTTGCCAGGAAGAGAAGTAGCTGGTTAGTTTGCTTATAAACTTGTGTGTAACCCTGCCAAACTGATTTATACACTAAAAACAATGAAACTGCAAATTAAATACAAAATTAATCGCATTCTATCTCGAAAGCCAACCATCAAAATAATGGCAATACTAATGATTGATGAAAAGGCCATTTTAAAAGGGCAACTCAAATTAATCAGATGAAAGCAAATGCAGGCAACCAGTTTTAAAAGCTTTTTAAATATATATATATATATATATTGAGGATACTAAATAAACTTTCCATGAAAGGGAACTCCATAATGGTGATGACCCTACCGCTAAGGATGCATGGTTTCCACCATCAGGAACTCTCCAAGGCAAGATTAATTTGAAGCAGTTCAGTTATGGTCCAGATGAACCTTATAAATTAAATTGGAGAAATGTTTATAATTCCACTTTATTATCTGTTAATCAGAGCTCACTATATAAGTATTGATAGATCTCTCAGGAAAGTTTGGGTAATGCTAGAAGATACTGTAAATTACCTGGGAGGAAATATAGAAAAAATCAAATGCCAGAGGACAATGTAGAAGATGACCAGGCCGAGCCTGAGGGAGGAATCAAATGCATCATAAATCACGAGTCCCTGCGCACCCACAAGAGATCTAAGCTGAGCCTACCTTGAATGCCTTCTTATTGCCACCCATTTCCCTTGACCATTAGTAGTTCAGATTTTTGTAGAGAGCTTATTAAGCTTGCAATAAATCTTTACACTCATTTGAACTGCCTGAATCTCCTGATTTCCCTAGCGCTTGACAAATGTTTCCCCATCTTCAAAAAGAGGACAGAAAGAGGATTCAGCGAACCACAGAACAGTCCGGAAAATTCTAAAACAACAATAAAAGCATCCTTCTGAAACCAGTTTGAAAAAAAATGTAGCAATTACTAGAACTCAGCATAGATTTTCCAAGAACAAATCTTGCCAAACTAACAATATCTTCTTCTTTTTTAATCAACTATCACAATTGTAAAAATGCTGTAAACATTTAGAAAATACTGTGTGGTTTTTCTGATTTGCAAGCTTCTAAAATGTAAGCTAGGATGCATGAAAAGGAAGAAGACACCGAGACAGCTCAAATCACATTCAAAAGAGAATTCTTCAACAATTCCTCATCAAACTGGAGTGGGGAATGTAGAAACTTTAAAGCTAGCTCTGATAATCTAGATTTGCAAATGGCACAAAATTGGATGTGATAATCAAATATTGTTTATGTCTTTAATATTCATTACCTTAGTAGATTAGAGACATGGATTGAAAATAATTGATTGAAAATTAGCATAAAGTAACTGCATTTGGAAAACAAAAATCACATGTGCTGGTATAATGTAGGTGGGTGGGTGGGTGGGTACTTAGTTTGATAATAGTGTGGAAGATATTGGAAAGGTGATTGCTTACAACAATTACTCAACAATGTAATAAGGCTGAAGAAGATATAAAACCAATTTTAATTTGCATCAATAGATGTATACTTAATAATTCCACTTTATTATCTAATAATCAGAGCCCATTATAAGTATTGATACATTTTTTTTCAGTGATGTCTGGGTGCTATTAGAAGATGCTATACATTTCTAATGGGGAAATAAACTGAAGGATTATGATGGTCCCCTTCATCCACTTCAAATGATGTCATACAGAAGAAAGCTAAGACCTGTTCTCTGTCATTTGAGATATAACGATAAATTCCCAGAGTGATAAATATTCAGAAAATGGTTTTATAAACAACCACCAGGAGCTTCTTGGTTATCAGTAAGAACTAATTCAATTGCTGGAAATCTTGTAATCTCATCCCTTTTTTCGTAAAAAAAAAATATCTTGCTTCCTAGATTCTCAGGAAATTGTGCTTGGAAAAGGAATAACTTTTGGTTTTAGGCAGAGACTTAATACAAAAGTATAGGACAGGGAATAATGGATTTAAGTTGCAAGAAAGCAGGCTGTGATTGCATTTTAGCAAAATCTTCCATTAATGAAAGCAGTTTAATAATGGAACCATTTTCTAAATGGCCCAAGTTTTTGTTTTTGTTTTTTATTCACTTCTCTCATTCCCACCATGCATTCATTCAGGTCATTTAACAGAATAACAGAATAGGTTTTTCTCCTAAATCATATGCAGCCTGAATACTGCACAATTTTCTGCGGCAAATCTCACTGCAAATTCTTCATAATTTACATTCGCTGGAGCGTACCATGAGCCATCTCCAACAATAAACTATTTCCAAACATCTTCTATAACAATCTAGATACCATTAGTTTAGACTTTCTGACATGAGACCCTTTTCACCCATACTTCAACCTAAACTTTCACCACCTCATGAACTGCATTTTTTTCAGATCAGGCCATCTTTATTCAAAGTTCTTACATCCCTTCCTCTCTGTCTTGGTTTCGCAAATATGCAGCATCCTTTTCTTCATTTCAGTTCATTTTATTTCGATATGCTCCTCTTACATTCCAAGACATCATCTGTCATGTTGTAACCATGAATAATGGATCCCTCATGGCTTTTGGCAACTGAGATTTTCATATGATGAAGACAGAGAAAAGATAGACCATTTCTTTTTAGTAGTGAGGATCAGTTTTGGCACATTATGGCCAGCATATCACAAGGGCAACAGCCCAATTTTACCACAAGCATGTTCACACTGTTCTATGCAACCTGGAATCTCTAACCTAAAGACACTTTGCAAGCTATTATACTGCTCCCTGCAGCCTACAACTAGGAAATATATATGTCCAGGATGTAGCTTAGAATACAGGGTATTATGACTATGTAGAAAGAGAGCATCCCATACGGGATGGTTTCATCTAGAAATTTAGTTGCTTACAATACAACTTTTAGCTCTACTTCAAAACTGAATTTCAGAAAATAAACTTTAATATTTTGCTGTCTTTTTTACTTTCAGGATCCAAAACTACGTGAACACCTGGATACAGGAAATGCAGGAGGACGACTGGAAAATCGAATGCTTACAATTGTGCATGGCCCTGACCTGGTCAATATATCTTACTTGAATTTAGTAGCTGCTCAGGAAGAAATAGCAAAGGTATGGCAGTTCAGATTTTTTTTTCTCTTAAAACTGAAAAGATGTATTAATATTTGTTTTTAAATTGAATGTGACCGCAGCTAGAAATTATATGGATTAGTTTGGGGTCTGTTGGTAGCATCTAGTCATATTTTCAAAAAAAAAATGTGTCAAGAACTGCATAACATGGATCTTAGCAGTTTTCTTTCCAAACGTGTGGTGTAAACCGTTGCGTTCCCAAACTTGTTCAAAGTAGTTTTATTTAGTAAAAAAAAAAAACCATTTTATTTGTTCATAGACATCCTTTGTATCATTATGAAGCTATATTTTTAAGGAACTAGTTAGTTCCTTAAAACGTACTAATTTTTGCTTTGGAAATTGGAAAGCAAATTTTAAGTTGTATTAATATGTATATTAATACAACTTATAGGTATGCTGTCAATATACAGATAGTTCTCAACTTACCTGAGCCGTGGTGGCAGGGTTAGAATGCAGTACTGCAGGCTACTTCTCTGACTGCCATCTGCCTGCAGTTTGGCAGTTCGATTCTCATCGGCTCCAGGTTGACTCAGCCTTCCATCCTTCCGAGGTCGGTAAAATGAGGACCCAGATTGTTGGGGGCAATAAGCTGACTCTGTAAATTGCTTAGAGAGAGCTGTAAAGCACTGTGAAGTGGTATATAAGTCTTAAGTGCTATTGTTATTGCTACGCCTGGTTGCTTAGCAACCATTCAAATCTATGACCTATCTGGAAAAAAGGAGTTCTCAAAAGTTCCGACAGTCTTTCCTCATCTCGCCCACAGTCACACGATTGCACTTCAGCTGCTCAGCAACACAGTCACATTTATGTCCATTTGCAGCATCCCATAGTCATGTGACCACCTTTTATGATGGGTTTGCCAAAATATATGTCATTCTTGGTTTCCCAGGTCTGACAGCTATAGTGAAAAATGGATTCACTTAACGACTGTGGCATTCATTTCATGGTCACAGAATCAATTTAATGACTGCTGCATTCGCTTAATAATTACTGAAAAAAAGGTCATAAAATCAGGTCAATCACATGATGACTCAATTTACAACCACCACAACCCATGACCATAATGGGCAGGCTCCATTATGCTCATATACTAAGGGCTGTTTATTTTATTTATTAAACTTATAGGCCATCCATCTCACGGTTCAAGGTGGTGACTCTGAGCAGCTTAATGTAAGCAATATTATGGTACATTAACAATAGTCCATTTCTTTTTTTATGCTATTAAATAACAGTCCTAAATTAAGTAACTGCTTCATCAGCTTGTAAAAATGATCATAGTTATGATATTCTATTGGTTACAATATTTGAAATATTCAGGCACGATCTTTTTATTCAGTTTAAAATGGTCAAGATCTAGGACTCTATATTGCTCATACATCAAAAAGTAGATTCTTATGCATTGACATAACATATTGATACTCTTGTGCATAGACAAGGAAAATGTATTCTTAACTTTGAGGAGAGGAGAGGAAATGCATCTATTCTCTTTCTCTTTATTTATGTGGCCATAATTAGTAATAAAGTTGAACTTTGCACTAAGTTGAACTCTTGAATAAGGCTAACGTCTTAGTATTATGTAAAGGTAAATATTTTAGTACTGTGTAATATAATTAAAAGAAAATCTCAGAGCATGTTCAAAAGGGATTAGACTCATATCATGATACTTTAGAATAGAATAGAGCTGGAAGGGACCTTGGAGGTCTTCTAGTCCAGCCCCCTGCTCAAGCAGGAGAACCTATATCATTTCAGACAAGTGACTGTCTAGTCTGTTCTTAAAAACCTCCAGTGATAGAGCGCCCACGATTTCTGGAGGCAAGCTGTTCCACTGGTTAATTATCCTCACTGTTAGGAAGGTTCTCCTTAATTCCAGGTTGCTTCTCTCTTTGGTCAGTTTCCAACCATTGTTTCTTGTCCTGCCCTCTGGTGCTTTGGAGAATAATTTGACCCCCTCTTCTTTGTGGCAGCCCTCAAGTACTGGAATGCTGCTATCATGTCACCCCTATTTCTTCTTTTCTTTAGATTAGCCAAACCCAGGTCCTGCAGCCGTTCTTCATATGTTTTAGTCTCCAGGCCTTTGATCATTTTAGTTGCTCTTCTCTGAACGTTTTCCAAAGTTTCAACATCTGTTTTGTAGTATGGTGACCAAAATTGGTTGCAGTATTCCAGGGATGGTCTTTACTAGGGTTTTATATACTTTGTGTGATCTGATGTTATGCCTCTGTTTATACAGCCCAGAATTGTATTAGCTTTTTTGTCTGCTGCTGCACACTGCTGGCTCATATTCAAGTGATCATCCACCAGGACTCCAAGGTCCCTCTCATAGTTATTGTTTTTGAGCCAGATCTTGCCTAATCAGTACTTATATCTTTGATTTTTCCTGCCTAAATGTAAAACTTTGCTTTTCTCCACATTAAAATTCATTTGTTCAAGTTTGTCAAGATCTTTTTGGATCCTGAGCTTGTCTTCTGGGATGTTGGCTATTCTTGCCAGTTTAGTGTCATCTGCAAATTTGATGAGTTCCCTTTCTATTCCCTCATCTAAGTCATTAATGAAGATATTGAAGAGTACTGGGCCTAAGATGGAGCCTTGTGGTACCCCACTGCTTACTTCTCTCCATGTGGATGTCTATGGAGATTCTCAGTCATCCAGGTCATAGTTATCCCAAAGATGCTTTTTTCACGAGGCAACTGGACTTTCTTGTTTTTTCTTTGAAGACGTTTCGCTTCCCATCCAAGAAGCTTCTTCAGCTCAGATTGGATGGTGGGGTATGGAAAGATTTATACTCCTTGCAGACAACTGTTCATTTGCATTCTTTTAGAGAGTCGTTAATGCTACCTGGAGACTTATCTGTGTCCTCAGGGTTACCTGAGTGGTGCAAATGTGTGTGGAGCCTTCTTGGAACTGTTGAAAGGACTGTATTGTAGACTGGAGATAGATGATGTTGTATTCCTCCCCCTCTATTGAGAGAGGGCTGTTCAATTTTGACATAGATGGCCTCTTTGAAAGAGGGGTGGAAGCTCTAGTTCCAGTTGTGATGATAAGTCAAGGACTACCTGCACGGGTCTTCTATTAAAATTTTCATGTATTTCCCACCACTGCAACTTGGATCAACAGTTTTCAGCAATCATGGTTAAATTCAGAAGGCCATGAAAAGGAAATATGGAGGCTGCCTGTGGCCCTGAGTCCATATATTGCACTTTCTGGCATATTCAACCCATAAGTTGCAGATAAGATGTTTAGTGCAGCCTATTGGCAGTATATGGCATCTTCTTTCTCTCTCTCTCTCTCTCTCTCCACCCCCCCCCCTTCCTAACCACACACAGTACTCAAGGCTCAGAAGAATTCTTGCAATTAGCTTTTCTCTGACCTGTTTTCACCATTTCTGTAATTTGGGTTTATAACTTCATTTGTGTCACCAGCAAAGAATCAGGTTGCAGTTCAGTATATTTATCACTCATGCCTATACACAAGGGTCTAATCATCTAAAGTTCAAATCTGAATTGGTGCCAGATATGGGTCAATAGAATTCAAGAGGGATTGGACAGACTGTTTGTGAGAACGTAACGACTCTAGGCTGATGACTCTTTTAACTCTGCCTCCCAGCTCTGCCTGCTTTTCTCCTATAGTTTGCTACCTTTATTACTGTGATTTTTGTGGTGGCTTGGAACAAGATATAAGGTAGGCATTAGAGCACACTAGCTTTCTCTTAGCTATAAGGGTAATCACATGCCACTTTCCCCAGTTTGCACAAGCTGGTTCACTAATGGTTTCTTCTGATTTGGCTCTTAAAAGTAAAATCACATTGGCTAATTAACTAGGATTATCAATTGCTAGACAAGACATCCCAGATTATTTGAGACCACTGAAGAGCATGGGGGTTTGTGGTGTGAATCATTTGATTTTTACTAGTATCTTATTGCTAAATTAAAATTAGCTTTGTGGTTCCTGGACACATTATATCTCACAGAAAAGAAACACTTCCTCTCCCTGCCTTTTTTACCAAGTCATTTCTCTCCCTCACTTTCCCTTGGAAATGTTTTACAAGTGTGAGGCCTGATAAATGAAATTTGGTTCTTTAGGGCACCACAGCTGATAGATAGATGCCCTTCAATTGGCCTTGTTGTTCAGCTGTCTCATCCAATAGGCTTTAAAAAAAGCTTATTGTTCTTGTTGGCAGGGTTTTTTTTTTTTCTTTTATTATACTCTGTAGTAAATAATGAGGTTTGGGTAGGCAGAAGAGTTTGGAAATCACTTTGAGGAAGCGATTAAAGCCATTTTTATATGTTGATTCTGGAAGTTTGTCTCTTGATAATTGACTATGGAGAATGATTAGTTCCTGAGCTTTCCACTTGCTGTTTGATTGAGACAGTTCTGTTCTTTTTCTAAGGCTGAAGTAAAATTAGTGGAAACTTTTAACAATGAATGGCACCAAACCATATTTTTTTTAGAACCAAGTTTGATGCACTTTTCTGCTTTTGGAAAAAAAAATGAACTGAATGTTACAGTCAAATCAGTTTGAAGATTCCACTTTTGTTATTTCTGAGAATGTGTGACTTGATTTTCTTTTAGTTCAGCTTAGCAGCTTTATTGACTGCTTTAGACCAGCTGTTGAAAGACTACACAGTTCAATGAATGGAGAATAAAAGACAGTATGTTCAATAGTTAAAAACATTTCAGAGATCATGAGGACAAAACCTGGCTACCTTTCCATGTATATTTCTGTAACAGCCGAACATGGGGGATTTTCCCCCTCACACTGGATTAGCTGGAATAAGACAGTTTATTTGTAAGGAAGCTGCTCAGCCTATGTGCTGTGTACGATAGGCAGCACAATAAGATCTACAGACTTGAGAAAGGCATTCTCTCTCTTGAGCTGGAAGGTTGTTCTGTCTTCCACTAATGTGGATACTAAAGTATTCAACATTTCCAGGAGGAAAGTTTTTTCAGTGCAGACTTCATGGGATATTCGATTAAATATATAGCTGGAATGAATTGTCTTCCTCCCCAGACCACCCCCTACAATTTTTATTTAGTAATTAAAGAACACCAGTCAATAGCTTCTTCCAATGTTGAAGAAAGAATGGATCTGGTCACTGTTGCAATGTGCCAATTTCCCTTTGAGATTACAGGAGAACGTGAAGTATAGATACAGGATTGCATGAATTATGATAAACCTCATAGAAGAATGATGGAATTAACAACTTAAATGAAAATTCAATAAGCCTTGATTTGGTTAGAACTAGAATAGACTCTGTAATTGCTTCTATTTGGGTTTTTCCCCCCCACTAATCTAATTCCCTTGGGTCAAAAATTTATTTATGAGGAAAGAACTCTTTCAAAATACTGTAATGAGTATTCTTTGATCTTAGAGGAGTAATATATTGATGTTAATTTCAGCATACATATATGCATACATATATTTGTGTGAAATGTTTGTGTATATTTTATACAAATATTTCATACACACTCTTCATGAGGTAAAGGAACAAAAATATGGGGGTGGGGGTGGTACTCTTCCAGAAGGTTATATGATCAGCCAAGGAGAAGTATGGCAGGATAGCTCCAACTGTAGTCTAGATATTAGGATTTGGAAGAGGTCAAGGGTTCTGTGATTGATTATTTATTTATTTATTTATTTATTTCTTTCTTTCTTTCTTTCTTTCTTTCTTTCTTTCTTTCTTTCTTTCTTTCTTTCTTTCTTTCTTTCTTTCTTTCTTTCTTTCTTTCTTTCTTTCTTTCTTTCTTTCTTTCTTTCTTTCTTTCTTTCTTTCTGTGTTTATATCCCGCATTTATTATTAGGATTTGGAAGAGGTCAAGGGTTCTGTGATTATTTATTTATTTATTTATTTGTTTGTTTGTTTGTTGGAAGAGGTCAAGGGTTCTGTGATTATTTATTTATTTATTTATTTGTTTGTTTGTTTGTTTGTTGGAAGAGGTCAAGGGTTCTGTGATTATTTATTTATTTATTTGTTTGTTTGTTTGTTTGTTTGTTGGAAGAGGTCAAGGGTTCTGTGATTATTTATTTATTTATTTATTCATTCATTCATTCATTCATTCATTCATTCATTCATTTATTTATTTGTATCCCACATTTATTATTAGGATTTGGAAGAGGGTTCTGTGATTATTTGTTTGTTTGTTTGTTTGTTTATTTGTTTGTTTGTTTGTATCCTGCATTTATTATTTTCACAAATAACCAAGGTGGGGAACATATCCGACATACCTTCTTCCACAACAACAACCCTGTGATGTGGGTTTGGGCCGAGAGAGTGTGACTGGCCCAAGGTCACTCAGCTGGCTTTCTTGGCTAAGGCAGGATTTGAACTCACAGTCTCCTGCTTTCTAACCTGGTGCCTTAACCACTTGCGCCAATATGCCATGCTAGAGATTACTTTTGTACCTTGGTGTGTGTGAAGAATTGCAAGTTTTTGTACCAAATTTGAAAATATATGCTCCACTATATATTTTGCAGAATATTGAGTACTACATTAACATTAGTTAGTACTTTAAATTCAAATTTGGATTTTTAAAGGGTAGCCCTGATTTGAAACTACTGATACTTATTTGTTATGTAAATTCAGCAAAACATTCTACAAAGTTTCCCATAACATTCTAATATAAAAAAACAGCTAAATGTGGGCTGATTTGTGCTTCTATTAGGTGGATACAATGCTACTTAAACAAGAATTATATCCACCTAATAGAAACACCTCCTTCATGGATTACTGCCTTGTCGTGGCGAAGGGGCTTGTGTAACTCAATGAAGCTATGAGCTATGCCGTGCAGGGCCACCCAAGATGGACAGGTCATAGCAGAGAGTTCTGACAAAATGTGATCCACTGGAGAAGGAAATGGCAACCCACTCCAGTATCTTTGCCATGAAAACCCCATGGACAGTACCAAAAGGCAAAAAGATATGATGCTGGAAGATGAGCCCCTCAGGTCAGAAGGTGTCCAATATGCTACTGGGGAAGAACAGAGGGCTAGTACTAGTAGCGCCAGAAAGAGTGAAGCAACTGGACCAAAGCCGAAAGGATGCTCAGCTATGGATGCATCTGGTGGTGAAAGGAAAGTCCGATGCTGTAAAAATCTTTTCTCCATAGGAACCTGTAATGTAAGATCCATGAATCAAAGCAAACTGGACGTGGTCAAACAAGAGATGACAAGACTGAACATTGACATCTTAGGAATCAGTGAACTAAAATGGACAGGAATGGGTGAATTTAATTCAGAGGACCATCAAGTATACTACTGCGGGCAAGAATCCCTCAGAAGAAATGGAGTAGCCTTCATAGTCAACAAAAGAGTAGGAAAAGCAATATTGGGATACAATCCCCAAAATGACAGAATGATCTCAGTGCAAATCCAAGGCAAACCATTCAATATCACAGTAGTCCAAGTCTATGCCCCAACCACTGGTGCTGAAGAGGATGAAATTGACCGGTTCTATGAAGCCCTACAGCACCTTATAGAATCAACAGCAAAAAATGATGTCCTTATCATCATGGGGGATTGGAATGCTAAAGTAGGAAGCCAAAAGATAACCGGAATAACAGGCAAGTTTGGCTTTGGAGTACAAAATGAAGCAGGGCACAGGCTGATAGAATTTTGTCAAGAGAATATGATGGTCATAGCAAACACTCTTTTCCAACAACCCAAGAGACAGCTGTACACATGGACATCACCAGACGGTTAACACAGAAATCAGATTGACCATGTGCTCTGTAGCCAAAGATGGAGAAGCTCTATACAGTCAGTAAAAACAAGACCAGGAGCTGACTGTAGCTCAGATCATGAGCTTCTCGTTGCAAAATTTAGGCTTAAATTGAAGAAAGTAGGGAAAAACATTAGGCCACTCGGGTATGAATTAAATCATATCCCTGATTAATATAGAGTAGAGGTGACAAATAGATTTAAGGAATTAGATCTGATAGACAGAGTGCCTGATGAACTATGGACGGAGGTTCACAACATTGTACAAGAGGTAGCAACTAAAACCATCCCAAAGAGAAAGAAATGCAAGAAAGCAAATGGCTGTCTGAGGAAGCTTTGCAAATAGCTGAAGAAAGAAGGGAAGCGAAAGGCAAGGGAGAAAGAGAAAGATACACCCAATTGAATGCAGAATTGCAGAGAATAGCTAGAAGAGATAAGAATGCCCTCTTAAATGAACAGTGCAAAGAAATAAAAGAAAACAATAGAATAGAGAGAACCAGAGATCTCTTCAAGAACCAGAGATCTCTTCAAGATATGAAGGGAACGTTTCATGCAAAGATGGGCATGATAAAGGACCAAAATGGCAGGGACCTAACAGAGGCAGAAGAGATTAAGAAGAGGTGGCAAAATTACACAGAAGAACTATACAAGAACGAGCTTAGCGTCCCTGATAACCACAATGGGGTGGTCACTGACCTCGGGCCAGACATCCTAGAATGTGAAGTGAAATGGGCCTTAGGAAAGCTGAGCAACAACAAAGCTAGTAGAGGTGACAGTATTCCAGCTGAGCTATTCAAAATCTTAAAAGACGATGCAGTAAAAGTGCTACACTCAATTTGCCAGCAAATTTGAAAAACTCAACAGTGGCCATAGGATTGGAAAAGGTTAGTTTACATTCCAATTCCAAAGAAAGGCAATACCAAAGAATGTTCAAACTATCGCACCATTGCACTCATTTCACATGCAAGCAAAGTTATGCTTAAAATCCTACAAGCTAGACTCCAGCAGCATGTGGATCGAGAACTTCCAGAAGTACAGGCAGGATTTCGAAGAGGTAGAGGAACTAGAGATCAAATTGCCAACATACGCTGGATCATGGAGAAAGCTAGGGAGTTCCAGAAAAACATCTACTTCTGCTTCATTGCCTATGCTAAAGCCTTTGATTGTGTGGATCACAACAAATTGTGGCAAGTTCTTAAAGAGATGGGAGTACCAGACCATCTTATTTGTCTCTTGAGAAACCTATATGCGGGTCAAGAAGCAACAGTGAGAACTGGACACGGAACCACTGATTGGTTCAAAATTGGGAAAGGAGTCCGGCAAAGCTGTATTCTGTCGCCCTGCCTATTTAACTTATATGCAGAGCACATCATGAGAAAGGCAGGGCTAGATGAATCAAAAGTTGGAATTAAGATTGCCGGGAAAAATATCAACAACCTAAGATATGCAGATGATACCACTCTGATGGCAGAAAGTGAAGAGGAACTAAAGAGCTTCTTGATGCGGGTGAAGAAAGAGAGTGCAAAAGTTGGCGTGAAACTCAACATTAAGAAAACCAAGATCATGGCATCCTGCCCTCTCAATTCCTGGCAAATAGAGGGGAAGAAATGGAGGTAGTGACAGATTTTATCTTCCTGGGCTCCAAGATCACCACAGATGGGGACTGCAACCAAGAAATTAAAAGACGCTTGCTCCTGGGGAGGAAAGCTATGGCAAATCTAGACAGCATACTAAAAAGCAGAGACATCACCCTGCCAACAAAAGTACGTATAGTCAAGGCCATGGTTTTCCCAGTTGCAATGTATGGCTGTGAAAATTGGACCATAAGAAAGGCTGAGCACAAAAGAATTGAGGCCTTTGAACTATGGTGCTGGAGAAGACTCCTTTGAGTCCCCTGGACTGCAAGGCGATCAAACCGGTCAGTCCTAGAGGAGATCAACCCTGACTGCTCTTTAGAAGGCCAGATCCTGAAGTTGAAACTCAAGTCCTTTGGCCACCTAACGAGAAGGAAGGACTCACTGGAGAAGAGCCTAATGCTGGGAAAGATTGAGGGCAATAGAAGAAGGGGACGACAGAGAATGAGGTGGCTGGATGGAGTCACTGAAGCAGTAGGTGTGAGCTTAAATGGACTCCAGAAGATGGTAGAGGACAGGAAGGCATGGAGGAACATTGTCCATGGGGTCGCGATGGGTCAGGCACGACTTCGCAACTAACAACAACAATAGAAACACAAGTCATCCCATATTTAGCTGTTTTTTAAATATATATATTAGAAACTTATGGGAAACTTTGAAAATGTTTTGCTGAATTTAAGGAACACTGTTGTGTTCACCATATTTCTTAGTCAATTGAACTGATCACTGTCAGAAAAAGAAGTTGGTTTAGAATGACCTATTTCTAGGAAGTCTACGTTAGAAGGCTTTTGTCCTTCTAAGCAATGCATTCATTTCTAAATGCTGACGAACTGCTTAATAATCTGTTCCACAATTTTACCCAATACCAAAGTCAAGTTGGATAGTCTTTAGATACCTGAGTCATCTCTCCCCACCACCAGCAGCACCATTTTTGAAGATTTTTGAAGATAGGAACAACATCCAGTTCTGTGTTCAGTTTGGTCTAGTCCAGTGGTTACAGCATCGAGTTAGAAACTAGGAAACTATGAGTTCCTAATATGATGCTCTCCAGTATGTTCAACTACAGTTTATTTATGTTTCATACTGTTAATTGACTAGTGGACTGTTTCACACACCAGGTATAGTGGTATTGTGGAGTGTCACAAAATAGGGTGTCACTGTTCTGATCCTAATCTGTTTAGGAATTTGGTAATCAGCTTCTAACTTCTAACATTGTCATGAGTTTTCAAGATTTATCAAACAAAATGCAGCATACAAGCTCTTTCTTGCATTTTTATTTAACATGACTAATTTCTCTCAACAGTTGCCTTTTAAAGTTTGATAATTAAGCAAGTGTAAGTTATATAAATTGAGCTATGGTTCTCTCTCCCTCTTCTATCTGCTATGAAAGGAAGTTGGTTTGTAGTAAATTACTTTATGATGATATAGTTCAGAGATTAACTATCTGTCTACTGGCAATAATACAATTTCTGCTGAAATGATAATGTGGCATATCTAAACATGAAGTTGTTACTAAATTCCCCAAAGAAATAATCAAAGTCTTCACTTAAATTTAGCTGGCAACCTCACATGAGGTATCTTTAGTTCCTCTTTTCCCTTTAGCTATCTGCTTCAAGATATCATCCCCCTTGCATAGCAATCCCTCTGCTGATTTCTTTTTTTCCTATTTTTGAACACTCCTGGAATTTAAATACCTTAAGCAGTCCAAGATTCCTTAATTCCTTATTTGCTTGCTAGCCATATTTTCTATTTTTTTTCCTTTCCCTTCTTCCAGCTTTACCATCATTACCAGCTTCTATTTTCATTTTCCCATTCCATGAGTGAAACCTCTTATCTGTTACTTTCCCCCAACTGAGTTTATCAGCCACAAGTACAGTTTACATCCCTTTGTGACAGGATGGCAAATGGGCTTTACCTTCTCCAGTCCATCAAGAAGCTCTTCATGAGATTCCTCAAGCTCCTATCGCTATCAAGCTCCCTCCCTCCTATCACTAACATTTAACGGCATTTCTGGTTGTTTTTTTATAAGACTGAAAAGCAGGTTTCACCTCTGATTCCTCCAGTGATTCCAGTGCATCCGAATTATATCTTCTCTGGTGTCTGAAAATGATTTTTCAAAACAATTTCAGGGTCTATTTGCAAAAAGGCTGCCTACTTCTGATTTATAAGAAGCCTGTGAGAGTGGCTACAGGGTAGTTTTCAGGTATTGTGTCAATTGAATGCTGATAAACCCGTGTCTATTTCACTTTTACATCTGAACCAGGAAAGGCCAGGCTTGCTTTTATCTAGTGCTTGAATGCATTGGATCAGTCGACTGAAACTGAAGCTTGAAAAGACGAAGACTTAATAATGAGCTATCCTGATTTCTGATAATTAAGAGTGTACTTGTTATACAAGGGACTATGTCCCTGAAAAAAATAAGTATGTAACTATATCACAGCCATTGTGATGTCTTCAGTGTTCATGATCAGATTGCTGTAATGCTATAAGGTATTCTATGTTTTGAAGTTTCAGCTGTACAAACTGTGATGGTAGACTATACGCGTACACACATATACTTCTGCTTATAGTATTGGATTGGCTGTCAGTTAACAATTCAGGATTTGGTGGTTAACATATAAATCCCTAAACAACTCAAAACTGAGTTCCTCTTTTGTTCTAGTGATTGCGACAATAACAAAAAAAAAGTGCTGTAATTGCTTAAGCTTGGTGTCATTGCACATCAAGGAACGTATGTGTACTGTTCTTGCAAAGCAGACATCGAGATGAGGCAGGTTCACAACAAAGGATCTCTTTATTAAGTACATTCACAGAACAGAAGCAAGAACACAATGGCCACTGGCCTTTTATATTCCCCTTGCAAGGGGATGCACATCCAATCATTGCAGGCCATTCTCCCGCCTTGCGCATGCGCGCAAGGCCGGAGACAGCCTGTCTGGGTCCCGGGCAGACACGTGGTCTGTCCGGGTCTCTGCAGCCTTCCTGAGCCTTGCTGAATGACTCAGCAAGGCCCAGGACATAACACCCCTCCCCCCTTGGATTAAACAATAAGTAAGCAAATTGTTTAACACTTTACACACAACACATCATGCCAGGCCAGTTGGCACATTATACAGTCCACCTTACTCCTTGCAACCTATTACCTTCAGGTCCCTATGGTGTCCACGGACTTTCACTCTTTGACAATATTCGCACCGCAACACTACAATTGTTTTTTTTCTCCCGCAGATGGCGAGGACTAATAACCCTCTGGTATAGTGAACAGGGACCTTACATATTCCTCTAAATGCTTAGGAGGACCCTTGACCCGCTCTGATCTCCGTGGAGCCAGATTAGGTGCAGGCGTAATTGTAGGTGTGGGATTAGAAATAGGTGCCTGGAGTGCCTGCTCCCGGTTTACGCAAAACAAACCAGGACTTTGTCGCCCAGAAAACTCAGGGGTTCCCCCTGACTGCTGACTGGCTGGATCCACCAAACCGAAACCAGAGTCCCTTGATGGGGTGGAGTTCCCCAAAATTCCATTGGACTCCTATTGGGAGAACTGTCCCTCGAGCCCAAGACCAGCAGCAGGAGTACCCCGAGTAGCCGATTTACGGCCATTTGCCCCTAGCCAGGGACCTCTGCCAGAGTCAGGAGCCGCCTCCATGGCAAGACCCCCACTGGAACATGTGTAGGAACATTTGGATAAGCGCCCTTGTGGAGAGACTGTGGTCCACAATCATAATTGGGGTCCCCCTCCTCCCCGAAAGCAGAGCCCGGAGTGGAAATGTGGCCAGGGAGCCTCCAGCGCAATTGGTCAATGTGGCATCTAAGCACACGATCATCCTCCAAGGCCACTTCGTAGAACAGTGGCCCAGAGACCTTGCAGACTACAGCAGTTACCCACAGATGTCCATGCCCATAGTTTCTGGCCCATACCAGATCACCCACTTGGAGTCTCCTAGGTGCCTGCGGTTGTGACACCTGTGAAGCCACCCGGTCTGGGTGCAATCTGTCCAGTTTCGTGATGAGTCTGCGACCCCAGCGTAGTTCAGCTGGGCTCTTTCCTGTAGCAGTGCAAGGTGTGGTGTGGTGTGCAAGGAAAAAATTGGCTAACCTGTGGTGCCAGGGTCCTCGAGTGATTCTCTTTAATGCCTCCTTGGTTGTACGCACCATGCGTTCAGCCTGACCGTTGGTGGCAGGGTGAAAAGGAGCAGACGTGGCATGCCGGATCATGTTGGCTTGAAGAAAAGCCTGAAACTCAGAAGAGGTAAATTGGGGACCATTGTCTGAGACAAGGACATCCGGAAGACCATAGGAAGCGAAGATTCCTCTGAGCACCTGGATGGTCCTGGCAGTAGTAGTGGAGGATACAGGAATGACCTCTAGCCACTTGGAATGGCTATCCACGAGGAGGAGGAAGAATTGCCCCTGAAAGGCCCAGCATAGTCAATGTGTACGCGTGACCATGGAGTGAGTGTCTCCTCCCACCTATGTACAGGGGCCTGGGGCATTTCAGGCCGTGACTGTTGGCACACTTGGCACCCCTGAACCTGGGCCTCGATGTCCTTATCGAGTCCAGGCCACCAAAGATGGCTACGCACAAGCACCTTCATCCTCACAATTCCCAGATGTCCCTCATGCAGAGAGAGCAAGACTCTAGTCCTCAATGAGGCTGGGATGACTACCCTGCTACCCCACAGGATACACCCCTTGAAAGTAGAAAATTCATGTTTCCTACGCCAGAAACTTTGGAACTGTGTACCAGGACACGTGTCAGGCCATCCTGACAACACCCACGTCAGCACGTGTGCAAGCATGTGATCAGTGGCAGTTTCAGCAGCCACATCCCTAGCATTGAGGGGAGATTCAGGCAATTCCTGAATGGAAAGAATGTGTACAGCAGGAGCAGGGTCTGCCTCTATTTGCTTTAGAGGTAACCTACTAAGGCCATCAGCGTGGCCCATCTCTGTCCCTGGTTTGTGAACCAGGGTGTAGTCATAAGCTGACAAGAAAATTGACCATCTCAGCATTCTGGGGGAGATGATGTGTGGGGTTTGTTTGTTTGTTGTAAACAAACCCAGCAAAGGCTTGTGGTCAGTGTAGACCGTGAAATGGCGGCCATACAAGAATTCATGAAATTTCTTGATGCCTGAGATTATTGCCAAGGCTTCTCTGTCAATCTGCGCGTAATTACGCTCTGCAGATGAGAGAGTTCTAGAGTAGTAGGCCACAGGGACCTGAGTCCCATCAGCCTTGAGATGACTTAACACTGCTCCTACCCCATAAGGGGAGGCATCACATGCGATGCACACAGGCAATTGCTCATTGAAATGCGCCAGTACCGCATTTGAAGATAGCAAAGGCTTGACTTCTTTGAAAGCCTTTTCATGGACCTTTGTCCATGTCCATGGAGTCTGCTTGTCCAAGAGTCGGTGTAACGGCTCAGCCACTGCAGCCTTGTGGGGGAGAAATGAATGATAAAAATTAAGTAGGCCCAGAAAAGCCTGGAGTTCAGCTTTTGACTGGGGACTAGGGGCCAGTTGAATGGCCTGGAATTTAGACTCTGCGGGGTGGATGCCTTCAGCATCAATACGAAACCCTAGAAATTTGGTGGATGTTACACCAATTTTACATTTGTCTTGCTGTAACTTCAGCCCAGCTTGGCAGAAACGCAGCAAGACAGCTCTCAGCCTTTCAGCCAAGTTCCCAGATGACTCCTGCAATGAGGACGTCATCGAAATAAGGGCAGACCCCAGGAATACCACGGAGCGTTCGCTCCATCACCCCTTGGAAAATGCCAGGGACTACATTGACCCCAAACTGCAGCCTTTTTACTTTAAAAGCCCCTCTGTGAGTAACTATAGTTTGGGCCTCAGCTGTTGCCTCATCAACGGGTAACTGTTGGTAGGCCTGAGCTAAATCAAGCTTAGCAAAGACCTTTCCCCCCTTCAGTGAGGCCAGAATGTGGCTCACCACCGGCACTGGATATGCATGCTGCTGCAAGGCTTTGTTTAGAGTGCATTTATAGTCCGCACAAATTCGGACTTCACCATTGGCTTTTAATGGTGTCACTATGGGGGTTTCCCATGGACTAGAATCCACAGGTTCTAGAATGCCTTGTTGGAGCAGTTTGTCCAGCTCAGCATCTATTTTACTTTTGAGGGCAAAAGGCACCCTCCTTGGTTTAACCCTGATGGGTGTGATGGCTGGATCTAACTTTAAAGCAATAGGAGGCCCCTTGTATGAGCCAAGCTCTGGGCTGAACACATCAGCAAACTCCTTACAGACTCCTGCAAGGCTGGCAGTTTGTAGATGGTTAAGACCAGTCACTTGGATCCCAATCGAACCAATCGAGTCCGATAAGACTCGTTCGATCACCTCCAACTACCACCACATCTAACAACCCATCAAATTCCTTACGCTGTACTCTAAGCGTGGCCTCCCCCTTCACACTGACTTGTGAATTTTGGAAGTCAGTGAGGATGAGATTGGAGGGCCTGAGTTTGACTCGTGAGCCACTCCTGGAACAAACCTTTTTAAAAGTGTCTGCAGAAATAATAGAAAGAGCGGACCCTGTGTCCAGCTCCATGGCCAGGGGAACTCCCTGCAACTTTACATCAATGCGCAGCTTTTTCTTAAGGGGCCGGTGAACCCCAGTTTTGAATACCCCCCTACGGGACGCGCAGAAACACACCCTGTGTTGGCTGGGGACCTTGGTACCTTTCAGAGGCAATTCTTCGGGGGACCTGTTTTTCTGGCAACCCATGCAGGCTGATGCGATGTGGCCTTGTCTGCCACATGCCCGGCAAACAGCAGAATGAAAACGGCAGTCGGCTCTCCTGTGGCGACCCCCACAGCCGAAACACCGAAGGGATGCAGGCGTCTGTCCTCTGCGTTCTTGCAGTCTTCTCTCCGCCGACTGTTGAAGTTTGTCCACCTCTTCTTCCTCGGATTCTTCTCCGGATGCCTCTCGCACGACCTCCTGATGGACGGGAACTGCTGCTGGAGGGTTCTTGGTCGACCGCAAAGCCTTCACCGCGCCACCGGCTGCTTCTTCAGCTGCAACTTCTCTCAGGGCATCTTGGAAGGAAACATCAGCTCTAGCAAACAGCTTTTGTTGCATCTCGCGGCTTCGCAATCCGTAGACGAGTCGATCTCGGAGCCTCTCTTTCAAGTCTTGGAATGCACATGGCCTGCCTCAGAGCTGCGACGAAGTCCGCAGGTGATTCTCCCGGCCGCTGATCCCGCTGCTCGAATTGGTGCCTCCAAGCTATTACAGAAAGCTTGGGCTCAAAATGCTCGCGCAGCATTTTCTTTAGATCGGCATAGGCGATCGATTCCAGTGGTGCTGGGGCTACAAGGTTCTCAGCAATGTCAAAAGTCTCTTGCCCACAGACACACAGCAGAGTAGCAGCTTTCAATTCATCTTCTTGGATCTTGTTCACTCTGAAGTAATTCTCAACGCGAGCTGCATAAGAGCTCCATCGTTCTGGGTGCGAAGTATCAAACTCGACAAGACAGCCCAGCTTGGACATCGTTGTGACCGATAGCCTCTTCAACGTCTCTCGCTGCAAGGAAGGAGAAGGGGTCCCACGAAGCCAAGCCCACCTCCAGCGTCTTCGTACTGGCAGGCGGTTGCTTCTCCTGGACGCCGCGCTTCTCTTCGCTTCAAGCCTTCAGGTGAGTTGGCCCTAGCTTCTTTTCCTTTGGCTTCCTATGCGGCGAATCCCATCCTCGTCGCCAATGTTCTGTTCTTGCAAAGCAGACATCGAGACGAGGCAGGTTCACAACAAAGGATCTCTTTATTAAGTACATTCACAGAACAGAAGCAAGAACACAATGGCCACTGGCCTTTTATATTCCCTTTGCAAGGGGATGCACATCCAATCGTTGCAGGCCATTCTCCCGCCTTGCGCATGCGTGCAAGGCCGGAGACACGTGGTCTTTCCGGGTCTCTGCAGCCTTCCTGAGCCTTGCTGAGCCTTGCTGAATGACTCAGCAAGGCCCAGGACATAACAGTAAGCATTTGTTGTTTGGAGAGAGTTGCATAGCTGTTGCATTTATCTTCTGCCAGGTTAACATTGTTTGAATGTGCCTTGAGCCCTCCACCCACCTCCCAACAGAAATTCAGATCAACCAATCAACATGCAGAACATGTATCTCCACACAATGCATAGTTGAGATTTAGGAGGTGTGTACATCGGCCCGTCTGCCACCATCTGCAACTTATGTCTATGGAGTTCTCAGTCATCCAGGTATCGTTGTCCCAAAGGTGCTTTTTTCAGGAGGCAACTGGACTTTCTTGCATTTCTTTCTCTTTGTGTTTCAAAGAAGCTTCTTCAGCTCTGACTGGATGGTGGGAAGTGGAAAGATTTATATTGCTTGCAAACAGCTGGTCATTTGCATTCCTTTAGAGAGTCATTGAGGCCATTTGGAGGTTTCCCTGTGTCCTCAGGGTCATCTGAGTAGTGCAAATGTGCGTGGAACCTTCTTGGCTGTGGGATGTTTTCTGCCTTGTGTCCCTTCACTGTTGAAAACAGGCACAGGCTGTTAGGGATGAGTCTGTGTTGTCTGAATCTCAAACTGAAGCACAAATGGTTCCTGTAATATGCAATACTTTCTGGAAATCCATTCAAAGCCTGTTTTTTGCCAGTCCTGAAGCCTAAAACTCTTTTCCATGGAACTGTTGTGTGTGTGTTGCATTTCTGCAATGCATTTTTCCATCCCTGAGCTACAGGTCCTTCCTCCCCTCCCCTCCAGCAAAACCAAATAAGTGAGAAAAAAATAACTTTCACCAATCGGTTCCAATTTGGGTGAAGTACGTCAGAGAACATAGATCAATTAGGGGCTGTCTTTTTCTATGAAAAGTTATTTTCATCTATTTTGAGGCAGGTGTCTTCAAGGATAAAGTATGATGCACATCGTGAATGAGAGAAATGTATTCATGAAGTAGCAGACCTCAAAATTCATTGGTTCAGAGGGAGATTAAACTACATAATTTGTTGCTAGAGTTAATAGGAACAGCATAATCTGAATTATAGCGGGTATGCAGCTTTCTTTATTAAGTTTGAAATGTGTTGTTTGGAAATCAGATTGGTTTATTCTTAGGCCAAATGGTTTATTTTCTTTCTGTAAATAAATCGGATGGAATTAAAGAAAGAAATTAAAAGGATTTGTCTTACGTCTTCAGTTCCCAAATATGTTCTGATACTTTTCTTGATTCAAATTTGCCTCTTTTTTTCTCTCATTTTTTCCGAGTTCAAAAATTGTGTGTGTGTGTGTGTGTGTATCAAAATGTGCTTGGGAGAAAATGCATAGTAAAATGTAAGCATTTAATTAGTACATATTGTGGATAATAAAAATGTGGGTAATAAAAATGCGAATTAACTTGGAAATAGGACAGAATATATTGGTGAGTAGAAATGTGTTGGAGTTATAGGAACAGGAAATAGGATGATTCACCAAACTTTTGGGTTGGTGGATATATCTTGAGAACAAGCTGTAGGCATTCTTACAGAATGGCTGCCCTAAGACCAATTTGCAAAATACATTGGTGGTAGCGTCCTAAGATCCCTCAATTTCATTTTGTTATTTTGGGGGCAGATTAGCACATTTCCCAAGAAAGTGCTGAGCTGCAGCCAAATAATATCATTTTTTTATTTTCTTAGGGTTCCTTTATAATGTTTAGATTGCTTTCAGATCATATATGCATAAGTGGAGCTTCCTTCTCTTTACATTCCCACTTTTTCTGCATGTGATGATATTGGAAGTGCCTGATAACAATTTGCAGTAAATTACTGTTTATATAGCACTGTTTGCTATTCTTCTACCAAACTAAAGCCTCCTGGTTTGGCTTTCGAACTTTGTCCAGCAAACATTCCTGTTCTTTCCTCCATTATCTCTATCCCTTTGGCTGTAAGGAGAAACCCAGGAATAAGCTAGGTGCCCATCTGACTGCTCTTAACTTACTACTTCTTTGCCCTATTGTTGAAACTGGCCTCCGGTATGCCATGTATATCTACTGCCCAGCTGTATTAGAAAGTAAAAAAAAAAAGTTTAAGAAAATAGAATGTAATGTTAGCCTGAGTGCTACTTAAAGGCAAAGATAGGAAAGTGGTAAACAGATTTTGTTTTTTTGGGCTCAGTAATAGACTCTGAACAGTATAGTGGAAAGGAAAAGAGGTTATTCTAGGCAATGACAACTTAAACAAAAACAAGGGAGGTGGGGATATTTCAGAGAGAATAAAGAAGACGATAGTTAACTTGATGGCTTTTCCATTAATAAAGTAAGGTAATAAAACTTGGAAAGAGTGAAAGAAGGCACTTTCAAATCACATATGATATAAAGATGTTTATTAAGAATACTGTGAACTGAAAGAGGTACGTTTAATCAACCTTGGACCAAATAAAGGCTGAATATCTCCTCCAGATGATCAACAACTAGAGTCTCTCATACACTGAGCAGGCTTTCATGGCTGGTATCAATCAAGCAGTGATTATCTTTCTAGCTGAAAGATAGTGAGGCAATTTTCTGGTATCTGACAGTTTGCCAGGATTTTCAGAAGCAGAGTGAGCCACTTTGTAGTGTACTTGGCAGTTCTCAGACTACTGAACAGGAACTCACTGAACTGTAGTATTTTAACTTGGCAAGCTGACTTCTGAGTGGCCCATGATACAAGAGTTCAAGAAAACTGATTCCTGATTGGTTCGTCATCTGAGTAGGTTTCTAATTAGTCTATTTTGAAGAAATTGAAATTCTGTCTTTGAAGATACCAACTTAGCTGCTAGCAAAATGAGTGGAAACATGTCGACAATGCTCTACAAGCTAATGTGTACTTTGCTGGTGAAATCAGGTGGGCAGTGCAGTCCATCAACTATAAATATATTGTGGAGTCCTTGGTGCTCTCTGAGCTTGATTATTTGCTTGCAGACTTTTCATTATCCAGCTAGGTAACATCATCAGTGCTAGTGAGTGGGAAATTTGTTCCCTGTTTGTACACAGGAGCTTGCCCTGCCAGTGTTGGTGGGGATGTGTTTTTTTTTTCCTTGATAGTTCCTTGATTGGAGTATTGTTTTTTGTTTGATTGTTTGTCTGGTGTTAATCCTCACTTATCTGGGTGTTGGCTGCTGAAGAGGATGTCTTCTGGTCTTTCTGTTTCTGTAGCTTTTTATTGTCTCTTTTCAATGGTGTGTAAATACGGTTTATCTCTATGTGTCTATTGATCTGTAATTGGCTTCTGTGAAATATTTTGCCAACAACTATTGAGGTATACTTTTTATGACATGGGATGAAGACTGATCACCAAAGTTTGTACTTTATCTGCCCATTTTCTGTTAGGTGCTTTTAGAGTAAATCAAAGTCATTTCACAGTTAGTAGCCACTGTTTGGGGATAAGAAAACAAAGAATCCTCTGAACTCACTGAAAAAATTGTGAGTTATAGCAAAAGAAAAACTGTATAGAGAAGCAATAGAGAAGCAAAAGAAAAACCGTATAGTGTAAACTAACCCAAAGAATCAAAGCTTCAGTAAATCTAAAGAGTTATATTCATATCCTTGATCTACAAGGAAGGAAAGCCTTCAAATCAGAATTCTAGACACAGAAAGGTGCTAAAGGCAACAGCTTTATGTTAAACATCTAGCAGTTATTTTCAGTACTTAACCCTGATTAATGGATATTTGGCTCTCTTTGTTCCTCATCAACTTGCAGAAACCTGAACAATCCAATTCACTGCTGTACTCAATGCATTAAAAGTATAGGTCTTTTTAAAATATATACACAAACACACATACACGTGTGTGTGTGTGTGTGTGTGTATCTATATCTATATATCTCTATATCTATCTTCACCTTGTTATAAATGTAAACCAAAAATAGTTTCCCTCAGGAGAAATGCTGTATGAGAACCATGCCATAGGTATGCGTCACCTTCCGATATTCATTCAACTGTATTTATTTTGACTGGACTTAATGGTGGCATACTTCTCGGACTATTTTCCAATGGCTTGACACTTTGCCCTGTTTGCAATTAACTGTCATTAGGCAGTTTTTCTTGCTTTGATGGTAGCCTGAGGCTAACAATCTTAAGAAAACTTTGAAAATAATGAGAAATTGCAGAAAGATCATCATTAAAACCTGGCGTAGGACAAATGCTGAATGAACCCGTTGGACTTTGGGACATTTAAGAAAGTCCTTGTTTTCTGAAACAAAATATCCTGATCAACATTTCTTAAGTGCGTGTCAGACCTTGGCCAGCCAGCAGGTTTTGCAATCTTTTTAAAGATGGTACTATAGCTCTAGGCATTTTACATTCACGAAAGGATGGATTTAGATAATACTGGGGTGCAGTGGGGGTGGGTGGGTGGGATGGATATGTGTGTTTCACTGACCTAAGGCAAGCTCCTGAAACAGAAACTTCCAGATAATTCCACCCCCTCTTTTTTCCCTCTTACCAGTTGTTAATTGTTTCCAGCTCTTTTTGAGTCTTAGAATTTCTTCTGTTCTGGATTTTCAGTCCCCTATAAGGTTTTGGCCATCTGAATTGAAACTCCTCCTTGTTTGGTATTCATATAAGGTCACAGGAATCAGGGATGTTGGGGTAGCTAAGTGTCCAAACATGGTTTAAAGTGAACAAAGGGTTCAAAGTTAACAAATAACTTTGAGCATAACCATAACAAGGGCAAATTTGCAAGGGGCTCAAAATTTATGACAGCCCAAGGTGGCAGACTGAGCACATAAGCGATGCTGCCTGTTCAGTTTTCTCTGTACAGTATTGTACTTCTAGGCAGTTACAGTCATATAATAATAATAATAATAATAATAATAATAATAATAATAATAATAATAATAATAATAATAATAATAATAATAATAATAATAATAATAATAATAATAATAATAATAATAATAATAATAAAGTTGGAAGGGACCTTGGAGGTCATCCAGTCCAACCCACTGCTCAGGCAGGAAACCCTATACCACTTCGGACAAATGGCTGTCCAGTCTCTTCTTAAAAACTTCCAGTGTTGGAGCATTCACCGCTTCTGGAGGCAGGTTGTTTCACTGATTAATTGTTCTAACTGACAGGAAATTTCTCCTTAGTTCTAAGTTGTTTCTCTCCTTGATTAATTTCCATCCGTTGCTTCTTGTCCTGCCCTCAGGCGCTTTGAAAAATAGCTTGACTCCCTCTTCTTTGTGGCAGCCCCTGAGATATTGGAACACTGCTATCATGTCCCCCCTCGTCCTTCTCTTCATTAAACTAGACATACCCAATTCCAGCAGCCGTTCCTTATATGCTTTAGCCTCCAGTCCCCTAATCATCTTTGTTGCTCTTCAATGTACTCTTTCTAGAGTCTCAACATCTTTTTTACATCGTGGTGACCAAAACTGGATGCAGTATTCCAAGTGTGGCCTTACCAAGGCATTGTAAAGTGGTATTAATACTTCACGTGGTCTTGATTCTATCCCTCTGTTAATGCAGCCTAGCACTGTGTTGGCCTTTTTGGCAGCTGCAGCACACTGCTGGCTCATATTTAAGTGATTGTCCACTAGGACTCCGAGGTCCCTCTCACAGTTACTACTATTGAGCAAGGTACCCCTATACTATACCTGTACATTTGGTTTTCTTGCCTAAATGTAGAACCTTACTTTTTTCACCATTGAATTTCATTTTGTTAGATAGCGCCAGTGTTCAAGTCTGTCCAGATCCTCCTGTATCCTAAGCCTGTCTTCTGGAGTGTTGGCTATTCCTGCCAGCTTGGTGTCGTCTGCAAATTTGATGATTCCCCATCTATCCCCTCGTCCAAATCGTTGATGTAGATGTTGAAGAGCACTGGGCCCAGAACAGAGCCCTGGGGCACCCCACTACACACTTCCCTCCTTCTTTCTAAATGTGTCAGCATGTTCAAAGTCTGTGCAATTGTATGGAATGTCTTTAAGGATAAGTGCAAAAAACTGCTTTTCTCCTCTTCGTGAGATGTTCTTCTTTTTCCCATGGACATCTTTACCAACCTTATTCAAAAGAAGATGAACGTGAATTTTACGGAAAGGAATATGGCAAATTTAGAACATTCCTTTCTGTATACAGAGAAAAGTTCTGTGCAATCCAGCTTTACCACTTTGTTAATGTAACATTTCCAATTCACACTGAAATCACTTGTGGCAATTCCCCTCTTTCCCCTGGGTTTTGCATCTGTGTTTCTGTGTTTCTGTGTGTGTATAAATTATCCCATTTATAAAATTGACTCCTTATAACAATGATTACATCTCCCAGATGCAATATTTGAACACATTCGTACATTCCAGCAAAAACAGGAAAAAAAGGAAGAAAATAGGACACAAAGGGAAGGAGTAGTTGCATTGGGAAGGGAAATAAAAACAATAAGGGAAATATAAAATTGGATAGTGAAGAAGCAAGTGAAGAACCAATTGATCAGAGAAATAAAGGAGAAGGAAGTTTGCTTAGGCATTACAAAAATATTAACATTTTTTAGGCAAGTAATCTTTTTGAAGCCACGGGTAATCTTCAAAAGCATCCATACTTTTCAACAGATGTCTCAAGTGTTCTATCAGGTAAATATATTGTATCTTTAAGGAAACTTCTGTTTAGAATGAGAGATCTCATATTGAAATATTTAAAATGAAGGTTGTGCTTCAGAAGCAGCTTATCTTGCTTCTGCCACATAATAGCATACAATTTTTGTGAACGGGGACCAAGCATGAAAGATGGGGAAAACAAATTTATTTAGTTCCTGAAGCCCCAGATTCTGATAATATGGAGTATTGTTTTTATAAAAAAAAAAAAAAAAAGTGAGTAAAATCTAAATGAAGATACAATATAGGAAAGTATTTCCCAAACATTGTTTGGGATGTTGGATATCCACATCCTGGGAAACTTGCTAGAGCCAATAAAAAATAGATTGCAACTGAATAGGCATGTTTTAAAAAAAAATATTAAAAAATGGAAGTAAAGTGGGAGTTTATACTACTTGTACAAGGAAGGGTACTAGGAACTCTGGAGGAGAATATGTTTACATAGCTACCTCCTTATTTAGGATTCCACCTCTAGTTTCCTATATTGAGTTTCTCTTGAAGGGATTCCAGAATTTTGTGCTTAGAAAGAAGGTTAGAGATATATGAACACATCACTTCTAGAATTCCTTCATTTGTCTTGCATTTCCTATGGAGAAAAGGAATTGCTACTGGACACAAAAATAAGAAGAGCTACCTGTCACTAAGAGGAGAAAGGAACCATACCTTCAAGAATCAGGGCTATCGGGGTAGCCAAACATGGTTTAAGGTGAAGAACTATAGGCACATTTCCAAGTTAACTTTGTCCAGGATGGCAGAGGGAGCAAACATACTGGAGGCTGCCCAGACATTCTTTCCCATACCGTATTGTATTTCAAGTCACGGTCATCTTTTCTAAATGTGTGTCTGCATGTTCAAAATCTATGCAATTCATGGTATGTCTTTAAGGGTGCTGAGTTCTTCCCTTGAATGATGTATTTCATCTGTCTTGGCAGTGGATAAATGGCTACCCAGGGATAGTAGTGGGAATTGTGTACTTGAGATACCTACAAACTATCAAATCTATATAATCAAATGTTCAAGCCCCTGTTCTCCATTTTGCTTAGATGAAGGGCATTAAAAGGACTTTTCTTAGTTCTACTTAATATGCATTAATGCAGGACGGTAATGTTTGACACTGAAAAATAAATCGAGAAACAAATGAGGGTATAAGGATGGAAGCAAGCAAACAAAAACAGTCCTCTGGTTTTTCAAAACAGACAGAATTACAGAGCAGAGAGGGAGGAGGCTGCATTTCAAATGAAATGATGTTCGTGCTTTGTCTAAAAACAAATCCAATTATTATCATTAGAATGTGAATTTTAAATGTGTGAGGAGTGTTCTGTTTTTACACCAAAAGTATTTTGAGGTGTGACCTTTTTTTATGTTTAATCTTTGTAGCATTTAGTGTCACAAGGAGAATTAAAACATATTATTAATTCTTTCAACATTGCAATGTGAAAGAAGGAGTTGGTTATTTTGGAAAGTGAAAAGGCAAGACAAGACAGGATAAAATGTTGGATGAGCCATAGCCTTGATAAGAACCTAACAATAAAAGGATTATCTTGTTCCTTTTGAAATCATAGAAACCCAAGACAATAGACCGCCTATGTCTTGTAACAGGAAGAAACAAGGAGCTTTGCTTTATTTATTTGTTTGTTTGTTTGTTTGACTGCCTGACTCCTAAATGACTCTGGGAAACTTGAAACTAAAACTTCCTCATTTTTTTTTTACAACCTGGTATTCTCTAGATCAGGGGTCCCCAATCCCCATCCGTGGACCAGTAACGGGCCACGGCATGCCAGCAATCAGTCTGCACAAAAAAGGAAAGCCCCATCCACAGGATGCAGGCAGCACACAAAACCACACCCCCTCCGGTCCATGGAAAAATCTCTCTCCATGTAACCGGTCCCTGGTGCCCAAAAGGTTGGGGACCTCTGCTCTAGATATATTGAGCCACTCAAATTTCCATGCTCACACTGATGGACCTTGTGGGAATTTTAGTCTAACGTAATTAAGGGAGGAAGGTTTACTTCCATGATTCTACCATTCTGACAAATAATCATCATCTTCCTCTATTGGTCTGCCTATATTGATTCTTTCTTTGCTTGATTCTGCATGTATTGATCTGATACTTAACACGCTATTTTTTTTTATTCTTCCTTAAAAATGTGAATTTTAATGACTGAGTTTAGACTTGCTATTTAAAATTATTCAGTGTCATTGTGGGCTCAAAATCACTTTCTTTCATCCCTAGGAAGGAGGCAAGGGCAAATCACTTCCAAAGTATCTTGCCAAGAACTTGATGTCACATAATCAGTCAAATATTATAATTGTTTTCCATATTTTTTGATAAACATTTACTCCCTGATATGTGCAAAAGATGGGTTCTGTCTTATCCCCTTCCACTGCTGGTGAGGGCATATGGAGTGTGGCCAGAGATATACACTTCCCCTAAGAGAGATTCTGAGTTGCTAACCATGCTGTTCTAGACAATACAGTATCTATAGTAGAGACCTTCAACTTTCTATGTACTATAATATACCAAGACTTAAAATGGACAAAAAAGCACAACAAAGAATGTTCTTCCTATGCCAACTCAGAAAACTCAGACTGCCCAAGGAGCTGCTGATACAGTTCTACAAAGGAATTATTGAGTCTGTCAATTGCACCTCTATAACTGTCTGGTTTGGCCCTGAAAGCAAACAAGACAGACACAGACTTCAACGGATAGTTAGAACTGCAGAAAAAACAATTGCAACCAGCCTGCCTTCCATTGAGGACCTGTATACTACACAAACCAGAAAGAGGGCTGTGAAATTATCTACAGACCCCTCACATCCTGGACATAAACTGTTTCAACTTCTTCCCTCAAGATGACTCTATAGGGCACTGCACACCAGAACAACTAGACACAAGGACAGTTTTTCCCCCCATGCCATCACTCTGCTAAACAACTAATCCCCACAACACTGTCAAATTACCTAGTAGGGCTGTATTACTATTATCTTTCTCAACTTTCCTATTATCTATTTCATTATCTTCTTATGATTATAACTTTATTGCCTGTATTTTACAGTTTATATTGTTTTATTTAGTATCCTAGTATGATTTATGTTGATTGCTTATCTAGTATCCTATGATTATCACTATGTTGCATCATGATTTATGATGAATGTATTTTATGATGATTATGATCATGATTTATCACTTGTTGCTTGTATGTACACTGAGAGCTTACGCACTGAAGACAAATTCCTTGTGTGTCCAATCACACTTGGTGGCCAATAAAGAATTCTAATATGGAGGATCTACATGCGTCTGTGCTTCTTGTGTATGTTGATATCTCCCCTTTTAAATCTTAATGGCCTTATCTTGGTTTCATTTCTTTTAGAACTTGTGAGTCAAGTTTGATATTAGAAGTAGAAGAATTTTCAGTGGGGGCAAGGAGAGTTGGTTGAAGAGATTAGATGCAGTGTAGAAGGACTGAATGCTAGGCAGAATAGGGGTGTGTGAACTTATTAAGTTCTTAATAAGAAAATCCCTCCTGGTTTAATTTCTTGAATTAAAGGAAGCATATTTAAGCTGCAGAATAATTATGTTTACTTTGGTTTTTATTTATTACAAGGAGTATGCTTTTGCCCAAATGAATTCCTTTTTTGGTTTGGGAGAAAAATGCAGAATTGCTCCGGCATTCAGACAGAATACTGATGCAATTGAAATAGATCTTTGCTTGTTTCACCTGCCATTAAAATCTCATGGTGAGATTGGATCACCTACAATGTTTTAGAATCAGAAGGAAGATTGCATTTAATAGCTTCTTTTCCTTCACTGAAGTTTTTCGAACAGAAGCTGCATAGTCACCTATCATGGATGGTGAAGTGAATCCTATAGTGTGCAAGGGGTTGATGACCTCTTAGATTTCTTCCAGTTCTTTGATGGAAAATAACTGCTTAAATGGTTGGCTAAGGATGCATTTGGTCTAAAACATCAAAACTATCTATGGAGATTCTCAATCATCCAGGCCATGGTTGTCCCAAAGTGCTTTTCAAAAGGCAACTGGACTTTCTGTTTTTTCTTGAAAATGTTTCGTTTCTCAACAAAACAACATGTTTTAAAGAAAACATTTAAGAAGCTTCTTGGATGAGAAGTGAAATATTTTCAGGAAAAAAACAAAGTCCAGTTGCCTTTTGAAAAGCACCTTTAGGACACACATCAAAACTATTTTCAAGCCTCTCAGGTGTTATGTAGTGTTGTACAAGGATTCTGTCTTGAGTAGTTCTAACAATATTGTGACCGCCAAGTATACAGTGAACTAATAAGGGAATGCTTTTATGTCAAGGAGATTGAAGACAAGTACATTTGCATTGTTTCTAGAGAAATGTTGTAAATTGGGATTTATTATGAATTTTGGGGAAGGGAAGGGAGTTATTTGGCAAGATGAGAATTTGCGAGACCAAATATTGAAGGAGAACAGGAGGAAAGCTTACATATAATAAGCCTCAGATTTTAAGATTGGATTACAAGAAGATTTTCCAAGCTATCAGCATAAATGTGGGAATAAGGGTAAGAAATGAAAGAAGAATATGCTGTATGCAGGAGGGAGGGAGGCTCTGGGCATCTGTGTTTTTCAGAGCGTGGGAACCTTTAATTAAAACATGCAATTGCTGCTACTTCAGTGAAATTTGACATGTGACCAGCAGTTCATAGTGTCCAAATTAATCTTCACAGTTCTCGATTATCCATAGCAGAATCCCCATTCCCTAAATTGGCGAATTGCAGTTTTATAAAATATCCTGGCTGGGAGTTGTTTTTCTTATACAGCGTTTAATTCACCATTTGTTGCTGTGTTTCTTGCATACTTTTGCTTTCTCGTGAATGTTGCTCTCACTGTAATATAAGAGTAAAAATTAGATCAGACTTCCATCAAGAAAAAGGAATAGCAGCTGGCATGGGGAATTCTGTGATCTCCACAATCATCTTAGCACATGTATATGCTCCCTTAAAGCATGTGTAAAGTCAATATTAAAATATGTCAGTTTCCTGCTACCTAATGTGGCTCAAATGGAAATGAGGTTGTTATATTATCATCAAGAGGTTTATTCATTAACCTTCCAAAAGATGGTCTGAACTCCATGGTTCTTTTCTTGCATATTAATAAAAGAAAACTAATGTAGAAGCCAGTTTGGTGTAGTGCTTAAAGCAACAGCTAGAAACTGGGAGCCTAGGAGTTCTAGCCCTGACTTAGGCACAAAGCCAGCTGGGTGACCTTGGGCTACAGGTAGTCCTCAACTTATGTCATTTGTTTAATGACAATTCAAGGTTATGACGGCCCCAGAAAAGTGACTTACCACCCAACATCAAAGTTACAGCCATCATACCACCCTAGCGGTCATGTGATTGCAACTTGGATGCTTGTTAATCAGCTCACATTTATGATGGCTACAGTGTCCTGCAATCCCATGATTGCAATTTGCGAACTTCACAGTAGGCTTCTAACAAGCAAAGTTAATTGGGGAATGTGGATTTTCTTAACAACTCGTGATTAATGTCCTCTGAAAAAAAAGATCATAAAATCAGATCCAGTCACATGAAGATTCATTTAATGACCGCATTGCTTAGTGAAGTGAAATTCCAGCCCCAGTTGTGGCTGTATGTTGAACAATACCTGTAGTCCCTTTCTCTCAGCCCTAGGAAGGAGGCAATGGCAAACCACTTCGGAAAACCCTTGCTAAGAAAACTGCAAGGACTTGTTCAGGCAGTCTCTGAGAATCAGAGATAATTGGATGGAAGAAAAAAATATAGAGGCTCAAAAACTGATTTATGAGCCAAGAAGCCCCAAATTTAAGTATTACTTCTGCCACGTGGGCTTACACAATTGAGACAATAATACAAATCTTCCTTATGGTTTTGTTGTTAAGTATATAAAATAATATTTGAATACAGGTACTCCTCAACTTCCAGAGGGGGGGGAGGGGAAAGGGAAAAATGCTAGCAAATGCCACTGTTCTGAAAGGCTCAGGATGCTGGTGGGGGAGGGGAAAATGCTGGCATTTTTTAACATTTTGAGCCCTTCAGAACAATAGTGTTCACTAGTGTTTTGCCAGATTTGAGGTCTGCCCCTCAGTACATTGGAGAAATGAACCTCAAATGTTTGAAAATGCTAGCAAACACCTAGGTTATTGCGATTGCTCTCTCCTGTCAGGCAGGGAAAAGGACCTGAGCATCCAGCTGTGTTGGGAGGCCTGAGCCTTCCCTCTGCCAACCACACCATGGAGGCCTAGGACCGCTTCCTGGCATTCTGATGAATGACCCAACTGGTTGCTTAGTAACCACAACTGGCCAGCCGAGATTGTGGGTATTGAGTGAAGTGGTCATGTGGCATCTGACTTAATGACCATTTCTCTCAGTGACTGAGATTCTGGGCCCAATTGTGGTCAATTACCTGTATGTCAAAAAGTTAATATAAATATATGATTACATTGTTACTAACAGAATCGTATTTCTTGTTATTCGTTCTTGTTTGCTTCTCTCTGCCAACATAATTACCCCATTCGCCATGCTTTCTACTCCGTGCTGTTTCATACTTGCCCATAAACCTGTCCATTTCTGCTTGTTTGGTATACCTTTCCACCAACCTTGATTGTTTTCCTGTGGGAAAGTTTAACTCGTGTCACCCTTTAAAGAGAACCTTGAAGAGAAGTGCCTCCGGATAAATCTAAATGGAATTTCTTTTCTTTCTTTTTTTTAATTTTTTCTGTTTAGGAATGGTCAGAAGAAGTCTTCAGTCTGGCAACAAACCTGTTGGCACAGAACATGTCCAGGGATGCTTTTCTGGAAAAAGCGTAAGTACCAAATTGCTTATTGTGTGGGAAGTTGCTTCAGTTTCTTATGTGTCAGCTTCCTTTTCTTTTTGAAGGAATTATTGCTACCAATTGTTTGCATGATGATGGATTACTGCCTCTATAAACATGCTTTTTCCTCTTTTCCCACTGAGATAGCAAACTAAACATCTTTTTAGAAACAGAACTAAGAAGCTCAGCCATGATGGCTCAAATAGGTGTAGATTGAGCTTTCGTTAGCATCATCCTAATACTTTATGTAATGTGCTTCCTATTCTGGGAATGAATATATAAGGGGAGTCACAGCAACAGATAGTGTGTTAAGCTACTCTAGTTCATGTTTAGGCCCCAGAAATATAGTTTCTGATTCCTGATTGTGAAGTATTTGAATGCTAAAGTCCACAATTTTGCCACTTAGCTTATGCATGGGGAAGGGAATCTTTTCATCCTTATTTATGGTTACGTGGCAGAAAGCTCTATTATTCAGGAAGGATCTCTGTGATACATTTGGCATTTCATGAGCAGAGAAGGACATCTGCAACATCCTGAGAATTCTCCTGAGAACCTTGAAAGATGTTCCATTAAAAGTTAGAGCAGGAACCTGAACTAAGTTCTTTAAACGATCAGTTTGAATCCTTCAGCAGTAAGGATTCGTAAGTCACCGAGTCTGTTCTGTTTTTAGCAGTAGATTCATGATCAGACAACTTCTCCCGATTTGACTGGGATCAGATGGATATTGCACTTACTTTATAATTTTTATAAGAAAGAAGGAGGGTCTAGTCATTTTATTAAAAAAATGAAAATCTTAGGTGTTTAAAGTTATATGTTGTTCTGTTAGAATTTGAGGCTCCTTGCTCAGCATGCCCTGGGATGAATGTGTGACTACCACTAGTTTTTTAAACCTAAAAAAGAAATGATATAAAAGACTTTTCAGCATAGAACTCTAGGAGCAATCTCCACCATCACCACCACCACTACCACCACACAACTTTTTTCTCTGGAGATTGATTCCAGCAATTCCCTGGATAGAATCCCAGCATTGAATCCCGGTAGAATTCTGAATAGAATTCATTTGAATCTTTACTTCAGTAGATCTGCAGTGGTAACAATATTTAGCATGCATTACCTTAAACCCAGTGGTGGGATTCAAATATGTGAACAACCGGTTCTCTGTGTGGATGCCGCTTCTGGAAGTCCATTCTGGGCCTGGGCAACAAAAAATTAGCTACCGGTTCTGCTGAAGTGGTGCGAACTGGCCGAATCCCACCACTGCTTAAACCTGCCAGTAACATAGCATAAATAATAGTGGCCAGTTCTAGAACCATATTCATATTCTTATCGACTGGCTAGCTGGAAATAGCAAATCTGAAATTCTGACACTGCTGCTTAAGATTGTAAACAATAAATGACAGGCTTATCTCCTTATGATGTGCTATCTATTATTAGCTAAACAATAAATGGCTACAAGAGTTCCACCTCCCTTTTCTTAATTGCTTGTGCCTTTGCCCTCATAAGCAAATAACTGTCAGTCTGTTCCTGTGAATCTGTAGGCACAATGTGTTGATCCAGAGGGCTTTGAAAACAAAAGCACAAAGGGTGGTGTTGATGACAATATCCTGGGGCAAAAATAGTTGACACTTTTTTCAGCTTAAAGAGGAAACGCCTAAATATAGCCAAGTTTATCTACAGACATGCAGATGATTGAATAAGAATAAATGGAGGTATATTTAAACTACATGTTATACACAAGCATATGTAATGAAATCATGGTGAAATCATGGTGAAATGCTGTTTTGGGGTAGAACATGTAATGCACAGAAAGGTGTGTTCACTTTCCTAACGCTTTCATAGCTTAATGTCTTCTATAAAAGAATTCCCCAAGAATTAACAGCTCTTCAGCACCACATGTTCCATACGGATGTTTCCTGCTCTTTATATGAATCCTTTTTGAAAAATCTAATGGACTATGCTGGGCAATGCAAAGAATGAAATCATTGATACTCAGATTTACCTTCCACTAAAGGATGAACTGCATTGCCAAGATTTCTCAGACTTCCTTATGAATTAACTGGAATAATAATAATGTTTTCTTTAAACCAAAATTATAAATATTATACTGGTAATTTAATGAGTTGCAGTGTCTAACCTGTTTATATCGCAGGAGAATAAACAAGGGATAGGATCTTCCAATAAGAAAAGGAGAAGGATTTGTTTGAAGATTAAGTGAATATGGAGAAAAGGGCAGTTGAAATTTTTCAGCAAAAGGGTTTAATCCTGCCTACAGCAATTTTCATTTCCCCCTTTTTTTCTCACTCCCAAGCCAGCTTCTTAACTTCAGGGGGTAAAACTAGCGAAAAGCATTGGAAGCATAGTATTGCCTTTCTCTTCCCATCATTTCTGCAATTCCTGACAGCTTGATTCATTATGTATAAGGTAGCTACTGTATATCATACATTCACGGATAAGCCAAGAATTTTAGATCCTCAAATACATCCCCCAAACTGGGTTCAGTTTATCCATGGATAGTCTTATCCACGAGTGTATACAGTAATAAGCTTTTTATGAAACAATGTAGATCCATTTCAAGCAAGTGTTTTGGGACAGTAGAGATGATGGCATTTGCTCTGGGAAAGCAAAGAGGCCATTTGATTTAATTGAAACAACCTTCAGGGCCTCAGCCTCTTCAGATCAGTGACACGAGAGAAGGTTCTTATCCATTCCCTCTTTCATTACTGACCAAAGTGCTTTCAAACTGGGTGGCTTTGGGACTGCCTACAACATGAAGCAGAGTCAGCCTGCCTACAACAACTTTGGCCAGTGCAGAGGGAGCTTCAGGCAGGGCAGCTCTGTCCTGCATGCAGTGTGTTACCCAGCCAGGAGGTCATTGTGGTAAGCACTGCAGACACACTTGTCTCCTACTGATTATTCACCAATACTTACTAGGCAGTTTAGCATCTGGATGCACTTCATCCAGATCCAGCAGAATGGGCAGATCCCATCAGCCATAGACTGTTGGCTAGCGTGGAGTAGAACCCAGGCTTTTTCCACAGTGCCCTCTACTCCATGGAACATCCTCCCTTCGGAGATCAGAATGGCTCCAACCCTGTTAGCCTTTCATAAGACCCTAAAAATCTGGCTGCGTTCCTGTGCCTGGGGTGTTGAATGTGTTAAGGGCTCCATTTCCTAGTTCCAGTGCTAACTAGCCAAGGATCTCAACTGCTATGTATATTTATTTTGGCTGCTTCTATTGTTTTTATTGTTTTAAAATGTTTTAGTATTTTGATTGTAATATGTATTTTTTTTTTAATTGTAAGCTGCCCAGAGTCATTGACTGATTTGGATGGCTATAAAAATTGAATACATAACATGCATGCATACATACATACCAATGGTGGGATTCAGCCAATTCGCACCACTTCGGCAGAACCAGTAGCTAATTTTTTGTTGCCCAGGCCCAGAATGGACTTCTGGGAGCGGCATCCACACAGAGAACTGGTTGTTCACATATTTGAATCCCACCACTGATACATACATGCATACCTGACTAGAAGGCATCTGGTGAACATTAATAGGCCTAGTCTGTTTAAGTAAAGTATCCCTTCCAAACTTCACAGGGCCCTATGTTATTGATATTTATTTCCAATTAACCAGCTGAGTCTGTCCCTCTCTTTTTACCCATCATTCCTACTTCTGAAAGAAAAATGGCTTTCTCATGTGGCTAAAGAGGGTCTAAAATCCACACTGATACGAGTGAACTGTTTGAATAGAACTGTGCCATTAGCAGCTTGAATGCAAACGGAAGTCACCTAAGAGGTCATCAAATCCATCTGTCTGTCCACTGCAGGGTTCACTGCACTATTTCTGCATAGACAAAGTCTTCCAATTTTCTATATCCATAACCTATTTCAAGCCATGTCTTTTTAAGGAACAGAGTACAGATTCTGTATATGAATACAGAATTCATATACATATAATAGATCTTTATACATGTAAGAATAGTGTAAAACAAACCAGCTTGAACAAAATTCTATTTTTGTTTTAAGTCACTGGGGGGACTCGATTATTCCCTCAGAAGGTGCACTTAGAAATTCATTACAGGTAAATATCATTTTCTTAATGTTTAGATGCATTAAGCTTTTTTGGAAACAGTTTTGGTGACATTATAATTTTCTTCAATAGAACAAAGTACAAGGTTGTTTTATGGTCAACAATAGATAAAGCAAGTTCTAATGTTGTTGCAATGATTTCTCATCAACCCATTATTTTCTTAGGTACACAAAACTTAAATTGCAAGTCACTACAGATGGGCGTATCCCATTGAAGAAGTAAGTTGGGTTCCATTATGACTGTTTGGATTGTTGGAAGCTTTAAAATGTCATTGCATGTTCTATAGTATTATGAAACTGACTTTCTAGGCACCATTTAAAAATAGAAGCATGCCATGAAATTTCATCATTGTTTAGTACTCTTCACTGTATGATGGTCAAGCTGTGTTTGGATTATACCATTTCAGGTTGTAAATGGGGGGGTGTCTTTGGTTGTTTTACCATACAAAAGAACTCACTCTCCCCTTCTGCAAACCACACAAAGACATGCCAACATAGACAGAGAGTTAGCATGTGACAAACAAGGCACAACTGGAAACTTTCATTCTGTAAAAGAAATATAAGTACAGAAGAGCATTCAATCCTATGAAGCCTCCCTTGGGTTAACCATACACTGAGCCAGAATAGTGGCAAGATGTCAGACTGAAGAGTCATGTTTCTCATATAGCTAGTCTGAAATGCACTCTCAATTAGCCTGCTATCCATAAGTGCAACTAAGTACATTATGACATAATCAAAGTTGACGTATGGTCAACTACTTGTTGATTGATGTTCCCTATGTGGAATAGAAGGAATGGGGGGGGGGATTTAATCCTTTACTTTAGGCAACATAATGTCTCTGGCAAATCATATGGGATATCCAATTGTAGTGTGCGAGGATACAACTCATGGTTAGATTAACCACCACAGTGGGAACAAAATCTTTGTTTCAGAAATTAAGAATTGGAAAAGACCATGGCTGAGGCACATAAAAATAAAGTTGAAGAATGAATCAGATTTATTTTGCACAGATTGGATGTACAAGGCTTTTCAGTTTGTTTGCTAATGGCAGCCCAGTAGTTTCCTAGGTTACTATTTAGGTGGCAGATATGAAGGTGGAAGCATTGTGGAGGCCATAGATTGATATCAGCCATTTGGTCTGTAGGGTAGGGATGTAAATCAGGTGTTTGCTGAACCCCAGGTTCCATCAACATGGGTCGAAAGTGAGTGATAGCAGGAGCTGTGCTTCATAAATATCAGCTGGATCTCCAACATGGTTCTAGAATATTATTTGAGCTTGTTCGGGAAGGGAATGTGCACAATAACACATGCAGAACTGAAAGGGCAAGAACTATCTTCTAGCAAATTCATTCTAACAGAATCATCCACACATCTACCTACATCCAAAATATATCTTACTAATATATAAAACTCAGTTTGAAAAATTGTGCATCCTAAGCTTCAATGACTTAACATTGCTTGTGTCACCTTGTCCAAAATAATGCAGGGTAACAGATTCGAACTGATTTTTCTGTAATGTCTGAATTGGTTCTAAAGTTAGATGGAGAGTAATGATATTTAGATGGCATTGAGTATATGAATAAAGAGTTAGCCAACCACAGAAATTCATTGGAGAGCCAGAGACAGACAGACAGACAGACAGACACACACACACATACAGAGAGAGAGAGAGAGAGAGAGAGAGAGAGAGAGCAATCCTTTGGACTTTGTGATGCCAGCAGACCAAGAATATATCAGGGATTAGTGAAGAGCCTTACTCTTTTTTTTTTTTTTTTAATTTTGCAGCCTTTATCGCTTATTCTCCTCTGACAGAAAGCGTGTTGAGACTGCACTGGAAGCTTGTAATCTTCCATCTGCTAGAGTAAGTATTGAAACCTTTTTCCTCTGATTTTAATAAGAAACGATGATCTCTGCTTCTCTTCCAGCCATGCAATCCAGCCACTCTGATGTTAGTTCTAGTGTGTGTCAGTTCTAGAATTTTTCAAGCACCAATAAAGCTTATATGCTAGTCTCTGGGTACATCCTATCGCTCAGCATTCTAACGGGATTCCAGCTTAGCAAATTTGCTGTATCTACTCTTAACTGGCTTTTTTACTGAAAGATATTGGCTGTTGTTTTAACGAGTAGCACTGGGGTAGAAAAAGAAAAATATGTCAGAGCCTCAACAGGGATTTAGATGTTCTGGAGAAATGTATTCAGCATTTTGCCAAATTCCAGCAGGGCAAGAGAATATATCATGTCATACGTTTCCCCCAAACAATCTAAAGTGTTTCTATTTGAATCTAAGGAAGAAGAGCTCTAAGGGTGGTTCTCAGTGGCAGTTCGTCTCCTACACATTTTGGAGAGTGAAATCTTGAGTCTGAAATGATGTATGCCCCCGTCTTTCAAATTGGGATGGGTGGCAAAACCCTTTTAGGACTACATTATAAAACAACAATTTTAAAAAATGCACTGTAAATCTTTAGACACAAGGTTAAACAGTAGAAGCAACTTTGCCATAGAAAACCTGAACAGAAGCAGAGTTTGTAATAAGTGCTTAAGGAAATCAATCCTGATTACTGATATCCAAACAAGAGATGGAGAAACTCCTGGGTAGCTGGAACTGAGAGAGCCTGGTGAGCAGATGTGTGAGGATATATGATATATTGCCAACTTTTGGTTTAATTAATGTGGAATTTGTCTTTGTGGAAGGAAAAATGTAAAATTATTTAATTCATACCTTCAAGTACATCCTGATCTGTGCTGATAGTAGACAAAAAGCATTCACTATGGGAAAGTGTCTCATCAGTCTCTTTCTGCAGGCAACATTGATTCCCTTTGATGGGGAGAGACACTGAGGATTATCTGATTAGTAAGCTTTCCTCCTGCATGCCACAAAAAATGCATAGGGGATGTTAAGAATTCTCCAAAAATAAAAGGCACCAAGAAAAATATTATGCAGTTTTAATAGTATAAAGAGGAAGGGAAATTACCATGACAGAAATATGCAAAAACTGTTACATAAGCAAAGAGGGCTGAAAATTATGTCCTGGGAAGCAAGATAACATTCAGAAGTAATTCAGACAGACTCCCTCTGGTTCATTGGGATAAATTTGGGGAGGAGGTATAGCACAACCATGCTGGCAAGCTTCTGTTATTATAGCCTATCTCGATAAGATATAGTTCTAGTCTTCCTGTAGAGTTGATTTTCTGTTCTGGTCTGCCTAATGGGCTGACTGATAGCCACTCACAAGCTACAGAGATGAAGTTGGGCATATTTAATGTTAGAGCAGCAATGTTGAAAGGGGAACTTGTTTTCCAGATACTCTAGTTCAGGGTTAGGCAACCTCGGCTCTTTTATGACTCATGGATTTCAACTCCCAGAATTCCTGAGTCAGCATAGCTGACTCAGGACTTCTGGGAGTTGAAGTCCATGAGTCATAAAAGAGCCGAGGTTGCCTACCCTTGCTCTAGTTCAAGATGGCCTCTGGTTTGTTCAGTCAAAGTCAACATTCTGCCCATTTTTGGTGGCCAATGAAGTTATTTATCAACTAATGGGATGTGTAATTTTCTCCCTCTTCCTTTTGAAAGCTTCATAGCTAAAGTTTTTAGGTTATTCTTGAAAGACAACCCGATATGAAATGCAGATATCTTAAAAGGGGAGGCAAATGTGGAACATCACTTGATCTTTCTATTGGCTCCTGGGAATTTTTCCAGTCACTGGGATGTTGTGGGGAAAAAGGCCTTGTCTAAAAAAAAACTTAACGAACAAAAAACAGAAGTAAGAAAGTTGACAACAGTATCTTTTATATAGCCAGTTTTTATTTCCTTAGTAGTTGTACAAAGCAAAGAAATAAATAATGGCTATGGCTTTTCTATCTTAGAATTTCTCTCTACACAGCAGTAATTTAAGCAAATTAGACCGACGTTAGCTACATTCTTGTATATTTGATCAAAACCTTCTTTGTTTACTTTGACATTTCAGGAGTAGCTTCCCATGAGCAAATGTTTACCTATCCACTCTCTATAATTTTGCATAAGCTTAATTATTTTTGTTATCTCTCTTGATACTTTCTACATAATGAATTTTTATCACATTTCTGATAATGTAGTATATTGCATAGTATATTACAGCAAAATATGTCAGTGACTTTCCCTGAGTAGCAAAGAATTAACTGTTTGAATGTCCTACAGAAATAGAGTAAAAATTGTGAATCAGAAACCGATTAAAGTATATTACTTAGTGCGAAAAGCTAAATGTTATATGGTTCACACCCTTCATTTACATGTAATCATTGTTAACATTCAGACCTTAGAAGCAGAATGTGTATTTTTAATTTGGAGTGTGTACCATGTCATCCTCATTTACTGACCATTCATTCAGCAATTATTTGAAATTACAGTGGTGCTGAAAAAAACTTTGCAGCTCATTTACTGCCTCCACAGCATACCTCAATCATGACATTGCCATTATAGGCAGTACAAGTCTTGTCCTGACTTATAGTTTTTTCTCCCCCCCCCCCCCGCAGAGCAGAGATTGGAGAGGAAGGGATTTCACAGGAATAAGAGAGCAGAAAAATTGGAGAGAGAGATTTCAAGAGAGTATATTTGTTCTTCTACACATCAAAAGCAATGTCAAACTGACAGTCTGAGGCTGGTATCCATTGGCATGCTACACAAACAATTTACAGTACTCTCTTGAAATCTTTTTCTCTCCAGTCTATCTGCTCTGTGAAGTGGGTTGGGGGAAGAGAAAAAGCAAACATTTTCTATATGCAATCTCACCTTTGCCTGACCTTTTCCTGCTGCCAGTGTGGTTGCATTGTTCTCAATACGTAGAAGAGCAAACAGCTACTCTCATGAAATCTCTTTCTGTCCAGTCGTTCTGTTCTATCACTGGTTATCATCTAGTTAAGAAGATAGACTAGGCTTGGGAGACCCAGGTTCAATTGACCCCTCCCATGGAAATTTACAGGATGAATAAATAAATACAATGATTTATTTCATCATTGATCAGAACAAAAGAGTGAACAACAAATTGCGCAACAATAATGTAACATAATAGCTAAAATGGGTAATGGTTAATTTGGCCTAGAAACCAAGAGACTGTGAGTTGTAGTGCCACCTTGGGCATGAAAACCAGTTGGGCCAATCACTCTCAGCCCAACTCACTTTGCATGTTTGTTGTTATGGGGAAAATAGGAGCCGGAAGAAATATCAATATATTAACAATCATGAGTTGTATATAAAAAAAGGTGGAATAAAAAAAAAATCCTTTAAAAATCCATTAAAGTTGATTATAAAAGCTTTACAAAATTAAAAACATACAGTATAAAGATTCTAATGACCATGCATACAAATGAAATCAGTGCTCTGTTTCTGACCAGTCTTCTATACAAGGTGTTTATATGGATAAAATGAAAGAAGATCTGTGCTTAAACCATTTACACTCCTGGAGAATAGTTGGTATGCAAATCCAAATATTCCCATCAAAAATGATTATGATGGCATGGCATCTTAATTTTGCGATCATATGTCTGTAGATTGAAGTAGCGAGCTTCTGTATTGATATAGTAAGGGGAAAAAATAAAGATTTATTTGAACCGAAAAAGATGCATAGGTTGGTGCATCTTGTTTATTTCAGCAGATCAATTTAAGATGAGAAGTTTGTTTTTTAGAATTGTTTAGGTGAATGCTCAGTTTTATTCTTCACAGCTAGGTACTGCAACTAAATTCTTCAAAATGAAAGAAAATAAATCATTTTGGGCATGACTAAGTTTAAACCCAATTCGGTTTATGGTTACAGAGGTTGAGAAGAAGGTTAAAAGTTTTGAAAGAGTAAATAATACAAGGGGATATATTAGCTTACAGGAAAAGACCTAATATACTTCAAAGAGCTAAAATCAGAACATTTTTGTACTTTTACAAAAAATACTTACTCAAGCACAGTCCCAATCAATGTGTAAAAGTAGTTGCTGTTGGAGGTATGTCATGTATGAGAAGTTGTACATGGTTATACAGTCTTTGAACAACAATTTTCTCAAAATGCATGTACTTATTATTCTGCAGAACTCTGCCACTTAGTAACATTTCTGTCCGCTCCCTTTCACTTTGTTATCTCACTGTAGTGGTTGACTGATGCTGCTTCTGCTAGTGTCACACAATATATGTGCAATTCACCATGATTACATCAGGATGAGGCATGCATTTGGAGCCCTACACCTTAGAACAGTGGCCCCCAACCTTTTGGGCACCAGGGACCAGTTCCGTGGTGAGAGGTTTTTCCACGGATCGGAAGGGGTCGTGGTTTTGTGCGCTGCCTGCATCCCGTAGATGGTGCTTCACTTGTTTGCATGCACCGGTTTCTGGCATGCTGCAGCCCAGTGCCGGTCTACAGCCCGGGGATTGGGCACCCCTACCTTAGAAGACATCTAGAACGGAGTTGGAGTTAGGATTTGGCTAGGAGATTTCGTGAATAGCATAACTTTAATTTTCAGCAACAAGTAAAAGTGTAATGAAAGAAATCCAGTGCATGTTATAAGCAATGTTGGAAAGTAGTTGAAAAATAAGAATTGATTTTAAGAAGATAACAACATGAAAATATTTTTAAAATCCACAACTGGTTAATAGCTTTACCAGATCAAATAAAAGTGAAACAAAAAGATGCATAGTTTGAAGGGGTTTTTTTGTTAGACTTTTGAAAGGATTTTATTGGTTTTGGAGACATATATATACCCTTCAATTAACTAAATGCAACGTGGTTCACCATTATAGAAAATAATTTTAACACAAATATTTAAATGAAATTAAATTTTTCAGTTATTATGGGAAATAACAGAAAAAAGATAACAAAAACATAATGTAGTGTTTCTCCATAAGGAGACATGCCAGAATTTCTTTTTAAAATGCTAAAACATATTTAAAAAACTGTAATCAGCTACCAAAAATGAAAGTTATAGATGGAAAATACTGCATTTCTATTAAAAAGTAAACAGATTCATTTTAAATTACCAGATTTATATGGGGGGGAAATTTGTGATTGACCAAAATAATGGATAAAAATTTACAGTTGTCAGAAAAGACTTCTTGATTGGCTCTGAAATGTTTAGGGTAATTGGTTTTCAATTTCAGTCACTTTGGTTCAAATTGATGACCTTTTCAAACTACTTTGATAGTTGAGAAAATGTCTTTAGAGCAATATTTGGAAATAAAGACAATACAGCAACAGTTAGTTGGCAGGAAGTATAAGGTAAGAATAGGAAGGGAGTTCACTATCTGGTGGCAGATAAAGAGCCAGAGAGGAAATAAAACATCCATTAATAATTAATATGTTTCCAGTCTAACCAGATCAGAATAGCATTCGGACCTTGCAGATAGGGAAGCGGCTCAGTCTTTTTAAAAATATTTTTGTTAAGATTTTTATATGGAAAAACAACTGATGAAAGCAAAAAGAAAAAGAATACAATTTTTCCCCTTTTAAGGTAGCTACTTCCCACTCTCATCACAAGTACAATTTCCTAATCTTTTCATCACTTACTCTTAATTCCATAACCCATCTTTTAGCAATAAACAAATCAAATAATTACATCTTCTTCTTACCCAATTGTCAGCAAAAAACTCCAGAGCTTTAAAATATCAAATTTAACAAATATCAAACTCCATTTCTCAACCATAGGCAAAACTCCCTTTAAAAAGCATAAAAAGGTCCCAGTATCCTCAACTAAATCTAAAGTTTAACCTCAGAAACAAGAGACATTTCTCCTTTAAGAAAAAAAACAAATAACTTCAATACACAACACATTAACATGGGAGATGTCAAAAGGACATCTCCCATCTTAACTATGGTCAAATAAATCCATTTTTTTCTTTTTTTAGCATAAGATAGTCTTTCTCTGTGGTCCATTCCAGCAGTTGTTGATCTTTGTTATAAATTTCTTCCGTATTTCAAGTAGTCTCTTTTTGTAAATCTAACAAAACACAATTAGGAAGCTGTTCAGTTGAGCAATCAAGATGACATACAGTGCTCCAATTTGTGAAAGTTGGTCAGTAATGGAAACTTGTAAATTTTTGGTTTTAACAGCCTAGCTGAAAGAATGTTACATATGATTCTATTAGATGGGTAGAAATATTTTTACGATAGTAATTGTGAAATGCTAATTTTACTTGACAGTTATTCCGGGGATACGTAAGTTATATTTCTGTTTTATATTATTTCAATTTTTACAGAAAATAAATAATGCAGTGCAAGCAATGCATTCTTGTTCTTATTGATTATAGGAAAATGAATTTTGAAGTTGGGAAAATGAATAATTCCACCACATATAATTTACATTCTACTTCCAACTGCTTGCTTTCCATTGTTGTATGACAACAAACTGGACTGAGGTTGACATTTATGAAATTTTGATTTAAAGGCTTCACATCTAGCACTCTTCAAGACTAAAAGACAACCCTTTCTCAGATTGACCCATTAAATCAAAATTTCATTCCATTTTTTCATTTTTTTCCCCCCTGATAAGTCTACAGTCTCAAGGCATTCAAGTATAGTTTGAGATATTGTATCTCTGCACTGTTAAAAATGGGAGAATATGATGCTGACTTTATTTGCTGGAGGAATAAAAAAAGTCATACTGGAAACTCAATAAGGATGCTGGGCGTAAATGGGTGTAAGAAGATAGGATGTAGATCTGAGCCCCCTCCTTATGGAAGATCATTGTAAATCAACACGGATTAAAAATACTCCAGCAATTTGGAGGAGTTCCTACTGATGGGCTACGAGCATGAATTTGGTGTATTTAAACAACATATTAAAAACTAGGAAGTCAAACAGGATCTGTCTATTCTACCCAAGAATGTTTTCTTGAACAATCAGGCCTTGCTTCACAAACCAGTGAGACATTTATATTAACTGTTTCTAAATTTCAGAGGACTCTAATTCTGGCATGTTGTAATGGTCTCTCCACAGCAGTTTTGGAGGGTCAATACAAAAAAGTCCCATATGAACTGAGATTGTTCCCCTGTGGACAAAGGGCCATTGAGACCACAGCTCATGTCCTGTTATGTATTTTGCACCCTCTATACAGATTCATGCACTCATTTTATAACTCTCTATCTGACAAAATATCTGGGAAATTCTGATCTCTTTTATGTACAGTGGTTACTATTGGATCAGTATGATATAGTTTCTTTGAACATAGCTAAATTCTGCTATATTGTCTGTAAAATTAGGCAGACTTTGGATGCCCACTGGTGATCTCATTACTAACTGTAATATACTATTATGTCTTCTTCTGTTTTGTTTTATTTTGTTTTAAAATTTTAATTTTTAATTCTGGTCTGTAACCATAAATAAAGATTGATTGTAACAAATATCCAGCAAAGCACCAAGGAGGTACAGGAGCCAAGTAAATTAGAAGAAATTTAGTAGAACTGTTAGCAGATTGAAAGTTTTGAAAAAGACTAAACAATTGAGAAGGAACAACAACTTTGAGAAATCATTACTTTACATGCTGTATTTTAATTCCTCTCCAGAATGATTCCATTCCTCAAGACGACTTCACTCCAGAAATATACAGGGAGTTTTTGAGCAACTTTTGTCCTCGACCTGAAATTGACCACATCTTCTTAGAACTGTAAGGAGTTGTAGAAACCTACATTTTTCTTCACTTCTGTATTTGTTATAATATTTTTCCCAATGGAAAATTGCTTTATTCCAGTTCTAGCATCATCCTTTGATCACCAGAGTTTGGGATATTTTGGTTTTATTATTTTAATGTATCAGCTGTTTTAAGAGCCACAACTTTTCTCTGTAAGGCTCTGCCACTTTAGTTGATCTCTTGAACATTAATAATACAATATTCCTAATGGAATGTAACCATCAGATGATATTTATCTTCTGACATAACTGGTTTGAACTCCAGGTAAACTAAGTGGTCAGGAGGTACCCACTGGGCAGTACATGCCTTGATAATCTTTTCAACATAGCAAAAAGATAAGTCAGAAGACAATGTAGTACAGTGCCTATTGTCAGTGCTTGCATTCAATATAAAATTCAGTTGACAGCTGAGCTGCTATTATTTCATATTCTAATGTTATGGAAAACCCAAACAGTTTAACAATGAATATCACATGTATTCCTTTTCTTATGGTTTTAATAGTCATGCCTTTGGTATGGAATTCCTTGGAATTTAGAGGGACTTTAAGTGTAGATGCATGAAAGAGAATACTGACACCAATATGGATACAGTTGGAATTATCTGGAGAGAGAAAGTAAGTTGGAAGAAGACATGATTGAAATGGAGCAATTCTGGTTGGACAAATAATTAAATTCTTTTCTCTGCTACCACACTCTCTTCAAGTTCTGTATTTTAAATCTTTCCTCTCAAAATTGCTCCAATTTTTAAAAATTGGTGCCAGAGCTTTTAAACACATATTCTTTTGTCAGGGGTTGTGAGTTACATAGAATTTCCCAGTCTGGTTTTTCTGACGTTTTAGCTATAGCTCTATAATTTTATTCTCTCCCTAAAGGATGTCGGTAGATGCTGCTTATGCAGCATTGTGTCTTGATGGTATTTGATGATGATATGAGGAAAAGTGGCGGGCCTATTTGCAAGTATAAACTTGTGGCAGTGGCTGTTCTAAGTGAGCCAATGGGGGTCTGATGAGTTTGGGTCAAACAGAAAAAATTAATATCATTATGGGGATGCTTTCATCTTTAACAAATTGTCCCATATGACATTAAAAAAGGCATTATTGAATTTTTAATGGTTTACAAAAGAATTGCATCTTACAAATCAGGTTTGGAAAACTTGTAGTCGTAGGAACTTCTGTAGACCCAGAATTCATTTTTTACATACTCCGTATACTTCTGCGAACAAAAACCAGTGGCTAATCAGTTTGAAAACAGCAGAGAACTTCCTTTCTTCAAGAATGAGAGAATATATAGAAAACTCGGTACTACTCATATGTGATGTGGTTCTGCCTATTTCATATGATCACTGTTCCTCATGTGACACTTGTTCCCCTAGAAAATGTTTTGAAGAAACATGAACACCAAAAGGTTGTCCATGTGTGCTAAGGGATCAAAATCCCTGTTAATTTGCATCCATTGCAGGTCTTTATTATTAATTTCCTCTGTTATTATCTAATCTAACTTAGCAAACTTAAATTTATTGGCTAAATAATAAAAGTTCAAAAGCTGCTACTGCCTAACCAACAGTTTTCTGCTTTGTTGGTTTGAGATTTCCTGTTCCTTTTTTAGATTAAAATTTGGGGAAATTCATGTGTGCCCAATTAATATGTGCATTTTCCAATGCCTTTCACATGGATCCATGAGCCCCAGAGAAGCAAAGAAACCATAACATGTAATTTATCTCTGGTGTTTTTTGTTCCTTTTACCTTCTGGTTAGATTGTAAAAGGACAAAGAAGGTGATTTTTATCGTTCTATTTTATAATAATAATAATAATAATAATAATAATAATAATAATAATAATAATAATAATAATAATAATAATAATAATAATAATAATAATAATAATAATAATAATAATAATAATAATAATAATAATAATAATAGTTGGAAGGGACCTTGGAGGTCATCGAGTCCAACCCCCTGCTCAGGCAGGAAACCCTATACCATTTCGGAAATGGCTGTCCAGTCTCTTCTTAAAAACTTCCAGTGTTGGAGCATTCACCGCTTCTGGAGGCAGGTTGTTCCACTGGTTAATTGTTCTAACTGTCAGGAAGTTTCTCCTCAGTTCCAGGTTGCTTCTCTCCTTGACTAGTTTCCATCCATTACTTCTTGTCCTGCCCTCAGGCGCCTTGGAGAATAGCTTGACTCTCTCTTCTTTGTGTACTATTTTCTACAGGTAGTACTCAACTTACGACCACAATTGAGCCTCAAATTTCTGTGGTTAAGTGAGACATTTGTTACATGAGTTTTGCCCCATTTTACAACCTTTCTTGCCTCATTTGTTACGTGAATCACTGCAGTTGATAAGTTAGTAACCCGGTTGTTAAATGAATCTGGCTTCCCCCATTGACTTTGCTTGTCAGAAGGTCACAGAAGTGGATCACATGACCTTGGGACATGACAACAGTCATAAATATGAGCCAGTTGCCAAGCATCTGAATTTTGATCACGTGATCATGGGGAGGCTGCAAAGGTCGTAACTGTGAAAAACGGTCATAACTCACTTTTTTCAGTGCCGATGAAACTTTGAACGGTCAGTAAATGAACTGCTGTAAGTCAAGGTCTATCTGTATAGGCAAGGCAGTGAAGGCAGATATTCAGGAACAATAGTTACTTTAGATCCAGTAAAATTAATAGTAACTGTTAGCCTATCAATCCTCTCTGCATTGTAGCTTCAGGCTTAGAGATAGTCCTTGAGTTATAGACTTAGCATCCTTGGCAGTGTTCTCCATCCCTTCCAGTCTTTAATATAATGTGGGAGAAGTTACATGAAGCTCAATAAAATGGAATATAATCAAACAACTAGTCCATTATCGAAGTGAACCTACGCTTCAAGAGTTTGTTCTCGTGTGCATTAGCACATCCAGGAAACATAACAGAAGGAGATATGTAGGATGCTTGCTCACATTCCTTTTCTTTTTCTTTATGTTTCGATGGTTTTTCTTTTTATCAGAGGGGCAAAGAGCAGACCGTATCTAACTGTTGACCAGATGATGGAATTTATAAACTTCAAGCAGCGAGACCCACGGTTAAATGAAATTCTCTATCCGCCCTTGAAGCAAGAACAGGTTCAACAACTGATTGAAAAATATGAACCCAATAATAGTTTGGCAAAGAAAGGTCAGTATTTGTCATTTTCTTCTATATTACAGTTCTGGCTCCAAGCAATTACAGTGGACAGATATGCCTTGTGGCACATACCAGTTCATATTCAATGACATTACTAGCATGCCTACTTAAGATTTTGCAGTAGTTACAGATTAAATATGTTTGTTGAGTGAACAAAACAAGTTAAGCTTCTCTGTTGCTTTTCATTTCATAGGATAGATTATTCAGAGCAATGTAAATGTAATCACCAGGACAATAATTAATTTACTAGAATTTGAAAACTGGGGAGGGGAGCATATGTGGGAAGGGATAATCTAGTACAGAGGTCCCCAACCTTTTGGGCACCAGGGACTGGTTCCGTGGAGAGAGGTTTTTCCGTGGACCGGAGAGTGCGTGGTTTTGTGTGCTGCCTGCATCCCGCAGATGGGGCTTTGCTGTTTGTGTGGACTGGTTGCTGGCATGCCGCGGCCCGGTACCGGTCCACAGACTGGGGGTTGGGGACCCCTGATCTAGAAAACCATCCTTATATCATTGACTTGCAGCAAAAGATTTCTGCTGCTTGATAATGCCAGTGGTGGTTTTAGTACAGTCTCCTCTGTACTGATGAGGTGGTACAGGTAGTTCTCAACTTACAACCATTCATTTAGTGACTGTTCAAAGTGACAACAGCACTGAAAAATGTGACTTAACGACCATTTTACATACAACCGTTGCAGCATCCCCAGGGTCACATTCTCAAAATTCAGGCACTTGGCAACTGGCATGTATTTATGACAATTGTAGTCTCCAGGTCATGTGAACACTGTTTGTAACCTTCCCAGCTGCTTCCAACAAGCAAAGTTAATGGGAGAAGCCTGATGTGCTTTACAACAACGTGGTTTTCTTAAACAACTGGAGTGCTTAATAACTGGCAAAAAAGAGTTGTAAAATGGGGTAAAACTCACTTCATAACTGCCTTGGTTAGCAATGAAAATTTTGGGTTCAGTTGTGGTCGTAAGTTGAGGACTACCTGTAGTTATGCTAAGTGGGCTTCTGAACAGATAGAAGTGCATTCCGTCATCTCCTAGGAAAGGTATTTTTTTAGGGAAACCAGTAATAATTTTATTGACCAAAACTGGGCTTTCTGCCAGATTCTATGTTTACATTCAGTTAAGCATATGCATTGCAATTGCCTGGCATTTTAACATAATGTTGTATTTATGCAGGATTCTGGTTTTATTTTCATTAAGAGTATTTTGCAGGCTTTCTTGCTTTTGAAACAATTCCATGACAATAGGCACAGGCTGATTAGGTATGGGAGAGGAAGCATCATTGAAAGGGAGCTAATTAACAAAAGGCTAATTCAACTTTAGTTTTTGAGACTTACTGAGCCAAAATGTCTTAATTTTAGAATTAAAGTGGGATTTTACATGTAGCTTTATTTTTTCTCTGAACACTCTAACTTCCCTACAAAGGGTTGATTTTTTTCTCTCCAAAGTCCTGAAAAGTTTTTATAAGTTGAATAGGAATCTTCCTTCCTTCCTTCCTTCCTTCCTTCCTTCCTTCCTTCCTTCCTTCCTTCCTTCCTTCCTTCCTTCCTTCCTTCCTTCCTTCCTTCCTTCCTTCCTTCCTTCCTTCCTTCCTTCCTTCCATCCGTATTGACTCCTGGCGACTGCCTTTAGTAGTCCCTGAAGTTTTCTAGACAAAGTTTTTTTTTAAGAAGTGGTTTGCCATTGCCTCCTTTCTTGAGGGAGTGACTGGTCAAATGAGAGGCAGTGACTGATCAAGATCAACCAGCTGGCTTCATGCCTTAGGCAGGACTAGATAGAACTCACAGATTCCAGGTTTATAGCGTGATGCCAACCACCACACCAACTGGCTTTCTGATCTCTTTCACTAGCAGTAAACTGCCTTTCTGTCATCCTCTTAGATAAACTAACTTTAAAAGTAAATAATTTTTCCCCCACCCCACCCTCCAAGATTGAGATGCTTTCCTGCCAAAGATTCCATGATTTTCTTCTTCTTACTGGAACATCACGATTGGAAATTATGGGAGTTTAAGTCTCATATACCTGGAGGGCACCTCTTTAGAAAACACCAAACTACTATGATTAAATAGAAAGAACAATCTTTGTCATTGCTGGCTATCCTTGAAATTAGCAGTTGGTTTACTGGCCACAGTTTCAAAATTTAAATGGGTTTAGGGTATAAGGGACTTTCTGTAAAATTGTAAAATTTAGTTCTTAATATCAGCCAATTAGAATATGTCCTGTTACCAGACTCAGGTCTTTCTGTCATCTCCAAGAAGACGTCTTTTTCTGTGCTGTTCCAAAACTGTGGAATGGTGTTTGTCTCCTGTTCTCTCAGTGTTTAAGAAATTGCTAAAAATCCAGGCTGGTTTTAATATTTATTTTGTTATTTTCAACCTGGATTTAATTTTTTTCTATTCTGTTTTTCTTTTGAAATTTCAGCCCGCCAGAGCTGAAGGTGGTGGTGGTGGATTGAAGCTATAAATCAATAAAGAAATGTGTACACATTTTTTTAAAAAAATCATAAGTAATACAGCTCAGGTATTACAAAGTCCCTGGAATATCGATAAACAAATGCTTCAATATTTTTAAAGCTTTCTGCATAAACTCCTTGTGAGCAAGACCAAGGTGAGGTAGAATAGTTTATTGTAGCTTTAACATAGCTACTTAATTTATTGAAATGTCAACTGTTGTCAGTGCTTTATATATCATAGTATCCCACATATAGGTACAATGGGGCATACTCTGATGAAAATATTGTACACATAATTTAAGCTATTGGCAAAATCAGATGAAAAGACCTATGTGTGCTAATAAAAAAACTGGTCATTATACACATTTCTCTTGGAATTTTAATATGGCAATGGAGCAAGGACAAGAGCAGTATGTATCTTGGAATTAATAAAGGTGTTCACGTTTGGGGAACAATTTTGGAATATGAATTATAATGAGCTATAACTTCCAATCCGGCTTATACAAATAAATATTGTTCACATATCTGCTATAGCCATGTCATAAGGTATTGAACCTCAGTTAATTCATATTCCAGCCCAGGACTGAGAATCAGGTGCTAGTTAGAGTTGGTGGAAGTTGTACTTCAACAACAGATCAGGCGAAGAATTGTACAGGCCTAATTACATGGAGCTATCTTTTCCTACCTTGCAGTACAATGGTACAACTTTCAACTTTTAGTCTTCTCTGTTTAATATTTTATTTTAATTTGTATTTGATGCTTTGTTTATGTACACTAATTTTTTAATGCTCTGGGTAGTTAGTTATTTGTAAAAGCACAGATAAATCAGTGTGCATACTTTTAGTGATGCATCTAATAAGAAAAAGCAGTTATGATTCTGCCTCTTCTCAGTTGGAAGGAAAGATCCTTCTAACATCTGACTTATGGTGTGGACTATATAACTGAGTTGAAATAAGTATTTATTGTATAGGGTACAACTTCATACAAAATACAGAATAACAGAGTTGGAAGGGATGTTGGAAGTCTTCTAGTAGTCCAACCCCCTGCTCAGGCAGGAAACCCTATACCATTTCAGACAAATGGCTGTCCAATCTCTTCTTAAAAACTTCCAGTGTTGCAGCATTCACAACTTCTGGAGGTAAGTTTTTCCACTGCTTAATTGTTCTATCTTTCAGGAAGTTTCTCATTAGTTCTAGGTTGCTTCTCCTTAATTAGTATTGTCTCTCCTCTTGTTGGCTATCTACTTTTTAAGAAAGGACATTAGTTGCCTGTGTTTTCCAAGTAAGGAGCTAGGCCAGTGGTGGCGAACCTTTTAGAGACCGAGTGCCCAAACTGCAACCCAAAACCCACTTACGTATCGCCAGGTGCCAGGTGGGCGTGGCCCACTGGGTGGGCGTGGCTGTGGTGGTCATGGCAGACTGGGTGGGTGTGGCCAAGGTAGGCGTGGTCACCTTGATGTTGCTCGTGGGGAGGGACGCCTGTGGGGGCCGGGCAGGGTTGGGGGAGATCCAGGTGGATCTGGCAGGTGGGGCGGTGGGCAGGAGGCTCGTCCTGCGGGGTGAGATGAGGCAAGGCAAGGCAGGGCAGGGGTGCCATTGTCGCAGGGCAAGGCGAGGCAGAGGCCAGGGCGGCTGCTGCCTGACACCATCGGCCCCCACACACAGAGGCCAGCCAGTGCATGGGGGCCGACAGTGTCCGTCAGCAGCCACAGCCTGCCAGCCCCTCGATCGGCACACTCTGGGGCTCCGCAGCCTGCCACCAGCAGTTCAGAGAAGCCGCCTCTGAGCTGGACGGCCGGCCAACAGCTGAGGAGGTGATGCAGTGGGTCGTGCCTGGGAAAAGGAGAGCACGTGAGGCCAGGAGGGATGGGACGGGGGGAGGGAAACCAGCCGTGCTGGGATGCATCCGGCCATGTGGGACCTCGGTGAGTTAGTGGGCAGCTGGTTGAAGAGGGACGGTTGCCATCTCAGGGGCATGGTGCGTGTGCCCACAGAGAGGGCTCTGAGTGCTGCCTCTGGCACACGTGCCATAGGTTCACCACCACTGAGCTAGGCTAATCAAAAGGGATAATACCTTCATTTAGATGACCTGCTTGTGATGAAGCTTTGCTGCCTCAGCATAAATGAGAGGTGAGGTCACCTGCTGCAAGTCTTAACAGAATAATAAGCTTGGCCATTACTTAAGTTTCAATGCTGTGCTGAACCCTCTCCAGGAATATAAGGTAGGTCAGTTGGCGATACTGAATGAAAATCCTCTGCAATCTTAGTAATAGATCTAAACATTTTTTCTAAGGCAACATTATCTTCCTGTTGCATCTCTTATAAGTTGATACAATCTGTTTACTTCAGAGGATTCTGAGTGTTCATCAGACGATTCTCCAAAGGAGTCGTGACAGCCATTTCATGAGGTATAAGCCTAGTACAGGCAGTCCTCGACTTACAACGGTTCATTTCGTGAGCGTTCAAAGTTACAATGGCACTGAAAAATGTGACATGGCCATTTTTCATGATTTTTGCAGCATCCCCATGATCATGTGATCAAAATTCAACTGCTAGGCAACTGGTTCATACTTACGACCATTGCTGTGTCCCACGCTCATGTGATCATCTTTTGTGACCTTCTGACAAGCAGAGTCAATGGGGAAGCGAGTTTCATTTTTAACAACCAGGTTACTAACTTGTCAACTGCAGTGATTGACTTAACAACCGTGGCAAGAAAAGTCGTAAAATGGGGCAAAACTCACTTAACAAATGTCTCACTTAACACAGAAATTTGGGGCTCAATTGTGGTTGTAATTTGAGGACTACCTGTACAAATGTGCGGCACTGATTTTTTAAAGGCTGTTTGAAAAATGTGATTATTGCCAGTCCTTCTTAGATTTATAGTATTAGAGATTTCTCAATAATAAAATTAAATATTTTTAATTGATGATTTTTGAGACTAGCATCAAATCCCACACATCTATATTTCTGGAAATGGCCACGTTTTAATTCTTCAAGGATCTGATCTATTCTTCAAATTGCATTTGGCTCTCTTTAAAAAAAATAACCATTTGTGAATTTCCTATGAAAGACAGGAATCTTTCATTTCATAAATCTGCTTCTGACTTAAATTGAGGGGTTTTTCCCTTAAAAAGAATCCAAATAAAGCCTCAACCCAATGTTGTTGAATGGCTTGTATTCCTAATAGGCAACATATTTTACGCATAATGGAATTATATATTTGAATTTGTAGTAATTTGAACTAAGCATTTATACTCTGGAAACATTTTGTTAAAATTTATTTCTAAAGCGCTGAATTAGAATTACATACCCAGACTGAGCTGTGATACTATCTCAGTCTTCATTTAACTCTTATATTTTCTCTGTTGAAAGACTGCTAATCTATACAAAGCTTGGCCATGCTCTTATAAACCTCCATTTGTGAAAGGATGTGAAGCACTTGCCGGGGGGACTGCATCCAGAGTGACGCGTCTCTTACCTTGACAGTAGGCCACACTAGTCGAAGCACAAAGCATGGGAGGCTGTTTTTCCACTTGGAATATACTTGGAATATACTTTAATAATGCAGCAGTATTTTTCAATATAGTGTTTGAAGTAAATCACATCCCACGAAAGTCATTCTTCATAGTAACCAAGGCCTCCATGAAAGTACAATTTGCAGGGCTAAGTTCACATGATGTTTATCAGCAGAATCAAAGGAGCCACAAGGGAAAAATATTGAAAATGCCTTTTAATTCAATAACCACCTCCAATGTGATGTTCCCCCATTAGGGCCCCAAGCCATCTGGCAGAGCTAAGTCTTCAGGCTCCTACAGAAGGGTGGGAGCCATTCTCACCTCAGAGGATAAGATGTTCCAAAGAGCTGGAGCCATAGCAGAGAAGACCCTTCCCTTGGACCCCACCAGCCAAAATTCCTTGACTGATGGGGCCCACATATCTCAGGGGTTGCCACAAAGAAGAGGGAGTCAAGCTATTCTCCAAATCGCCTGAAGGCAGGACAAGAAGCAATGGATGGAAACTAATCAAGCAACCTAGAACTGAGGAGAAATTTCCTGACAGAACAATTAATCAGTGGAACAACCTGCCTCCAGAAGTTGTGAATGCTCCAACACTGGGAAGTTTTTAAGAAGAGACTGGACAGCCATTTGTCTGACATGGTATAGGGTTTCCTGCCTGAGCAGGGGGTTGGACTAGATGACCTTCAAGATCCCTTCCAACATTATTATTGTTGTTGTTGTTGTTGTTATACATCATGCCTTCTCTGCAGCGCAGGTGGGATGGGCCAATCCCAGTGAGCTGAGACGGTTCCTCAAGTAGCCTGGACCCATGCCATGCAGGGCTTTAAACGTAATCACCAACATCTTGAATTGCACCTGGAAACAAACTGGCAGCCAGTGCAGCTCACAGAGCAGTGGTGTAACATGGGTCGTGCTAGGAACCCCAAGAACTGCCCACACTGCTGCGCTCTGTGCCAGTTGAAGCTTCCAAATGCTCTTCAGGAGTAGCCCCATGTATAGCACATTACAATAGTCCAGATTTGAGATAATCATCTATTTTTCTTTGCTATTTGTTACTGTATTTTCCTGTTTTACTTCCTGTGTTACTTATTCTTTTACTAATTTATTCACCAAGCAATTAGAAAATATTGCTGTGTTTTAGAGCTCACCGCATGAGGAAGAAATTTCTATTCGCACGATCATATATATATTGGGATACAAATGGCACAAAACAAGGGCTTACATTCCTGAGTTCTCTCTTCTTTTTTCAAGTAGATTGCTGCTAAGCTGATCCATTTTTCTTATATATTTTTCTTAAATTCATTTTTATAGAGATGATATCAGCTCTAATAACCTTGACTTGAGAAGTCATAAGAGTTTTCTATGTCCTGTTGGAAGCCTAGAATTAATGCTTGACATGAATGCTCTCTAAGTATTCAGTTTATTATGAAGGAAGAAAGGAGAATCTATTCATGGTCCATTACAATGCTCAAAGTTATTTGTTATCACTCGATTTAATCTTTGAATACTTTCTGTATCAATAGATAATAAATTGACTTCCATTTCTTTACAGCAAGTGTCCCTGTTAATGAGGTTAACTTATGAGTTTAATGAAAGCTTTTATTGTAATGTGAAATCCTCATGACTGTTTATGTAGCAGTTCTCAAATAGCTAGAAGCTAAAGCTCTTCACATTAGTTAATTAAAAAGATCAAGAAGATAAGTTTGAAATATAAAATGAAACATCTGTGCTGTGAGTTAACAAATAGCAAGAGATTTGTAATTCATGCTACAGAAATAGGCAAGTCTAGCTTTAGTGTTTTTGATGGTGAGATTTGTTCCTTTTTACTGCTAGCTGTGTTTTGAAAGGATAGAGATTAAGCCTGGATTTTCTAACTGAAATGATAAGAGATTTTGCTTTTTCCTCACTGAACTATATTTTTTTCTGTTCAGACAGGAGGCTATTGCCTCCCTTCAAATCCTACAGTTATTTTAGTACTTACCTGCAATTGCGTAGAAATCTTGATTCTCACCTTGGCTTCTTGCAGTTGTTTTCATAACATTCCCAGAATGAGAATGTTATCTCTTTCCTTTCCTTTGATTCCAGTGGAAGAAACATTTCATAACTTGGCATACTCTAAATGAGGTGCTAACATACCTGGAAAGCAGCTTGGAGAAGACTGCTATCCTTGTGTTTATTTATTATTTACATTTATATGTCTACCCATTCAACACATGACGCTGGGTGGCTAACAGTCAACTTTAAATAATAATAAAGAAAAAGCAATTTAAAAATAAATTCAAAGCAACACAAAACTCTTAGCAGCAATGCAGTAACATATAATAAAGATCTCCAAGATGGGCTCATCAACATCATGGCCCAATATCCTATTTTCTAGCAAGAGAAAAATAAATATGGCATATTCAGCTAGAAATGGAACATTTCACTTAATTTTCATTGTAGCTAATTCGTTTTTTGAATTTAATATCTTTCTGTAAAGATATGAAATAAAAATCAGTTTTTCTCTTTACTTTTGATAGTTTAAGACCCCTGTGTTTTTCATCAAATAATTTTATTACATTTTGCATGTGTACAGCATACACATAAAACAACAGTTAACAAGAAAAATGATAAAAAGAGAATAGGAGTAAAAGTGTGAAAAGATCTAAAAAAGAAAAGAACAGAAAACACGAATATATACAAAGAATAACTTCTGACGTCTTCTTCCAAGGATCTAAAGAATACTTACATTTGACTCCTAGTTTAAGACTATAATAAAATGTCCATTTTCACCAAAAAAGAAAGAAGGCCTTTCTGTTTGTGATAGCATAAATCAGACTTCTTCCAGCAAGTAGCATCAGTGTGACGTTAATAGCCAATGTCCTTCCTTCAGGCAGGTAACATCAGTATGAGGTCACAATGGCTGGTCCCTTTCCCTCAGGTATGTAATGTCTGCACTAGATCACCAGGGTCTTTGGCCTAACTTTTTTTGTTCAGGTAGACAAAATCCACTGAGATGTCTATTTACTTCAGGTAGGGGACTATACTGTAGGTAATCTTTCTCTCTCTGTATATGTGTAATGTGTATTCTGTATGTCTCATATTGTATAAGCGAAGGAGTCTATGGTACCAATATCTTTTAATAAAAGGGGCAACACAGGTATATAACTCAAAGATGACTCATGTCTGTCTCATTTAAATAGTCAGCAGCAGAAATCTAGAAGGGAAGAAGGCGGCAAGAATTATCATGCAGATCCTATTTAATGGGCCAGATACCAATGCCAATCACCAGAGTTTAACTTGGCGATTTTTTAAAGGAAGAACCACATCAACACTGATAAACTATTTCCTCAAAATGACATTTTTAAACTTAAGCTTACTCTAGTAATCTCTTTGACGGAGGTGACTAGAAGGAAAGGCATTTCTGTAAGCATTTTTTTTTCCCAATTTGCTTTATTTATAACTAACTGTATAATAGACAGTAACCTATGCCAGTAACAGCTGTTGATAAAATAGAGGACATTAAAGTTCGAAGCACCATCTTAAGAGCACAAGATGGAGTGATGGGCTCTAGGATTACTCACATTGTGATATACCACTCAGTCATCACTTAAATATAATAAGCCTGCCCTTGAAACCTAATTATTTATTTATTAAAAGTTTTTTTTAATCCCACCTTTATTATTTTTATAAATAACTCAAGGCAGCGAACATACCTAACGCTTCTTTCTCCTCTTATTTTCCTCAGAACAACAACCCTGTGAAGTAGGTTGGGCTGAGGGAGAGTGACTGGTCAAAGTCATCCAGCCAGCTTTCATGGCTGAGGTGGGACTAGAACATATAATTTCCTGCTTTCTAGCCTGTTGCCGTGACCACTAGACCAAACTGTCATATTTATTATTTAGTTTATTCTTATTTTAGCTGCTGTGGTTATGCCTCAGGAAATAGCAGATTGTGAAGGATTTTTTAAATTACTGACCCACAGGCATTTCATAAGACCAACAATAATAGTGTGCAAAACAATTCTCTGTGCACCTGGGAAGAAGGAGCACAGACTTAGATTTACTACCATTTTGGAACCTTGCTGCTTTCCTTGATCAGGACAAAAAAGATTGCTAGTAAGGATGTTGTGCTGGGCATTCAGTCTAGCAGATTATTTTATTTTCAGTCTGTGTTTAAATACTGGCTTTCCTCTGTCCCAACAGTGGCCTAGGAAATGTTCCTGGCAGGGGCCTTTCACCATGAAATAACTGGCAGATGTAGCATTAAGTATTACAGTTGCAAAACTGAGTGGTCGCTTCCCTCAATTCCTTTATGGCAGTAAGTCATGGGGAGAATACTATATTTCTCATACTTTGAAACTGTTTACCTTTTTATTATTGGATAGGGCAAGTGGTAACAATCTTAATGAGAATATGAGGTATAGAAGTGAGTATGCATTATTAACAGACATATAGATTATTCTTTCAGGGTCTAGTAGACCCAAACAATGGTGGATTAAATTTATTGCTATCGGTGTATTGAAGTTCTTCCTAGTTTTTTGTCTTTATCTAACACTTCTATATCAGATCATGAATGATTTTATTCCTCAATAAAAATGTTGACATTGTTTGTTCTTTTTGGTATTCATTTTTCTGATAGATGGGAGCATCAAAAAATTATGGATGCATCTAAATCACAGGCCAATTAGAATTCTTCAGAATTCTGGCTTATTTGTGAACAGGCAATGTAATAATTTATTTTTCTGATGTTAAATATGAATGGTTTTGAAAAAAATATTATATACAAAAAGAAGAGACTGTTTTCTGAAAAGACAGGGCATGTTCATAGGAACAGTCTTCCTGAACATCTGTCAGAGTCTCAGCTTGAATATTTCAATTCTGATTGGTATCAGAAAGATAAAATGATACTGAGAATTTTGTTGGCCTTCCAGAGAACAATAGGGTGAAACCTTGCAGGTTTTGCTTGAATTGCCTTTACATAACTTGAGAGTCGCTCTGATCATCTGAAGATAGGCAAATAATAAAGGAAGAGGCTGACAGAGCAAAGTAACTTTTATGCTGAAAAATCCTAGCGATTGGAGTTAGTTCTCAGAAAAATCATCCCATAGTGAGGGAAAAAAATACAAAAATAATAAACTGAGAGAATGGAATTAGAATTGGAATGGAATGGAATGGAATGGAATGGAATTGAATGGAATGGAATAGAATAGAATAGAATAGAATAGAATAGAATAGAATAGAATAGAATAGAATAGAATAGAATAACAGAGTTGGAAGGGGACTTGAAGGTCATGTAGTCCAACCCCCTGCTCAAGCAGGAGACCCTATACCATTTCTGACAAGTGGCTGTCCAGTCTCTTCTTGAAAGCCTCCAGTGATGAAGCACCCACAACTTCTGAAGGCAAGCTGTTCCACTGGTTGATTGTTCTCACTGTCACAAGATGTATCCTTATTTCTAGGTTGAGTCTCTTCGTGATCAATTTCCATCCATTGTTCCTTGTCTGGCCTTTGGGTGCTTTGAACATAGGTTGTCCCCCTCTTCTCTGTGACAGCCCCTCAAATATTGGAACACTGCTATCATGTTACCCCTGGTTCTTCTCTTCACTAGACTAGCCATGCCCAATTCTTGTAACCGTTCTTTATGTTTTAGCCTCCAGGCCCCTAATCATTTTGTTGCTCTTCTCTGCACTCTAGAGTCTCAACATCTTTTTCATAGTGTGGTGACTAAAACTGGATGCGGTATTCAAGTGTGGTCTTACTAAGGCTTTATAGAGCGGTAGAGAGAGCAAACACTTCCTAGAAAGAGCTTCTTATTTCCTCACTTCCTAGAAAGAGCTTCCTATTTCCTCAGTTCCATTGCCAGTCTTCTCTGCATATGTCACAGTGCTATTTGTTAGATTCACCCCTAGCTTTTTGTTCAAAATTTTTTAAATTGCCCCAACTTCTACATTCTAGACTGATGACAGGCAGCATCAGCACACTGCTAAAACTACATTTTGCTTCTCTTTGTTTTCATTTGTTTTTGATAACGTGCTTATGTTAGATGTGTAAAGAGATCCCGACTTGAAAAAAAAATGTGATTAAGAAATCTGCATAGCATACTTAAACTGGCTGGGCTCATTACCATCCCAGGAAAAGTTACACCATCTTTAAGATGTTCCTTATAGGTGCAGGTGTGTGGCAGTAGACACTCCATATCAACGTTGTCCTTCATATCTGGATCTCTGCACAGACCTGCTAACTAATTTAATTTTTCTTATTGCTAAGGAGACAGAGACAAAATGGCTTTTGATTGGTAGCTCTTTGCCCTAAAAGCACTCACAAAAAAATGGATTCTTTTTAGTGGACAAAAAAAAGAAAGCCAAGTATAATTTCCCCACCCAGAAAACATAAGCAGTATTTCAGTCTCATACAGAGCAATGTAGAGACAATTTAGAAGATATCAGTGCGATTTTCAGATGCTCAGTGGAGAGAATAATGTAAGAAAGGGACACTAAGCATACAATTATATGCATTTTAGAGTGTGGGGTTTTTAATTGTATTTTTATATTTTATAAATAGCTTCAGTATATTTTTATATTGGAAGCAGTATTTTAACAATATATATTTAATAGTTATAATTTTGCCAAGTTAATTTGTGCTTTAAAAATGAAGGTGCCATATTAATGGATGCTTCTATTGTAACTCCTTCAACATTTCTTCCCTATCCCTAAGAGGACATCTTAATTTTAGGAAGTCTAACAAGATTTGACCAGCAAAGACAGTTATCCCTGAGCAGAGAAAAAAAAAACTCTTGATTCATTTTTCTATGATCTGAAGCTTGAATGGAAAAAAAAAATTAAATTTCTTGTGATAAGGAATTAAGAACTGAGAGAACCTCAGATAAAAGAATTAAAGTAGCCTCCAGAACATCCAATCTGTTAAATAAGACAATGAGGGGTGTTTGGCGGTTTTTTTTAAAAAACAACAAATGATCGCATTTTAAACTTATTTCTTGGGGGAAAAAACAGAAGGAAGAAGAAAAGGATTTTTCCAGCTTATTAGAAAGAAGCTATTCTTTAATAGATGATTAAAGAATATGCACATTACTCTTGAATAATTCATGTGCAGATACATGTATAAATAGATTGCAGGAATCTTCTTAAAATAAGCTCATCTTCTAACCTACATTTTTGTTAATTACAGAAATATGTATCAGTTGAACAGGTCAGGGTATTCACTCCCCAGCTACATTGCACAAGAAATCATGTTACTCCTTCTTTTGAGTTCTATACATTTGTAGAAAGAAGCTTAAAACGAATGACTCAGATGGAGAATAAAAATGGCATATGTTATTAAGTAAAAATGCCATCTTTTTATGGCATCTATACATATTTCAGACTCTCTTCTAGTATGATGTATATTAAATTCACATATATTTATGTTTTTGATACTATAATAGGAATTAGCACTTATTATTTTTATTGAGATGAGCTAGGTATTGAGTTGAAGGTTATGGATTGGTCCAGGGATCAAGTTAAGACTTTGTTAAGAATGCCGCTTGCTAGTTTATTTTGACCCCATGATGCCAATGAATGCACCAGGTTGCGATATTTGAATGTTGAGACATTTTACAGGTTCTTTTCTTTTAACTTTCTATATATTGTTACCAGATTTTGAAAGTGTGATTTTGTGGGCTTGATGACTTTTGCCCATTCTTGTTCTAAGTTGTTGTTGGAAAGTATGGCCATTTTAGAAAAGGGTTCATTTTCTGTTAGGTTTGTTATTTCTGAGTTTTGAAAGGTAGTTTTTCTTGTTATTGTTTTTCCAAGAAAGTATCTTAACATTCTTGATTCTTTCGATGCGCCTTGCCAAATTTGCATTAGTCTTTGAGCTGAATGCAGATTTCTTCAGGTGTTCACATTGTAATCAAGAATGGAGCAAGGATCGAGAATGGAGTAGGGATTTATTCTGCCCTTTTTGTTGTCTTATGATGGCCCCTGCTGTTCTCCACTTCTTGGGAGTGAAGACTGATGGCATGGCTGTTTCTGCACCGAGTTATGGATCTGTTAAAACTCTCGTTCTTCCGAGATTCAAAATATCATGGAGAACTTCTATGAGGAGCTGCCAGTTATAGACATTTGCCTTCCCAGCAAATGATGAAGATAATAACAAAAGCTGTTGGATCAACAGGCTTATACCCAGTCATCCTCTCATGCAGTGATAATCCACATAAACAATGAAAATATCTTGATGAGAATATGGAAAAAAAACTATAATAAGAGACATTAAACAGCCTTTGGCTTGGAAAGTCTTTGTCCTGCTGCTTGCAAGCAGTGCAACCTCTCTGATCCAGATATGTGCACCTTTATGAAGAATGCAGGAGATTAGCCGGAACTTCAGGAAGCTGCATAAAGCTGCAGCTGAGAATAACATCTTTTAATCATATTTCTTCATACGTAAACCTCCTCTGTTTAATAACCAGAGCAATTGTGGAGCTTGCCAGCCATCCTTGAGCTGGCTGGGATGTTGCCTGTTATGCCATATTTTATAGATGTTTTTGAATATGTAATTTCTGAACTCTTAAATTCAACCCATACAGAGAAGTGGGAGAACAATTTTCAAACTTGTTTCTGCAATGTAAAGTATGTTTATTTCCTTTGTTGAGTGATTGCCAAGACAGGAGCCAACTAAAGCTGGCAGAAGTCATGCTGTTAATCAGTACATGGGGCATTAGGGTAACAATATTGTGAAAACACCATCATTGTGGCTGTTACTAGAATCGAGATAGTGCAGTCAATCTGCAGTATAATCACTAGGACACAGATTCATAGATTTCTAGGAACATGGTTTTTTTTTTGGGAAGAAGTACTTACTCTGAAACTTCCTTCATTAAACTGTTTCCTTTTTTTGACAACTAAACTATAAAGCTAAAAGGAGAAATGTTGAAGTCATGTTGTATGTATGGGTTGGTTGTTTCTTTCTCTGTCTCATTTTGACCTTCCCAGGCAATGGTTATTAAAGAAATCTGATGAAAGTAACAGTCGTTCCTCCCCTTGCAATGAGATCCTTATCTTTTATGACATTTGGAGCACTGAGAAATTCGCTGTTTAATACAGTCTGAGGAATTCATAGTAGAGCGAGTATGGTTGACTTAGATAAAACTTATATTTATTTCTCTACATCCAATTCTTAGAAGAAAAGAACTTGGTCATATTTGCTGGGATTTCTTGAAATTTTAGTGCCAAGACATCTGGAGGATATCTGGTTGAACAAGTCATTAATAGATCAATAGCAATAAAGGTGGAAGGAGCCATAGAACCTATTTTGCTGCTGATACAAGAAATAATGTGTTGTTTTGCCTTGTGGAATTATTAATCCAAATGAGCCTGTGAGCTGCAAGTGGAGCATATTGGAGGTAAAGAATATGACTTTTGAATTTCTTTTCTCCCAGGACAGATATCAGTGGATGGATTTATGAGATACTTAAGTGGAGAAGAAAATGGAGTTGTTCCACCTGAAAAACTGGATTTGAATGAAGATATGAGCCAGCCTCTGTCTCACTATTTTATCAATTCCTCACATAATACCTACCTCACAGGTACAGCATTAAAAATGTTCTTTAGATTTTTTTTATAACATTGATCTTCTGTATATTCTGTATACAAACCTATATATTCCAGGTTTGAAAGATGGATACTGTCCAGCAATGTCCATGGGGGTGGTCAAATTAGGCAAAATGGTGGATATGGCATGGTGATAGAAGCCCTACTCTCTGTTTACATTCAGCAATGCATATATGCAGTGCACGAAGCTTGTCTCTCTGAGCTAAGACTGCCACTTTACCCATTTTCACACAAACACACACAGAGAGAAACACACACACACACATACTGCAGACCCTGTTGGTATTATCTATCTTTTTATTGTTTTCCTCAGTTTCCTTATTCTAAAGCAAATGACAAGCAATCTCGCCTATGGTGAGAATGGGTCATTTCAAACAACATGTTCATGATGCAGAAGAGGTCACCATTTATAGGTGTTGTGGCCTCTCAGAAATTTGAGTCGTGGGCAATTTTTCACTGCCAATTCTATCTGCCCACATCACCTTTTTTTCCCAGCTTTGCCCTTGGTTCAAGATGGTCTTAGACATAAAATAATAATCTACTGCTGTGAGCCATGTTGACTTTAATTTTCAATGCTTTGGTCTTTGTTGAGCTTGTTTTCAATTAAGCCTGCACTTCAGAAGCATGCATATCGTAGATTTAGCAAAAACTTGCCGGAGATTTTTAAAAGGCTGTCAGCTTTCTAGGAGGCACAAGTAGGGTAAGATCCATTTCTCCTTAACCAAGATGACTGAGATGTTGATGGCAGTGACTGAACAACAAGTAGCTCAGCCAAGAGCAGAAGACAGAAGGAGGATCTTCATTTTTCACTCAAGTCAAGCTTGCCAAACAGGAGAAGAACCACAATTGTGTTACATTTCTGTTTATCTTGTTTGCATACTGTTGTTGTGTCTTTAGTTTGTTTGGAATAAATTAAAGGGATTTAGATCATGTATATAATGCCTTGTAATATTCTGGTTCAAATAGTATTTTTATTTAACAGAATAACAGAGTTGGAAAGGATGCTGGAGGTCTTCTAATCCAACCCCCTGCTCAAGCAGGAGACCCTATACCATTCCAGACAAATGGCTGCCCAGTCTCTTTTTAAAAACCTCAAGTGATGGAGCACCCACAACTTCTGGAGGCAAACTATTCCACTGGTTAATTGTTCTCACTGTCAGGAAATTTTCCCTTAGTTCCAGATTGGATCTTTCTTTGATAAGCTTTCATCTGATGCTTCTTGTCTTGCCCTCAGATTCTTTAGAGAATATGTTGTCCTCTCCTTTGTGACAGCCTCTCAAACATTGGAAGATTACTATCATATCACCCCTAGTCATTTTCTTAATTAGTCTAGACATACCCAGTTCCTGCAATTGTTCACCATATGTTTTAGCCTCCAGGCCCCTAATCGCCTTTGTTGCTCTTCTCTGCACTGTTTCTAGAGTCTCAACATCTTTTTTGTATTGTGGGGACCAGAACAGAACACAGTATTCCAAATGTGGTCTTACCAAGGCAGTATATAGTGGTACTAATACTTCACATGTTCTTGATACTATTTCTCTGTTGATGCAGCTTAGGACTGCATTGGCTCTTTTGGCAGCTGCGGTACACTGCTGGCTCATACTTAAATGGCTGTCCACTAGGATTCTTAGTATATCCTCTCACAGTTACTGCTGTTAATCTAGGTATTGCCTATTCTATACCTGCGTGTTTGATTTTTCTTGCCTAAGTATAAGATCTTAATTTTCTTGCTACTGAATTGCATTTTGTTGCCAGTGTTCAAGTCTGTCAAGATCTTTGGGACATGTTGATACCTAGACATATTTTTCAGCACTGCCATACACATATGAAGAACGGCTGCAGTACTTGGGTTTGGCTAGTCTAAAGAAAAGAAGAAATAGGGGTGACATGATAGCAGTATTCCAGTATTTGAGAGGCTGCCACAAAGGAGAGGGGGTCAAATTATTCTCCAAAGCACTAGAGGGCAGGACAAGAAACAATGGTTGGAAACTGATCAAAGAGAGAAGCAACCTGGAATTAAGGAGAAAGTTCCTAACAGTGAGGACAATTAACCAGTGGAACAGCTTGCCTTCAGAAATCATGGGCGCTCCATCACTGGAGGTTTTTCAGAAGAGATTGGAAAGTCACTTGTCTGAGATGGTATAGGTTCTCCTGCTTGTGCAGGGGGCTGGACTAGAAGACCTCCAAGGTCCCTTCCAGCTCTATTCTATTCTAACCCATGTGAAGTGGTTGAGCTAAGAGAATGAAGGGCTCAAAGTCATTTAGTGAACTTTCTTCACCAACGGACAAGAAACTGGGTTTCCTTTACCATATGAGCTCACAAGAAATAGATGAATTATGACAGATAAAAGTTGGAACTCCTAGCCTTACCATACATTTTAACAAAGTAATGTCTGAAAGCTTTTTAATCTTCTTTTATTTACTGATTGTTGAGCACATCTTACAAATCAATACTCAAATGTTGAAGCTTTTCCTTGATATATTTTTTGAGACTGCATTCAGTTAAGTTTTACTTTTACTGTTCCCACATAAAACTAAATTTTACTGCTCCCACATAAAACTAAATCCCTCCCTACTGAAAGGAAGCAGCATGTCTGGAGACCCATATTTTTTTATACATTATTACTGTTACTGACAGAGGACTCCTAACTCTGCAAGGGAGAATGTGTGTGCTAGTTATTTTTACATTCTTTATTTCCTCTGTAAAACACATAAGCCACACTGGATTTAAGGAAGCAGTGTGAGCATATAATTAACACACTCAAGTATTACCTTTTAAAAATAGTTTTTTCAAGAGGAGCAACATAGTTGTCAATTATTATAAAGGTTGTTATTATTATTATTATTATTGTTGTTGTTTCTCTGTAAATGCATACTTTGTAGAAATACATTTTTGAGTGGGCATTTGGATCACTCAGATCACTCAGTCACAAAAAGCACTAGAATTAATGCAAAGCCTAAATTTGGTTTAGTTTTATTTATATTAAAGGCTAATAAAAATTAAATGTAGATAATATAATCATCCTTCAGTCTGGTATTTAATTATTTCACTCATCTATCACGTTGAAATGATGGTTGGGAAACAAGATTTGGAGGTCTTACGAATGTGGGTCCAAGATTTTAGGGAAGTGTGTGCACCTCTATCTTATTCTCAGAAGTGGTGAAGTTTAAAGTGTGGGCAATGAATCACAACTGTTTTGCTTTTAGTTTTGACTTTCAAAGTTGAAAACTCTGCTTGTTCAACCGAGTGCTTAGGAATACAAGGCATCCTACAGTTAGATAATCATAGCTATCCTGAATGCTAAGTGAAGTGGAGTTTCTTAGCCAAGTTAATGGACCTAAAGTGAGTAGGATTCAAAGTTATAAATCAAGTTCAAATTTATATATTTAACTTGCTGAACCACAGATACACATTCCATCTTACCTGGCGAGACCTACTAGAAACACGGGCTAAGCAAAGACATGTAGGAACACTTGTATGTGGACAGCAACATTAATCTTCATCAAGGAATATTTAATGAAATGCAGGTTTTTCTTTTGTTTCCCTCGGTTGTTTTAATAGACTTTTTAGTTTTTATGAGTGCAAAAGGTATGTTTTAAAAAAAAACGTCTATATGTTACATTTTTATGTCGCGGTGTGTTAACTGAAATTTTCTTCACTTGTATATGTGAAACAACTTGTACCTCTGTAATTAGAAGGCAATTTGGCGTATTATTCGAAATATGATTATATTTAAAATCAAAGTTTATATTTAAATATGAAAAGAATTGACTTTCCCCTAGGTGGAAATGTTTTGAAATAGCCACACAACAGTAATTAAGTATTTCTTGACTTAAGTCTATTTTATTTTGCATAGAACACTATTATGTGAAAACAAGGGAAGCTTTGAGATCAGCAGTGTTACAGATTTATCTTGTTGTCCTACATTTTTTTTTTTTTTTGGCTTGGTGATCGGAGCTGAAGATGCTATATCTTTGATTGCCCTAAGGAAAGACTGAAAGAACTCCACCCAGACTCATGACTGCCAGTTTCTTCTCATGCTATGGCTAAATGTGTAATTTTAGAAATTGGCTTGGAACAGATAGTCCTAAATATTGTTTAGTATACATTTTTTGGCTAGGTCAAATTATAGTGTTTACTGTGAAGATGAATAACCAGAAGAACATCATTGTGCAAAAACACCCTACGCCCCGCCTTTTGATGTTTAGCTTCTATTCACATACCAATAATAATAATAATATAAAAAAAAACAGAAGCAGTGGCTTGAAATGGAATTTAATCATTGCATTTTTATAAATCATTACTACCACTGGCAGTATTTTATTTTCAAGTTGCAGCAGCTACAGTTGCATTGTTGAATTCATTTGATAAGAGCAGATAGTCTTTGACTTAACAACCACAGTTGGGAGCAGACTTCCTGTCACTCAGCAAGGCAGTTGCTAAGTGAGCTGTACCAAATTTTATGACCTTGTTTGCCACAGTTGTTAAGCAAATCATTGCAGTTAAGTGAATACAGATTACCCCATTGACTTTGCCGAAGAGAGCCAAATGGAAAGTCACAAATGGTCATCCCATGACCCTGGGACATTGCAACCATTGTAAATATATGCTACTTGCCAAGCGCCCAAATTTTGGTCCTGTGACTGTGGGGATGCTGCAATGGTTGTATGTATGAGGACAAGTTGTAAGTCATTTTTAAGTGCTGCTGTAATGGTCACCAAACAAATGGTTTTGAGTCAAGGACTCATTCAGCTTTGTTGAATGAATAAAATGCCTGCTAAATTGTTATTTTGTTGTATTAAGCAGCGGAGTTAATATTAAATGGAAGTGGATTATGTCTGGTGGTGAAAGTCTCAGGAATATTTGCATGCTCGGTAGTAGCTTAAATACCTTAATAAAAGGGTGGCCATGCTAAAAGAAGACCAACATAACATGGTTTCTAGATGATACAGATGGTTTTGCAGAAATACAAAGAGTGGGAAGATCTGTAACCCTCTAGATGGTAGACTAATTCCTATCAACCCCCAACTAGCAAATTTGAGCATGATTGTTTCTTCAGTGAAAAAGATTTATAAATTGTATGCATGTATGTTTATATGTATGCATATGTACAAGTATGTAACATTGTTACCTGCAATAATGATGGGTATTATAGTATTGATAGAAAGATCATCAGTTCCCTGTTCGAGTTACCAAATAAGCAGCCTTGTTTTTCAGATGTGTAAGGTGATTCAGATTACTCTTACATTAATGAACATACACCATACTTAATACCAAATTAAAGGAAATTTCAACTCAGTGGATATAAAAAGAAGTAAAGGTCATTGATTCTTCTTGATACTTTACGGTATAAAGCTTATATTTTATACAGGATGTTCTTTATCCTGCTATGATTCCTTATTATGATCATGGCTGCAATAAAAAAAGCATGCATGCAAAAAAAAAAAATGAAATGAAGAGAATTTTAAGAAGAAGTCTGATAAATCTCAGAAGTGGAAATAAATCAACATTAGATACGGGGAAATTTATTTACCCTCAATTTACTTACTTACTAGGGTTCACATGTTGCTCCAATCCAGCAGGACTCTTAAGTGGCTTTTCTTTCTATCTTACAGTAAAAAGGCTAAAATACAATACCAGTGTAGTAAAATACTAGAGCTACAATAAGAAACAATAGTAAACAATACTACAAAAGAAACGAAGGCCACTGGGAAAATTAACCTTCCAAGCATCACCCAGGATGGGGCTTCTAAGTTATAAAAGAAAGTGCATTTTGATTCAACAGTATTCATAGACAGCTTATCAACATTTCTAATGTATTGGGTGGCCAGTTATGCATATGAGCAGATATGAGAGTTCTTAGCACTGGTCGAAAGGCTAGCAGTTTTGCTATCCTAAATTGTGTGTATATATATGTGTCTCATTAAAATGTGCTTGCTGGAATCCTTATATAATAATAGGGGGTGTCTCCTATTGGAGATGTGGTGTTTAATTTAGTATTTTTTTATATATCCAAGTCAATCAAGTACCAGTATACCGAAATGCTTAGTGAGCCATCTTTCAGTCCAGCTGTTCTATACTACACAGTCTAGAGCAGGGGTAGGCAACCTTGGCTCTTTTATGACTCGTGGACTTCAACTCCCAGAATTCCTGAGCCAGCATGGCTGGGTCAGGAATTCTGGGAGTTGAAATCCACGAATCATAAAAGAGCCAAGGTTGCCTACCCCTGCTCTAGAGGCATCCCAGCTGGTCTAAATAGTTGTGTCATCCCATTCTCTGATCCAGCCTAATGCCATATGCCTTCTGGTAGAGGAAGCCACCTTCTTTCTGCCTTTTAAAAGTGTGTGTCTTCGCAGCCCAGAGTGCTGCGAAGAATGTCTATCCATCCCATTAAGCTCCTTGTGTATAAATCCATTCAAGCACAAGTTTCCCAACAGAGCTAATGGGCTGGTTGGGAAAGAGATGGAAAAGGATTTGTAGTTTTTGTTTGTCCAATACCCATACCAGATTTTACAAAGTTTTTTTTAAAAAACTTCAGAAACATAAAACAAGTAGGAAAAGAAATTGTAAAAGGTTAGAAGTGAAGGACAAGAAAAAGGAAAGAAAAAGAACCAATGAAGCATATTCTGAACTTCTTTGCAGCAGTTGCAAACATAGCAATTATTATCTCCACTCTCCTGCATTGCATATCGTGGTTCTCTTCTTCCCACAGACAAATCTTTTTAATCAATCATCAGTTCACTTTTATCCATTTTCAGCAAAAAGTCCATAAAGGGTTTCCAGTCTTTTATAAAAGTAGTTACAGTTTGATCAAACAAATCAAATTAGAAATTTCTGCAAACTCGGCCACCTTCTCAATCCATTCCTCCATTATGGTGTTTCTGTAGTCTTCCATCTTTATGCTTACAATGGCCTTCTGTAATTACCATATATAAAACCAATTGTCCATGAGCCTTTTCCATAGTGATGTTTTGCTCTCTGATCTAAGTAAATTTTCACTTGTGGACTTGGAAATATAGACACACATTAGATTGTTACCTAGAAGAGTAGCAATCTCTTTTCTAACTTTACCTATTGAATCACATCTGCACCAATAACAATATTTTTTTCAGACTAGCACCATATTTCCTGAATGTGATTTCTATCTATTGCTACTAAATGATTTAGTCTTTTTCTTTTTATAGCATCCCAAGTGCTTACTGTTGTGAAGTTATGCCAATGGGGATTACAGAAATATTCAAGCTCTTATATAACTTTTAAAAGCAGTTCCTAAAGTACCAGCATGAAAGGGATGGAGGAAGATGGATTAAACTTTAAATGGGGTCTTAACAGAAGTAGAATCATTTTAACCATCTACATTATGATACTCCATTTGTTTTCTTACGTTTCAATCTTCTTTTCTTTGTACAATTTTGTTTTGTAGTAGTTCACTTATCAATTATCTTAATATGTAGTTTTCTAAATTTATGATACATTAAGCCGGTATCTTACACTGATCCTTTTGTTTGATACTAGTCTTATGAAAACATGCTTGGCAGTACAAGCACTGATTATTCATTTAAATATTGGTTAGTTTCATTTAGGAAAATAATACTCTTTATAATACAAGGCTACCATCGATCAGGAGAAAAAAAGAAAAATAATTCCAAGAAATTTCATCCTATACTTGATCTGTCATCTAGATGGCAAAAAACAGGGGGAGTAGTTTTTCAATCCCTACCTCCCTCTCATAGCCTCCAGCCTTTAATTTGGAACTTGGTTTTGCTATAGATTTCTCCTAGCTATCAGCTTACTTTATTACTGTTGTCACAATGAAGGACTGACTATATAGCACCTCGTATTGCAATGCCAAAAGCTAAAGAACAATTATCATTTATCTGTGTGATTAAGAAGGCACACTCTTCTAAGCTTTTACAGTTCAACGTACATACATGCTTTTTAAAAGCCAAACATGGCTATTGCATTACACAGCTTCTGTAGCTGATAAACTTCTTTCATGTTTTTCTCGCAATTACTTCAGGATTGTCATAGTAAGGCAGTTACTTTACTTCCATGTACATATCTTGAAATTGAGCGTGTAAGATGTGATAACAACATGGTGATCTTTTCTGGATATCACATCCAGTTACTTTAGCACATACCTTAAAATGGGCCATATACACATCTTGAAATTGACTGTAGCATTGTGTCACCCTGTTATTAATGGCATGGGATATTTAATCAGAAAACTGATACGCACCTGTTTCTTTGATGGCTATGAGTACAATATAGTGCGAGATACAACATTATGCAAGCAAATGTTCACTAGCACTAGAGAGAAACTCACTGTGACTGCCTGACTTCCCAAGTGTTGAGGGAAACCGCTTTCATTCATGAAAGTACACAATGCATTGACCCACTGGAATTCATTCATCTGCTCTAGATAACGGCTAAAACAAGGGTAGCAAAAAACCATATACCTGGAGCAATAAAATTATTTATTAAAATTATAGTTAAAAGTCAATTTTATGATTGCTTCAAAACATAGTGTAAGATTCCAGTAACCATTACAAACAAGACAACCCAGGCCATGTTTGGTCATTGTTTTAAAGATAATTTACTTAGCTAAAAGGAGAAGCAGAATGACCAAGGGCAGGCAAAAAAGCAGCGGGAGCAAGAACAACTTCCAACTACTTGATGGCTTCCCTATTCAGTTTCCTTGTGGGAATCATTGGAAATCTCCCTCCCTCCTCCCTTCCCTTTCCTTCCTAGCAAGCTGGTAGGTAGCTGCTGCTGGGCGAGGAAAGGGAGTGAGGGATTGTGAGACTGGGTAGGGAACTATCGCAGAACATTAAAAATGAAAACCAGGTGACTGCAGCAGTAGCCTAGCAGTGGAGCAGCAGCTAGTTGTACTGAAGCAGTCACAACTTTCCCAAATTTCATTCCCTCAGGAGTCCTGGGTCCCAGATTTTGGATACATTAGCCCGTGTGAGGTCCCTCGGTTCAAAAATGGTTGCCCTATGTTGTACCATTTCATCCAGTTAAAGACTATTACAAGAGTTTTAGTAGTATAAAGATACTTAGCCAGAGATCCAGGATTTGATAGCCCAGTCAGGACAGAACTGCTGAAGGCCTCAAATTGTAAAAGCTATAAAACAGCCACCTTTCTTTTTCTTTATTTACTGATTTCTCCAAGATAGTTGGAGCTATAATAGACAGGTTGGAGAAGGTGCTACAGGATCGCTTTCTTTATAGAAAAGCCTGAAATGTACGGTGTTATGTCCTGGGACTGCTGAATGACTCAGGAGGCTGCAGAAGGCCTGGGCATTCCACATGGTTGCCCGGGACCAGACAGGCTGTCTCCAGCCTTGTGCGCATGCGCAAGGCGGGAGACTAGCCTTGCATTGATTGGTTGATGCTATCCCTTGCAAGGGGCTATAAAAGGCCATGGCGCCATTTTGTCTTCTGTTCTGTTCGTGATCTCAATAAAGACTTGTGTTTGTTACTCCTGCCTCGCCTCGATGTCTCTTCGGCTGAAACAGAACATTGGCAACAAGGATGGGATTCACTGCAAGAAGAAATAGGAGAAGCTAGGCTGACTTACCAAAGGAGGCCTGAAGCGCTGAGAAGTTCGGCGTCCAGTGGAAGCGATTGCCTGCCAGTACGAAGATGCTGGAGGTGAGCTCGGCTTCAAGGGACCCCTTCTCATTCCTTGCAGTGAGAGGCATCGAAGAGATTACAGGCTGTAAATATGTCAAAGCTGGGCCGTTTGTCAGATTTTGACACGTCTCACCCTGAGCGCTGGAGTTCGTACGTGGCTTGGGTGGAGAATTACTTTAGAGTTAATAAGATCCAGGAAGACGGCCTCAAAGCTGCTACATTGCTGTGTGTCTGTGGGCAAGAGACTTTTGACATTGCAGAAAATCTGGTAGCCCCAGCACCATTGGAATCAATTGCATACACCGATTTGAAGAGGATGTTGCGTGGGCATTTCGAACCCAAGCTATCAGTAATTGCTTGGAGGCATGCATTTGAGCAGAGAGATCAAAGGCCTGATGAGTCTGCCGCGGACTTTGTTGCTGCCTTAAGACAAGCAGCTAGGCAGTGTGCTTTCACGGATCTGGAAGAGAGACTCCGGGATTGGTTGGTTTGCGGACTGCAAAGTCGTGAGCTACAACAGAAACTTTTTGCAAAGGAAGATGTATCGTTCCAAGATGCTCTGAGAGAGATTGCAGCTGAAGAAGCAGCAGGCGGCGCTGTGAAGGCCCTGTGGCTCGCCCAGAACCCCCCAGCGGCGGTCTCAATCCATCAAGATGTTGCTCGAGAGGCATCCGAATCGGATCCGAGGAAGAGGTGAACAGGCTTCAACAGGCTGAAGTGAAGAAGCCTCAAGGGCACAGAGAAAGAGCGGCAGCATTCCTTCGGTGTTTCGGCTGTGGAGGACGCCACAAGCGAGCTGATTGCCGGTTTCGCTCCACTACCTGCCAGGCATGTGGCAGGCAAGGCCACATTGCATCCATCTGTTTGGGTCGCCAGAAGGAATGGTCTACAGTAGAATTGCCTCTGAAAGGTACCAAGGTCCGCAGCCAAAATAGGGTGGGGTTCTGCGCGTCCCATAGGGGCATTTTCAAAACTGGGGTTCACAGGCCTTTAAAAAAGAAACTTCACCTTGACGTGAAGTTGCAAGGGGTTCCCTTGTCAATGGAGCTGGACACCGGGTCCGCTCTATCAATCATCTCCTTAGACACCTTTAATAAGGTTTGCCACAGAAGTGGTCTTCGAGTCAAATTCAGGCCTTCAAATTTGATCCTCACTGACTTTCAAAATTCGAGGGTCAGCGTGAAGGGGGAGGCCACAGTCAGAGTGCAGCGTAAGAGTTTTCAAGGACTGCTAGACGTGGTGGTAGTTGGGGGTGATCGCACGAGTCTTATAGGACTCGATTGGTTCGAGGCCCTTGGGATCCAAGTGACTGGGCTGCACAATCTGCAAACGTCAGGCCTTGCAGATGTTTGCAAGGAGTTTGCGGATGTGTTCAGTGCAGAGCTTGGTTTGTACAAGGAGCCTCCCATTGCCTTACGTTTGGACCCAGCCATCACACCCATTAGAATCAAGCCCAGAAGGGTACCTTTTGCCTTGAAAAGCAAAATAGATACAGAGCTGGACAAGCTGATCCAGCAAGGCATTTTAGAGCCTGTGGACTCTAGTCCATGGGAAACCCCTATAGTCACGCCATTGAAAGCCAATGGAGAGGTCCGGATTTGTGCGGACTATAAATGTACACTTAATAGAGCATTGCAGCAGCATGCCTATCCGGTGCCAGTGGTGAGCCACATTCTGGCCTCCCTCAAGGGGGGGACGGATCTTTGCAAAGCTGGATTTGGCTCAGGCCTATCAACAGTTACCTGTTGATGAGGCAACGGCTGCAGCCCAAACAATTGTGATGCACCGGGGAGCCTTTAAGGTAAAAAGGCTGCAGTTTGGGGTTAATGTAGCCCCTGGCATATTCCAAAGTGTGATGGAGCGAACGCTCCGTGGCATTCTGGGGGTCTGTCCCTATTTTGATGACGTCCTCATCGCTGGGGAGTCATCTGTGATCTTAGCTGAAAGGCTGAGAGCTGTTTTGCTGCGTTTCCGCCAAGCAGGGCTGAAGCTGAAGCAAAACAAGTGTAAAATTGGAGTCATCTCCACTGAGTTCTTGGGATTCCGTATCGATGCTGAAGGCATCCATCCTTCGGAATCCAAGCTTCAAGCGATTCAGCAGGCCCCAAGCCCCCAGTCAAAGTGAGCTTCAAGCCTTCCTGGGGCTGTTAAATTTTTACCATTCATTCCTTCCCCACAAGGCTGCAGTGGCTGAGCCGTTACACCGGCTCTTGGACAAACAGGCTCCATGGAAATGGATGGAGGTCCATGAAAGGAGTTTCACAGAGGTCAAGGCCTTGCTCTCTTTAAATGCGGTATTAGCCCATTTTAATGAGCAATTGCCTGTGTGCATAGCCTGTGATGCATCCCCTTATGGGGTTGGGGCTGTACTGAGCCATCTCAAGGCTGACGGGACACAAGTCCCTGTGACCTACTACTCTAGGACTCTCTCATCTGCAGAGCGTAATTATGCACAGATTGATAGTGCAATAGTGGCTGGAATAAAGAAATTCCACGATTTCTTGTATGGCTGCCATTTCACGGTTTACACAGACCATAAACCTTTGCTGGGTTTGTTTACAACAACAAAACAAGCCCCACACATTATATCTCCTAGAATGCTGAGATGGTCAATTTTCTTGTCAGCATATGACTACACCCTGGTTCACAAACCAGGTAAAGAAATGGGCCATGCAGATGGTCTCAGCAGATTACCTCTACAGCAGATAGAGGCAGATCCTGCTCCTGCTCTTCACATTCTTTCCATTCAGGAATTGCCTGAATCTCCCCTCAATGCTAGGGACGTGGCTGCAGAAACTGCCACTGATCACACGCTTACACGCGTGCTGACAAGGGTGTTGTCAGGATGGCCTGACACGTGCCCGGGTGCAGAATTCCAAGTGTTCTGGCAAAGGAAGCACGAGCTTTCTACTTTCAAGGGGTGTCTTCTGTGGGGTAGCTGGGTAGTCATCCCGGCCTCATTGAGGACTAGAGTCTTGCTCTCTGTGCATGAGGGACATCCGGGAATAGTCCAGATGAAGGCACTAGCACATAGCCACCTCTGGTGGCCTGGGCTCAATAAAGAGATTGAGGCCCAGGTGCATGGGTGCCAAGTCCGCCAACAGTCAAGGCCAGAAATGCCCCAGGCCCCTGTACATAGGTGGGAGGAGACACATACACCATGGTCGAGGGTACACATCGACTACGCTGGGCCCTTTCAGGGGCAATTCTTCCTTCTCCTCGTGGACAGCCATTCCAAGTGGCTAGAGGTTGTTCCTGTTTCCTCCACTACTACTTCCAGGACCATCCAGGTGCTAAGAGGAATTTTTGCTTCCCATGGTCTTCCTGATGTCCTTGTCTCAGACAATGGTCCCCAATTTACCTCTTCTGAGTTTCAGGCTTTTCTTCAAGCCAACATGATCCGGCATGCTACGTCTGCTCCGTTTCACCCTGCCACCAACGGTCAGGCTGAACGCATGGTGTGTACCACCAAGGAGGCATTAAAGAGAATCACTCAAGGACCCTGGCATCACAGGTTAGCCGATTTTCTCCTTGCACACCGCACCACACCTTGCACAGCTACAGGAAAGAGCCCAGCTGAACTATGCTGGGGTTGCAGACTCATCATGAAACTGGACAGGTTGCATCCAGACTGGGTGGCTTCACAGGTGTGTCACAGCCACGGGCACCTAGGACACTCCAAGTGGGTGATCCGGTATGGGCCAGAAACTATGGACCTGGACATCTCTGGGTGACAGCAGTGGTATGCAAGGTCTCTGGGCCACTGTCATACGAAGTGGCCTTGGATGATGGTCGTGTGATCAGACGTCACATTGACCAACTGCGCTGGAGGTTGTCCAGCCACTCTTCCGCCCCTGGCTCTGCTCTGGGGGGGGGGAGGGCCACAATTACGATTGTGGACCACAGTCTCTCCACCAAGGTGGACCTTCAAATGTTCCTGCACATGTTCCTGGAGGGGGTTTTGCCATGGAGGCGGCTCCTGACTCTGGCACAGGCACCGGGTCATTGGGACATGGCAGTCAATCAGTTCCTCAGGCTACTCCAGCTGCTGGTCTTGGGCTCAAAGGGCAGTGTTCCCAAGAGGGGTCCATTGTGGATTTGGGGAATTCCACCCCACCACTGGACTTGGGGAACTCCACCCCACCAAGGAACTCTGGTTTGGGTTTAGCAGATCCAGCCAGTCAGCAGTCTGGAGGGTTGCCTGGGTCTTGGGGGCATCAAAGTCCTGGCTTGCCTAGCCCAACAGGCGAGGTGGCACGCCAGGCACCAACGCTGGCTCCAAGAAGGTCAGAGAGGGCTAAAGGTCCACCCAAGCATCTAAAGGACTATGTGAAGTTCCTGTCAAGTATTAGGGAGGCTTACTAGTTCTCTAGAACTCTGGACACTCATAGCAGGGTGTTCTATTGATAACCTAAAACAATTTGAGGTATAAGGGTCTGCCTGTGTGCAGGCATAATTCTGTTAGAATTAATAACATGATAATTGAACAAAAACATGTATATGTAGGTTGCTTTAAAACTATAAGTATTCACTTATTGTTTTATCCAAGGGGGGAGGGGTGTTGTGTCCTGGGACTGCTGAATGACTCAGCAGGCTCAGGAGGCTGCAGAAGGCCCGGGCAATCCACATGGTTGCCCGGGACCAGACAGGCTGTCTCCAGCTTTGTGCGCATGCGCAAGGCGGGAGACTAGCCTTGCATTGATTGGTTGATGCTGTCCCTTGCAAGGGGCTATAAAAGGCCATGGCGCCATTTTGTCTTCTGTTCGTGATCTCAATTAAGACTTGTGTTTGTTACTCCTGCCTCGCCTCGATGTCTCTTCGGCTGAAACAGAACAGTTGGAGCTATAATAGATAGGTTGGAGAAGGTGGTACAGGATCGCTTTCTTTATAGAAAAGCCTGAAATGTACTTAATAAGTTTAGTATGGCTCCCTAGTTTACAGATAGTCCTTGACTTACAACTACAATTGAGCCCAAAATTTATGTTGCAAAGTGAGAGTTTTGTTGAGTTTTGCCCCATTTTACGACTTTTCTTGCCACAGTTGTTAAGTGAATCATCGCAGTTGTTAAGTTAGTAATACGATTAAGTGAATCTGGCTTCCCCATTGACTTTGCTTTCCAGAAGGTCACAATAGCTGATCACCCCCAAGACACTGCAACCATCATAAATCTGAGTCAGTTGCCAAGCATCCAAATTTTGATCACGTGACCAAGGGGATGCTGCAGTGGTCATAATTGTGAAAAACTGTCATAAGTCACTTTTTTCAGTACTGTTGTAATTTCAAACTGTTACTAAATGAACTGTTGTAAGTCAAGGAGATGGTACATGGTAGGTACCAGGCAGAGGGTCCAGTCCAGAAAGTCTGACGATTCTGATGCCTTTGTAGAGTTACAGTTTAGTGATATTGCATTCTTGAAAACCATTAGATGAGACTACAAAAACCATTGTAACTTTGGTTCATGTAACTTGTTCATTCACCTTTACCCCAGCTGTTTCTAAAAAGTGATAGAAAATACCATATAAGTCACTAAATATTGTCCACATTAACTCCTTGCTAAATTATCTCTAGATCTAAATTTAGTCATAACTATTTGATTCCATTATCTTTTATTTTGACATTTTCAAGTTTTCATACGTGATGGTGGCTTTCTCTCTCTCTCTCTCTCTCTCTCTCGCTCTCTCTCTTTTCTTTTTTTTACTACTGCCCCACTTTTAAAGTTTTATGCCACTTCAGTAACAGATTATCGTGAGACTTGACCACAGCCATTCCTACCTTCTGAAGGAACTGGTGCCTTTTTCAGTTTTATTCATTGTTAAAGATTTCCCCAAATATGGAACGGTGTCTTAGACAGTACGGGTCTTAGTGAATAGTAGGCAGCAGTCTATTTTTGCTTTGAAATCAGTATATGCTTTGGCAGTGTGAATGAAGATTATCAAAAGCAACATAGTTTATTGCCATCCGGTTTCATGGACACTGGCTGTGAACGTCCATGAATGGGAGCTGGAAAATTTGCATTGCTAATACTTGCTTGAAGAGCATAAAACTGAGTCCATCCTTGCACACCATTCAGTCAAGAGGCTCGTTCATGACTGATTTTTTTCCCCTCCGCAATAGTAGTCATTTTTAGAATGGCAGCACCTTTAACAGGATCTTTAAACATCTAAACAATAGAGATAAAAAAGTTTCTCTAGATTTTTTTTTAAGCAAGGTTAAAAAGCTATACTCCCTCAACTCCACCGATTTGTTGCCACAGGACAAACAGTGCAGCCTTGGAAAGCTTTTTTTTTTTTTTTTTTTTTTTTTTTACTGTTTTGAACAGCCTGCGAATTGAAGGAAATGCTTCTTAAACCTGAATAATTGCTGAGCTGAATATAAAGGTGCACGCAAGTTGCTACTTCAGATGAAACCCAGGTGATTAAATGCTTCACAAGAGAAATAGAGGTGGTGGTAGTGGCAATGGTAGTCTCACCCGAAGATCTTCTTGACCCCTTAATTTTTTTCTGCATGAGAAATGTTTTATATGGCCTATTTATTCTGTCATTGCACTCCTGTCCCCATTGTGTAAAGTGATGCAGAGCTCATCCTGCAGAATTGATTCTCAGTGTCTGGGTGGCAGATTTCTAGACTGCAGGCTAGATGGTGCCACTATATCCAATCTTTGGCGCCTCCTATTCTACCCTAAAGGCATGGTATATAGGAGATGATTGAAAGAATATCTTATCTCCAAGTAGAAGGAAGTATTCATGTAGAGTAAGGGGGGGGGGAGTAGCTTTCTTCCCAAAGGTTCTTTCCCTCTGAAAGCACAAAGCAGTTACAGGGGAAAATGCAGAAGATGAACAGTAATAATTCCTGGTTGCTTCCTGCACAGAAGAACTGCATCTTCCATGCAGATGAGGACTGCAAGGTTGTACTTCCTCCATCCTGAAGCCATGCTGTCTGATATTACCAATCCTCTCTGCATGCTTTTTGCAACACTGGATTTCCCAGTCACCCACCACCACACACAACACACATGCACACACACATTGCAAAAAAGACACATTGCTAATGTCATAGTATCTGGGAAAGCTTAGAAGTATTGCTAATCTCTTGTTTCTTTTGTTTTATCTTCCACTGTCTAAAGGTTTCATTTTGGTTTTCTCTCTTCCTCTCAACAATGCTGAAGTAAAAGCATTTGTATACATGTTTCCAAATTTCATTAGTATAGACGCAATGTTTTAAAGTGTGAAAAGCTAAGCTATGTAATGAAATGGTTCAGTGTATCAGTATGGGTGAATATCACAGATGCCTTTGTGTTCGTTCTCTGGTGCCACCTAATAGCTCTCAACAGATGACAACAATTAGCTGGTTTCTTTAGGCTCCAAAGCTAAGCAAGCACTAGAGGCACAAAACTAGTCCCATAAGTGCTTTTCAGTTTCCATGTTGTACTACCATTTCTAATAATTAAAAACAATTTCCTTGGATTTCAGCTGCAAGCTAGCAGGCATCCTCTTGTGTCTAGCCAATTCAGCTTCAGAGTCTGCCCATTCTTGGCCGAAACGAATATACATAATCTCTTCCCGTTACATGATAATGAATAAAGAAGCTGCTATCCTGTGATAAGGCTTTAGTCTCCTATTAACCAAGTATCTTTCTGTCTGTTTGGATGACCAAAGGAAAAAGTTAAGGAACAAATGCCAAAGAGTTTGTTATTGAATCTGAAGTGGTTCATTGTTGACATTTAGATGCTCATTTGCCTTTTTTCCTGCCATTTATCTCCCATTGATCTTGTATACCAGATGGAAAATACTTTGCATCAATAGTTGTCAGTGAAGTAGAGCTTCTGCCCTTCCATCCAGCATTATCAATGATAATGGATACGGTTATTTTTCTTTTTCTTTTTAAAACTCTGTAATCCCTTGGTTCAAGATGGAGTCAGGGCGACTGAATGGAGCTGAGCATTTACTGGCCAGCTGCCCTTCCTGACGCCTATGCAGACTTCACAGCTGATATTTTCTCTTTGCACCCTGATCTGTCGCTGCCTGTCAACCTTCCGAGTGGGAGGCAAGCATTTTCACCTCTACGCCACTGCACTGCTTAATGGTGGATACGGTTATAATTTAGCAAAATCCTGAGGACCCTTTTGTTCTGTAAAAAAGGAAAAGTGGTTATAGTCATAATGTCAGGCTTGGTATCTGAACATTATTCAGCAACTTTACTTCAATTCTTCACTATTCAGAGGTGGTTTTCAAGAATGTTACAACTCAACATAAAAATGTTCTTTGACACTATTTTTGGAAATAAAGCCAGCAGCATTCACTGCTATTCTAGAAGTTTAGCTGCTTTTGCAGGTGTTGTTTGTGGTCTTACTAAAGTTTGCAATGTTTAAGCTAAGGATACAAGATAAATCTGTATCAGTTAATATTTACAACTGTGTTTCCCTGGTCTTTTTTTTTTTTTTTTGCCTCCAAAAGAGGCACCAAGTCTTATTTTTTTGGGGGGGTCTTTTCCACTAACCTCACGGTGATGGCACCGACAGCCCCGCCCAACCGGCCCACTTCTACTGCGGCTGAAGGAGCAGCTTCATTCTGCAGCTGAGAATGGAGCTCTGGCCTGCATTTTGCCGTCAGAGGCCTTGACTGCGAAATGCAGGCCAAGCTTCATACTCAGCTGCAGGATGAAGCTGCTCTTTCCGGCGAGGCAAGTGTCGGTCCATGGGAGGCCTGGCTGCAATGGTAAGCTCCACACCCCCACCCTCACTTGATATTTAGGCGTGTGCCTCGCCCCAAAACTAGGGCTTATTTTTTGGGTAGGGCTTATATTAGGCTCACCCCCAAAAATCAAGCTAAGGCTTATTTTAGGGGTATGTCTTAATTTCGGGGAAACACGGTATATAGGAATAAGATTCATTAAGTGTATCATTTTGGATGTGTGGATGACCTAAACTTCATTTAATTAGTTGTTTAGTAGTTAGACACATATTATCCTTAAACAGGGATTGGTTCAATAAGAAAGCCACAAAACCTGTCTTTCTAATATTTGAGGATGCTTCACATTGAGTAAGTAAAGCACTTTTAGGTGTTCAATTGGCTATGGATGAGGAACGATTTGAAGGCCTGATTAACTTCTGTGATGAGTTACAAGGGATTGCAGCCTTTTCCAAACTATGTATACTTGCCAACAATTTTTAAAAAAGAGATTATTCTATTACATCCATCTTGCCTTTAAGTGGCATGACTGCATCTTTTCAGAAATTAGATTTACTATGCCATTAAATAACACAAAGAGGCTTTCATGCTTCTTTCTTTACTATGTGTAGTTCTGTAGTGTTTCTTACTAGGCCACCAAGATGTATAATAAATGTGTTCTTAAGCATCTTAAAAAAATAGAAACATTCAAAACAATTACAATATTAATTATCTTTTAATTTCATTTTGCCCCTTTTGTCATTTTCTATCTCTGTTCCCTGTAAGAGTGTATTTAATTTTATCCATTTATCACTTTGTCTTTTGCCACTGGGAAAAATAGATGGTGCAGACTTTTATACTTTTAAGACAATATGCTTTAGGTCCATTAATCCAGAATGGATTGTCTTGATTCAGGGTCTTCTTCTTTGTTTGCAGCTGGACAGCTAGCCGGCAACTCTTCTGTAGAGATGTATCGTCAAGTGCTATTGTCTGGTTGCCGCTGTGTTGAGCTGGACTGCTGGAAAGGCCGAACTGCTGAAGAGGAGCCGGTCATTACACATGGATTCACCATGACAACGGAAATATCCTTTAAGGTACATTTGAGAATATCCCTGGTGTTGCAATGTAAAAACATAATACAAAATAGAATATTTATGCACATGTGTACATGCACACATAAAATGCCTACAGGTGACTATAGAATGTCTCCAGAAAAACAAATAATGCATAGGTTAGAAATTCAATTCAATAGAGAAAGGTAAAAAAAAAAAAAAAAAAAAGCAGGAATTTCAATTATCAGGCCATTTCTTAAGAGGCTGTGTGACTCCAGTACAAATGGATTGCTTTCAAAATGTAGATAGCTGTTGTATTCACACTCCTATGCACTCAAAGCATTTTTCCCCCAAATTATTTCTGGAGTGTTGCCCAGCCAATGTGCATTATTTAACTTTTATAATAATGAGGTTGCATATAAACTTGCAGAAAATGACAGGAAGATAAAAGAATGATTATCTTAATTATATTCTATATTCTTAATATTTTGCTCCATTATACTTAACATTAAGGAATGATTATCTATATAAGATGCTAACTAACTCACTGGTTTCTGAGTAAGACCAGTTAATCTCAGCCTTGTGCTTATTTGGATAAAAAAAATAAAGCACTTTTTCAGTAGTGAAAGGAACTTTTGCAGATCATCTGGCAGTGCTGTAATGGTAAATTTTGAAATCTTCAGGGACTATAGACCAGAATAAGAAGTAAAGCAATCCTTGAAAGCAGCAGTGGAAAACTCCTTTCGTATTTTTGTTGAGAAAATTGCATGGATGCATCCATGACGACACCAGGCATCTAACTCAACTCCAAGGACTTTAAGCCTATCTTTGTTAAACAAAGCATTTTTATATCACACTCAATTGTCTACATGCATGTAGAATAGCTTATGTCTCTATACTTGCAAATAACTATAAATAAATCTACATGTTGATCAAATTAACTCCTTTATAATGAAATGCATGATTCTTATGACGCAATAAAATTTTCGTTTCACACACTTCCAGGAGACATAAAATGATGTAGACAGAACTTTACAGCATAAAGTATTCTAGGTGTGAATCTCATGAATTCTCTGTTTTGTTGCATAGGATCCCCAGATCTTCTTGGAGAGGGATAGATCCCAAAGTGAAAAAAAGGAAATTACTGCCCAGTATTGGATAGAATGATAAATGGGAGTTTGAGGTTACTGTAGAATGCCAGTTTTAATTAACTAGTAATGGTACAAACAGAAGTAGCTATTTCAGCTGAAACATTTCATTAATAAACTGTTTACAAAACTTATTTGGCTTCAGCATTTTTAAGGAGACGAAAAACAATATTTTCAATCAATTCAATAACAGGTATACAATTCTCACAAAACTGATAATACATGAATATATAGGCAAAGATGGACTGTTTAGGCTAGTTTTGAAACAGGTCATGATCTCTCTGGGCCTTTTAAGATTTTATTCAGCCTGGCACTTTTCTCCAGACAGAGATAGCAGCAGAATAGTTACAGTATATTTAAAAGTTATTTACTAAGGGAGATAACAATGATCATCATAGTTGCCTGTATCTGCAGATGTGTTACAGAGGTCATTCGTGTGCATGTCATCTTTCTGTGTCTGTTAAAAAACACATTTATTCAGGGGTATGAGGAAAGTAAAACATGAATTCTGGTATTGGGAGTACAGTAAAATAAGTTTGATTTCATATCAGTAACAAAATAGCTAAGTTAATAATTTAATGGGCAGATTTCAGGTATTTTTGGTGTATTTTGGATTACTTTTTCCCCCATCTCAGTCTTTGCAAAAGTATCCTGGTATCATTACTCGCTGATGTTAACTGAAGCTAGATATTCCTTAAAAAGCAAAATATTTTAATCTTTATCATTTAAAGCAATGAGATAGAGGCAGTTACAGGAAAACATATGGCTAATTATCCCATAATGTATATTATCGCTGTTTGTCAGACTTCCTTTGTTCTAATTTCAGTTGATCTTCTTTCCTTCAGTTGACCTTTTACACACACACACACACACACACACACACACACACAGAGTGCTTTGTATGTGTGTGTGTATGGTATCGTTAATATTGAATCTATCTAAAACCTAAAACTGCTTTTTCAAACATCTCTCTCTCTGTCTCTGTCTCTCTCTCTCTGTCTCTCTCTCTCTCTCTCACACACACACACACACACACAGCTGTCTGTATGTAATTCATGAGATGATTTAGCTTGCAGATTTTACATAGCAATGGTTTGTGGAATTTTGATTAATAACAGAAAATATACTTTGAAGGTACATTCTCTTCAGACAATGCCTCAGAATTCAGGACATCGTGTTTGAAATCCCTTTTACCCCTTTACTAACTGCTATCTGTAATTCTTCGTCCTTTTTTCTTCAGCGCAATTTGTAACTGTCTATAAAAATGTGCCCTTCTCTCCATTCTTTTCTGCTTTCTACCAATAAGCAGTGGTGGGATTCAGCCAGTTCGCACCACTTTGGCAGAACCGGTAGCTACTTTTTTGTTGCCCAGGCCCAGAATGGACTTCCGGAAGTGGCATCCACACAGAGAACTGGTTGTTCACATATCTGAATCCCATCACTGCCAATTAGTAATGATTTCGTGTCATCATCGCCCATTCCTATGTACCTGGGATAATAATGGTGTATTTTGTAGATGTTATTTGTTATTATTTCTGCTGAATAGAGCTAGGAGCCTTCTATCCCATGTAATAGGTCATACACTGTAATTTTATCAAGTAACATATATTTTACCTCGAACGGTGGATTTAAGTTTGAAAAATATATAGACAAATCTTTTGATCCTGAATATACATATAAATATATATAATAAATATATATAAATTTAAAACTGTAGCCTATCGCTATTTAATAAACAAGTGCCAGGATTTCATTATTCAGTATGCTTCTTTGTTATAAATATTTCCCTGCTTATGTATTTATAACTTATCAGTTATTTATTGTGTACTGCTTTGTCTTCCCTTTAAAAGTTTTATTATTTATTTCTTATATCTCTGGATTCTTAGTTATTTTCAGCGCTCCTTCAATTGTCTCTTCATAAGATCATAATGTTTCTCTTTAGGGAAAGTATATGAGTACCCCTGAGTAATATTAATAAAGATAAATTTGCTAGCCTTTTAAAAACCTTGACAAAATTAAATATGCCCAATACATTTTGATACTCTTCCTCCTCAGGGACAGTGAAATACAGTATTGTGCAAAAGTATTAGGCAGTTGTGCAAAAATGCTGTAAATTAAAAATGTTCTCAGAAATAGAAGTGTTGATAATTTATTTTTTATCAATTAATATAAGGGAATATTAATGAAGAGAAGAGACATTCAAACCAAATTAATACTTGGTGTGACCACCCTTTGCCTTCAAAATAGTATCAATTCTTATGCTTGCACAAAGTCAGGGGTTTCGTAGGATTAGATTCAGGTGTGTGATTAACCAATTATACCAAGCAGGTGCTAATGATCATCAATTTCATATGTAATTTGAAACACAGTCATTAACCAAAACAGAAACAGTTCTGTAGGAGGCTTAAAACTAGGTGAGGAACAGCCAAACTCTGCTACTAAGTTGAGGTTGTAGAAGACCATTTCATGTCACCATGGCAAAACTGAGCACAGGAACAAGACAAAAGGTAGGTATACTACTGCATCAGCAAAGTCTCTCCCAGGCAAAGATTTCAAAGTAGACTGGGGTTTCAAGATGTGCTGTTCAAGCTCTTTTGAAGAAGCACAATGAAATGGGCAACATTGGAGACTATAGATGCAGTGGTCAGCCAAGGAAGCTTAATGTAACAGATGAAACACATAATGCTTACTTCCCTTTGATTTCGGAAGGTGTCCAGTGCCATCAGCACAGAACTGATGGAAACCCATGGGACCCAGGTACACCCATCTACTGTCCGGAGAGGTCTGGCCAGAAGCAGTCTTCATGGCAAAATTGTTGCCAAAAAGCCATATCTCTGACATGGAAACAAGGCTAAGAGACTCAACTATGCACAAAAGCACAGGAAGTGGGGTGCAGGAAAATGGCAGCAGGTGCTCTGGACTGATGAGTCAAAATCTGAAAACATTTGGCTGTACCAGAAGGCAGGTTGTTTTCCGAAGGGCTGGAGAGCAGCACAATAATGAGGGTCTGCAGGCAACAGTGAAACATGGTGGAGGTTTCTTGCAAGTTTGGGGTTGCATTTCTGCAAATGGAGTTAAGAGATTTGGTCAGGATCAATGCTGTCCTCAACGCTGAGTAATACAGGCAGATACTTATCCATCATGCCATACCATTAGGGAGGTGTGTGATTGGCCCCAAATGTATTCTGCAGCAGGACAATGGCCGCAAACATGCAAATATTTGGAACAACCTTGAAGGAACAACCTTGCCCAGTTCCTTCAAAAACTGTGTGCAAGTGTACCTAGAAGAACTGATGCTATTTTGAAGACAAAGGGTCATCACACCAAATATTAATTTGATGTGGATTTCTCTTCTGTTCATTTACTTTCCATTTTCTTAATTGATAAAAATAAATTATTAACTTTTCTATTTCTGAAAGCATTCTTAATTTATAGCCTTTTTGCACAACAGCCTAACACTTTTGCACAGTACTTATATCAGAAAAAGTAGTAGAAGGTTAACATAGGATACTAAGTTGAAAGCATCAATATATATAGGGAGGAATGTCTATCACAATGAGTGCAGTAAATTAATTGTTCATGACAATAGTCCCTAGAACTTGTGCATTCCTTTCTCCCTTCTTTTCTTCTAATGTGGCTGGGAGGAGAATTTGATTAGGGCTCTGTTTCACTAATAAACCTTGGATTGCCCTTCACACATTGCACTAAGCAATGTGGGTTTATTGGATTTTGGTTGGAGAAATGCTAAAATGTGGACATAGTTTGCTTCTGGAGTGGCTGCAGGTCTGTTTGATGTTTCTGTAAACTGCATCTGTCCTGGCAACTGAAATAATATTTCCTTATAAAAGGGAAAAAGGCAAAACCCACATGGATAGAGAAGAGATAGATCAAGAATGAATGGCTACTGAATAAATGTGATTGAGGTGCTTTGGACACAATGAATGAAGTTTGAAGCACAAAATCAATATATGAATAGGTCAAGAAGAGGAAAATCAAAAAAGAAAAGTCATGGTTGGATAGAATTGTGAGACGTTCTTTGAAGGAAGATCTTGGAAGAACTAAAGACAATGTATGAATCAGCGAATGGATATGTTAGAAGACAAAAATGTTTTTAAAGGGGGGAAAAAGATAACAGTATGATGATTAATGTTAGTACAAACTAGTTTTAATTTTAACTGTAGATCCTTTTTTTTTTTTGGCTTTCTATTTCTTATCTTGTGCAGAACTCTGCATAGCATTGCTTTCCTCAAAAGGAAATAGTGTGATAGATAGATAGGTATGTGCATCTTGATGTTACCATAAACTGTACAAACATAGGGAGAATGGGAAAGGAGTCACATGACATAGTCTAAAGCTTACCCATAAACGTAGTAATTATTAGGGCCATGCAAATGATTTTATTATTAATCAACCTTTTTCTTAATCGGGCTATTATAGAATACAAGAGTAACTCTCTTACATGGTATCCTTTGATTGTAATGAAGCATTCTAGTTCCAATCTATACATGCTTAAGTAGGGATTATATTCCATACAATTCAGTAAGATTTACCTCTGACCTTTTTAGGATTGCAGTTTTGCTATGCTATAGTTCATCTAAATTTTCTGTTGTTTCACCTCATTTTTGGTGATTTAATTAATTTTCTTTTTACTGTATTACCACTCTCAAGTTTTTATCATTCATTCTAAATAATACTATTTCCTATAGGTGTGTCCAGTATATGTATATGCATACTTACATACATATAGTAAAAGGTACATATGTACTGTATATAGGTATCGGTAGTGAGAGAAAGAAACAGTTTTTGAAATAATAAAACCTTTCAAATAGTCCTGGATCCTAGAAGCATGCATTTTTATTCTTGAAAATGTATTCTTTAACTTGATTGTTGGAAGACAAATACAGTAATTTTACAAACAAAATATTTAGATTTTTTTTTTTTTGCAACCTTTAAATTGAAAGCAGCAGTCAATGTATAGTTAACGACCACTTGCTCAGCGACTGTTCGAAGTTGCAATGATGCTACATGAGTGATACTTATAATCAGTCCTCAAAGTTCTGGCCATTGCATCACCCCTGTTGTCACATGATTGTGAATTGGGCACTTGACAACCAACTCACGATTTTGATGGTTGCATTATCCTGCTAATCAGCATTTGCAACCTTTCCTGCTGGTTTTTCCACAAGCAAAGTCTGCAGGGAAGCCTACAGAGAAGGGTGCAAGCTGTTCCCACCACTTATTCTCCCATAGCACCCCCTGCCCAGCAGTGATACTGCAGCAACTCTTCCCCAACCTGCATGTAGTCAGGTGATGTCTTAGCATTCCCTCCTGAGCCCTCATGCACTCACAGTGTCACAGAAACCTTTCTCTGCCAACACACACTCACTGCAACACACACACACACATACACACACATTGGTTCACTCTGTAGTACAGTACATACCCACCATCCAGCCTGCTTGTGAGCTGCCCGGGACTTGCAAATTCTAGGCAATTTTCCCATTGACTTTGTGGGAAGCCAGAAGGAAGTCACAAGTCGTAGCCATGTGAAGTTCTTCCTTAACTCCCTGGGAATTTGACTTAACAACAGCAGTGGGAATTTCGGGGATTGCTATCACTAAGCAATGCAGTTCCACAACAATATGGTTTACAACCACACCACCTAGCGATGGAAATCCCAGTCCCAATTACCTTTGTTAACCAAGAAATCCCAATAGCATTATGAGGTATAACCCTGGATAAACATGATTTCCATCAGATATTATTGGCAAGGCTAAAGTTATGTAGCATCAGCCTATATACCTAAATTATTCAAATGACTCGTGTAAACTATACTGAAGCGTCCTATTATAGACCTGGATCACATAAGCATATCTGTTTTTCTCAGGGAGAAATTTGCCTTTAAGAAGCAGCAGGAAGGACAGTCCTTATTACATGAAAGAATAGTGCTTGCAAGCTCTGCGGTGTATTATTGGATATGAATCCTGTGTGAGTGGTAGGATTTAAATATTCACTTGTACACACATTTTTGGAACAATCAGCATTCTTGGCAGAAAATTAGGTTGCTAGTGATCTGAAGGAAGTGATTTGTCCATCATTATAATAGATGTACCATCTGAGCCAGTCATCAACTAGACACATGAGGAAACCTGGATGCACAGACTATACACAAACTTAAATATGAGACAGCCTCAACCAGAAGAATATAATTGACATTACTTATTTAAATAATTCAGTGCTAAATCATAAGTCCCAAGTTGATTACCATATCCAATTTCAACATCTGAGGAAGCAATGTTTTGCTCCTAACTTTTATATTACTGTCTCATTAATTGCATATATTGTTTATGATGATTGTCTGCTATTAATGGATTTGCATTTCTGACTGCCAAAACAGACTGTGTATAAATATACTACAGATAGTAACAGAAACCTGTACTTCATTTTTCTAAGATCAAGTGAGTGGTGAATAGAAAGAGACCACAGTTACAACATGCCCTGATTCAGAACACTCTTTTCATGAAGTTACCATCTTTTTTTGATTTTCTACTGAAACAGCTGTAGCTTCTTATTTGTTCCCCATTATTGCTAGATTGATCTGTGAATTGGCTGATGGTCATTGTGTTGCTTGGATTATTGTTAAATTAATTGTGGTTGGTTTTGTTTGTTATTCCTTGCGATCTTGCCAAAGGTTTGTGGAATATGCAGATAATAAAAAAGTAGAACTTGATGGGAAGGACATTTTCTGCCATGTACATTACACGTCTGCACTGCTGCTCCAGTATGTGGAGCCACTTCATCTTTGAGCTCTCCAGTGAAATAGACAAAGAAGTGAGGCCCAGCAGAGCAATGCCCCCTGTTGAAGCTTGGATGGATTCCTTGCTTTACCCAGCAGCTTTCCTTCAACAGAAATCTCTTTCGCCTGCCATCCACATGTAGAAATGAAACAAAAGTCAGAAAAGTGGCATCTAGAAACCAAGCATTCCTTGGATGCAATTGTTATGTAGACTTCTTTCTTGGCATTGTATAATCAAGAGAGAGGGTGTTTTAATTTAGTAATTGGCCATTTTTAAACATATATTTTAATCTCAGAATGCTTCTGAAAATGCTAGTGTTAGAGAGTCGTGCACATCCCACACATGAATTGGAGATTTTGTTCCTCTCTAAAAAAATTTTTTTTAAAATTTTACTTCTTTCACTGGAAATGATGAAGAATGTCAGGATATTTTGACTTAAACTTATTGTGCCTTTAATACCGCATGCATGAATGTCTCTTTCAAAATAAGGCTGCCACTTTGCTATTCAACTTGACATTTCCTGATTTAGTAGGAGCAAACTAAAAGAGAAGTAATCTGCTAGTAGGCAGGGAAAACAATTTTGAGGTACCGGTGTCTGAGGTCAGAGCCATTAATCAGCACTCTTCTTGGTGGCCCATGTAATAGCTTGCTTTGACTCATTTTTCTGACAAGTAGATGTAACATGTGCAGAGGCACAAACCTAGTGCAAAATTTAAGTTATGTAATTTGATTTTTTTTTAATTCTTTTTTTATTTCATAACTGTAGCACTTGATAATAAACATGTTACCCCCTGAACCTTTCTTTGTAAAACAGATTTGTGTTTGATCTAGATTAGCTTGTTTAATATTGTCAAATCCATTTTTCAGTAAAAAGGTGAATATTGTGTACTTTAGCTTTTCCAGAAAGGTTCATAGAAGCCTCACAATTAGTAGAAGCCTTTTACATCTATTTGCTCTTTCTTAACTGATGGTTAGCTATGTTAAAAGCATCTGCTGCAAAATTTACATGCTATTGATTTTCCTTATTATATGTATACATTCTCTTTACATTGCACGGCAAAATTATAATGAAGGCATTTTAGTTTAAATTTTTAGTGCATTTGTTAAAATTACTGAATTGGTTAAAAGGAATTAGCAGCAGTCACCAATTAAAAGCTCTTCAGACAAATAATACCAGATGAGAAATGAAAGCCAAACTTTTTGTTGTTTTGTGAAGTGTTGTGTTGTTTCGGTGTCTGTGATCTGGAGGAACAGAATTTCTGCTTATAGAATGTATATATAGGTACATACATCCCTTTTTTTCTTAAAAAATTCTCTAGGGTAAATTAAAAACCTCCTCTGTTCTCTCCTCTTAGGCAGTTAGTGGATAAGTAATTATCTGAATACATTTAATAAAGCAAGCTTCATCATTATTGTTTTCCTATGCTGTGTAATTATGTTGAATTATATGATATATTTTTATTAACTAAATATTTAGATTTCTATGCTGCCTTTTAGCCAAGGCAATTTGTAACTAATTTTAAAAGCCATGGTAAGGTAAACATGGTGAATGTATAAATCTTCATATCTTTGCTGAGCTATATAATTTTTCATCACAATTATCACTATGTAAGAAAATGTGTACTTCAGTGGATATATCAATAGTCCTATAACTTTATAACAAGCTGCAGTCTGTCCGCAGTCCTGCATCAAAGACACCCCTTGGGAAGGAAAAAGCAGGTTTTTTTATAGGAATAGTTTAAGCCACTTAGATGAAACATTTAAAAAAAACCACAGGCAACCTTAACCTAAATCAGCTTGTACAGAAGCAGTCTCCGTTTTCAGCTAAATCCTACTGTTTTTTCACACATTCTATTTGTTCCCTCACCAAGTAAATCCACGTGGGGGGGAGGGGTGACAGGGAGGATTCTTAGTCATTGAAAAGCTTTCCCATACATTTTTCCCCCCATGTATTTAAGCATCACATAGCAGGTTAAGCAAAATCACTGTGTGAGGTTATATCAGATTAACTAACAACCCTATAAATTTTTCAAGCATGTTTCTGGCTGCGGTGGGTGATAAGAATGGCTTCAGGTTGGAATAAACAAAAACTAATCAGGGTTAGAAGTATCTTAAAAAGATCCCCCTTGTGCTACACCAGATTTTGTTGTTGTCCTGGCCCATTGAGTACACCACTAAGTAGATTCATACATATACTACCAACTATAGTGTATGGGTGTATGCAGTGTGCTAAGCCAAAATGAAACAAATTGCAGTTTAACATGCATTACTTTTCTTTTGTTCTGTCAGATACTCAAGGCTTTATTAAACTCAGACTTACGTCTAAAGAGTGGCAATTTAAAAAATTGAAAAGAAGTCTTTCTTTAAATACAATAAAGGTTACCTGGCAATACATAACTATTTTATTACACAAAAGAATCTCTAAAAGTGAAGCTTTAGGAAAACTGTGGTGAGCCCTGTGGACACACATTTCCAAATACAAACTACTGTTTATTCTCCCACATGCCAACAGCATTTTACTGGGCTTGACGATTAGGAGGCCAGTCACACTGAGATAAACCTAATGGTGCTGGAACTGCCTTGTTCTTTTAAGAATTAAAAAATCTTGAGTGTGGGTCAGAGAAACTTTCAAAACTCTTTATGCTTGCCTGTTAAATAATTTCTTTTCTCAAGGGAAAATGTGTTCTTTGTTTCTCCCTTTCTAGGAAGTCATAGAAGCTATTGCTGAATGTGCATTTAAGACATCTCCTTTCCCTATACTCCTGTCTTTTGAGAATCATGTGGATTCGTAAGTAATTTAATTTTTTGTAGAAATGTTTTCAGTCAGCTATGTCCAGTTTCCTATATTGATGATTTCTACTCATGAAGCAGAAAGTGTTTTTTTTTTTGCTTTCTCCCCTTCATATGTGCCAAGCACCAACTTTCTAGAAAGTCTTTGGGGAGTCCCACCCTATATTAGGTGATGGTTGCTGCTAGCAGTTTCTCTGCATGTCAATTGTTGGTATGGTTTTTAGCATGGGCCTATTTCCCCCCATTTAATTCTTTCTACTTTGTACTATTTGTAAGATACTTAAAATCATTTTGGAACTGAGCAGCATGAAAGTGCAGTAGCAAATTGCTTAATGTATTGGGGGAGGGAGTGGGGGCGGAATCAGATTTGCCAAAGGGAGAAGGAAGAATCTGGTTTCCCAGTGCTGGCAACAGAATAGTAATAGAATGCCAACTTCCAGCAAGATGCACTAGAAAGATGCATCAATAATATTTGAGTGTTGTAGATTTTTGCTACAGGTAAAAACAAACCTGTTAAAATGTGGTGCAGCTCTTTTTCATGAACGTTTCTTATCCTCCCAGGCATTTACTTGTGAAGGGAGACACCCCAGTTAAACTAAGTTACTAGTTTTTTCAGAGCTTTTGTGGTAACTGTAAATCTAAAACTACAATCTTTTACTGGGTGAAATAGTGCATGGTAGGGCAATGGGTTTTAAATCACAGTACCTCAAATGGGCTAACGTACAGAATATGTCCAAAATCCAGAATCTATGACTTCCAAGGGAATGAAATTTGAGAAAGTTGTGATTGCTTTAGTGCTGCCAGTTATTGCTGTGCAGTCACTGCACAGCCACGGCAGTCACTGCAGTCTGCACAGCTACTGCACAGCCACTGTGGTCACATGATCTTCATTTTTAAAGTCTGTGACAATTTCCCAGCCAGTTTCACAATCCCTCACTTCCTTCCCAACCCAGCAGCAGCTACTTATCTGCCTGTTGAGAAGAGAAAAGAAAGGAAGGGAAGGGGAAGCCTTCTCTGCCACCCACCCATGTGTGCTCTCTGACTCATGTGGTATCTTAGGCACACACCTGCACAACCTTCCCAACCCATGCGATACCTCTCACGCATTTACTATTCCTGACCCCCACACGCACCCTTGCTGTCTTCCCCAGCTAGCAGCAGTCACTTAACTTTCTGCTGACTTTCTCCCTGCAAGCTTCCTACAAGGAAAGTAAATGGGGAAAGTGACAGGAATGGGAAGGAAGGAAGGAAGGAAGGAAGGAAGGAAGGAAGGAAGGAAGGAAGGAAGGAAGGAAAGGAAGGAAAGGAAGGAAGGAAGGACGGACATGGGTCACATTCACAGAAAAAGGAAATGGATCTTAATGTGAGAATGAGTGAGAATAAGGGAGAAAGCATAGCACAAACCGTATACACACTTGCACTGACAGTGTTATTTAACTGGGTAATGAAATGTCTACAAGCAAACAACCAAACTCAGAGAGCCCAAAGGACTCAGCAGTTCAATCCCATTACATATATTCTCTTCTATTGGAAGTAGATCAATATAAATATTTTAAGAGTAGGTAGATGTCAAAATAATTTTCTGTATTCTCTTAAGCACACCGTTTCTTGTATGTATATGAGGCAATTTTATTTTTTCCTTTTATCTCTATTAATGACAAACTACAAATGAGAATCTTTATTGTGCTGATTAATGTAAAAATATGGCAAGAAAGCTATTGCTGAAGTCGAATTAATAGCATAATGACTTTAGATCACTGAGTACAATTTAGGATGATAGGATTGGAAAATTACACCTCTTCATCTAGTTAAAAGATATATCCTCCATTACTAGTGTTTCTAGTATTATAAAAAAAGCCTTATTTAATTTCACAATTTCTTCCACTTTTAGCCCTAAACAGCAGGCAAAAATGGCAGAATATTGTAGATTAATATTTGGAGATGCTTTGCTGATGGAGCCACTAGAAAAATACCCAGTAAGTACATATTTATTTATTTAGGTTTTTTGACTAGTCAACAAAGATATTATTTGATGTAGAATTTTAAGTTTCTGTGGTTCCTTCATATCTTCCAACTTAATGGATTTATTTATGGGAAATGTCTTGTGCTGATTTGTTTTGTTCATTTATTTTTAATTTAGGGGGTTGGGAGTTGAAGGACATATATATTTGAAATATATTTGAAGCACATACCCCTCTTGTATAATGTATGCTTTCACAGGAAAAAAATGTAACAGGGACTTATACATGGAATCTTTTTTTAGTTGCTTCACTTTGCTATAGAGTTTATTTCCCAAAATATTATTTATTTGGGTTGAGCAGCACAAGAATTGTATCAAAACTGTAAGGAGGTATATTCTGATTCGTTTTTGAATTTGAATTGATTCTTAAGCAGTGTCTTAACCTTATCCTATCCATACCTTAACCTTATCCTATCCATACCAAGTCTACATGTGAAAGAATATAATCTCCTTTGTAAGATGTTCCAGCAAGAATGCTTCAATGTAATTTAGATTGCTTTTTGGTTGAGTAGTTTTGTGTCCCAGATGGAATCAAAACATATAAAGCCAGAGAGGTATAACATCAGCAAGTGTTATTTACTAGGATACTAATGATTTTAAGAAAAAGATACATATTTAGGACATTCTGGTGGTGTGGGTTCCTCCAGATCTCTCTTTGCTAATCATTTTATCCCATTGACAAGTGGGTTGTTAGTGCTATCTCACACATTCAAGGGATCTTGTGCTGTGTAGTCACTTCAGATTTATGGAATCCAGTCTTATTCTTGCTGTGCAAATATTCGTAGTACAATTAACGATGAGACAGCTGATAATATTAAGAATTAGATCAGACTAACAGTCATCCAACCAAGCATTCTGTTTACACAAAGTGATCAACCATATCCCTTCACAAAGGTCACATTTATTGATGGGGAGGGAATAGACTTCCTCCCTGGTTATTCCATAGCTGATATCCATGGCAGGTTGCCTGTGATATGAAGCTAGCAAACAGTCATCAGGATTAGTAAGCTCTTGATAGCTCTATCTTCTATGTACCTGTGTAGTCCCTCTTTAAAATTATCTAATAGGATAGCAGGAAAATTTACTATGTAATTTAAAAATCCTGTTCTGTACTTATGTACGTGCATTATCCTACATTAGCAAGATGCATTAGCAGGGATTTTTCTTTCACTTATGGTACAGAACACCCCCTGAAGACAGGACATTAAAAATATTCATTAGAAACATAAAGTGACCACAGACAGAACAACAGGTTAAATTGTCTTTTATCCCAGTAGATAAATAGCACAGAGGTGGGTAAAAGCAGTACCATATGCTTATAAGATGTGCTTTAAAGGTACCAAGAAAAGGAAATTAAAAAGCTAAACCTTTTTCTGTGGAATTATTGTGACTATGTGACTCATATTTTATAGAGGAATCCATATAGTATGGATTTCGTATGTTAATATTACATTTTTAAGGTTAATGTAGCTTATTGAACAAGAGTGATAATAAGGGTATCCCATACAAAGATTGAGTGAATATCTGCTGCTAGTGGTGTGGAAGGCATATAGTATTATTGTATGTGTGTAGATCAAATGTGTAGTATGTTGCAATAGGATGAAAATGTAGCAGGCAGCAAACATTTATTGAGATCAGGACCTGTCTACGGAAGCATACTAAGGTAGCCATTAAAAGAGAAAAATAATCCTAAATAATCTTAAATAGTATGTGTGAGGACAGGCTTTGTTTAAATAATTTTGCTGTTAAAAGACAGATCAGGGAAATTAAAAGTAAATACTTCTCAAAGAGATTTCTTCGTTATCCTTATCTCTTTCCGGTCAGCTTGAACGCGGAATTCCACTTCCTAGCCCAGCAGACCTGATGTACAAAATTCTGGTGAAGAACAAAAAGAAGTCCCACAAGTCTGCGGATGGTAGCGCAAAGAAGAAGCTTTCTGAACAAGCTTCAAATGCGTGCAGTGATGCATCCAGTGGCTTTGAACCCTCTTCCCCGGGAGCAGGTAAAAATAATGGGATACTTCTTATTTTAAAGCACAGCGTCGATTCATCTGCTTAATATTGTAAATACTAACAAGCAACCTTGTAGAGTTTCCCAGGATTGAATTAAGGACTCTTCTGTAGGCAAAGCAAATCTCAAATTCTCTTATTGAAGAACTCATCCCAATGCAGAGGGCAGTAAGCTCATCGGCTCCCAGTTTGCTCTCATTGCGTAAAAACCTGAAAGAGATATCATGAATCTACTTCATATTCTAATATTATATCTAGAAAACAATTTTGTTTGCAAACTAGACATATTTTGAATAGTCTTTAATATTTGAGTGGGCTAGCAAATTTGCTTTTCAAGAGGAAGTAAAATTCAGTGCCCTAGATACCAGGTGTAACATTGGCGAGCCCTAATTGTAGCTATTGCCCACAGTTTAGGCTGAACATAGTCCAGTGAGTGTACGATGCAAGTCTCGTGATTCCTGCCAGCCTTACGCCAATGTGTCTGACTCCCTGCAGTCTGTTTCCATGACAGCGGCATCCTTCTTTTTATGTCATACGTATCAGTATTGCTCCCAAGTTCTCACTTGTTAGCATCCATTCAGAAGCTTGTTTAAAAAAAAAACCCAGCTTTTAATATCAACTCTAGGAGCTGCCCGCTTATAGTAGCAAAACAGTTCCTGTTTCTGTCTTCTATGCCAAGAGACATATCCATATCCCTGAGTTGCTCAGAAAAAGAAATACCATTTATTTCCTTTTGCTTCATTATCAAATGCTTTTGGAACTTTTTAGACCAGTAATTTGATTTCTTTCTTGCTTCACAGCATTCCCATTTCATCAGAGAAAGAAATGCTGTTGTTTTTGCTGTTCATTTTACCCCCTCCCCCATTGAACAGCAACTATACTTAGAATGTAAGATGTGTGAATTTTAAAAAATAAATGAAAGGTTGTGGGTGCTTTATCACTGGAGGCTTTTAAGAAGAGACTGGATAGCCACTTGTCTGAAATGGTATAGGGTCTCCTGCTTGAGCAGGCGGTTGGACTAGAAGACCTCGAAGGTCCCTTCTGGCTCTATTCTGATTGAAAGATGTGATCACAGATGTTTGATGTCATCCCTTTATACTGATCACCACTTTATCTCTGCTGAGAAACAGATTCTTTGGAAGGTATATAGTTGCAGATGTCATAGCACCCATTCAACAGCATTATATCAATAATCAGCTTAGGAATGCAACTGTGCTTTTGTTATCATAAGGAACTTAAACTAGGCTTTTCCTTCTATCCCGTTATCATTTGAAATGAAGGGTTTCTATGGGAGTGCACATTTGCAAAGTCAAAAATCATTTTATCCCATTTTATCCCAAATTACTTTTAATTTGGGGAAAGCTATTATGCATAAGAGCAGAAAAAATGCTTTGAATGCCAAATACTCTGGGTTCACCACAGTAATAGGCTGGGGAGAGCAATTACCTGTTTCAGTGTAAAAGCACTTTGCATAACCCTATTCAATTAGTACATACTGGACAGAGCCTTAAACTCCAAGTCCAGATGATAGTTCATAAAGGTACTCTTAAGTTAACAGTCCTGTCCACTTTTACTCCCACTCCACCCCATCCCTTTCCATCCTACCTTGCAAATAAAAGAGGAAGTAAAATGTAGGCCCTTTAAGCCTACTACTCACACATAACTAAGACCAATTCGGCAGTCATGTACCTCAAGGAGTTTGCTAAATAAAACAATAGCTTTTGATAACACTAATTAGGGAAGTAAATTTGTGTTGGTTGGTGTTTATTATTTCTTCTGAAATGCATGCACTGTAATTGTTTGATATAAAACTATTGTGACTATCTGAAGGAGAACTGGGAAGAACTATACAGCTTTACTTCATAAGTTTTGGGCTTGAACCGCACAAATGTTTTCCACTCCCTTCCAGACTTTGAAGTCAATTATAGAACTTTTAGGGCTTCCATAATTGATTCCACACCAACATGTTTCCATGACTCATAAAGGGAGAGGGGGACAGAGAAAGGAATACCAGTGATGGGCAGACTTTGGATCTACCAGCTAGAACCTGCACAGATCTCACCCCACATAATGTGTGAATTCCAGAAAGGAATGGGCATAGTATTTTCACTTCCACATCACTCTTGATTTACCCTGCTCTTTAGGCATTTTAGTGTGTGTGAGTTGTCATTTTGTCACTACTATTGTTGACTATTTTGAAAATAGTGTTTGTTTATACACCACATTTGTTAGCTGCCCTAATATTATGACTCTGGATACTGTTCAACAAAATGAAACAGTCAAGAAATAATACAAAAGTAAAATATCAGCCAGTTAAAAATATAAGAGAAATAAATGTACATGAGCCAGTCAGCTAGAGCTGAAAGTTTGTTGAAGAAGGAATATTTATATGGTTTTCCATTTCCATGATAGGTTTTTATGGTTTTAAGTATTATGATGTTGTTTGCCATCCACAGTCATTAGGATTGAGATGGACAACTATTGAAATTGAATGAATGAATGAATGAATGAATGAATGAATGAATGAATGAATGAATGAATGAATGAATGAATGAATGAATGAATGAATTAATAAGTAAATAAATAAAATCTTCCTGAATACAAAAGGGGAGGATGCCATCTGACTTCTGAAAATGCCATCTGTATTCTGAAAATCCAGAAACTGCCAGCAAGAGGCCAATCAATCTATTTTTATTACGGTCACAGAGTAGCATTAAAAATAAAAGCATTAAAAGAGGTCATGCCTTCAATCCCAAGGCCCAGAAACCTCAAACAGAAAAGGGGCCTGACTAGCATCTTTAAAAAAAGCTTGCAATGCCACTAAGAGATTTACTATTAGATCAACTTCCACTGTAAGTCATGGTTGATTGAAGACATCTCCACAAACGAGCAGAGGGTGAAGTCAATTTTAGGGTGTGTTGGATAATACTGTGTCTATATATATTGTATATATGTGTGTATTTATGCATGTATCTGGTAAAGCTATGAATAATGGAAACAGCCTTTACACTTACATCTCAGACAGAAGTGAAGAACCATTTGAATCATCAATGGAAAATAAAACCTTAGATAATGATTCCCATAATATTAAAAAACAAAAATGTGCAAGTAGGGTCATGATGCTGGGGTTTTTTGTTTGTTTGTTTGCTTGCTTGTTTTTGTCATAGAAGGCACTGTTTTGGTTGTTTGCCTCATAAATAATTTGGAAGGAAATCATTTGTGCAGTAGGTCTTATAATAATGCAATTGCTTTGAAACAAAGGTATTTTTTATAAAAATATGTGTGAATATTGGTTGATGTTCCCGTTAAGATTTCTGTTTGCCAATTAAAATATTGCAGGTGAAGCAGAAATAGACAGTGACGAGGATGATGACTATGATGATGACTGCAAAAAATCAATGGATGAAGTAAGGAATGAATAATTTTGAAGTACAAATTATCCTGGTACGACTTGGAAATAGGTCTACATAGTTATCCACAGGAGTCAGTATTCTACTGCCATCTTGTGGATAGTAAGAACCAAAACCCAGCCGTAAGCCAAATGGCATATTTTTTTTACTGCTGGTCCAAAACATATGTAAGAGATTTCCAGTTTTAGGTGAATTTATTTGAGGCATATTTAGCCCTCTGCTTTCTGACATTTCCACACCTAGTTCTCTTGTGCCTTATTCATATATAGAAAAGGCCTGGCTCCAATAAGATAAAAATACCCATTACTCTTTGTCTTGATCACTGTCTTTTGAGAGAGACAAAGATAGAAATTACCCTGATACATGCACAAGTATAATGTTATAGAATTACAGTATTTATATATTAAATATTTATATCTAGTAAACAAGAAAGATAAAATTGTAACTGAAATATTGTTGGACACATGCTTGTTCAAAAGTACAAGGCAAGGTGAGGTCTTCAGACCATTTTATAGCTGTTGGTACATGAATCTCCTTCTGGCCTTACAGTAATTTCTTGTGACCATAATAAAGAAATTACTTCTGATGGGCAGTGCAGTGGCTCAGCAGTTAAGGTGCTGGGCTCATCAGCTGGAAAGCCAGCAGCTCAGGTTCAAAATCTGAGCGCCACGTGACGGAGTGAGCTCCCGTCCTTGCCCCAAATTCTGCCAACCTAGCAGTTTGAAAGCATGCAAATGCACATAGATAAATATGTACCACTACAGCGGAAAGGTAACAGTGCTCCGTGACATCATGTTGGCCATATGACCACAGAAATGTCTTTGGTCAGCGCTGACTTAATATACTTGAAACAGAGATGAGCACCACCCCCTATAGTTGGCAATGACTAGTGGAGTAAAATCTGCAGGGACTCTTTTACCTTTACCATAACAATATGCAGGATCCATTGCTATCATCCATCCATTAATTTCCAAACTCCATATATATGACTTTAAAATGTAGAAAATAAAGTCTTCCAAGATTCATATATGAAATAATTTCGGTCTATAACTTATTGTAGCACATAATCAGATCATATGGACCACTTTCTCAATAGCCAGTTAAAGCTGTTCTTCTAAAAAAGGCATACTGTATAACACAGGGGTCCCCAACCTTTTTTGGCGGCCTGGTGCAGCAGGGAGGTGGAGACGCCTTTACGTGCGCACGCACACGTGAAAGGGGCTACAAGTGTGTGCACGAATGGGCCCACAATTGTGCGCGCGACGGCCACAAGCTCCAGCGCGACGTTTGGGCGACGCTACTGCCCGTGCACCACCGCAATCCTAATGCGAGTTGGGGAGTGTGCACTCATGATGACGATAGCGCCTGCACAACACCGTGATGCTAGCGCGAGTGGAGGATGCACTCATGATGCGAGCACCTGTACGACGCTCACGGTATTGCTAGTGCCCAAGCGCCACTGACGCTAGCACGAGTGGGGGGGGTGTATGCGTGTGGCCAGCCACTCAGGCAGCCCAGTGGCCAACGGCCCATGGCCCAGTAGTGTGCTGCAGCTCACAGGTTGGGGACCTCTGGTATAAGAGTCCGATATACACATACTTTTATGAATATTTAAATCTAGAGTAATGGAAAAGATGGGTGCCAAAAAAAAGGCTTCCTATTGATATTCACGAACCGAACATTCCAATTCTTTATTCCATGTCACCCTGTCTAATTTAGTTTGATTCTGCAACCATTTATAAATAACTTCTGTAGGCTTTTTATTTTGAAAAGAGCATGCTCAGTCCTTAATGAGAGCAGATGTTAAAATATGTAGGGATGCTGCTCCATATATACTGTTATATTGCTTAGGGAACTGAATTAACTCCACAAAGCTGGGTAAGTAAAATAAAATAAATGGTTGGCTTGTGTGTTCTTCTACATCATATTTTAGATAGGTTTTAGGATTCAAATGTGTTGAAAACATTTAAAAGGGAAGAGCAGAACTCCTCTAGAAGTTCAGTCAGCCTTAGTGAAAAACATTCTGTTAATATTAGTTTTAACTCTGTTCTAGGGGACAGCTGGAAGTGAGGCCATGGCTACTGAGGAAATGTCAAACTTAGTCAATTATATACAGCCTGTAAAGTTTGAGTCATTTGAGACCTCTAACAGTAAGTATGTGGATTATTCACTCCTTACCATTTAGTGTTGGTTGGGTGTAGCTTGTATCATCAATCTTTTTTTCCATTTCCAAGACACAGTAGTAAACTGAAAAGTTATATAGTGCCAACTATTTGCTAATAGTGGATTAGCTTTCAAGTTACATGGAGATGTTTTGGCAGTTCCTCTGAAGAGTGAAGATTTCAGTTTTTTCTACAAGACAGCTGTGAAATCTTCTGGCAACTTCTTAAGGAATGCTTTCACTTACAAATGAACAAGCTGAACAGTGTAAAAAGGAGAGGAAACCCTCTTCCTCTCAGTTTAAAGAGACGTAAGATGTGCAAGGTGGGTTTATGTTCCCAAGTACTTTAAAAGTAGCACTGTGGTATAGTGTTGTGTCATGCCACAATGCAAGGAAGGAAGTGTTTAATGTTTTTGTCTTCGTTTCATTTATGGTGCTTTTGTTTTCTGCAAAGTGTTTTCAATTATAGGCACAACACAGGACAAGAATACAAAACCATTACATTGTTTTTCTTATTTTTAAATCACTCATTAGAAATTAATGGTCCATGCTTAGGATTTCCAGCTGGTTATTGCTAAAATTACCTTGCTAGGAATACACTTTATCACATTTTCCTTACTTAGGGCAGAACACCGTTGAGACCCTGTCCTGTTTCATTTTATTTGATAGAGCAGAGAATTGTGTCTTCTGCTCTTAACCTTTTCAAAGGAAGTCTGCATCCACCGAATTAACAGTGCGCACTGCTGATAAGAATTACGGCTTCCAATACTCCTGTTAAGCAGCCTGTGATATTTACACTATGCTCTATTTGCTTTCTCAAAATATGTTTACACTTGACTGAATTTATTATTGGTGACGGATGGGAATGATGAAACACACTGTTAAACTCTGGACACATGTTATTTGTCTGCTTTTGAAGATCATTGAATAAATGCATGTATGTAAAAGTTTCATGTGGGGCATTTCATACTGGATGGGAATTTGAGGGAATTATGACACCCTTGCATTTGAAAAGCAGAAAATTGAAGAAGGCTGGTACAAGTGCTTATGCCAATTCTTTATCTGTGATTTTTACTAGCAAATTTACTTCCTTTTAAACTCTTTTCCTTTTAAAAAGAAAGATAAAAATGAATAAAAGTAATACTGGTTTTTGTACTGAGCTTTTATCTTATAGGTCACCTGGAGTCACTGAAAGTGAGTTGGGCAGCCATATATATTTTCTTAATAAATAAATATAAAATAAGTAGAAGAAAAGAAAAAGAAACCAGAAAAAGCTAAAAGGGCAAGAAAGGGGGGGGGGAAGTAAAAGAAAAATGGAAAAGAAACAAAAAAAAATTCAAAGTGACTTCCAATGTTTACAGCAGTTATAAGTACAATTATAAATTGATTCTAAGGTTACAACACGACTCTCTTCTTTCTATAATCTATCTTGTCTAATCATCAAAATCATCATTTTTTTCTATTTTACACAAAAAGTTCATAAGGCGTTTCCCTAAAGCTTTAATTACCCTTTCTCTAATATCTTCACCAGAATCCCCTGGGGTTGCTCTAAATCTCCAAGAAAATTCCTTCTCTCTTAATTCCATTAAAGCCAAATTATCTGGTTTTCTTGGAAGGAGATTTCTGTCTACAACTTCTTACTCTCCAGAATTTCCACTTTATCATTAGTTTTACATTTCCCGACACTTCATTTTACAGAGCTTTCCACCTTAACTTCCTTCCTCTCCTGCTTCATCTTTACAGTCTTTGACTCATTCTTTTTCAGTAGCTATCAATTTAATTTCAAGTGAGTCAGCTAACTTACTACTGAATTCCTTGAACACTTTTTGAAGTAAATCTGATATAATTCCTCTCTCTGCAGGTTGTTCTAGTGATCCTCTCCTCCTCTCTGCTTTTTTTACTACTTTCCTAGTGGTTACTATTAGAATATTGTAATCCCAAAATGAAAGTGTCTCAATTGTAAGAGAAATACTAAAGGCCAGCTTGCCCCCCCCCCATTTTTTTTTCTATTTTATGTTACTGTGCCCTTAATACTTTTGTCTCAAATGGCACTCTGTAATTACAATCAGTATGACAGTCTGTCTCATATCTTTTGTTTTATTTATTTATTTAGAGAGTTTATATGGCTGCCCACTCACTCTCAGTGACTCTGGGCAGCTTACAAAACATCAAAACCTGATGAAGAGTAAAAACAATAACTCCCCCCCCCCATGACAATAATCAATCAAACAAGCCACTTGATGGGCTTCAACCCACTTTGGTTTCCCCAGCCCCGTTGGCAAAACAGGTCTTCAGGCCTTGCAAAAGAGTATCAGAATGGGAGCCAGTCTAATCCCTGTGGGGATGATGTTCGAAAGGGAGGAAGCCACTGTGGAGAAGGCCATTCTTCTGGGTCCCACCAGATGTACCTCCTTAAGACAATGGACCGGCAATATTCCCTGCCTCCTTGCTCTGGTGGATCAGGTGGACGTAACTAGGAACTCATCCTTTAAACAATTTGGTCCCAAGTCATGTAGGGCTTTAAAGGTAACAACAATCAGTATCAGAAATTGTACACGGAAGGAAATTGGCAGCCAATGCAGCTCCTGCAGGAGAGGTGACACATGTGCACATCTGGGTCTGTACAAAACCATATGGGCCGCTACATTTTGATCCAACTGGGGCTTCTGGATACTTTTCAAGGGCATCTCTATGAACATGTTGCAGTAGTCAAGACAGGAGGTGACTAGGGTGTGCGTGAATCTGAGTTTTGCAAAATTCATCAGGTTTACACTCTTTAATATTAAACAAATAAACCCATTCCCACAAAATATACTTCTGTCAATTCTCATACATGAAATAATTCCATGTATTGTTGAATTCTGGATTACAAAGTTTTGATATTATCCATTATTTGAGATAAATGCCATTGTTCACTATTTAATCATTAGCACTATTTTGAGGGGGGGGGCATAAATCTGTCCCAGTCCTTTGGTCATTACTGTGTTTTTTTGTACCATTTCTTAACAAACTAAAACATTTCAAGTGGATCATTTTATAAGTTTTAAATCAATACTACTGGTTTTTCATCAACTCTTGCAGTTCAGTTGATAGCAATATTTACTAGAGCCTACTTCACTTTCCAAATGTCCAGTGATTAAACTTTCATAGGTATCATTTGCAGCATGGTGTAATTAGTATGACTTCAAGTTGCTGTTGTGTAAACAGTATACAGACGGTTTGAAAATAAGCAAACCATTGATCTAGTCAGTGGCCTTCAGACTTGAGATACCTGAGGAACCCTTCTCAGTATGAAAAATCAGTGCAGTAGCAAATAATATTTATGTAATACGTTGTCACAGACTATTCTTTTTTGAAATAAAGCAAAGGAATAAAGACCACACAGCTCTTAGATAGTTATGTTGAATCCCTGGATGAGTCTATGAAACCCTGGATCTCCAGGGAACATGGTTTGAATACTGCAGATTTAGATGACAGCTACCTGTAAGTATTGCCCCAGTCATATTATTAAAAACCAGGCATATCCAATGTAAAATGGTGGGGAGACAGATAAAAATGTGTACTGAAAACTGCAAACAGAATTGTCTATTGTCTTCAATATCTGAAGTGTATGGACTGCTGCTGCCAGAGCATAATTTATTACGTTTTTCTTAATTACAGGGATTCCTGGGTTTCTAGTTGATCTCTTTGGAAACTGAATCATGAACAAGATAAAGCTTTGGTGTGATGCTAGATGGATTGATTTATGTTGAGCAACATAAAGCATAATCCTAATTTTTAAAAAATGTGACTTTTTTCTTTTTAAATTACAGAACGAAACAAGAGTTTTGAAATGTCTTCCTTTGTGGAAACCAAAGCACTTGAACAGCTCACAAAATCTCCTGTCGAGTTTGTGGAGTATCTTTGAAATTGAGAAAAATATCTTAGAAAAACGTCCAACCTGAGGAATAGAGAGGCTGCTGAGGATCATTACTGAAAATTAATTTAGGCTAAAGAAACATGCATGCAACACCACTATATATAAGTAATTGGATAGCAAAATAATGTTGATAGATACATCAGAGGTTTTTTTTCCACAAAAGTATTCATCTTTTTCAATTAAAACTTAGAAGAGCAACACAGAAATGAATGAGATGTACATTCCTAATTCAGTACTTATCAATTATATATTCTGGATATATCTATAGTTTCTCAGAGTGGATTCTACATGGACAAAATTTAGCATAGAACAGATGACATATTGTTGCTCTGTGACATTTTTAATTAAAATCAAAGCAACTACATTAATTGGTGATAAGAAACATAATTACTGCTGAAGAGTGGTTGCCAATCAAGCTTGACATTTTCAGATTAAGACTCCATTAATATGAGGAAGCTTTTCATGTTTCCAGTAGTGAGATTATAGTCTTCCTCTTGCCCCCATTTATCATGTTTTGTGTCAAGTGAGCAACAATTCTGTTCCAAAATATATAGGTGTATTTTTGGAATATTTTAATCTATTTATTTATCTTGAGTTTTGTAGATTTATTTTCAGGATCTGTCCAAGAAATAAGATCAGTCCTTGGATTCTACCACTCTTTTTCTCTCTCGCTGATATATTTTATATAAAGAAGAGTCAAAATAGTCATAGATAGAAAGCAGAATTCATAGAGGCTCTTCTGATTCTATAAATCAGCACTTTGTGGGACTGTGAAGCCAATAGTATTACATAATGATGGCAGCCATTTTTCAAGCTCTTCCACTGCCATGTATGATGGCACCTCTTTCTAGAAGAGCCCGTTCATCTTCTTAGTTGCTTCTGAGTGACAAGGCTCACTGTGTCATGATGGCATGGATGAGTACATGTGAGTGCTGGTTATCTCAGCTATCTGCAGACTGGCCTTGGGCAACAAAGAAGTTTGGATTTGTTTGTTTTAGCGCTCTTTCCTGCAATATTTCCTAGCAAAAATACTCATTTTGCAAATCAGAATCTGTTATATTCTCAGAATCAGTTCCGTCCCTATTATCAAATCAAATTTATTTTAATTTTAAGGCCAGATACAACTTCTTACCTATAAAGATGATAATAGCAACGGATAAGAAAAAGCCAGCGCTGAATCTGGCATCACCATTTCTTTCAAAAATTAACAAGAAATTTGTTCTGTAAACTTTTAATCTAGTAGTTTCTCCAGTTGTATTTTATCTTAACCATTCACAATTTAGATATAATAAAATGCAGCTGAGCCGAATTTACCCAAAAGGGACACGTGTCGATTCCTCAAATTACATGCCTCAGCTTTTCTGGAATGCAGGCTGTCAAATGGTTGCTCTTAACTTCCAAACTGTAGGTAAGGTCTATGTTACTGTATGTTTTCTGATAAGCAAGAATAATAGATAATGAAGCACTTAGTTTATGAAAAATTAAAGATACTAAGAGTGTCATGCATACATCTCCTGAAATCATTGCCTCTTTAAAACTGTGGCATGAATAAGTGATCTGTGTTAATAGAAGCTTTTTAAGCAAATCATGATTACCATTTATTTCGTTAGATGGGTTGGTATTCTCAATGTTTCTTTGATGGATTTTATGATCCTAGCTCTATAGTGATATTAAAATGAGGAACATATTTTAATAAAAGCAATATATCAGAAAATATAATAAGCATATGAATATGAGCAGTAAGAAACATGTGAATATAGGCAGTAGGAAATTAATATTTGCAAGTGATCGTTCATTTGTTTCTGTCCCCATCTGAATCGCAGACATGATAATGTAGAAAGCCTTTCATTTACCCAATTCGGAATTGTATTAGCAATTCAGTGCTGAGAATCCATATTTTCAAAGAAGATCAGTTGGTGTGAAATCAAAATGAAAGCACTCACTGCTTTATTAAAAAGGGGCACGTGGTTTTAATGAGTTTGGCAGCATAGCCGGCAATTATTAATTATCAGAGAGATTTGTTTCTAGCAGCTGACTACCTCACTTCTGCTTTGTTATAACTGCCAAACATGTAGTGAGGCAAGTGACATTGCCTCTCCTTCCTTTTCATCTAAATAAAAATTAGACCAGAACTTAAATAGAATCTTTTTCAGCTCCCTGGAGGGGATAATGGTGTTTTTAAAAAAAAAATTCAGTACATAATGTAACCAGACCACGGACAAAGACTAAGAGGTCTCTTCATCCAGCTGGTTTTAGTCTGTGCAACTGAACTGTTATTTTGCACAGATTCAGTGAGCAGCATAAATAGGAAGATTTATGATTAATCCCAACACTTTAGGCAAGTCACAGCACATTACATGTTGTTGAGCATATTCAGAAACATCCAATCTATATGTACATGAAAATCTATCATTGCCTTGGATACAGTTTTAAAAAACCTTTAATAATCCTGAAGATAAACACAAAGTATTGTATGTTGAATGGAAAATTAGCTTCTTATTTTTACAGACAGACTTCCGTATATTAATTTCAAGCTTTTAAAGAGCATAGGAAGCCATTAAATTTTAGTATCGTACTTTTGTCAATTTGTTAGGCTTTCTCTATTCCCATTAACATATATTTGTGTAGTATCCCATAACACAATTATTTTTTCATATAGATTTGTCTATGCAAATAAATATGGGGATGTATGAATATAATGGCAAAAGTGGATACAGACTAAAGCCAGAGTTCATGAGAAGACCAGACAAACATTTTGATCCATTTACGGAAAGTATTGTAGATGGAATAGTTGCAAACACTTTATCTGTAAAGGTAGGTATCCAGTTGCTCATCCACTAAATTCTATAAGCATACTGAATCTGAAAGACCAAAATAACTTCTCATGTACTTAAAAACATATTCCCAATATTTTAAAAAAGTGTGAATCTCATATATGCAAGTTACTTGTTATAAGCATATTGAACAAGTCACATTCAGATATTTATAACCCAGAAAATATGTCCAAAATTGGAGAAAGGAAGATGATACACATGTTTGGACAAGAAAACAAGCTTAATTAATTTACCTACTATTTTAAATAGGCTGTATATGCTCCCCTTATTTATTCATCCTGTACACTGAATATATATTAAAGGAAGATGAGTTGGAAGAAGGTGAATGTGGTTTTAAAACTGGAGGAAGAAACTTCAAGCTGTACTGTGCTGGTGACACTACCCTAACAGATAAAAATGCAAAGGATCTGCACATCAGGAACAAAGTCAAGGAACATGGTAAAAAAAAGGGATTGAAATTAAATAAAAAGAAGATCAAACTGATGGCAAAGGTAAAATAATTAGCCTTAGAATTGATAATGAACATATCAAAGTGGTGGATAGCTTCTGCCTTTTAGAATCAACCATCAACAGTAAAGGAACCAGTAGTCAAAAAATACAGAAGAGCAGGGAGACATTATTATCTGAGGGGAGCCCCCCCCAAAAGGGTCAGTTATATCTCCTATGAACATTCACTGGAACCAGTCCTGGAAGAAGAAGAAAATTCATTGCAACACTAAATTCCCATCTTCTAACTCCTCAACTGGTCTACAAGAATGTCATGATTGACGGTACTGAAAACCACTGAAAGATCAAGGAGAGGAAAGATGGATGCATCATCCCCACTATAGGTCATCTGCAAGTCTATGCCATTTTGGTCCCATATCCAGGCCTGAAGCCTGACTGAAAGACATCCATATAATCCACTTCCTCTAGAGTCTTCTAAAACTGAAATATAAGCATCTTCTCAACAACTTTCCCTAAAAATGGAAGGTTGGAGGCAGGATGAAAATTGTACAGTGTGGTTGGGCCAGCTATGGCTATTAGAGGAGATGTAGGATTGCCTCTTCCTTAAATATCAGCAGGATCACATCCACTCTCTGGGATGAATTTACCATTGCTTGGACTCCTCACATGTTATCTCCCAGGAGGCCTCCAATCAGAATGGACAAGGGTCTAATATATAGCTGGTCAAACTCATAGCCTTAAGGAGCCTGTCTGCTTCCTTGGGACTAACAGGTTCAAACTCATCCCAGCTAACAAAGCCAGACTCATATAAGCAAATCTGAGCAATTTTATCTTAACAGATGCCTAGAATATTCCTCACAATGGCCCTATAGTAATGACAGACTCTGTCCTACCAAATTGGGACACGATCATCCACAACTCAGTAGGGCTGCCAATTGGCTAGCTTTGGACTTGATAAAGGAAGAAAAATATTCACTTTCTGCTACTTTTATCACCCAAAACTAATCTTGAATAAAGTCTCTAATCTGTGTGGTCATTCTTTGTTGTCCTCCAATGGTACTCTATATGCCTCTTCTGTCATTTTGTCATTCAAAATTTTTGTAAACAGAGGGGAGCCACATAAGCCCAATTTAATTCAAGGTCCCAGTTGAACTGTGCAACCCCAGCTCCTTCTGAAACCCAGCTGGGTCCAACAGGTGCCTGGGATAGGTACTCCTTCCAAGACAATTACAGAGTGATCAGTCTGTGGTGAAGGACTGATGGTAGACTCTCCCAAACCAAGCACTGTTGTACATGTTCTCTTGTTGTAAGCTTTACATATTAAGAAAGCAAGTAATTTAGTCAGTATGTGTTGAATTGCAGCAAAGGTGTGTTAGTAGAATGTCTCAACCTTTCGTTTTTAGGTCATTTCTGGGCAGTTACTTTCTGACAAAAAAGTTGGAACTTACGTCGAAGTGGATATGTTTGGTCTGCCTGTGGATACGAGAAGAAAAGCTATCAAGACAAAGACATCTCAAGGCAATGCTGTGAATCCTGTATGGGAAGAAGAAGCCATAGTGTTTAAGAAGGTTGGTATTTGTATTTGATCCTTCTGCAAAAGAATAATGCATGGCTATTATATTCTGATTTTGCCAACTTGTATCACTTAAAAATTCTGTCTGCTCTAATTCTGTTCCACTTGAGTTGTAAAGAAAGATTTCTTCCTTTAATTTTAGATTCCTAAGTGCTTACTGATAAAATGTGATTTATTCTAGTTGAACTTATTTATTGATTTGTTTATAAGACTTATATGGCTGCCCATATTTGTATTTTATTTGGATCCTCCTTTTCCAGTCTTGCTCTTTTATTATTAATATTTATTTTATTATTTTAGTAATAATGTTGGCACTTGTTAGTCAGACAGTGAATGTGATAGAAGTAGAAAGTGAGGAGCTTATGGATCGTTTCTTGGGGCATCTCAGAAGAATAACTGAGGCACTTCATTTTGTTTTTTATTTATTTATATTTATTTACATTCCATCTTTATTATTTTTACCAATAAGTCAAGGGGAGAAACATCACCAACACACCTTCCTCCTCCTATTCTCCCCACAACAACAATCCTGAGATGGGTTGGGCTGAGTAACAGTGACTGGCCCAAAGTCGCCCGCAGCTGGCTTTCATGGCTAAGGCAATTGTTACAGTTTTTATTATATTTGTGGTTTTATTGTTGTTATGAGCTGCCCAGAGTTGTGCTCTATGATAGGTAGTCATACAGATCTTTTAAACAAATCAACAAATAAATAGTCTCTCCTAGGAAGTCATTTATTTTATTCTTGTTTTATTTTATTTTTTTTATACTCATTTTCCTTTTAATTTACCCGAGTATACCAGTATACTAGTTGCTATTATTAGATAGCTCAGAATTTTTATATTTGTCATTATTTCATATTTTGCCATCAAATACGGCTTACCCTTTTTGATTTTATTACATTTCAATGTTTAGGTTATTAAGCCAGAATATAAAGTATGTGTAATGTTACTAAGCTTAAAAATTGTTTGAAAAGCTATGCAATGAAGAAGTGTAGAGGAGCAAAAAGGGATAGAAGGTGTGTGGTAATTATTAGCAAAAAAAATTGAGCTCAACCTGGAAAACAAGAAAATGAGAGAAAGAAACTTACGGTTGCTCTGTCTTCACTCTCTTTGGTATAAGAGGAGGAGAAACGCTGTCATATTGTCAAGATTCTGCTATTGTACCAATGCAAAGTCAAGTTTTAGTATTTCTTGTGATGTTAGTCTTGTGACATGGACTACTTTGAAGGGCTGACAGGACATTATCCTTTTACAGGAGATTTTTTTATGATGAAAAATCTTCTGTCTTATATTGGTTTGGTATTGATATCATTGTGGCCTAGAGGTGGAGCTCTCGCCTCAGAATCAGAAAGCTGTGGAGTTCAATCCTAGATAGCGACAGATATTTTTCTCTCTGGGTGCAGAGAAAATATCTGCTGCAAACTCTGCGTAGGCTTCAGGAAGGGCATCCGGCCAGCAAACACTCAGTTCCACCTGATGCAAAGGATTACAGGGTTGTTAAAAGAAAAAAAATTGGTTTGATGGGTTTATGACAGTGATGGTGAACCTTTTAGACACCGAGTGCCCAAAAACCGTCCTGTCCCCTGATCCCGCTCCCGTTGTTGAAGTTGTTAAAATAATCATTAAAAAATAATTGAGTCAAAGATTTTCAAAAGTAAAAGATAGAATTTTCTTGTGTAAAACACATCAATGCCAATATTATCAGCTTAAGCCTGTATTGGTTTCTCAATATAAACCAAACACCTTAGTTGCCACAAAGAAGCCTGATACCATCATTTTTTATAATGTCTCTGCTTTTGAAATTAAATCAGTTTCAAAATTATATTAGCAACTGGAATATATTTCTAAGGGTGAAATTACTGATATTTATACCTTTTGGAATTAGAATATTTAATAATGGAACATAAATCTCAGTTTTTAAAAACATTAAATTTGTTTCTTTGGATTTGAAATTAATCCATGAAAGGATTTTATCCCAAGTCTGTGGGTGTCCTCAAAGAATTATCAAAAGGATGGACTGTAGATTTTCTCTGTTGGCAATGCAAGAAATTTGAGGGGTTTGTTCATGATTTGGTCATGTCCAGTTTGGGATTTGAGGATTTTTCTATGAGGAAAAATAGTGTGATATCTATAGGCAGATGTCTCGGTAAATGTCTTCAAATTAATGGTGTCAGTGTTATTTTGAAATTATATTCCAAAATTATGGAATCAGACCATTTTAAGACCATTGTTATATCAGGCATGAGAAATTGACAACAGGATTATATTGAGCAATTGGGAGAGTATTATTACCCTGATACCAATCAAGGAATGTGTAGTTTATCCATTTTTAAAAAGATAGTTTTTCCCTGTACTAGGTTTCCTTTTGATATGGATTTCATAATATTTTACAAGCAAATTCTATGCACAATTCAATATATTATTTTTTACATGATTAAAGGCATATGTTACATTTTTAGGTGATTTGTTAGTATAAGTATATTAATTTGGGGAAGAGAGTTCTATTTATTTTTTTCTTTTTGTTATGCTACTACAATTTTATAATTCATTAAGTTGTTGGATATTACTGTTTTTCTTTTCATTTCTTTTGCATATTACTTTTTCCTCTACTTTTATAAATTGCATTTTTTTAAAAAATCAATAAATAGCAATTATTCCATGTAAAATGACACAGTACACAAATAATTAAAGGAAAACAGAGTTAACCCAATTATTGGATAGACATTTATTCCCAAATGAAAATCATAACCCTAACCTAATCATAGTGATGTAAAGTAGTATATTTCTAGGATATTGTGGTATACTTGATAGGAGGGTTTTTAGGAAGAAGGAATTAATAAGCATCTAAAGAAAAATTTAATACTTTTTTTGTAAGCCCTAATGCAGTACTGCAAGACATTTTAATATATCCATGATACAGAAAGAAGGGAGGGATTAATGTTGAGAGAATAAAGGAAGTTAGTTGAAAGCTTGTTCTTTTTAAGTTCTGCATTAGCAGGTGATTGGCACATGAAAAGTGCATTCTGAGAAGCAGATGTGAGTCTTCTCTCTACATTAAAGCTAATGATGGGGAAATTATTGACTATTTTAGGTGCCAAATATTAAAAACATTTAATGTTTAATGATACAAGTTTGAGCTAAGAGTTACAGAAGAAGAATGAAACTAACAAACATGCTACATCAAATGGTTTATATACTTAATTTTTTTTCTCAGAACAATTGAGTACTGAATTTTAATAGTTAACGTATAGTATGAGAACTCTTACTGCCCATTAGATAAGCTGATTATTGCTCATCCAAATCCTCCTGCTTTTGACAAGAACGCTTTGACATGGTTTGAGCCATTTTGGCATCCACAAGTTTGGCATCCTGTGGCCATTTTCTGTGGGATGTGGGCTGCTCCTAGATATTAGGAGATTCCACATACCCTTTCTCAGTCTTTCATTGCCTTTACGCTGTCGGTTTTAAGTCTTAAGAATTAAAAGGATTCTATGTGACATCAGCTTTTGCTGAGACTCTTGATAGGTGACGTTAGACAATTGTGACATCAGATCAGAACCATCTTCAAGAGATAATGCAGGTAGTCTTCACTTAATAATTGCCTCATTCTGTGACTATTCACAGTTATGATAATGATTAAAAAAGTAACTTTATGACCAATGCTCATTTATGACCCTTGCATGTCTGTAAAGCAAAACAGAGGTGAAGATCAGAAACACAGTCACAGTTTCACTTAGCAATCACTTTGTTTAGTGACTGAATTGCTAGTTCCAATTGTGGTTGCTAGACGAGACCACCTGTCATCATAAAGAATATGCAAGAGAAAAAATATGCTTTTCTTATTAATTATAATGTTTTTAAACTCATTTACTACAGTTCATTCCAGTATTTAGAAAAAAAGACTTGGATTATCTTTTTTGTTTTCTTTCTTGTGGCTGATCTCAGCTGATCTCAATTAGTTATGCAGGGTGAAATCTGATTAATATTTGGATGGGCGACCACCAAGAAATCTCAGAAGTATAGACTAGACTGAAAAGTAGAAACAAAAAATCCTGGAAAAAACAAATTGCTTCTGTATGATTTCCAAGAAAACTACCACATGGATATGTTTATATAATTCCCAAGGGTAATTTTCTGTGTGTGTGAATGAGTGAGAGAAAAGTTAGCCAAAGACTTGGACTGTGTATTACTACTACTACTACTATATTATTATTATTATTATTATTATTATTATTATTATTATTATTATTATTATTATTATTATTATTATTATTATTATTATTATTATTATTATTATTATTATTATTATTATTATTATTATTAAAATTCTGTTAATAGTTTCCAGAAATATCTCTGTGACAATGCTTCTTATTCCAACTTTGTATATGTAATGCACCATAAAACACTAAAATATATCTCTCCAGGTGGTCCTGCCTTCTCTAGCATGTTTGAGGATAGCTGCTTATGAAGAAGGAGGAAAGTTTATTGGACATCGGATATTACCAGTATCAGCAATTCGACCAGGTAGAGATTGGGTTATTGTTGCTGTTTTTGTTATTGCATTAATCTTGAAAGAAGATTGACAAATTGAACTCGGGTAACATGCATACGTAAGTATATAACTATGACAGGACGTACTGAGAGATGACATCTTGAGCCCCAGGTCAGCTGAATCAGCCTCCTTCCCCCATACTCTCCAGCCAAGATTGCTGCTGCTCCTTCCTGTGGAGATTGTTTGCAGGAGAAATGGCACTAAACCCTGATCCCAAAACTGGCCTTGACCATTTAGGAAAGGACATACAGTATAGGAAAAGAAGCTTTCACAAACCCTCAATTTCAGGTTGGGTCATCTCTGAGATGAGTTCCTGCATTGGCCCACAATGTTATCAGTCCTTCCTCTAATTTCATGACATCTCCCTTCTCTGACAGGGCTTCTACAGTTACAAGCCTGAAACACAAAATGGTATTTTCCATTTATAACACTCCAGTAGCAAATGTTAAGCCTTATTTCTTTGAGCTTACCTCTGAGCTTCCTAACAAACCAAGGCTTTTCCAAGGCTGCATATTGCCGCTCAAGCACCTGAGCCGGTCTTCCCACTCTCTTTGGACTAAGGGACACAATTGCATTGTGAGAACACATTATAAGCGGTGACACAAAATGGCTGCCAGTAGTCTTACAGTTCCAGTTTTCCAGATTTTTAATCAAAAGGTGGTTTTCAAAATATAAACATTCAAGTGAAAGGAAGTGTCTGTAGTCACATGGAGTCTCCTGAGTCATTGGGCATTTCAGGCACACAAAAATATTGTGATGGATGGGCCTTTGTTCTTTTACAGCTTACTTTCATGAACTTGAATGTTAACTGTCTTACTCAAGTTAAACATTTATCAGTTTTTCGTGATCTGTGCTTTTATTGCCTGCAGCACTGCATTTATTAACTTGTAAGAAAAATGGAGGGCCAGAGAGAGTAGCTGTCCCACTGTTTTTCCCCCCACAGGTTATCATTATATTTGCCTGAGGAATGAAAGGAATCAGCCCTTGATGTTGCCAGCCATATTTGTAAACATTGAGGTTAAAGATTACGTACCTGATACCTACGCAGGTAACTATCAAATTTATGAAGATAAAATAGAAATTTAATTTACAATCATTTTGTTTACAAAGCATATTGTCAGCCTCTATAATAACTAATGTTAACTAAACCTTTGCATTAAAAGCCTGAGACAGTGAGTAGAGCTAGAAGAAGGTGCTCAGTTGTTGAAGACTCTGAACTGTGTTCCTTGATTTCATGTTGCTATGCTATAAACTACTGATATTGTTCCTTCCCGCACCCGTCCCTGCTTTTTATGTCAAAATTGGAGTTTAACTTCCCCTCCTCTGGTTGCATTGGACTCCTATTTTCTTTAAACTGTTTTTGCAGATTAATAAATATAAAAATAAGCCTAACCTTAAGATAGATCAGTTTTTATAAAAAGTCGGTACTATTTGATACAAAGCAGCATTGGGTTCTAAATCTCTGTCTCATTTGCAGATGTTATTGAGGCATTATCTAATCCAATCAGATATGTAAACCTGATGGAGCAGAGAGCAAAACAACTGGCAGCACTGACTCTAGAAGACGAAGAAGAAGTAAAGAAAGAGGTAAGAATCGGATTAAATAACAGAGGGGTCAGTTGAGCATACTGCAAGATTCTGTAAGACTGTAGAAAAAAATAAACATTGTAAAGGCTGTCCACACAAGTCAATTTAAATATTTTCTTAAGTTGTATGCCCTACTACACTGAGAGTTGCTCCTTTACAGAGAGATTGGGATACTCAGAACACATGCAGGAAATTATGGAGTCACTCATGTGGCTGGTCTTGTTCTACAGTGGACAGATTCCATTAGCTCAAAGTGCTGATATTTCAATTTACACACACACACATATACGCTGCTCAGTAATGTTATTGAATAAACTGGTATTTGAAATGTCTATGGAGATTCTCAGTCATCCAGATCATGGTTGTCCCAAAAGTGCTTTTTCAAGAGGCAGCTGGACTTTCTTGTTTTTCTTTGAAGATGTTTCACTTCTCATCCAAGAAGCTTCTTCAGCTCTGATCGGAAGATGGGGAATGGAAGGATTTATATTCTTTGCAGACAGTTGGTCATTTGAATGATTTATTTATTTGCTTGCTTGTTTGCTTCCAGAGGGATGGGGAGTGTATCACTGAGAAGTCTGAAATCTTGGGTCAAAGTTTATTTATTTAAATAATTTATAGGGCCACCCATCTAATAAAAGTATATTCCCTCAGTAGTCAGACTGTCTGAGGGCTTTCTCTCCAAGATCTTACTAAATAGCAGATTTACTTTGGAGAAGGCAGTCATACATATATCCAGACTCTGACTAATGTAAGGCTTTAAAGGAGACATACTTTGACTTGCACCCAAAACCTAACTGGCAGCCATTGCAATCTTCATACTCATGATATTACATGGTGAACCTTAATGTTCCTGTAACTACGTAGGTTGCTGCAAGTTACATCACCAGAAGCTTCCAAATGTAATAATAATAATAATAAAGTTGGAAGGGACCTTGGAGGTCATCTAGTCCAACCCCCTGCTCAGGCAGGAAACCCTATACCATTTCAGACAAATGGCTGTCCAGTCTCTTCTTAAAAACTTCCAGTGTTGGAGCATTCACCGCTTCTGGAGGCAGGTTGTTCCACTGGTTAATTGTTCTAACTGTCAGGAAATTTCTCCTTAGTTCTAGGTTGCTTCTCTCCTTGATTAGTTTCCATCCGTTGCTTCTTGTCTTGCCTTCAGGCGCCTTGGAAAATAGCTTCACTCCCTCTTCTTTGTGGCAACCCCTGAGATATTGGAACACTGCTATCATGTCCCCCCTCGTCCTTCTCTTCATTAAACTAGACATACCCAATTCCAGCAGCCGTTCCTTATATGCTTTAGCCTCCAGTCCCCTAATCATCTTTGTTGCTCTTCTCTGTACTCTTTCTAGAGTCTCAATGTCTTTTTTACATCGTGGTGACCAAAACTGGATGCAGTATTCCAAGTGTGGCCTTACCAAGGCATTGTAAAGTGGTATTAATACTTCACGTGATCTTAATTCTATCCCTCTGTTAATGCAGCCTAGCACTGTGTTGGCCTTTTTGGCAGCTGCAGCACACTGCTGGCTCATATTTAAGTGATTGTCCACTAGGACTCCAAGGTCCCTCTCACAGTTACTGCTATTGAGCAAGGTACCCCTTATACTATACCTGTACATTTGGTTTTTCTTGCCTAAATGTAGAACCTTACTTTTTTCCATTGAATTTCATTTTGTTAGATAGTGCCCAGTGTTCAAGTCTGTCCAGATCCTCCTGTATCTTAAGCCTGTCTTCTGGAGTGTTGGCTATTCCTGCCAGCTTGGTGTCGTCTGCAAATTTGATGATTTCCCCATCTATCCCCTCATCCAAATCATTGATGAAGATGTTGAAGAGCACCCTATCTCCAAGACCAGCCCAATATAAAAAGCACATAGCAATATTGTAGCCATATGGTGAAAAGGACAGAAGGAACTGCATTGAAAGCTCCAGATCCAGAAAAGACCCTCTAATCTAGGAAAGGCACATGAGATAATTAGGCAGAGCCTTCCTGGGTATGGCCCCCATCTATTTTTCAGCCAGGAACAATGACTTCCAGGAAGGCCCACACATGGGTCAATTAGGAAAGGAGGGTATTATCCTATCCAGAGTCATACATCAACTACTTCTAGTCTCAATTGGCTTCCAAATCCACAGTAACTCTTGAGATGAATCTAAGCCTATTTCTCCCCATCTAGTTCCATATTCCAACAGTATCAAAATAATGTAGCAACAAAACAAAATACTGTAGTAACAAGAACAGAAGCTTGTTCTGAAAGTTTCAGCCATTGCATTCTGCTTTGCAGGTAAAATCTAATTCCATCATGTTTTGTAACATGATGTGGATTTATTCAGTGTAATTGGCTATTATAAGAAACAGAATGGATATTTTTTCCCAGAATCAGTTTCCCAAAATGTAGCATAAGAGAAGTGATACTTACAAATTAAAGCCTTCCTTCAGAAGGTTGCATTGCTAACATAAAATGTATATTTCTCCATGTTTCTGTCAACATATATTTTGTTTTACATATATGAGCCACTTTTACTATATACATTTAAATTTCTATAAATTAAAAAAAACTTAGACATGGAACACATTTCATTTAATTTTCATGACTGGAAAAATGTTTTTCTTAATAATTGTCAACTTTTTAAACTACAAATATTGTTAATAATATTAAGTGCAGGGGTTTTCTACAAAAAATATTTTCTTCTTGAGTCCCATAAATGTCTTTAGACAAACTGCCTCTAACAGAGACATCCACCAGAGGTGGGAAGGCAAGGGGGCAACCAGTAAAGGCAGTGTCATACCATTGTGCCATAAAGTCCATCTCTTTTGTATATGTTCTTAACATGTCAGAATCAGAATAGAGCTGGAAGGGATATGGAGGTCTTCTAGTCCAGCTCCCTGCTCAAGCAGGAGACCCTATACTATTTCAGACAAGTGACTGTCCAGTCTCTTCTTAAAAACCTCCAGTGCTAAAGCACCCTCAACTTTTGATGGCAAGCTATTCCAGTGGTTAATTGTTCTCACTGTTAGGAAGTTTCTCCTTAATTCCAGGTTGCTTCTCTCCTTGATTAGTTTCCATCCATTTTTTCTTGTCTTGCCCTCTGGTGCTTTGGAAAATAAGTTGTCTCCCTATTCTTTGTGGCAACCTCTCAAATACTATCATGTTCCCCCAGTCCTTCTTTTCTCTAGACCCAAATCCTGCAACCCTTCTTCATATGTTTTTGTTTAAAGGAATGTACATCGTGACACTACTTTTGTCATTTTATTGAAAATATTAGATCCTGCAGCTAGTTGTTTAATTTTAATTCTAAGCTTATGTGTGTGTGATCAAAGCTTCCCTGGGTGGACAACTGAGTCATGATTAGAGATTAGTCAAGCAGAATCTGCATATCTGAAAAAGGGGCATAAATCCCGATATGTACTGTGTAAATCTTACAAGTGAGTCAATCAATCACCTTTTCCTCCAAATCTCCTATCTGTAATATCTGATTACCTACTTATACTTCTTAGCCCTGTTCATACAGATTTCTTCCTCCAGTTATTGTAATTGAATGTTTTCTAGAGATACAACAGCTTCTGAAAGTAAAAAATGCAAACCACGACAAATCCCAAATTAGGAAAAGAAAGATAAAGCGCTACTCAATCGTTTTATTCATCTTCATCAATCATGCTTGAGTTAGCGTGGCATAGTCATAATTCTACAAGTCTGAACACCTGTGTGTTAAGATTCCCCATCCCCAAGGAAATCATCCTCTTTCTCTTCTTGTTTTATGTGCACTAGACTGTGTGATAAATCTGCTGCATTGCTCCAGATGCAGTTATCTTTCAGCTCCAGGTGAGGGATCCCTCCACAAACAATTGCTCTGGCTGTAATTCAGCATTACATCAATGCTTCTGTAAGCAGCATTTTTTTGTTCCAGCAAAATAAGTATCTTTGTAATGAAGAGCCAAATAAATGCCCGTATCTGTCTTATGAGCTAGCTGGTTTAATCTGCAAAGCTGCCAAGCTTTTATTTATCGTACCTTGTTCTTGTTCTTCCTTTTATTCAGTAGGTGCCAACAAACAAAATTCAATATAAATTGTTTATTAGCTACCTTGACCCTAATTTTTAGGGAGGAAATTTAAACAGATAATTCCTACGTTTGTGAGACTGGATATATTGTAAGGTATAGACAGTCAGAGCCAATTTACGCTTGGCATCCTCTGAGGTACTAAATTGGAGCAGGGAGGAAAATCTATCGGTGGTGTGTAATGATCATTCGTGCAAAAACAGAGTTTTCAGTTTCACTTAACCCGCCTTGTTCTTTAACCTAGACATTCTTATTAAAAAGGTGAAGGATTTTGAGAAAAGAGCTGTCTCCTTCCCCCTCCCATCAGCTTATTACCAGTGAAGAATGCTAATGAAAGCCTCCAGAGAAGCTAATCCAACAAGGTACCATGGCAACAGGTCCTCCTTATATAAATTTTCATACCTCAAGGAGGCAAACTGCTTAGCAGTGCTCTGTAACTATGGATCTTCTTCCCCCTTCCATTTGTGTAGCAGGAATCTTCAGTCTCCTCCGATAAATAGGATCTCAAGCAAGGGGGAGAGGATTAGCACCTAGTAAAAAGGAATGAGCTCTAAACATGGGCATTGAGAGCTGGCAAGGAAGTACAGGTTGTGGGGAATGTTTAAACAGGTTGAACGGTACAGGCATAGTCATCCAAGCATGCGGCAAGGATGGAGGTACTGTTTACGTAAGCTTATCTGTTGAATATAATTATGGGCAAGCTGTCCTGGGAACTATTGCTGTGCCTCAGAGGTGAATTAGTAATCAGACTTTTGGGACACCATCCTGAAAGGAAAGCGAAAGAAATCATTCTCTGTCATATGGTGTTAAGTGGTAACTAGTGCATTCTGCTGATGTCCTTGTATTTGCGCAGTTATTACCTTAAAACCTAGTAGTCTACATTGCTCCATAGGCAGAAATTGGATGATCTTGACTTACTGGGATGCCTAAGCCTAGGTTTTCTTTTTGATTTCAGGGATAATAAATCTGGATGAAAAGCAATGAAAGAAACTGACTTTAAAATGTGTGTTACCGTCATTTTCCACTGGCAGGATTAATTGACATTGTGATTCTTTATAGCTAAAATTAGTAGTTTATTTTACGAACATGATCTATAGCTTCTGCAGCTTTCCAGGTGGGGTCTGTGTTCATTCGGGTTTATTAATTAATTATATATTAATTTTGAAATTGGATTGTTCCTATTTATTTGTTAAAATAATAGTTTTTATTTCAAGGGTTTTTTTTTAAACCCTTCCTCATTTTCCTGCAAGTAATCAGAAGAGTTGAACAGTAATAATGGCAGCTAGATTTATTTTATTTTGCAAGCCTTTTTTGATGGTGAAATGAGAAGAGATGAGGTACAATTTTCTTAGCAAGGAACAATTTGAATAAATCTTAGTACAGGAATGCTAGCGTTTGTTATGGGTGGAATCTGCACATGTTGAAAGTAAAAACCTCATGCGAGTTCTCTAATCGCAAATCCTTCTTTTGTATTTTATGGGGAATGTTTTGAATTGTTAGGCAGAACAAGGAGATGTACCTTCAGAAGCTCACAATGAACCTAAACCTACACCAGCAGAAAATGGAGTAAATTGCACTACATCTCTCACCCCTAAACCTTCTACTCAGGTTGTTCCAAGCCAACCAGCAGTGGGTAAGAACTGTGCTATAGTGCATGATTTTGGGACTATTCTTCTACCGGTATTGGAAAAAAAAAATAGCTAAATTTCTCCTGACCAAAAAAAACAAGAAAAGATTACATCACTTTTGATGAATACATCTATATCTGTGACTGCTTGGAAAGCAATGCTTGCAACAAAATCTCTCTTATTATCTTCCAATGTGCAAAAAAGAAAGAAAGAAAGAAAAGTAGCATGACCAAGCCATTTTGAATAAATGCATGCTTCTCTAGACCCAGTGGTCTGTGTTCTGTTGCAGGTGTCCCCAGGAGGAAGAGCGACGTAGAAATAAAATTATAAAAGAATATAGGCTAGATCATTACATTGGTTCTGAGCAATGGCTATTGTTGCTCAGCCAGGAAGCTCCTGAGGTGACCATGAGCAAGTGGCAATTTCTGAGTCTGACAGGGGTGTTGTGTAGATAAAATCTATGTACACATCTTGAAGAAGTTTAGGATATAGATGAAGGATCAGATGAACTAGGGGGTTTTGAGAGCAGATAGAGAATGCTAAATATATTCCATAGCAGAATTTGGCTGTGTCCTATTTAGACCAGCTCTAGTGCTTTATCAAGAATATGACCAGAGTTTATACCCTAGGAAACCATTTACTTGAGAGATTTTGTTTGTATTGTTGTTGCTGTTGCTGCAGTCACAGTTAAAGCTATATGGTAAAAGTTTGGTTCTAGGATAATCGGCGCCAATGTGACTAAAGAAGAACAAAACATGTGAGGTCACTGATATTCTGACCCTGCTAAAGAACTCAGCTCTAGCATGTGATCTTTCAGACTCAGTTTTCAAGGGAAAAATATTTAGGACTAAGCAAGGATAAAACAGCCAAGTTTCAATCTTTGGAGGCTGCATATTTAGCAGATTAAGAAAGAAATAATGAACATATCCAATGCAGGATTAAGACATTTTAATCCCCAGAATAATGTTTTAACGCTCAAAATCTCTAAATATATGAATTTCTTTTTGAAAAATCAATTTTCTCTAATTATATCTATGCTTCCATTATGTACTGCAAAAATGAACTAGGTACAAATCTTTATGCATCAGCTATTATTTACTTTATTTATACAAATGCTTTCAGACAAGCCCACTGTAGAGATTCTGTCAATCTTATCAATATTAATTGCCAGACCAACTGTATTTTACAGCAATTGCATTTTTAGTCATCTTCAAAAACAGCCCCATATCAAGGATGTTGAATGTCAAATCAGGTGGGGTTGAAGGCACTTCTATTTACCACTTAAGCAAGAACTCTGAGTCTAGAGAATGCACAAGGTCATAGATCTGTTGCCCATACAGAGCAAACACTGATGCCAAAATTGAGCCAGATTGTTTAATTATGAAGAGCAACTCCATCTTGCTGGAATTTAAGTTTCTTTCATCTCCTCCAACCCTTCACAGCCTCCAGGCACTAAGTAAGAACCACAGTATCTCCACCTTGGCCTTGGTGGCGAAGTGAAATTGAGTATCATCAACATATTGAAGGTCCTCTCTCAAATGGATGGATGACTTTTCCTAGCAGTTTTATGTAGATACTAATATAATGGAAGAGAGATAACCGCTACAGTACCCCATATTAGAACAACCATGGGCTAGTATGTTCCTCTGCCATGATCCCAATTGGAACCATCCACTCAGGAAATGGAATCACTGTAACTCATTGCCTTCAATCCTTATTCTTTGCAGGCAATTCAGAAGGATACCACGATCAATGGTAGTGAATGCTACCAAGATATCTAGTGGGATACAGTAGGTAGGTAATCCACCAAAGCAATTAATACTGTCCCAGTCCCATGCCCTGGTCTGAATTGCAACCAAAGAAGTCCAGATAATTCATTACCTCTAAAACTTTTGTAGCTGAAACCCTATCACCTTCTGCAAAATCTATCAGAAAATGAAGATTGCAGAATGAAAGGAAGTTGTCCAGGCTTTTGGATTAAGAGATGACCTCTCCATGAGGACATGATCATTGTCTCCATCGAGTGTAAAGGCATCACTCCTACCTTCAAAAAATTGTATAATAAAAAGTTTCCTACTCATTTCCTTGGATCCCACAAAGTAATCCCAGATAATCTTACAATGGGTTTACCTTACTAAACTGAGCAAGCAGCATCCATTTCAGAGTGAATGTTAGTAATTTTGTTTGCAAAGATTTCACAAAGTATTTATTGCCTACAGAAGCATTTTCTCTCCTGCTTTTATTCCAAAAGGATATGGAAAACTTTGAAGAACAATGTCGAAAGAGAGCAAGGGAAACAAAAATACCTCTTGGTGTCCTTAGATTCGTATCACTTCTGAGAATTGAAGTCCATTAATCTGGAGGGCACCTGAACAGGGGAAGTCTGCTGTAACCCAGTTTTAGGAACAGGATTAAAAGGATGGGGTACCCATCCAGTTTATCTTTTCGTGAGTACAAGTTAACCATGAGCAGATCCTTTCCCCCAGCTAAATATCATCTGCATTGGGTCCCAATGGACAGACTTTCTCCTTTAAACAGAAAGCATCATTTTGAGGTCACAAAGACCATGCCTTGTGACATGGGCAACATCAGTGTGAAATCACAATGGCTAGCCTCTCCTTCTGGCAGTCATTGAAACAAGCAGCAATGGCAGAATGAGGCAACATGCCTTTTTCCTATTTACATTCATGGGGCAAAATAACTAGGAGGACTGATGCATAATTTATTTATTATTGAGATAAATAGCAGCAATGTTTGGCCACAGCACTCACCTGTAAGTATATATCTCCCTGAACACCCAACCTCAACTTCAATAAGTGACTCTAAATGGCTTAAACCACTTAGGGTAATGTAGGCATGCAGGTAAATGCTCTTACTAGCCCAGAGATAACAGAGCCAATAGTTTCTTCATCCTGCGTAGGGTAAGTGCAACACGGAGAGATAATGTGACTTGCATGCTGGAACTGAAGTACAGCCCCAATTTAACATTAAATATATTCTCACACATTAAGAAAAGGAACTAATACTATCAAATAATGAAGAGGCAATTTTCTATCATCTGCTCCAGGGGTGTATTTAAAACATATTTAGCCTACTTTTCTTATGAAGCTTTCAAGGCAGCTAATATAAATGAAAAACAAGAGTCTGTATTTAAAGCCACAAAAAACACAATGCATACATCAAAGCCTCAGTCAATCAACAGGATGTCAGAGCTAAAAAGCAGATCAACAAAATAAAACTAGGATTTCATCTTATGCCTGAAGATTCAGAGTTAGGACTAGACAAGCTTCAGCCAATGAGCAATTCTGAATTTGGAGTGGCTGCTGAAAAAACTGCTTCCATGTTTATGTTAACCTAGTTTCAGAGGGGCAGCACCTAGGAAGCTGTTCTTTTATTACAGGCAGGGCAGATTGATTTGAGAGTAGGTAGTGGTTGGGGAAGCCTGGTCCACAGCTAAGAACAAATAAGAACAAGTTATTTGTCAATACAGCGTGAACAAGGATGGCATTGAATGCTCTGGCTCTTTCAGAGCCAATAAGAAGAATGTCTCTCTGTAAGGTTTTGTATTCTTCATTTCAGACCAATTGAAATATTGATGTTATTTACACCTAGGTTCTGTGAAAGTTCCAGCCAAAACAGAAGATCTGATTCAGAGTGTCCTGACAGGTAAGAAACATGATGGTGCTGTATATCAGTATCTCTTAAAAGAAATTAATGGAGTGTTTCAAGACAAAGCATATCACATACAAATAGCTATTTTAATTTCTTTATTATTCAGAATGCCTCCATCATATAGAAAGAACAATTATATATTTAAGGGATTAAAGAGTAAGCCCAAATTACTGGACTGTATCAGTTTAATCCTGATAGGATGAATAATTGGGATCTAGATGATGCTGAGTTTAGTTCTGAGACCAAATTTAAGGATCCAGGATGCATTTGCATATGTTTGAATTTGATAAACCAGCATATAAACAGCAATGCAAATAATAGATTAAATAGAGTTCCCTCCAAACATCAGTAATTTCTACATGGCATGATTAAATAACTCTTGAATTTGCTGTATAAATTAATTCACTTGAGAGCAAAAGCTATATTCAAAACAAAAAATCTTAATGATATACAAAAACTCTTGTGAGTATATATGAGCATACACAGATGGATATCTTTATCCTTTTCCTCTCAAGGAACAATACAGGAACATTTACTGTTTTCAAACACAGCAAAGAGCAATGAGTTACATGTGTAATCTGCCTGCACAAAAATATGGCTAAGGCGCATCTTGAGATATAAACATTTTGTATACCTTATGAATAACCTGTACTTTGATCTGATGTGAAGAACATGTTATAAATTTACATACCAGAAATAACTTAGAATTCTCTAAACTAAATAATAGATGTACTTACATAAAATATACCTTGCTTTTGTAAAAAAAAAAAAAAAAGACTGAACTGGGTCATTTTTATATTGTGGAATGTATTAATAAATGTGGGGGCTATTTAGTAGTATGTCTATATCCAGATGAGATGATTCTGTAGTCTAAACAACAATGGCTGGTGAATCAAAATAAACAGAATTGAAATATCTTTATCTTTCAAATATCCTGAATTACATAATTCATACAAGTTGAGACTCTTGAATTATATAATTCTGATAAGATTACATAAAGACAGGAGGAAGTTGCTGCAGTAGATATGTACTTGTGCAATTCAGAGGAGAACACGTCCAGTGCAGTGTACAAGTGTAGTGCAGTGTTCAGAGCAATGTACAAATGCAATGCAGTACAAGAGCACTGCAGTAATCAATTCAGCCAAGTACAAATGCAGTACATTTATATTCATGAATTCAGACGAGTACAAACACTACAGTAACCCATAACATAACAAGGCAGGCACAGCCACACTTCTCTGTGCATTAATGATTCACCTGTGGAGATGGTTACCAGCATCAAATTCCTGGGTGTGCAGCTAACGAGTAGGCTGACTTGGTCGCTAAACAGTGAGAAACTGGTGAAGCGGGCACAGCAGCGCCTGCATTTTCTGCGCCGCATGAGAAAAGCACATCTTCCTTCCCCTGTCCTGACCACTTTCTACAGGGGTACAATCGAGAGCATCCTGTCATACAGCATCACAGTCTGGTTTGGAGGCATCACTGCTTCAGACAGGAAGGCGGTGCAGAGAGTGGTGAGGATGGCCGAAAAGATCATTGGCAGTTCCCTCCCTACCATCCAGGACATAGCACAGAAGCGTTGCTTGAGCAGGGCCCGCAAGATTTTCTGGGACACTACACATCCTCTTCACAACCTGTTTTCCCTGTTACCTTCTGGGAGGAGGCTTCGTGGTATCCGTAGCAGAACATCCAGATTCAGCCATAGTTTCATTCCATACAGCATTAACCTTGCGAACTCTCAAACTTCCTCCTTGCGTTATATATTCAAGATGGACAGTATTTAATATTTATTTGCTATGTATATGTAGGGATGTGGGTCTATATATATGTTGTACATAGTATGTTTAGGTGTGTGTCATGTATATGTTTCACTTTGAGAGCGGGCAACTAAATTTCATTTTTTTATGTGTGCCATTGTGCCCACAATATAAAAAATGACAATAAAGGTTATTTATCTTTATTTATTTAACATCAAAAAAAGGAAACAAACTGCCTATACAATATCTTCCAACAAAATGGCTAACCATACAACCTTATCAAAAAGTATCTAACTATTCAACTCACTACAGCACAACAAACACAAGTTCTGAAAAGAATTATACATCAAAACATATAAAAAACAACCAACAGCCTACTACAACCACGTGGCATCGCCGTAGCACACAAACCAACCAAAACCCTCCAAAACATAAGTAAACCAAAAGACCCAATAACCCAGGGGTCTTCAAACTTGGCCCTTTTATGACTTGTGGATTTCAACTCCCAGAATTCCTCAGCCAGTGTGCCTGGCTGAGGAATTCTGGGAGTTGAAGTCCACAAGTCATAAAAGGGCCAAGTTTGAAGACCCCTGCAATAACCCAAGAAGAAAAAAACAGAAATCATGTACAACATACAGTGTAAAAACTGTAACAACCATTATGTAGGATAGACAGGGAGAAGACTAGCAGAGCACTTCCATGAACAAGAACTAGCAGTCAGAAGACCCAATGAAAACTCCTTAATCTTACAACACATAGGCAGACTCAATCTCAATTTCAAATCAGCCATCAATACACACAAAGAAATAAATCATAATTATACACCATTCAAGACACAATAAAAAACTAAAAAGGAAAAAAAAAAGATACCAAAACACATCCTCTCTAGCAGCCAGCACTCAGATAACACCAGGGAAACAACAAGAAGAAGAAAATATCCACATCAAGGATCTACCAAGGAGAAAACCATACCCTCATCAAAATAGGCAGAGCAAGCTATTGTATATAAACTGGGAGAAAGCCCCACACCTACACTGATGTTACTAACTGGGCAATGTTTACAACTAAATAACCAAGCTCCAAGAACTCCAGGACCCCATAGTTCAATCCTAAGCATTCTTATATACTTCTCTTCTATTGGAATAAGAGAGTTGCTTTTAACTGCAGCTCATGCAATAGCAGCGAAAACCTGCTGATAAAACTATGCATATCCCCTGCGTGTCTAATGTTGTGCAAGTGATAACACCATTCCTCTTATTCTTGCAGAAGTTGAAGCACAAACCATTGAGGAGCTAAAGCAACAGAAGGCATTTGTGAAACTTCAGAAGAAGCACTACAAAGAAATGAAGGATCTTGTGAAGAGACATCACAAAAAAACAACAGATCTTATAAAAGAGCATACTACAAAATATAATGAAATTCAAAATGATTATCTGCGACGGAGGGCAGTGCTGGAGAAAACAGCTAAAAGAGACAGTAAGAAAAAGTATGTCTACCTTCTTACAAAGGTTCTTTTGGCCTTTCTTGGAAATAGTATACTCCCTGATTGGGTCTCATGTCTCCTTCCAGACAAGATGGAGCTTCCATTATGCTGAGTGAAGTAATCTCTGCTGCGCTGCTTTACATTAAACCACTGTGATGTGGAAGCTTCTGTCATTCACGCCAGTGACAAATTGATCCAGGGGTTGGTAGTTATGAGTAATGCTAAGAAAAAATGACTAAAAACAGATATCAATCTTACAGCCTTCTGGACAGGCCTATATTAACAGAATAAGAGTTGGAAGGGACCTTGGAGGTCCTCTAGTCCAGGGCTTTTCAACCTGTGGTACGCGTACCACTTGTGGTACATTAATGAGTGGCAGGTGGTACGCAGCCCTGCCTAGCCAAGTGTAGTGGGGAAGGGAAAGAGCCAGCACAGGCAAAGACTTACATGAGAGAGCTGCATATTTTACTTATGAATGGAGCCATTTGGGGAGGCTGCCTTAGCCGGCAGCCAGTACTTACATTTTTTTTCTTCTTTAAGTGCCAGCTGGGCTCCTTACTTTCCTTTCTAGCCAGTGCTAATTCTTAAAGGGGAAGTGCCTTTTTAAGCTAGTTCACTCAGCAGCTTGTCTTTTCTGTCTCTGGAGGCCTTTCCTTGTTTGATCAATATATGGAAGAGGGAAAATATTGGGGGGGGGGGTGGTTCAAATTCTTCCTTCAGAAGGAGATGGGAATGAGAAAAAGGGAGGCAGGGAAGGGAGGGAGGGAAGGAAGTCCAGCCTTAGCAGTTGGCCACCAGCAGCTCTGCCATTGACTTTGCTTGTCAAAAGGTTGCAGAAGGGGATCACATGACTCTGGGACACTGTGACCATCATAAATATGAATCAGTTGCCAAGCATCCAAATATAAATCACATGACCCTGTTGCTGCAATGGTCATAAGTGTGAAAAATGGTCATAAGTCATTTCAGTGCAATTGCAACTTTGTCACCAAGTTTTTGACACCTTGCTAGGTGGTACTCGAATATTGCCATATCCTAAAAGTGGTACAATTGGTAAAAAGGTTGAAAAGCCCTGCTCTAGACCATTTCAGACAAATAGTCTTCCAATCTCTGCTTAAAAACCTCCAGTGCTGGAGCACCCACAACTTCTGGAGGCAAGTCATTAAGTAGGTAGAGAATTAAAAGAAGTGCTTAGTGTCTCTTGACTTATGTCATTAGATTTTTTAACACAAAAAATATATGTGGAGGAGAGAAATGGGCAAATGTTTTCAGTATTAAGGTCTTACAAGACGTTGCAGGTGGTGGTGCTGGGGGAGAAGAGTTACATGCAGCATGCATACAGCTGAATGTCCATCAGAGAGAGGAAGGCCCTCATTCATATCCCATCAGCTTAGAGAAAAATTTAGGTATCAGACCCAGTAACTAGGTCAAAATCAAATGCCAATGAATTTAAGCCATTTTCTACCTGTGTTCAAACCATTACAGCACTGTCAAGAGTGGGTTTCTAGATTTGAGTTGCTACCCTTCTTTCTTATATTTACACAAATCTCACATTCTGTTCAGGGCTTGATTATTACTTTTCTCCAGCTGGAACTCGGTCTTTTAGCCATCTCTCCTTTTAAGCTTGTGGTTTCCTAGGCAACTGGCTTAACACCTGGGTAGAACTATAAGCATCTCTGATATAACTGTCAGGGCTCAGGAAGATGCATTTCATTTACATTGCCCTCGCTTTTAATTTTTGGGATGGGGGGGTTGGAATGTACTACTGTTACTATTTAGTTTGCAGTTGCTCTGTTTAGTTCACATGCTCCATTCATTGCTCCCCCTTCTCACCTCACTTTTATAGTAGTTCTTTCCCAAGACCAGAAATATCCCACTGTTCCTTGGGGAGTTTTGTTCAGTTTCCATTTTGCACAGATTATTTTTTTCGTTTGGGTTTTGTATGTTGTTCCAAGCTTGCTTTCCTTTGACAAATCCTTGGTCTTTATGAACTTTGCTCTTTGGAGTTCATTAAATAGTTTCACATTAGGATGCTATGCAGTTTGGGGATGCTCAGTTTTTTTTAAAAAAAATTGAACTAATTGACTTGGTAAGCTTTATGAATTGTGAAATAATGCTAATCTCAGTGACATTCATAATGTCATTGGATGAAACCAATGAAACCCAAAGCTTTAATATTTTGTCTTATTTCTCCAATATTCATTGAAAAGTCATCAATTTAGTTACCCGGCAAAAATAATCTACAACTAATCTTCATTCCTTTTTGTTATACCACTTCTGTTTCTAGCAGCTTTCTTTTAGTGGTATCAGAGAATTTGAATTAAATTCATGATTGCTATCTGGATGCTCTGTTCATTGTCCATATTTCAAGAAATTAAGAGTTCTTTATACATGTGTAAACACCAGATGCATATTTACACAGTTGCACAAGATAAGGAAAAATAGAGTTAAAGAATCTTTGAAAGGTCAATGTTATATTGGCTAATGGGATAATGGGAGTCACCTGGGGGACAGGACCTCTAATTTGTATTGCTGCAATTTATATTTATTATTCTGTATTGTGCTATAGAAGTGAAACTGGCAGCCCAGATCATAGCCCTTCAACTGTTGAACAAGAGTTAGCTGCCCTTGATTCAGAAATGACACAGAAGTTAATAGAGCTCAAAGAAAAACAGCAGCAGCAGCTACTGAATCTTCGACAAGAACAGTATTACAGTGAAAAGTACCAGAAACAAGCACATATCAAACTGGTATGTACTATACATAAAAATTGCTTCCCTGCTTTCTATGATGAATACTACTGCAAACACTGTATACAAACCTAGGTTTGGCTACTTCAGAACCTACCTATGGAGGTTTCTCTGTAACCCCTCTCATTGCTGTGCTCCTTGCACATTATGCATGGATTTACTGACAAATATCTCCATCTGTCATGGGACAAACAGTTGGAACAGGTGTGTGCGGCAGGTATTTAAGACAGGGCAACCAGAAATATACATTACATTTATTTAGACTTGTTGGTTCAATACAATAGGTTTATATTAAATTATTTATTTAATGATTTTGGTGTCAGTGCCTTTCCTACTTTCTATATTTGTGATTATTGAGAGCAGATGCAAACCTTATTATTATTGCTTGGAGATCTTTGCCTTTTCTGGCTTTGAAACTTAGACTATCATGCTATGCCTAATGCAGTGCTGTCACTCTAAATGATCAGAAAGCATTTCAAAATGAGCAGTTAAATTAGTATGGCCTATAAAATTGGAAACAAGAGCTTTGATACCACTAAGATGTCTTCTAGCAGCTACTTGTTTGTGCCGGAAAGCCTTCTGTAAATTTGTGTGTTCTAAATGGAAGCTAGAAGACAAGCTATAAAGAACAAAACAATATTGTGTATTTATTGTCCCCAGAGCAGCAGTTATTTTTACAGCTGTGGTTCAGGCACCCTGCATGGAGCAGACCTTTGGGCTAAATGAAGAGTCTGCTCAGATAATAATAGATGCTTTGGAATGTCAAGAAGAAAGAGAATAAGGCAATGGAATGTTACTATTATATTATTTCAATCTGCCCCAGTATGTGTATTTCTCCGAATTTATGATATTCTAACAAGGCTGGCTACTTCATTCCATCTGTATAATATGGTAAAATAGATTCGTATCTGCTAATTTATTAAGCCTTATGAACCAGAATAAGGAACTGGCATCACAGTTCACAAGTATGGGTATAAACATGTTGAAATAATTCCTGCTAAAAGGCATGAAATTCCAGTTATACCACTGGTAAGATAATTTAAATACTTATCCCTCCTCACCAAAAGTATGCTGCTATATAGTATACAGAAAACTTATCTGATGCTGAATCATAGAATCATAGGGTTGGAAGCAACCTCGGGGGTCTTCTGGCCCAACCCCCTGCTCAAAAGCAGGAGACCTATACCATTCTGGACAAATTCTTGACCAATATCTTCTTAAAAACCTCTTATTGAAAAACTATTGAAAAGTATTTTTCAATTTCACGTGAATGTTCCCAGGAAAGGCATTAGAGCTGGCTTGGGATCAGTGGGAAAGTTTCTGTGACCTAGGCATCTGTTCAGTAACAGGAAAAGTGATGAGAGAAAAGTGCTCTTTGAGGCTTTCATTCCTGATTTTTTTTTGGATGAGATTGGAAAGTAACTGGGAGCAAAAATCTATCTGTCCTTGAATTAAGAATCTTAATTAAGATTAATTAAGAATCAGTTCTTAACAACAGTGTCCCAGACCTAAACAATACCAATTTGTATACACCCAGAGTCCGGTTCTGGTTAAAGGCAGATTTTAGATTAAAAAATGAAATCTCTTCATGTTTGGGGCAAATTATTTCCATTTATTATATATGTAGAACTGTCCCTACCATTGGGCAGAGTAAAAAATGTTGATCCAGGTAATGGATGTGGCAATATCCAGGCCTAATTCTGGCTGTTTTGTTTTCTGGTCCTTTCTATAATCCTGAGGTAGGTATTAGTGATGCTTATTCTTTGCTGGCCTGGTGTGATTGGATTGGTTATTTTGCCTAATTATCTTCTCCAGCTTTGCACAGATGGGAAATGTCCCGACTGTGCTAATAGGAAGAGGGATGATTATTCAAGGAGTAGCCATGTATATATGTATGAATGTATGTATGTACGTATGCATGTTGCTCTACTGATATGATATAGGTCACTGGCCAATTTAAGTCAATATTATCCATGCCAGCTAGTGGTTGCTTTCTACCACTCGAAGTGGGAGTCTATCCTAGTCCTTCCTGAAGTTTTTGCCTACCAATTGCTGTCTGACTAAACACCCATCCTGAGAGTGGAGCAGATTAAACCCTAAGTCTCACTATACAGGTAGTCCTCGAGAAACAACAGGCCATTTAACTGCCATTCAAAACAACCAACACCCCAAAACTACAAATAACCTATTTCAAATTTATGACAGATGCAGCACTCCAATGGTCATTCACAGACCACTGGGGATGTTGCGCTGTCCTGCCCTGCCTGTCTTCCCCTGCAGCACTTAGGCCTGCTCCCTATGACTCCTGGAAGCAGCTGTGCCATTTTCAGGATCCGAACAATTCCTTGCTAAAATGGCAGCTACTTTCAGAGCCTTCTCCGCTAATCAGCTGTCTGCCCATCAGCTGTCCATAGGGATGCTGCAAAGCTCTCCTTCTCTAGGCCTTGGGCTTCCTCCAGGCTGAAGAGTAGATGAACCAAGCCAGCAAGGAGAGAAAATGTTTCTGCAGCTGTTTTTCCCCTGATTTTTTTTTTTAAGAGTAATCTCTGAAGGTTATGCCAGAAAATGGAGGACGCTGGGTCTTTGCAAACTTTAGCTGTCCTCCTGGCTGCCTATAGAGTCCAGCTAGGACTTAAACTAGAGTCTAGAGCAGTGATGGCAAACCTTTTAAAGACTGAGTGCCCAAACTGCAACCCAAAACCCACTTATGCATTGTCGAGTGCCGGGTGGGTGTGGCCCATTGGATGGGCGCAGCCCATTGGGTGGGCATGGCTGCGGTGGTAACGGCAGACTGGGTGGGACTAAAAAGTTCAATCAATCAATTCCAACTTTGCAAGATCTTTTTTCTTCCCGCGAGAAGTTGAAATTGACTGATTGAACCTTTTTTTTTTTTGCACACGGCGGCTGAGGCCTAAAGCGAAAAGGTTTTATAAAACCCAGCTTAAAGGCCTAGGACTGGGGCGACGGCTCGCGTGCCCACAGAGAGGGCTCTGAGTGCCGCCTCTGGCACCCGTGCCATAGGTTCGCCACCACTGGTCTAGAGACTGTAGCCTGCCCTCTGCAGGCAGTCTGACAGACAGCTAAAGCTTGCAAAGACCCAGCATCGTCCATTTTCTGGCACAACTTTTAGGGATATTTTTATTATTATCATTATTATTATTACTTCAGGAATAAAAAGCTGCAGAAAAAAATTCTCTCCTTCCTCGCTTGGTTCCTCTACTCTTCCGCCTGGAGTCAAGGTAAGGTTTTAAAAAGGGATATTGGTTGGAAGGCAGAGGGAGAGTTTAGTTTTAGCACCTAAAAGGGGGAGGGGGGGATCAACAAGTACATCCCAATCAGCTTGTTATGTTTTTGTTATTGAAGAAATGTGGCTTTCTGGGGGAAGGTGGGGAGGGCGTTAAGGAAGGAAAGGGTTTTTGGAAGCTCATCCTGAAGCTGCCTTTTGTGCAAGGGCCCTTTTCTCAAAGCCTAGAGAGGCAGGAGAGCTTTGTAGCCTCCCCATGGACAGGTGATGGGCGAACACCAAAAGCTCCAAAAGGCTAGGGAACTAGTTCTTTTTTTTTTTTTTTGCCCCAGAAGGAAGGAAGGAAGGGCAGAGTCAGAATTGCGAAAGACAGGTAGCCCAGGGTTTTCCTTCCCAGTTGTTTCTCTTTGGCAAGACAGCCAGCTGTGCTGCAGCCCAGTAACTGAGGGTGGGGGAGACCTGAGGCAGGTGGGCTGGTGCTTGCATTAGGCCTCCCAGGATCTCCCCCACCCTCAATTAATGACCAGTGCACTCATTTAACGAATGCACTGGGGAGAACAAGTATGGCTGGTCATTACTTGAGGCAGTTCATTTAACATTATTTTGATCTTCTACCCTAATGGGCAGGCTCCATTAGGGTCACAACCTGAAGACTACCTGTGCAATACTTACCAACAGAATGTGTGGCTGGTACAATCTATGACATATCTGTTTTTTTCCCCTCCTAAGCTTATACAAAAGCTGACAGATGTAGCAGAAGAATGCCAAAGCAATCAACTAAAGAAGTTGAAAGAGATTTGTGAAAGGTAAAGACTACTTAACAATTCTTTTGACTACCATTCTAGATGTACTTGGAGGGGAATAATCCCCTGTCAGGACAGAGGGAGTCACTTCTGGGTGAATGTGTATAGCGTAACTTTTGCTCTGTTTTCTTCTTTCATAAAAACAAATCTGGATTTGTTGAAGAGAAAAGAAAGAGCTGAAGAAAAAGATGGACAAGAAAAGGCAAGAGAAGATCACTGAAGCAAAGTCCAAGGATAGAAATCAGATGGATGAGTAAGTGCAGTCTTCAACTCTCACCTTAACTTGTATGCAGAAGACCTGAAACACAATAGAAGAAAATCCTAATTTTTTTTTAAAATGTATGTTTTATTTGGACTCTCCACATATTATATTAAAAAGAAAGCAGTACAGTACTATAGATTCCAACAGTGATTGTGCATTATTTTTCTTTTATTTAGAAGAGCTTAAATTATCTTTTGTTTGAATCATCCTCAAGGCAGTATACAATCAATCATAATGGCACTCATAATAGCACATGACAAAGAGCACACAATCCCTTTGAAATAAAGGAGTAAACCATTTTGAAATCTGATGAAAAATACACTGGGCAATGTATGTAAAATTTGGCTCTGATTTTCTCTTAGTGAAATTTACCAGTTATTTTATAAACAAATTATTTATGGCAGAAAACGAATAATAAGTGGTTTTAAAAATGAATGGGATTAATCATTTTTAATTTTTCTCAGGGAGAAGACAGAAATGATTCGCTCATATATTCAAGAGGTGGTACAGTACATTAAAAGAGTAAGTCTACTGCCTAAAACATGTATTCACCTTGGCGTAAATATTACATTATACATTTCAATATTTAGGCTGATTTGCACATTGTAATTATTTTGAAATAGCAAAACCCCAACATAATAGCAGTGCTTATTTTTTTGTGCAGAGACAATTTGTAGTTCCAATGTCCAGATAGTGCTAAAATTTTATAAATTTAGTTTACCATTTTCCTTGATTCTCTGGAGGCAGATCAGATCTTACCTGACTACAAATGTAACAGCACTACAACTGAAATAAGAAATACAGAGAAGTTGAACAGTTGTGTTTCAGATGTGGAATTTCAATTGCTACTTGTTTTGCTATGGAATGTGATTTTGGTTTTGGAGTTTTTTTCTGTCCGATACCTTGAGTGCTTTGGTAGATGAATGGCTATGTAACTTGTTCAACACATACATACGTTCATACATGCATGTATGCATACTTCAGAGGAACAAAAATAATACCTTTGAAATCCAGGTTCTGTTCTTGCATGACAAGGTTATGCCCCCAAACTGCTGTTTAGAAATAGGTAAAAAGGTCACTTAGTTGCAGTAAGATGTCGTGACAAATCAAATGGAGCACTTATAAAAGGAAATGCTTCCCAGTAACATACATGAAGAAAAGAGTTCTTTATGAGAAAGCTATATTGTGGTGTAGTGGTTAAGCATCAACAGGCTGGAAACAAGGAGGTTTGTGAGTTCTCGTCCTGCCTGAGGCACAAAGCCAGTTGGATGACTTTAAGCCAATCACTTTCTTTTAGCCCTAGGAAGGAGGCAATGGCAAATCATTTTGGTAAAACCTTGCCAAGAAAACTGCAGGGACTTGTTAAGGCATCTCTGAGAATCAGACATGAACTAATTAAAAATAAAATAGAATTAAAAATAAAATGAGCATGCTGATCAGTATCTAGTGCCTGTCTCCTTCCTTTTCTCATCTCTTCAAAGCTCTGTCATTTGCTTGTTGTCTATTGAAAAAAATCCTGTTTTTCTAAAACAGGATAGCAATGAAACCAATTAAGCCATTCACTCTCTTCAGAGCATATGGCACTTCACCTAATGACACAGAAGTTGGTATTAAAAATTATCAACATAGTCCAAGAGATTTGCAGGAACATAAATGTGTTTAGATTTTTTTAAAAAGACATTGTGCCCTGTAGTTAATGCTGGCTACTTGGCCTAATTAAATGCTGCAGTTAATCACCATATATTAAGAATGAATCTTCCATTTTCAGCTGCACATTTCCAGCTAATAAAACTTTTAAATTTGAAACAAATCTACTGGGATTCCTTGAAGTCTTACACAAAAGAAGTTGACTATTGTAATAATAATGACATTATTTTATGTCAAAATGTTCTCTAAAACTTTTTTACCCAAGATAATTCTATTATTTTCTTGAGTGTGAAACTGAGGAAATCAGATAGGCATGTGAATTTCAGTGAACTTTGTTTTTCAATTACAGCTAGAAGATGCCCAGACCAAAAGGCAGGAAAAACTTGTGGAGAAACACAAGGAGATTCGTCAGCAAATACTGGATGAAAAGCCCAAGGTAAGAGAACTTGAACATTAATAAGTTTATAATTAATGAGTATGAGGCTGATATCAGGTAGATGTACAAATATTTCACGGTATGGAAATGCACAGGTGTATACTTGAAATAACATCCATCAAGGATATTGTTAAGCTGTAGATTGATAAATGGCTATAATTTTGTTCGGGAATATCTTTGACCAGCAGAGGGTGCAATATATTGATAGTTGTGTAAAAAACAGCACATTTACTATGTTTTGTTGTAACATGCAAGAAAGTTCAGTGTTTTCTGGTCTCAGCAAATTTATCAAAAAAGAAAGAATATAGTATGCTATAAGATACCCTTTCAAGATGCAGATATTATGAGGCATGATTTGAATTCTTGTCTATTCTTCTCAGCAGAGCAGATGGTGTATACATGCACTTTGAACATAATATCATATTTGTTTTGTTCGTTTTCCCAGTCTCTTGTCAGGAGGTCTGCAATTAATTTCCGATGGTCACATTGCTTATTCTGGCAGATGATACCATCCATGAAATTAATTCATTGAGATTTTGGTTGTGCTTTTTGACAGTTAACAGATAAGGCAGTCATATAAATGCTTTAGACTGTTTTCTTGGTAGGTTCACTACAGTTACTCTAACTGACTATGCTTCTGATCGCATAGGAAAATAGGTAACATTTTATCTTAGACCTTTTCTAAGTGCATGGACATTATAAAATGATTAGCTATATTTTATAGTCCTGGAAGGCAGAAAATTAGAGTTAATATAATATTCAAGTCAGAATCTGAGAGCATTTCCCCCCCTCTGTTTTCTTATGGCTCAAGTTCTTATACAAGCCAATAATTTGAAAAAAGGATCTGGAATGTACATGTTGTTTTAAATGTGGAAAAGAGATATGCCTCTTGTTGAAAACAATAACCATTCTCTAAGTTTGGATGCCAGCCAAAATGCATCAATTCTCAAGAATTAATGAAGAACAGTCCACAGTTAATGAACTCTGAAATGGAAAACCCTCATGATATAGTTGTAGAATCTCCCTTCTCCCTAGTAGCCCAACAAGTATTGAAGGTGTTCAAAGTGCAAGAGTTGTATTTTTGTGGGGGCATGCGGAAGAGGATAAGGAATGGAATATCCTCAATAGGAGCATTCGATACTGCAACATTCAATATTGCTTGGACAATGAATGCATCTTTTCTCAGTTATATAACCAACCATGTCACCTTGAAACTCAGAGGGCAGATTTCCCACTTTCCTGAACTGGAGCTAGTATATACCTGATTATTTCTTTCAATCTCACTTATCTGGAAATGTGCTTGCTTAAGGTATTTTATGATTAGGTACAAACAGGCATGATACAGATATTTAATCAGCTTTAGACAAGCTCTTTGTCAGTTGTCTGAATCCCATATTATGAACCTGTTTCAGCTTCACTGAATTCCTGTAGTTTAGTATCATGGCATCATAGAACAAAATCAAAATTAGAGGCACAGATAATTTAAAAATCGTCTTTCTATCATATACCTAAGTTTTTTTCTGTGTACTGTCACTAAGCTCCAGGTGTGTGCAAAAATAAAATCAAGAAATCAAACACAAATGGCATACAATTTTTCTTACAACACTGGCTGCGAATTAATTCAGTTGTAGACTGTGAAATGTTGCTGCCCAACTACAAATTACCTACAAGATTTATCTGATGCAATATGCTGCCAAACCATCTGTGCAGCATTTGCACACTCTGCTTAAGCCATTAAAATCATCTCATTTTGGAATTCATAGCTTCTTTCCAGATAATCTGGGTTGGCTAAATCTAACTCTGACTTTTTAGAATTGAAAGACAGCGAGTGCTATCACACATGGGGAAATCTCTGCCTTTGCATCTTCCCACCCCCCAAACAGCTTGTTCTAAATACTATCTGGCTGTGGAAAAATAGAAAGTTAAAAAATGAACTTATTAAGAAAACTTGGGAAATTAGCTTTTTTTCCCTTTCACTATGCCTCAATCTCAGGAAGAAACCTCTGCAAGTGACTCTCCACTTTTCACCACCCATCTCTCAGGAAGAGAAAATTTGGGGTAGCATTGTTAAATATTGGAAAGGAAAACTTGTTTTCCATTGGTTAATAACTTTAGCAACCAGTGGGTTGTAGTGCAGTACGACTCAGATTAAAGGTAGTTCTCAATTTACAACCATTCGTTTAGTAACCGTTCAAAGTTACAGTGGCGCCGAAAAAAGTTACAGCCGATCCCCACACTTAACAACTGACACAGCATCTCCATTGTCATGTGATCGGAATTCAGGTGCTTGGCAATAGAACGGGACAACTCGCCATGGCCAACTCACCATGGGCAACTCGCTACGGGACAATTCAATAATTCAGTTTAATTATTTAAAATAATTTAAAAAAAATATTTTCTTTTTGTCATTCACATTTAATAATAATAATAATAATAATAATAATAATAATAAAGTTGGAAGGGACCTTGGAGGTCATCGAGTCCAACCCCCTGCTCAGGCAGGAAACCCTATACCATTTCAGACAAATGGCTGTCCAGTCTCTTCTTAAAAACTTCCAGTGTTGGAGCATTCACCGCTTCTGGAGGCAGGTTGTTCCACTGGTTAATTGTTCTAACTGTCAGGAAGTTTCTCCTCAGTTCCAGGTGCTTCTTCCTTGACTAGTTTCCATCCATTACTTTGTCCTGCCCTCAGGCGCCTTGGAGAATAGCTTGACTCCCTCCTTCTTTGCAGCCCCTGAGATATTGGAATACTGCTATCATGTCACCCTAGTCCTTCTTTTCATTAAACTAGACATACCCAATTCCAGCAAAACGTCTTGAATGCTTTAGCCTCCAGTCCCCTATAATCATCTTTGTTGCCTTCTCTGCACTCTTTCTAGAGTCTCAACATCTTTTTTACATCGTGGTGACCAAAACTGGATGCAGTATTCCAAGTGTGGCCTTACCAAGGCATTGTAAAGTGGTATTAATACTTCACGTGATCTTGATTCTATCCCTCTGTTAATGCAGCCCAGCACTGTGTTGGCTTTTTTGGCAGCTGCAGCACACTGCTGGCTCATATTTAAGTGATTGTCCACTAGGACTCCGAGATCCCTCTCACAGTTACTACTATTGAGCAAGGTACCCCCTATACTATACCTGTACATTTGGTTTTTCTTGCCTAAATGTAGAACCTTACTTTTTTCACCATTGAATTTCATTTTGTTAGATAGCGCCCAATCTTCAAGTCTGTCCAGGTCCTCCTGTATCTTAAGCCTGTCTTCTGGAGTGTTGGCTATTCCTGCCAGCTTGGTGTCATCCGCAAATTTGATGAGTTCCCCATCTATCCCCTCGTCCAAATCGTTGATGAAGATGTTGAAGAGCACTGGCCCCATTTCATTTTCTCCTCCTCTGGCTTCCTTTCTTTAACAATTCTATTCCACTAATTTTTTTTGATATTAGTGTAATTCTTGTTCTGAGGCGAATTGTCCCACAGCGAGCTGGCCATGACAAGTCGTCCCGCAGCAAGTTGGATGTGGCGAATTGGCCGTGGTAATTTGGCTGTGATGAATTGGCTGCGGCAAGCTATCCTAGACATCGTGGCAACTGGCATGTATTTACAACAGTTGTAGCATCCCAAATTCATGGGATTGCCATTTGTGACCTTCCCAACTGGTTTCTGGCAAGCAAAGACAAAGGAGAAGCTGGGTTTACTTAATGACCACAACTCAGTGATACACTTAACCATGGCAAAAAGGGCTGCAAAATTGGGCTTGACTCACTTAACAACCACCTTGCTTAACAACAGAAATTCTGGTCTCAATTGTGGTCATAACTCGAGAACTACCTGTACTGGTGACCTAGTTTTCTTATCACTATCTGTATATTAACGTATTCATCAATGCAAGAATGGCTGTGACAAACCTAAATACTCTTTTTTTTTTAATGAGCACCAGCAGTAGGTGTGATTTCACTATATCTCACTTCTTTGATATTATCCGATGAATCGGAGTGAGATTTACAAAAGGTTATGAGATGACAGATTTGTTTATTGATAGTAATTTTTTATCTTTTGGGATATTAAATAAGGTGAAAGAGGAAATATATTACACTGCTGTTTCATTCTTTTTCACTATGTCTTAAGGTTACAGAAAGAGGATACAAATATAAATAATGTGCAAATATTCAGCATACAACTTCATTAAAAAAATATATATATATAACTGCCATTCTATTGGGCAGATAGGCAGACACCCGCCGCACACACACACACTCAGCCAGCCAGCCAGCCAGCCAGCCAGCCAGCCAACCAACAATGTAAATGTTTTTCAAGAATACTGATTAGGCTTGGGACAATTGTACAAGACAACTAGGCTGGAAGGACATTTACAAGTCCACTGTGAAACCTTCGGACCTTAATTTAGCAGTATAATGTGGCAGTAGCTAAAAATTCTCTCAAAGTTATATTCCAAGTTCAATTGCTTATAGTTCTTTTTTAAATTGCAATCTCATCTGGAAATATTGAGTGAACAAACTTAAGTTTGGAAAAAAATGAATAAGTGGGTGAAATCAGTTTGAGATAATTATTATTTTTTTTTAATGTGGACCCGGGCAGCCACTAATTGGGATTGTTAGACTAGGCAAGAGGAATTAACAAATAGACAATTACTTAATAAGGGTAAAGGAATGGCATTTACTTAAGAGTTCTTTTTTCCATTCTGAAACTGCCCTATCCAGGAAATGTGTCCAAATTAGCTTAATCCTTTCCGTATTAAGATGGATCCAGCGTTGCAGCTACCACTTAGCTACATTAATTTAATTTAATTTAATTTAATTTAATTTAAAGATGTTTCTGGCTTCCCTTGTGTGACTACATATACAAGTAGTCCTCAACCTATGACTGTAATTGAGCCTGGAATTAGTTGTATGTCATGCTGGCAATTATGTGAATCACCATGTGACCATGCCCAATTTTATTACCTATTTTGTGACAGTCATTAAGTGAATGTCACAATTGTTGAGCAAACACCCTGGTCATTAAGCAAACCCATTGTACCCAATGGGTATTTTTGGTTGAAACCAGAAGTAAACATTGGTTTCTGGCAAAAAAAAACAAACATAAATTGCAGTCTCAGCACCATGGGACTCTGCAAACAGCTGAAAATGCAGGCCAGTTGCCAAGCACCAATGCAATCAGATGACAGCAGGAGGGGCTGCTTAAACGGGGTCTTTTATAGCTTTTGTGGAGGTCCATAGCAATTTCAAATGGTCACCAAGTGACTACTGCCATTCTAAGTCGAGGACTACCTGTACATCTGTGGTACACATAGTGAAAGAAGATACTACAGAACGGGCAAAGGGTAAACCACTGATCTAGACCAGGGCTTTTCAACCTGTGGTACGCGTACCACTTGTGGTACATTAACGAGTGGCAGGTGGTACGCAGCCCTGCCTAGCCAAGTGTAGTGGGGGAGGAAAAGAGCCAGCGCAGGCAAGGACTTACTGTGAGAGAGTCCTCTGGAGCTGCAGATTGGCTGGGGCAGGCAAAGGCCCCAGGCTCACTTCTGGCTCACCCTCCCCCATGAGAAAGGAGGAGGAGGGGGGCGGAGACAGGAGAGGCTATAAAAGGAGGCAGTTTGGGCGGGAGAGAGAAAAAAAGAAGCAGCCTTGGGAGGAGGCGGAGTCAGCTCTAGCTGCACCAAAGGGAAAGGAGGAGGAGGAGGGGTGGGGGGAGAGGAGAGGAGATCAAGCAGGCCCCGATCTACAACTGCTGTGGCAGCCACCTGTGCTGGCAGCAGCAAACAGGCAAGGAATGCAGTGGGGGAGGGGGTCGCCCTCCAAGAGGAATGAAAAAAGGCAGCAGTGGCTGGGGGTGAGGCACGAGGGAGGGAGGGAGATGGAGAGTGGAAAGATTCTTATGTGCTTTTGTGACTTTGAAGTTCTGGGATTTGTGCAATGTGGGCTTTGTGTTCTTAAGGAGTGTTTGGCAATTTCTATTTGGCTGATGGATGATGTATCGTGTTAGCTTCTATTGCTCTGCTATTGTTAGCTGTAAGTTTTGCTGTAAGGGATTTTGAAGTATTTTTCTCCTGAATGGATTTTGCCTGTAGCATTCCTTTACTTTTGAATGGAGCCATTTGGGGAGGCTGCTTTAGCCGACAGCCAGTACTTATTTACATTTTCTTTTCTTCCTTAAATGCCGGCTGCCTGCTCCTTAAATTTCCTTTCTAGCCAGTAGCTAATTCTTAAAGGGGAATGTGCCTTTTTAAGCTAGTTCACTCAGCAGTTTGTCTTTTCTGTCTCTGGAGGCTTTTCCTTGTTTGATGAATACATGGAAGAGAGAAAATATGGGGGGGTGTTCAAATTCTTCCTTCAGAAGGAGGTGGGCATAAGAAAGAGGGAGGGAGGGAGGGAAGTCCCATCTTAGCACTTGGCCACCAGCAGCCCTGCCATTGACTTTGCTTGTCAAAAGGTTGCAAAAGGGGATCACATGACCCTGGGACACTGTGACCATCATAAATATGAATCAGTTGCCAAGCATCCAAATATAAATCACATGACCCTGGGCATGCTGCAGTGCTCATAAGTGTGAAAAATGGTCATAAGTCATTTCAGTGCAATTGCAACTTTGAACAGGTTTTTTTTTTTTTTGGTCATCAAGTTTTTGACACCTTGCTAGGTGGTACTCTAATATTGCCATATCCTAAAAGTGGTACAATAGATGAAAAGGTCGAAAAGCCCTTATCTAGACCACTTCCTCTCACTTCTGAATAGTATAATTACATCAGCCATGTGGAGCAAATCAGGAAAACTTTATGGATAGACACCAGATGGACTCTGGCGCCTACATAGACTTCCACAGACCCTAGTTACTCCTGTTACTCAATTACATGGAATGGAGAGTAGATCTGCTTCCTTTCTAATAGCAGTTTTCTATGTCTTGCTTTTCTTACACTGGAAGAAGTGGAGCAGGGAACACTTGTGAGCACATTGTGAAACCTTTATCCCAGCAGCATGACGTGAGGAATTGTATGGCGACAACTGAAAATACTTAGTCCAAATATCTTTTCTTATACTTTAAAAACTTGTTAGGCAAACTCATTTTAGGCATACCTTAGCCTAGGTAGATTTTCATCCTTCATGTTAATGGGAGAACAGCTCTTGTCAGTGTGGAGCATATTTGGCTGACCTATTTTTACCCTATCTGTCCAGCAATCTAGAGGTGTCCTCTAATTGTAATTGCTTCCTTGCTTGTGCAGATATTAGAAATTCAATAATGCAGAAGGCAGTTTCCAATTATAGATGCCTGAAGGAGTATGAGGACATGTTCTTCATCACTGTAACAAAGTGAATGCATTTGAAAACGTAACTGTTTTCCTAGTGTTGTTTAATACATCCATTAAGGATTTGAGGAAAGGAGTTAAAGTACACAACTCTGATGCGTAGAACTTCCAGATTGGAAATGATTGCAGATACTTGACAATCCAAGATCTTGAATTTATATTTTCTCAACAGATTAGATTCGTTATAAAAAATAAAACAGATTAGAGGTACTGACTTCAGTCCAGAATTAGTGTATTATTAGTGCCAGATTCACTTAACAACTGTGTTACTAATTTAACAACTTCAGTGATTCACTTTACCAATGTGAGAAGAAAAGTCGTAAAATGGCAAAACTCACTTAACAAATTTCTCACTTAACACCATAAATCCATATATTAATGGTTGCATTGCTACAAAGTACTGTAACAAAATTACAAATATGTAATTTTGTAAATGAATGTAAAAACATGAATTGTAAAGAACACTCCTGTAATGTATATATCCATAATATAAACAGACCTCCCACAGTACCATAACAGGCATATCTTTTTCAGAATTGCTTTAGTTAGTTAGTGCTAAGTACAAACAACTGAATGAAAAGATGAAGGGCTTGTTGATTTATGCTTTAATATTCACAGGCAGGAGAATCAGAGGTCATCTGAGGTAGAAGATTTATCCAACAGAATTATACTGTACATGTTCACTTTGTAGGACATACAGTGCTGTTGATAACGAGATAAATAGTTTTGAGTTTATTTCAGATCTTGGAGTTCAATAAAAGGTATAAAATACTAACATCTTCCCCTGATTGTTAAAAAAAAAATTGCCTTCAATGCAAGACAAGAGTAGCATAACTAAAAAAGCAAAAAGTGAAGCCAAAGTAAGTGTAACACATTTTTAAAAGAGCCTAAACTATGCATATGTAGAAAATATGTTTCAAAATACTAATTAACCTAATATGTTTAAGCCAAAATATAGTCTTCTTTAATCTTACTAATACTCTTTCAAAGCAAAATCTTTTTGTAGAGTGTTTCTCCTTTCTGTAGAGCAGGCATGTCAAACTCGCGACGTCACGTGACATCGCACGACGTATCGGGACTTTTTCCCCATTGCCGGCAATGGGGTGGACGCGGTTTCGGCGTGACGCATCCGGCCCACAGGCTGGCAGTTTGACATGCCTGCTGTAGAGGATAGGAATGGCTCAGTCATTTTACTTTTGTTTGTTTATTCATTTGTTTACTCAATAACATATCCTACCTAGATCTAGAGACTCCAAGCAGTTACTGTCTAAATAAATCCCATGCTAAATGGTTTGCATATTGCTGCAATGTTTCTCAAATATCTATATTGGCATTTCAGTTCAGTTCCAAATCACTCAGTTTTTCTTTTGTGTTTAAGGAGTATGTTGAACACTGCAGAATAATATGCTTTTAATATTTACCACTGGGTGGTATTTCTCAACAAGCCATGGGAGGCATGGAACTAATGGTAAAGGATTTTCCAGTGTGATGAAGCCAACTTTTGTGGAAGAAATGAGGATTTATCATAATGTATATAATAATACAAATTACCCAGTGCAAACTCTGTATAAAACAAAAGAGAATATTTTCTAATGTGCACAGCATAAGAAGAGCAGCAGCTACAGCTTTGCAGTGAAATGCAGTTAGCAATACACTAGTAGCAAAGCAAGCAATAACAGAAAAAAATCAGAACAAAAAATAATTATGCAAAAATGACCACGTTAATTGCATTGCAAAAGGCAAAGCGTACCCAGGGAGAAAGAGGAGAAACTTGTTGTTCTTACTTGTTCTTACTTATAACAAAAAATGAAATAACTGTTAATAAATTATGCTAATTTTATGTTTGAAAGCAGGGTCCTGGGAATTTCAAAATGCTGTTTAAACAACATTCACAGCAAAGCAGTGAACCTAAATCCTTTCTCTCTTGCCCCAAAACCTGTACTACCTTATGGCTTTGGGAGTAGTCATGATTTGAGCATTTGTAAAATTTTAAGATCAGCGGGTGCAATAAATTATAGTGAAATCTCAACAATATAGTTGATTTCTTTGTAAGGCTTGGGCTGATGATGTAATTCTTCACAGTGCCAAACTGGATAGCCTTCATTCTATTCATTTGCATAAGCTTATTCTTTTCAAGTGAAATGGTTGTAAATTAGCTAAAGAATTATGAGCCAAACCCCATAAAGAATCTGCTTGTTCTCTGAGTACCTTTTCCATAGTAGCTAAAGCACTGATGCACGTGATGAGCAATCAGTGAAACTTACTAGGCAGTGTTAGGTCTTAGATTTGGGAGAGCTGCATTATTGATACTCAGACCAGTATTCAAAATTCTACATTTATGCCCATGATTGTGTTTTAGACCTGAATTTACTGAAGAACCATGACTAATCTACATGGCAAAAAGTTACAAGAATTGCTTGTAATCCAGCATGAAGATTCAACTACTTCCTGCCCCCACCCTGCCCTTTTTGGTAAATCCTATAGGCCAGAGGTCTCCAACCTTTTGGGCACCAGGGACCGGTTCCGTGGAGAAAGGTTTTTCCATGGACCGGGGAGTGCGTGGTTTTGTGTGCTGCCTGCATCCCACGGATGGGGCTTTGCTTGTTTGTGCAGACCAGTTGCTGGCATGCCGCGGCCCAGTACCAGTCCACGGCCCGGGGATTTGGAACCCCTGCTATAGGCATGAATCCTGGCAGTCACTATTGCACATTTAAAAGGCCAACCATTTTAAAGATGGCACTGGATAAGGCCCTTTTTTATGCAATCACTGACTGTGTCAATTTGTAGGGCCCTGGTGTTTGTTTTTGTGTGTGTTCCTTGAACAACAAGTGAGTGATGGAGTGATGGAGATTTTAACAGAAGCAGCAACATAAATTATGTTAAACTCCATAACTCCATCATAGTTATGGAGTTTAACATAATTTATGTTGCTGCTTCTGTTAAAATTGTTTGGGTGGTTGTTGGAGGTGGAGTGTGATCTGTGATATCATAGAATGAGAGGGATTCCAGGGATAGGGGGGACTTCTGGATGTATGAACTGGGATGGTGAGCTCAAGTCCAAAGCAGACAGTAAAGATTACGGTTTGGCTTTGCAGCCCTTCCTATTCTCATGATGATTATTTGAATTTCTAGAAGACACACGAGCACCAGTTGGTGCTTGGCCTGTTTGCTGGGACTGGGGCCATTGGATTAATCACCACAATTGTGTGGTCCTGTGGCTTCAGTTCCTGGCAGATGGAGTGGCTGGTATAAATTAAAGAGCAAACCGAAGAGGTGCTGCCATCCTGACTGTATTTCCCTGGTTATTTTGGACTATGGACTCTTATTCTTCTTTCTGATAATGGGCAGGCACTAATCTGGCCACTTCAGAAGTTTATATGGTTTGTTCCATGCCAATTCAGGCCATATTGCTACCCACTAAACAAAGCACGGAGAGTCTAGGGTGGAGGCTGCCAATACTAGTCTGCCTGGTCAGGAAGTAGTAGGTTTGCAGATTGGAGGTACTAAGAATAGCATGGTCTGGGCTCCTCCAAGGGTAAGCTTCAGCCTGGCTTGCCTTTCCACTGATTTGGGGGAACTCCAAATAGTCTTCATTTAGTGACCACAATTGGGACCAGCAATTAGGTCATAAAGTGAAATGTACATTGAGTGAAACTGCCATTTATGATCTTCAGTTTTTCTTTGTTTTACAAACTTAAGAAGGTTGTAAAAATGAGGGTTGATCATAAAGTTATTTTTTCATCACCATTTGTCACCTCGCTACACAAGGACTACCTGTACCCAAGTGGAAGATGAGCCAGTAGATTTCATGGCCCCATCTGTTGTGTAAGACAGACTGAGATTGAGGCTCACCCATGCAGTAATTAGTGAAAGGGTGCTAGAACCGAGGGGACAAGACGTATTTTGGTTCTAAAGGGCTTTAGTCATTTTTTTATAGAGAAATAATATCATTAAGAGATGAATCAAGCATCAGTTCTACTGCCCCCATTTTTCTATCCTGTATGTACCGTATTATCATTGCATTGCATTTCAAAAGAAAGGAAATAAAACACGGACTTCTCAACTTTTTCACACCAGTTGTAATGACCTCACAAACCCTATCTCATTTGATGAATTTTTCTCAAAATTTAAATTAAAAGGTAAGCCAATTATAGGTCAGATGTATTTCTGTAGGTAAAGACCTGTAATTCAAACTAATATTTCAATGCTTATGTTTTCCTTTGTTGCTTCATTCAAAGGAAAAGGAACTGAAAATAATTGCAAGTAATTGAAAACTCCAATTATATATTATATTGTTATGTTATATGAAATGTAATATATCAGAACTCTACATATTATTTTAAGAGCACACATATTTATAGGCATTTTAGATGCTTATTTTGGGATAAGGTTCTGACATTCTTTACCATAGCTCATATTTTAAATATAAGGAGCCGTGGTGGTGCAGTGGTTTGAATGCAATATTGCAGGCTAATTCAGCTCACTGCTAGGAGGTCAATCCTCACCGGCTCAAGATTGACTCAACCTTCCATCCTTCTGAGGTTGTTAAAATGAGGACCCAGATTGTTGGGGGCAATATGCTGACTCTGTAAACGGCTTAGAGAGGGCTATAAAGGACTGTGAAGCGGTACATAAGTCTAAGTGCTAAGTAAGTGTTAAGTAATGTGCACATTCCCTCGAGTTGTGGGCAAGTATAATCATGTGTTTGGACTCATAGAAATGAAAAGACATTTTAAAATTGAGTGAGTATGCTTCAGCACTGAGTGAAATAAAAATGGGTGAATCTATGCATGTGAGGGGGGTTGTGTGTGTTTATAATAATAAAAGAACTATTTTCATTTGAATGAACCAAGGTGCCATGAACAGAAGCCTCAGTTGAAAATTTCCCATCTTAAAACTGTCACAAATTAGAAGTTGTGAAATAGCATGACTGTTCCTTGGTTTTATATTTGTCCTGCTGCATTATTTCAGGTTTATTCTTGCTCCAACATTGCATATATTTTTATCCAAACGATGAGTGGGTCACAGAAAATGCATATTACAATCTGAAGTGATACTCAGCATGATAATTAGATTTCTTTTTTGGCTAATACTTCCAAATACATGAGTACCAAAGGGATTTCTGTTGAACTCTACATTATTTTACTAAAGATTATAACTGCAATATTAAAAATGTTTCCAGAGAGGCAAGGTAAACTAATATCGACAGTTTTCTTTGTTTTATTTATTTATTAAATTAAACCTCCCATCTTGCTATAATGCAATCTTAGATAGTTTACAATCTGATAAACAAAATTATAAAACAGTAAGAGAATAAATACATTAAAATTAATAAAGAAGTAGCTAAGATAACAGGGTTATACAATAAAATGGAGGTAGGATCTTCTATTTAATCTGGTAACTACTTCCAGAATTGCACACCCCCTACCTGGGACCCAGACCAATCTGCAGATCCCACTTGTAAGGTCATTGTGGAATGTCAAAAGGGTGGGGTAGATCTGATCTCACATACGATATTCCAATGGGCAAGTGCTTTGGTAGAGAAGACTCTTCTCCTGGACTCTACCAGTCAAACTTCCTTGGCTGACAGAGTTCACAGCATGCCTCTTCTCCCAGTGCGAGTCAGTCCCATTAGGGTGAGTGAATTCTTCAGATAGTCTAAAGCCATAAAGGGCTTTAAAGGTCATAAGCAACACCTTGAATTGGACCCAGAAGCAAACTGGCAGCCAGTGCAGCTCACATAACCAATGTGTTACAAGGGGTGTCCTAGGGCCCCCCCAAAATTGTGTAGCTGCATTCTGAGCCAGCAGTCATTTCCAAATACTTTTCAAGGGTAGTTACATGTAGAGCACGTTGCATTAATCCAAGTTAGAGATGACCAGAGCCTGAGTACAAGGTTTCCTGATCCAGAAGAGTGCTCAAAGGCTCTCCTAGCAATGACTGCCACCTGCTCTTCAAGCAGGAGTCGAGAGTCAAGGAGAAACCCCAAGTTATACACTAGATCTGTCTTGAGGCAGTGCTACCCCATCCAGAACTAAAGATGTTAAATGGCTGGATCCCGAAGCCCTGTGCACCCGTAGCCACTTGATTCAGCCAAAGCCTATTGTCCCCTATCCAGATCCCCAGAGCCTCCAGGTACTGCAAGACAGCAATGACAGCAGCACTTGGGTCACCCAGGATGGAGATATAAAATTAAGTATCATCAGCATACTGGTGATGCCTCATCCCCTTGTGGTGAATGGCTTCATGTAGATGATAAAAAGGAGTGGAGAAAGTACCAAGTTCTGTGGCACACCATGGGCTGGACTTCTCCCTATCAACACAAATTGAAACTGGCCATGAGTGGTAAAGGAGAGCAAGGAAAGATTATCTACCCCCTTCCCATTCTCACCAGAATCATCGATAAGTGTAAGCAATGCTGTTTCTGTCCCCTAACTGAGCTTGAAACCCAACTGGAAAGAATCCAGACCTCAGTCCACTCTGCGCAAATTGTGGGAGCATTATAGCCGTAAAGGCAGCTGGATGTGAAAGCCAGACTGCCAGAATTCTCTCCGGAACAAAGTTCTGGAGATTGCCCATAAGTACTCCACAACAGTAGATTTTTGTGAAAAGAAGGCAGAAATTGATGGTTTTGCAGCCACTTATGATCAGCTAGGTGGTGAGGTTTCATTGTTCTCTGAGCCATAAATGGACTCAAGGTTTGACCAAACCTCATTGTTTTAATCACTTTTTTATTGCCTCTTTAACATAGTTGGATGAGTTTCCCTTTAGTCTGTTTAAAAAGAAAGGAAAGTACATCTTTTCAACTTTGAAAGGTTTTTTTGGCAACTTTTTGCAACATATAGCAGGGACTCTAGAGTTGTTTTTTAAGAGTTTAAATACTAAGGTTTATGAAACTGATTTAAAGAAAGACTGAAATTAATTAGAAAGGGAAAAGTGAGTCTTGTTTAATGCAAAACAACACTTTGAAGTTCAATTACTAAAACACAGCTTGACTACTTTAAAGGAAATATTTGATTTGTGGGCTTGTGAAGACCTTGAGCTACTGAAAATGAATAATCTCCACTGAAAACAATCAAAATGGATTTTAAGATAGACTTAAAAATTATAATTTACAATAAAGAGATGGAAATACTAGATGTACAAATGGAATTGGATGATCATTTAAAAATCAGAAAGAACACAAATAATGCATCCTAATAGTGAGGTGGACTGTTTTTTAAAATTGAAATAGAAGACATTTACTGAAGTTATTTCATGGAAATTACAAATGGACTTGGATAAAGGTGATGAACTCTTCAAGAGAAGAGGCAAAGAGACAGGAAAAAAACAAGAACTAGAATTTTACCTACTTAAGGATGGCTGCAATAATAAAAAATAATATGGACTAAAAGAAAGAAGAGTAATAAGTGCAAAGTAAAAGAAAAAAGATAGTAAGAAAAAGGAAAGGAAAGAAGCAAGAATATAGTAAAGAAAAAGAAAATAAAGAATGCAAACAGTGTTCTTTTAAAGGCCCTGACTGTGGTTTAAGCAAGAAGATTATTTCCTTGTCTCCCATTGCTTAAAACGTTGCCAGAGACCATTCTGGACAGCAACTTGTGGTCAATCTTCCATGCTCTGTTTATACAGAGAGATTTGTGGTCAATCTCCCATGCTCTGTTTATAGAGAGATTTGAAGAGTGGGTCTACCCACCAGCTCTTCGTTCTTCACTGTGGTTATCAGGTCTGCTTTTCACAGAAAGCTTTTCAGCCTACCATTTCTTTCTTCAGAAGCCATAGAGCAGAGGTCTCCAACCTTTTGGGCACCAGGGACCGGTTACGTGGAGAGAGGTTTTTCTGCAGACCAGAGGGGGCGTGGTTTTGTGTGCTGCCTGCATCCCGCAGATGGGGCTTTGCTTGTTTGTGCGGACCGGTTGCTGGCATGCTGCGGCCCAGTACTGGTCCACGGACCGGGGGTTGGGGACCCCTGCCATAGACAGAGTTTACAGTGTGTTTAAAGAATTATAAACTCTTGAATTTTCAGTAACTCTACGTAAATATGACCTAAAACTTTATCTGTTCATTACACATCCTAAAAGTAGGTAAAAGCACCCAATTAAGTTGGTGTATGCTTACAAACTACTGATTTTGCCAGTTACCTAAAGATTTTAGAAAGTCTTGATTATAAAGAAAAATGCCCTCAGGAAGCTATTTAATGCACATATTTTTAAAGAGTAGTTGTGGTTATAATCAAGAACTTGATTGCAACTGCAGAAAAACTGCAACATCTAACTACTAATCATACTAATCAAGCCACAGTAGGTAAAAGGTATAATCACAGGAATTCTAACATTATTGTATAGAAGGGGCGTCTAAGCTCATGTCCTGATGCAGATGCAGAATTTTTTTATTGTTTCCCTGGCCATCTGTCTCAAAGCATTCTGGTTCTGCCACCTTCCAAGGCTGTCTACAGGTATCCTCAACCTATTACCACAATTGGGACCAAAACATCTATTGCTAAAAGCAAGGCAGTCATTAAGTGAGCTGCACCCGATTTTATGTAATTTGCCATAGTCATTAAGTGAATCACAATGGTCATTAATTGAATCGCATGGTTGTTAAGCCAATCTGGCTTCCTCCATTGACTTTGCTTGTTGTAAGCCCTTTGGGAAAGTCGCAAATGGTGATCATTGCATCATTCCTAATTAAATGCTGGATGCCAAACACCCAAATTTTAATCACGGGACTGTGGGGATGCTGTAATGGTTGTAAGTACAAGGATCGGTCAGAAGCCACTTTTTTCAGCCCAATCACAATTCTAGTTGAATGTATAGGTTCAGATCCTTCTTTCTTGGAACTTTTGGTTTTATTTCTTAAATGTTATACAGTTTACATAATAACTGTGTATTGATTCATTTTACACGGATTAATTTAACTTTGTTTAAAGAAAATAATTGGAATTAATCTTTCTGTTGATTTTGCTATGGGGTGATATTGCTACTTAAACTGACATTGCCCTATAAAGGAGGAGGTTGGGGTAAACACATGTTGTAAATTACTGCTTGATGACTGGCTGTAGCTTGCATCACAGAGGTAAATCACTAAGGGCTGTGTAACATAATAAAAAAAAAGTGGGGCTATTATGAAAAAGTGTCCTTTGAAGTTTAGCAACTGGAAGCTTTCTGCACAGCAGACAGCAGGTCTCAAGCTGCTACAGGAAATAGCTTATTATAGTTTAAATGATTCTTTACTGTTTATTTTGATGAACTGTCTAATCCTTTGCATCTTGATGGAGCCTAATACTTTCAGTATATTGGCTTTATGTCAGATTGAAAGTACCGTACTTATAAAAGAGAGTTTGTCTTCTGGTGGGTGTGGTCTTTATTTTCTTATGTATAGGTTACATCACTAATCTATTCAATTTACAAAGATCAAATAATTGCTAAAGAATGTAAAAGTTTTTCAACATTTAAAAAATATACAAATCTAGAGAAATACCTAGGAGAAAAAGAATATCTTTTGCTGGCATTAAAAAAACATCCATACAAGCTCCAAGCAGGCCTCTGAAGAGGGTGTTCCATAACTGGGACCTCACAACAGAGAAGGTCCTCTGTCTTGTACCTGTTCTGGAGTTCTGGAGATTCACATCTTATTCCAGGGTGATTTCACCTGGTAAATTTAATACACTGCAGGATGAGGATGAGGGATAAGCTGGAGATTCTCACATGATAACTTTGCTGTTGTTCAATCGCTAAGTCATGTACAATTCTTTTTTTTTAATATATTTTATTAATTTTTTACAATAACAATCCTTAGTGCTTAGTGAACAGTGTGCTGTCTGGGTTCATATATTTAAAAACAATAGTAATTAATTTCTATAATTGATCAATATGTTGGTTAATAATATATTTCCTTGATCCTCTCTTCTTCTGATAATATTCTCCTTTTGTCTACATTAAACAAATATAATTCTTAATACTTTCAATACATACAAAGTTGAGTATAAACATTTTTCTAGTATTTGTACATATAACAATAACATCAACATGTAACATCTTTTCTAATCAGCTTATGTTTCAATTGTATTTATAGAAGTCATCTTACTAAGTCATTATATGTCCTGTTTCTTATTTAAGCTTAATTTCCCCTCAGTATTCAAACCACTCTTATCAGTCATGATTTTCTCAAAGTTCATTACCTTTGAATATCCAAACTTTTCATTCAAATACACAGTCTCAATATTTTTACATTTCATATATTATAAAAGTATTATACTACTTATATATCTTATCCCTCTTACTATAGGGCCCCTTTATGTCCAAGCTTTGTCTGTTCTTTTGGCCATGTTCAAACAAGTATTTAATCATATAGTAAACCATCTAGTAATCTTACTATAGGGCTTCTTTATATCCAAACTTTATATTTTTTTAAACCATATTCAAACAAGTGTTTAGTCATATAGTATTCCATCTGGTAAGTTGAATCACATCTCTTAACTCTAATCTTCTTCTTTTGCCAGGTCGCTTTCCAAATCAGTAAGTTTAGTTTGCCAGGTTGTATTTTTGTAGAGGTTGTGGATAAAAAAGACAAGTTGAGTAGAATATTCATTTTTTGTCTCCCACGCTTTGATGGTTCTCCTGACAGCTCTTTAATCCATTTTATTAAATCTTCTTTTTGGTCCACCAGTTTGTTTTGAGGTCCTGGAAGATAAAACATCTTTTTTATTTCCTTTGTTGTAGCAAAGTTTTGCAGATTTTCTTTTGTTTGTATTAAGTTGTAGTTCTCTTCATTTGTAGCTTCCATATTTGAGTCACTTTCCTCAGGTTTGTATTCTATTGTCTGATTTGTTTGTTCATTTTTGTCATCATTTTTGAGCGTTATTTAATTGTAAGTTTAAGTTAGAGATATGTTCATTTATGTTATCAAAGTTGTTTTTAATCTCATCATGTTTTAAGACAATTGTGATTTCAATCTGTCTCAGCATTGCATATATTTTCTCCTGGAATGTGTTTGCTTTGTCTTGAGTCATTTTTCCTGTAGATCTCTGATGTTCCAAGCTGGGGTCTTCAGGAAGAGGTATTAGGTGTGGTTTTCTATTACTTTTAGATAAATATACAACATCCATTTTATCTCCCTCCTCTAAGTAGTTTTTTACCGGTACCATAGTCTCTTTAATGAGCTTTTATCAAACCAGCCTTTCTTAAAATCCAAACAACCAAGTCTTACATAGTTCTTATCTTTATATATGGATTTTATAATTTAATACGTTTCCAATTTATCAAGGCACCTCGGAAAACAGTATTTTGTAACAATTCTTCTTTTCAGGGGTCTTATAATTATCAACCAGCCAAGATTTCAACCCAAAGTGTTTAACTACCTGAAAGCTTTCCTGAATTCCCCTTTAGAAGATTAGCCAAAGGCCAAGGTTTTTCTTTCTCTGCAAACAGTTCTTCAACTTAAAAATGCAGCTCAGTGTATTTATAATCCCAGAAGGTCAGCAGTTTCTAAACATATATAGTTTCACTCTGTAGTAGATAGCTCAATGCTTTATTCCCAGCTGTTTTTTGCTATTTCTGGGTGTCTTGCCAAATTCTGAGTCAATGCAGCTATAGTTTTCTCTAATCCTCCACTAGATGTCACTGTTCATTTTCCAACTTTTAAAGCAAAGAGTTATTATTTTTTTTATAATTTCATCAATACATTTTCAGGTATGAAGTTTTAGCAGTTTTCTTAGTTTTCAAATTTATCCAGACTGTAGTATTTGTAACCTCATTTCAATATATTTTTGTTCCCCATAAGAGTTTAATTCGTCGCTTCCGTCTATGGGAAGGTGGGGGTGTAGTCCCCTCCCTTCTCATTTTGGGAGAATTTTTGGGGATCTTTTCCAGGAAATCAGATATAAAATAGGAGAGAGAAGATCGAATTCCTCACCCAGTTTCAAGCACGCTGTTCACCGTTGTTTTGGTTAGTGCCTTTGGACTTCGGCTGCTAGTAGCTGGGCTGGTTAGCGAGGTGTGGCCAGCCTTTCTCCTGTTGGGTTGGAGGGCTTCCCCCGGATCGAGCGGAACATCCGCCGTCATTCCACAATCATTGGAGCACCCCTCTTCCTCCGTCGCCTCTCCAGGATGACTTTAGACCCATTTAGGGTCCCCTGGCAGGGTGAAACTAGCTGTGGAGTGCGGAGCTCCGCAATCCCATGGTTGCGCACTACGGCACAAAACCGGAAGTCTCCGCTAAGTCATGTCCAACTCTTTATGACCCAATGGACCATAACACGCCAGCCCTCCCATCCTCCATTGTCTCTCACGAGTTTGCCCAAATTCATGTTCATTCCATCATTGACACTATCTAATCATCTCATCCTCTGCCGTTCCCTTCCCCTTTTGCCTTCAATCTTTCCTAGTATCAGGATCTTTTCCAGTGAGTCCTCTCTTGTCATTAAGTGTCCCAAGTATTTGAGTTTCAGCTTCAGTGTCTGTCCTTCCAAAGAACAATCAGGGTTGATTTCCTTTAGGATTGACTGATTTGATCTCCTTGCATTGCAAGGGACTTTCAAGAATCTTCTCCAATATTCAAAAGTATCAGTTCTTCAAAGCTCAGCCTTTCCTTTGGTCCTACTCTCACAGCCATATATTATTACTGGGAAAACCATAGCTTTGATTATACACATGTGATAACTACCCTGGAACAAACCTTTAATTCTCTTTCCTTTTTGGAAATAGCTCATCAGATAACAGTGAAACTAGGGTAAAACAACTATTTTAGAAGAATATTAAAAACCAGTGAGAAGTATAAGAGAATCAAAAGCACGGCAAAAGATGAAGAGAATAAACAATAAAAGTCGTATCACTGGAAACCAAGATTATTTCTGTCTTCCAGTTCTAAAGCTGAAATGAATTTAAAAGTTAGAGAACAATGGAAATCCAATGGAAATCCAAAGAAGATAGAAAATAAATCCTTTTTCTACCTTCACTGATAGACTAAGTTCACTAAAGAGCTTTCATCCATGTTTGATTGGATGCAATAAAAGTTTTTTTTCTAAATGCCAGCTATTTTATTGTTTACTTTATTGCTGTAAGCAACAAAGATTTCAAAGGAGCTAGTTTACATACTTGCAGTCAAAGGAGATAATGTCAACGAGCAGGCTCAATCACTTATGCTTTAGTGTGACTAGTGCTTCAATAAGAACTATAAAATCCATTTATACAAATCAGTTTGTGCATTTCCCTCCAGGAAGAGACAATTTTATTTTACTCCCATCTTTGCAGAGTGGAAAGCCAACAATATTGTCATAGGGCTCTGTTCTGTTTTGCTTTGCTTTGTTTTGTTTCTTTTTGGTGCCTTCAAGTCTTGACATCTGGACAAGTCCCTGCAATTTTCTTGGGAAGAGTTTAGAAGTAGTTTGCCATTGCTTGCACACACAGAGTGTGTGAGTGGCCAAAGTTCACCTAGCTGGCTTCATTTCTAAAGTGGGACTAGAAGTCACAATCCTCTGGTTTCTAGTCTGGTGCCCTAACCACTACTACACCAAACATTTTCAGGTCATGCCAACCAAGAAAACCAGAGCCAGAATTTTATCTGATACAGTACATGTGTCAAGCTGACTTTATGTTGGGACTTTATGTTTGTCATTGTGATTATGAGATCCTGAGCTGAACCAGACAGCTGAGCTATTATAAAAGTGGGAAGAATTCAAGTTCAAGAAATCTAGAGACTTAAAGTTAGCTGCCTTGTCAATCCCAGATAATAGATGGAAACAGCAAACGTCTAGGAAAATAAAGATTGAGGAGCCAGCCAAGAAGATGTGTTTTCCTTCTCAGTGGACTTTATAAAAGAGTGCAGTTTCCATTTGGTTTTTTTGATGTCCATTTCCCCCCTCCAGTGTTGGATGAAAGTGAGCAATGGGAAAAACCTGATGGCAGCAAGGCTAGAAACTAGTAAAGTTGGACAGCAACCAAAAGCAAATTGTTTAAAGATTCTATTTTATTTTATGGATTGGAACCTGGGCTCTGTGATTATCTTTTGGTTTATGTATATGTATATGAGAGATCCAAGAACTGAGAGAACATCTACTGTACCCTCTGAACTAACCCAAGTGAGATTAATATGTTTAATAATCATGTGTTTATTCCTTCTCCTTTTTTCAGTTCAACTTTCTTCTTTATTTCTAACCTACAAACTTAGAATTCTTAATAAACCAGTGATGTTCATTTTGGGAAAGGGATCCAGCTTTAGTGCACAACTCTCTGCCAGATCAGGTTATTGGAGAAAGAGCATTGCCACTCCCTGTTTCCTGTAAATCAGAGATGGGAAGGATTCCTCTGGCAGTGTTCTTTAGTTATTCTTCCTAGTGCAACAGGTGTATGAGAGGAGATTTTAGAATTTATTCATTGCAATGATTCAATTTCACAACTACTAAGATCGTTGATTGAGCGGCAACAAAAATAGCCAAAGGAATTATTGATGCCTTGGAAACAAGCCCCTTGTCAGTCAACAGGAGTGCTGATTTACCAGCAGTTTACCAGGTACTTAGGAACCAAGGGCACAGCTGCACAAGGAAACAACACTCAGTGACTTAATAGCCAGCTATCAACACCCCAATTAACAACTAAAAGCCACACACAACCAGGCACCTTATAAATACTACACATAGAACAGCTCAGTGCACACATTCTAGAGAGAGAGATGATCCCTGAGGATGGGCTTCAGCACAAGTCCTACAACTAGTAAGAATAAATCTCTAGTCCTGTTGAGTGACTCAGATTGGATCCTGCAACATTATTCTGGGGCATGTATATTTGCCTTAATTGGAGAAAATTTAGAGATCCAGACGCCTCATGGGAAGCAGGTGCTGCTCAAGCCATGCACACTTTATAGCAGTATATATATTATGATTGCTTGCCATCCAGAGTCACTTGAAATGAAAACCAAAGAAATCGAATAAATAAATAAACAAACCCTACCCACAAAGAATACTCAAAATATCTCTAACAAGATCTGGGGATAATTCCACAGTGGGTTTTTTAAAAAAAGTAATTGTGAGATACTTTAATCCTGGAAAAGATAACAATAAAGGCAGGGAGGCCAAACATACTCACCACATTTTGTGTGATATGAATGTTAGAGTGTGTGTGTGTGTTTTCATAATGGAAAGTGCTATGTAAATTAATAATAGAGCATCTTGTTTTATGGAACTTTCTAATTCATTGGTGGCTTGCCAAGAAAGAAAGTTGAAATAATTACTAACTCCTTATTAATTGATCATTTATCTTGGCTGTAGCAGGGTCTGTCCTTAAGCCAATGAGTGGAGAAATTTTAGCTCTTCAAAGGAAGTAGAATTCCCAGCATCTCTTACCATTAGCCTGGTTCCTATCTTAGTTTTAATCCTTTGGAATGTGGTGGATCTCTTGCTACATATGTCATACGCATTGCAGTGAATGGCGTGATGTGTAGCCTGAGTAACCCCTTTTCTATTTCATTGCTTTTGTTTGCTGTGGTTGCAGCATTGCAGTGAATGACGTTATGTGTAGCCTTACCTAGTATAAACCTTCACTGAAAGAAGGTTATGAAATAAAATACATTTATGTAGGCTTTCTGCAAGACCGAATGTGATCTCTTGACCTTATATTTAAGAAGGGAGAATTGCCCGCCAATGTAAACTCAAACATGTAATGTAATCTTAGGAGGAATTAGAACACTTGGAATTCATTCTGTGTCGTGAAAAGTTTCATTTCTCATTTATATTTGGTACAAATGGTTTTCATATTACTTCCAGGATCTAGATTTTTGCAAAAATCAGTTGGGTTAGTTGAAACTCACTATAATTTTATTTTTTCACTGTTATCCGTATCTTAAATTGTGTCTCAAAGATTTACCTTGGTCCTATTTTGAACCAACTGCAGTTTCCAGACCCTTTATTTTTAGAGATAGCCCAGTACATATATTTTACTTCGGTATCCTGCCAGAAAATTTATAAAATTATTTCTAAATAAATACATATTGAACCATTTCTTTTACATGAATAGTTGACATACAGTAGCTGCATATTAATTTTGAAAGCAAATGTGCTTGTGTGTGTATTACTGGTATTACGAAAGGAAACCTCTTACATTCTTAACATCATGACTTCCATTTTTTAAGATATTCACAATTCTAAATCTTCTAAAACATTAATGCTGCTGAAATTGCATTCGTATGAATGAGGAGCAATTGGAATAATCCCTTATTATTTTACTATTGATAGCCATCTTTTGCAAAATCCATCTAAAATCTCCATTAGCTGTGTTGATGCTGACCCTTGTAAAAAAAAGATGGCTTCAGTTAAAAATTGTGTCCCTGAACAGAAAATATGGATACAAGCAAAAATAAATCTGGGAGCTGAAATCTCTGATGGAAAGAGAAAACGACTGTCCAAAATTGCCACAGTTGTGAAAAATTAACAACTCATAGGCCAGCAATATCCAGTTTGAATCAGAACATACTATGAAATATTCATGGTATACAGAACTGATCTCTTTTAAAAAAAGAAAAAAAATGTTTAAGTTTCTTTTCTTCCTTTACACACATTGTAGCTAAAATGGCATGATTTTTTAAAATAAAATTATATATCATTTATATATACAGGTAGATCTCAACTTAAAACAGTTGATTTAGTGACCGTTTGAAGTTACAACGGCACTGAAAAAAATGACTTATGACTCTTTTTCACACTTATGACCATTGCAGCATCTCCATGGTCATGTGATCAAAATTCAGACGCTTGGCAACTGACTCATATTTACGATAGTAGCAATGTCCCAGGGTCATGTGATTACCTTTTATGGCCTTCTGACAAGCAAAGTCACTGGGGAAGCCAGATTCACTTAACAACTATGTTACTAGCTTAACAATTGCAGTGATTCACTTAACAGCTGTGGCAAGAAAGGCTGTAAAATGGGGCAAAAGCCACTTAACAACTGTCTCACTTAGCAGCAGAAGAATTAGGCTCAATTGTGGTTGTAAGTCGAGGATTACCTGTAGACATATTGCATCTTTTTATTTTATTCATTTTATTACATGTATATGCTCCCCACTTTCCAATGACTCTGGGTGGTTATGGATAAAAAATATTTAAAAAAAATAAGAAAAAAAACGTTGACGAAACAATAGACGAAAGCAAAGATGGGAAGACTGACAAAAATGGATATGGTAGAAACAAAGAGATAAAACGGAATAATTCAAAGGGGGCGGGGCTTCACTCTCCCTCACTAAAGGCCTGGGTGAAAAGTCAGGTCTTCACAGGTCTTCTAAATAGCAGCAGAATGAGGGCCATTCAGATCTCAGGGGAAGCTTTATTCCAGAGGACTGGCACAGCTACAGAGAAGGTGCACTTTTGAGGTCCAGATACATGGCATTGTTTAATTGAAAGAACCTGGAACATGCCAAGTCTGCCAGATCAGATCAGCTGGGCAAAGACTATGGGAGACAAGAGTCCCTCAAGTAAAAACCTTAAAAGCATTCATCAAAACAAAATAAACTGTGAGGGGGGGAAAAGTCCCCCGTACTTGAATGGGATGAAACTTGCTATAATAGTTACCTTTACTACAGGGGTGTCAAACTGCGGCCAGTGGGCCAGATGCGTCATGCCGAAACCGCGCCCACCCCATTGCCGACAATGGAAAAAAAAGTCGTGATACATCGCAACACGTCACGTGACGTTGCGAGTTTGACACCCCTGCTTTACTAGGTTTGGTAACATGTTATAATCTAAAAGACACACTGTTCCTCCTTGTTTACTATATTAACCCTGATGTCTTCTCTTCTGTAATATACCTCTTGAGACAATCTCAAATGGTTTCCTTACTCCAGAGATTTGCTGATTGCTCTCTTGAGAATAGAAGGCTTTATGTAGCTTTCACAAAAGAAGAGAAAACAAGTTTCCCTGTTAATAAGGTTTCAGGAAAGAGGCATTGAATCTCCCCTACAGAGATACTATGCAAATTGATTCTGTCTTGGTATACATTTGCTTAGGGGATGAATACGTGAATGTTTGAGAAGGTTTAAAATGTCATACTAAATGAGCACCAGGAACCTCTTTGGGTTTTAAGTGAATTATCATATCCAAATAAACCACTTTCTCATTTCTAGAATAAGACTGAAGTTATTTTTAAAGGGAAGGTTATGTAAATATGCACTTTGGTTTCTAATAGGCCTGTGTGTACCGAATATCAGTTAATTTTGGAGCCGCATCTGTCAGAATGACTGTCCAAAATGTCATATGATTGATATAAGTGAATTTGTCATTGTCCCTGGAAATCCCAGTGTCCTGGAGTGCTCAACAATACCAGTCTCATTCCCCAGTGTGTTACCTGTACACCTCCTGTTACTCCCTGATCTTGCTTTTAGTCTGATCTGTGGGGCACTTTTTGAAAGATGAATGTCCACTCTATCAAGGTTGGCATGCTAGAGCCAGTTGTGGTTCCACTTGTCTACGGATTAGCAATTTATTTCTCAAACTGCCTGAATCTGACCAGACAGTGCTTCGTTGTATTAAAGTGGCTTCCAAATCTTCATTATTTCTGCCTCTTCTGGTGCCAGTGCATCTTCCTAAATCAAAGTTTCTTGTATATAATGCCCCACATTTCCATCTCTTCTTTAGTTGTTGCTTCCCTGCTCATATGCCGTTGCCCAATTCAGTGGGAGACATATTGGTAGTCACTATGGTTTGGAGACTAATACCCCTCTTTATGTTACACGTCTGTCATTCAGGAGGAGGAAATTGACTACTATACTGCCTCGGCAAGAGAAGAAGAGACAACATGCTCATAGGGTATCTCTCTGTTGATAGAGAGGTCTGCCCAGTCTGGAATGGAGGAAGGGGCATTGTGATCTCATACGGATGCTGCCCAGATGAAGAAACACAATTGGCCATTGTGACCTCATGCAGGTCTACTCTTCTGAAAGAGAAGGAATAGACTTGATGTCATGATAATCTTAGTTCTCTATCACTTGCAGCTAGAAAGTTTTGCAATATTGTCTCTGGAGAAGAGAGCACATTTTTTTTTAATTTTTTAAAAAGTTTTTTATTTATAATACAATTTAAAAAAAAAACATTGGACATGACGTAACATTCCAGTTTGAACATTTCTATCAAATTATTTCTCCTCTTAGATTCAGTTCTTTATCTCTATAAATATATACAAACTTTTTGTACAATACTAAATATATTTTCTCTATTTGCTAACCTACAAATATATATATTTCCTTCTTATCACTATAACCTCAACAGTTCTCCTCGATTTCCACCAATGGGAAGAGAGCACATTGTTGAAGCATTAAAGATTGCTGTTGGGGATAACAAGAGTAAAGTTGCTGGCTGTGTCAAAGGTCCCATAGAATCTGGTGATTGTAATACCATAGTGATGTCAGTGGTCCAAAGGAAGGGAATTATGAGACTTTTTCCAGGAATGATTCGTTACTACTGAGGCTGCCTCTTCAAGGGTGAGAAACTGAATTTAGCCACTATCTGTAAATGAAACATTTTTCCAGAACTAGCCTGAGAGATTTTATAGCTATATTATTGTGCATAAAAAGGAATTCATACTCTTATATCATTTATTGACCTTTATTTCAACTATTGTGGACAGAACAAATAAGGTTATAGAATTATGGGGCTCATAACTTTCTCACTCTTACTTTGATTACTTTCAAGGTAAATAAACACAGTGTTATAGGGTATTTCATAAAAACATTTGAAGATGGATAAGAAAGTATTTATTCATTGAAAATAGGACTAATATCAATCCTTTGTCTGGTTTAGGAAGTTGAACTTTATCCTTTATCAGATCCCTATTTAATTCCTGGTTTAATTTAAAGTGCTGGTGATGATTTTTAAGGATGCTAATACTCAGATTATTTTAACAATAGCTTACTTTGATAGATGTCTAAGCAGGCTCAGCCCCACTTCTAAATACTAGCAAGACATTTCTGGTGTGATACTCAGATTTTGATCCAGAAGCAAATCAAAGTTCAGAACTTCCCTCTTCAGAAACTAAAGATACCTTTCAGTGAGGTTTAGTAAGTAATTTGAGGTTATGGTACAGTGATTTTGACTTTGTTAATATATTATCTGTTTTATATTATTGCTTGTTTGTATTACATTTTAAAAACTACTTTAAAATAATAGATGGTGGTGGCCACTCTGAACATATTAGTAGCAATATAATATTAATAACCACATATTGTCATATTAATTAGTATGAAGAAAAACAGACAGACCTACCTAATTGCCAAAAGGCTGCACTCTAAATTCATTTACTTAATAGTAAGTCCCTTTGATCAAGTTCCATCAAGATATTTGCTAGCTCTGTTTCATATGTGACAAGCTAATGATTTCATCTCTAAGTAATTAGGAAGAAATAAAACAAAACCAACCTAAAATTGTGTTCAGTAAATAGCCTGTGTTTCATCAACTTAGGATAACATACAAAACTGCAAAATATACTAAATATACATGAAACACTGACTTAACAACAATAGCCTTTGAAAAGAGAGATTGTGTGTACAAAAGTACTTATAACACTTATTTTTGGCAGAAGCAAAATATAGTAGAAAGGGAAAGAAATGTACGTTCCAAGAATCTGGAAGGAAACCATGTATGGAAAACATGTAGCATCTTCTTGGTGTGTTCATATTGAAGATAGCCTTAGCTTACTTTCATGTATGTATGTATGTAGTAGCAGACACATATAAAAGGTGATGTCTTCTGTAATTCTCTAAACCTCTGGCAATCAAGAGATCTAGAGATATGATGGAGAATATGAATTTCTTTGCTCTATTGCTAAACAATGTCTTGGCATTACAATAACCTAAACGCTGATTTGAACATTTTTTTCCTATCATTTTTAAATTTGAAAGGGAGCAAGTTCTACAGTTGAAATTCGTATAAAATTTAACCTTGATTTTAAGCTTTTCTGTCTATGTCTATTCTAATCTTCTGTCCTGTATCCATACCTAGTATTAGATTTCCCATTACAGTTAACAAGATCAAAAGCTTAGAGTTATATATAGACTTCAAGAGATTGGTTAAGCACTTTCCTGATTTGTAGCAACTTTAGGTGAAAAAAAGAGGGAATACTGTAATTTCTGTATGTATATTTTATATTTTTGTGTAGAAATAACCGATAATTTTCAGAGAGTCATTAATCTATATTTGCTGCAAGATCTCCTGATCTTTTTATTGTTCTTTAGTGGAGACCTAGAGGGCTTCATAGATTATAGAAATTCTTAATTCTTTCCCCATCAACTGTTCTCTCAGTTGTGGTTTCTCCCTTTTAAGCAATTAGGTGAATGAATCAGCTTGACATTTACACCTGCATTTCCTCAAACTTCCTCTCAAAATGTACATTTCTAAATGTTTCCTGAAGGCTAATTTTGCTATAGAGTCACAAGGTTCAATGCCATTCTCTATTCTTTCTTATACTGCAGATTGATAAAAAAAATTCAATATATTTTGAGATAGCTGAACAATTAGAAAATGTAGAAAATGGTGGATAATATAATTTGTACTCTTATGCAGGTGTACTTATATCTGAATCTATTGAATTAAATTGCATTTATTTCCAGATAAGTGGATAGTTTAGCCTTCTTAACTGGGGAAAGCTGAGGAAGAGAATTACAGTCTTGGTTCTGATTTGCAGATTAGTTCTGGAAGATATGGATCAAATTTAGTTTATATCAGAATTCACAATCATTTAATTACTCAAAATCACTCACTGAAGTCAGTATTTTAAAGGAAACAGTCCATAATGATTTGTCTTTCTTTCTTGGCAATCCTTTGCTTAGAACAAATTGGGAGTTTCTAAAAGACTAATGCTCTTTCATACACATTAATTTAAATGTCACATCTCTGTTGCTGAAACAAATCGCATCCCCAAAAAACATCAACAATATATTTTTTTCCTTCCACCCCCACTTTCATGGTGCTAACTTGCTTCAGATTTACTGAGTGGCATGAGATTTTTACAATTTATTTTTGACAATGGCAATTAGCAGCTAAGTTCAGTGGAGAAGAAAATTAGTAGTTTTGGCATGTGCATACAAAATATTTTGAATTGTCATTCTCTTACTTGAAAGTTGGCATCAATCATGTTTTTCTTTTCTCCAGTGACATTTTATCTGAAGCTGTACTTAGAATCACATTCCTTTCTCTGCAGTCTCCTATTCAACAAAGTAAACATTATTTTGTCTCCATTTGAGAGCACTGAAAATACTAAAAACAAGAATCAATCAAAAGAAGAGCAATCTGTGAGGCAAAGAGATGGATGTTTTCACAAGTTCCAAAACTACAGCTTCTTTGGGGAAATGGTTTCACTCTTCTCTGTATATAGTTCCTATAGCGGTGGACAAAATTCCAGGCCTATTTTGGCCAATTTAAAAAACTTTCCGCCTTCAAGTAAGAAAAATAACCACAGCCTCTAATTCAGGGTTGGGGAAAAGTTACATACATAACTGCATTTTAACAACATCTGCAGATTGCAGATTTCCCATTGTGATCTAGCTGAACACAGGCCAGGCATTGTAGATTTATGATGCAAACCCCTCTCATCAATTTTTATAACTTAGTAAAGCAAAATTCAATATAACTATCAAAACCTTTTGACCGCTGCATATGGATGATATCTGATTTGTAAATTGTAAATAATAAGCTATACAACTGCCTCATATCACATCAAAATACCTGCTTTGATTGATGAGACACAGCAATTTTCAGTCTCTAGGCAGTCGTCTGCAAGTTGATTGCAGCAAATGTAAGCATTCTGGGACAACTGACAAGATGAATAAAAGATCATGATTACATAACTTTTCAAAGAGTGTGCAATATTAGATACATGGAGCCATATGCCAGTTAAGGTATATTTGTCACATATGCTTTCTCATGAAGAGTTGGGAGTGGGTGAGGATAGTAAATAATGAGGTCACAGAGGGAAGTGAAAGATAATAATGATAATTTTAATAATAATGATTATTATAGTTTCCTATTCAACAGGCTACACCCAAATAAATGTGACATAAACTTTATTGCATTGATGAATCAATTCTGTTTTACACTATATGTAGATGTATATGTAGACTAAGTGTTCTGGCCTGATTTTTAATGACATTTCTTTAAGTTATCACTGGACCAGTTGTGGTTCTTTTTAATTTCTCAGGCAAAATAAAATTTCAAGCTTCATTCCTGAGAACTGGCAATTTTATATGTAGGACTGAGCCTACAGAGTATATATATTGTACCAGGGACCATATCACGCTGTGATCTTTCCCTGGCCATTTGCAGGCCTTCAAATGCAAAACCGTAATGGTTTTAAGTGATTTGATGACATACAGGAATTCTTGAGGCCATGATTTCACCTTTTTCAAACTGCATCATTATCAGGAATAGTACATTGGCTACTTTTGGAATTCAGAGCATGAGATGAGTTTGGTCCCTATGCTACCCTTAAAAATAGTCTTGACCTCATTGAAAGACTAGTTCTGTAGATGGATAATGAATCCTAGAAAAGCCAAAGTATACTTTTTGCTCATCTTTTTTTTCTCTTATCCTTCTGGTTAGGAAGACAAAAAGCTAACAAGTGTGTCTAAGAATTCTATCTATACATAGCAGACTTATAATTCATCTCAAGGGCACTATCCTCGGGATAATGAGGGAGAATGTTAGGCATTCTTGAGTCCTTAAGTTACTGTAATAAAAAAATGAACATATTGCATTGAATTTTCATGTTTGCACAGGAATCTATCATTCAGTATGAAAGTACATTAGGGTAGGTAAGAAAGGTTCTTTGTTTAAATTATGCTCTCACCAAGTATTAAGCAGCAGAGATTATTGGGCTGAGTAAATAGGTCAACCATTGGGTTGAGCTTCTGTGTTTCATCTTGTACCATCTGGCAAAGTGAATCAAAGCTAAATTCAAATAGAAGTCTGCAAAGATGACTTTGGTGATAGGATTAGGCCATGGAAAGCTGTCTATAAGATATGTCCTGCATTTCCAAAGACATATAAAGAACAAGGTGAAATATCACTTGTCTTGATTGCCATAAATCTTGTAGATCAGGCAAATAAATGTATAACATCTGATAGTTAGAATACGATTATAATAAAATATTAAATATATATAATTAACTGGAATATATATTGTCAGTAACTTTATTTCTTTCATGTCAGTTTTGTAAGTTCTGACAAGTTCTTCCATGGTCTAGTGCAGTGATGGCGAACCTTTTAGAGACCGAGTGCCCCAAAACTGGCCCCGCCCCCGCTCCATCCCCACCCCACCTGCCCGCAGGGCCACTCACCACCTCCAGGGCCCGTCGCAGATCGCCCAGCAGCGCCATGGTGGCCATGCCCTCTGCCTGCACCCCGCAGCATCAACTCTGCACGATGGGGCAGAGACAAGAGTCTTGTCTATGCTGCCTGGCTGCCATGTCCTTGGCTGCACTGCTCCGCATGGGCCACACTCGGGGGCGACTCTCCTCCAGGGGAGCTGCTGGTGAGGGGGTCACGGGGGGAGGCAAGGCTGGGGCAATGACATGTGTGCCCACAGAGAGGGCTCCGAGTGCCACCCCTGGCACCCGTGCCATAGGTTCGCCACCACTGGTCTAGTGGGATGCTATAAACAAAGATAATTTCATGGAATGTAATTGTTTTTATTTTTTTTAAAAAGATCACGTTTATCTTCTTCAGACTTTAAAGTAGCTTCCTACACTATAGTAATTCTGGGAATTGTCTATTAAAACAGAATGATAGCTTCTGTAAAATAATGTCTATAAATGACTTTATAAAATAACTTTCATTTTGCATGTGGAAAACAGTATAAAGAGATGTGACATCTTAAAAACAAGCAATAAACAAGTGAAAAATGATATTTCAGTTTATATGACTACCTATTTCAAATTCATAACTCAGAGCAGCTAACAACACTTAAACAACATAAAATGAATAACAATAAAAATAACTCAAATATGATGGTGTCTTTATAGTTGTCATTTTAACAACTAAGTTCCTTAAACCTATAGTCACATTGAATGGTTTGGAAAAATTCTTGTTACGATTTTTATCATACTTTCATTAATTAATTGTTTTCTCAACAGAAGAATCTGATTATTAGAGAGACCTTCTCTAATAATCAGATATGTCTGTTGAGAAAGCTGAATATATTTTGGAGGTATGAACAGATTTCTCCCATTTCATGGGCTCAGTTTATTCTACCTTTCATTCTGCCTGCCTTATTACTGCCTGAAATTTGCAGTTGAAATGCTACAGTGTAATTTACCAAAATCCATGGAAATACAAAACAAGAATGCACTATATTTAGGAAAACCATTTGCAATAACTGTATAAATATATTGCAAACAAAATGTCTATTAGTAGAGAAATGAGCACTTTAATATACACTCATGTTCATGCAAATGTTAAAATAAGGTCAAAAAACCAATAGACATATTTGCAAAAATAAGAAACAGTAATTGACAGATTCACCCATCCTTTGTAACAAACATTGTGCACATAAATATATATGTGTAGAATAATTCAAGCAATTGTATCAGCTTCCCATTTAAGCTGTGATTGAATCAGTTCACTTATGCTCTTGAACTTAATAAATATTGTGAGGAAAAAAAGAAGTTGAAAATTGCAGTAACTGAGTATGTACAACCATTTGCTCAAAGTCCATAAATTAAAAAGGATGAAAAGAAAGCAAAATAATTACAAACACCAAACACTGCAACAATTGTTTTCTTAGCAGTCATTGGAGAATTTATTTTACAGGTTTCCCCTTTTTGCTCTAATTGCTGATTTCCCCTCCCCCAAATGATGCTTTCCCTAAGTTTTGTCGTTCATTATGGTTTGGGGGAGTATTATATAGAACTTTTTATTTTGAGTTTCTGCACATACTGTTATGAAGAAGCTCTTTGATTGAATCCTTTTCAAAGAGCAGGAGTAAATTATAAAGTCTATGTCAGTTTTTTATTTTAATTACTTTGTAAAATAATTTGAAGATGCATTCACACAAAATCATACTATGTTTTTAATTTACCAAATTGTATTTTAAATGTTAGGGTAGATATTATAAACTCAAGAACTGAAGATAAGTATCCAAAATGATCTGTGTTTCTACGTTAATAAATGTCTGAGTAGGTGACAGTAATGGCTGATTTTGTCTGGGCTCTGAAACTAACCAGATTAGTTGGATGGAAGGGTTCCAGAGAATTCTGAAGATATAAGCCAGGTTGGGAAGCCAAAACATTCTTAAAGTCAGGAAACCACTTTCTCTCCGCTGCCAAGAAAACAACACGGGCACCTCCATGAAGTCTTCACAAGTCCAGCTGAAGTTGAAAAAGGTTTTACCACCTATAAATTAGACATAATATTTGATGCTCTAACTGACCTACTTCCAGTTTCAGGAAGGCGGCACTTCAGATTGGTAGAGAGCCTGAAGAAATAGCCCTTATTTGTTTTTTTTATTTTAAGGAATTGATGGGCTACATGATATGTCAGGGGAATACTATCATATGTCATCTGGACTTTCCTTTTTTCTCCTGCTGCACTGCATTAATCCAATCTGTTCCAGAGGATCTTCCAAAGATGACAAGATTTGGGAGGTAGAAAAGGAGCTGGACCCATGATGAGTTATTGCTGCCGAGTAGATGCCTGTGAATACTTAATTTCATGGATACAAGTAAATAAACGGCCAGTTTCTGGTTGAAAAAGATTAGACAGAACTGTATAATCTTATTGTTTTGTAATTATGCCATTTTTATATAACTGTAATACACACATGTTACATGAGGTGATTATTAATAAAACATAGGTGCCTGACTGCATTGAATGGGGCCCTTTGCAGCATGTCTATTCCATCCCATTTGTATTCCCTGCAATAGTGGAAAAAATACTAGGAAATTTATGACTAATTATTCATCCTTGCCCTGGAAGGTGGGTGCAAAGTAGAGTCCAGCAGATGTCAGGAAAAGTTTCTTTTTTAATCAGTCTTTGCAAAGAATTGCAAAGCTTCTTTTTTCCCCAATTCCAGGCATATATGTAAAAACATTTTAGTTTACATACGCCATAAACGTTCTATCTCATTTCTTTACTGATAAGGTTCAATAAGAAGAAACTATTTCAGTGAAGGTTTGGACTGTCTTCAGTCTCATAGCATGTTTATCTGTGAATCTTAAAAACTAAAAATGTTCAATATCATTCCCACTAGAACATTGTATAAAATAGCTTGTATTATAGAAATTGAACAACAACTGAGATGAACTCTGACAGGCTCAATTATTGACACAATTTCACTGTTATAGGCTATTATCCCAAAATTGTTTTCTCTCCATCTCTGACTTATCCAAGTTGAGCTGAATATGTACTTTTTGAAAAGAGTTGGCTGCATATTTGTAAATGGAGATATTAGAATCAACAACCTGCTCTCAGCAGAGGTATCCTCTCGAGTTTGTTGTATGTCAGGAATGTACCTCGTAGAAAACAATGGACAGTGCCACCCTTTGATTACATATCCCACCAAAAGGAGGGAAGACAATATCTACAGCTAAAGATGAGGTTGACATTCAAAGAGCAAAGTGGAGACACTCAACAGATTTCTCTAACCCAAGTCGATGGGCTATGCAAGCTAAGGTTAAAACTAATTCCTGGTGGGATGGTCACAACACACATGCAGTTAAAAAATAACATTTTTTTCATTTCCATTCAGCAAGTCATCTTACTATGGATAGAACTGAAATAGTAAGCTGGTTTTGGTCATTCCAGTACTGTAGTCCTCATTTACTAACTGCCTTGTTTAGCAGTCATTCAAAGTTACAATAGTTGGGAGAAAACAGCTTTGCTACCATCCTCATATTTTATTGCAACGTCACACAATCCCCATTTGTGATCTACACAACCAACTTAACAACAAACAGAATTAATGGAGAATGTGGAAGTGAAATTGCAAGTGGCAGTCCCATAATGTCTCACTTAACCATAGCAATTCATTTACAATGGAAGTAGAAGTGACATCATAAATCCAAGATGATCACGTGATTTTTCGCTTAGCAACTGCAGCACTTAGCGACAGAATCGCCAGTCCCAAGTGTGATTGATAAGCAAGGAATACCTATATAATAGTTGTTTCTTTAATTCAAATAAGTTAAGATTTATGTCTTGCTTTTCCCTCTGAGAAGAAAATAATATTTGAAAGAACAGTTTATTTATTTCTACTCAGAAATAATCCTCACTGAATTAAATGGAGCTTATTCTTAGAGAAGTACTCACTTTCAAGGTGTTTCCTCCTTAAACAGCAACAGTGGTAAGTTAGTGAAACAAAAGAATTCCTTCCAGTTGAGAGAAAATATCTTGGGTGTATTATAGTAGAAATGTTTTAAATCCTGATATATTTTAATCCGTTTCCCTCCACCTCAACTCTAGCCATGCAAAATTCAAAGCAGGAAATGCTAAGCAATGTGCTTCTGATGCTTATAGGGTCAGCCAAATTACTTGTACACTGTTAATTTTTTTTAACCACTATGAGATAACGTTCCTTAAAAGCAAAAAGAGAATGGTTTTCTCCTATATAGAATTTCCATTAATTTAGTATGTCAATATGAGGTGAGGGGTGGGGTGGGGTATAGGGTAGGAGTGGGAGTGGGATGCCAGTTTAGCTTCTCTAGGTTTGGAGCTGTTTGATTGTTTAGCAGATCTTCTGTCAAAGAATTGCCTTATTTGAATTGTGGCTGACTTTAGCTGTACTAGAAGAAAATCCCAAATGATGGATGGATCTGTTCTCTATTGTGAAGGATGCCATTATCCTTGCAGGGATATCTTCCTTCCTCTTAAAATTTGTTTTCTGCTTGTCATACAGATTTGTGACATGGAGAAAATGTTGTCTTTAAACTAATTAGAGTGGACAGAGTGGTTTCACTGCCTGGTATGTCTGTGTACATGTGTATGCGCACGCATGTACCTATTGGAGAAATGATTAAAATTAAACTAAATTGCATTCATGGACTTTTTTTTCTGATTTGTTAAGTTTTTAATATATACTGATTGCTACATGTAAAAATGTCATATGCTAGTTTAGTCATTGCTATTCATCTAAAATTGAAACGATCCTTGGATTTGTTTTAAAGAGCATAGAAGAACCAGAAGGAGAGGAGGAAAAACAGAAGTAGAAATGGAGTATGAGACTAGTGAAAGTGAGTGAAACATTTGCCTTTCTTCTCTAGTAAAACTAACCACTATATATTTATCTATATATACATATATATCCTAACATAAAAGCCATTGATTCATCCCCATATCTTTGCATGTTTTGAATTTCTGGTATTACCCATTGATTATTTAACCAATATGATCCCATTTTTTTAAAAAATAATAATAATAATAATACATTTGTGATCTTAAGTTCCTGCTAATTTCAATCCTTCCAATAAATTTTGCTTTGAAACTATGAGCTGTAGAAATTAATGAATAAAATAATAAAACTATAGTGTCCATGTAGCACAGAGTACAGAAATGCTATTCAGTTTTATATTATGTCTTGAGTAGTCAACATTTTATTTGGCAAAGGCAAAATTCCTTCAAAGGGAATTTGCTGGGGAGGGCACGCTGGTGGTGGGGGTGCTGGTGGGGGAAGGCTGAAGCAGACAGTGGAGAGGTGTCTACAAATATGGGTTGTGTCACCCCTTCTTTCTCTTTCTGATGACAATTTAAAAAAAAAAAAAGCCATAGATTTAATACCCGCAAATACTGTATATATAAGCCAAAGGCTTCATTGAAGTAAAACAAGGGCCATATGAAACCGAAGAGTTACAGATTGCATACATTTCCTGTGTCATGTCAGTAGCTACTAAGATAAGTGGTATACAGGTAATCCCCCAGGTATAAATGTTCATTTAGTGAATTTTCACAAAAATGAACGTATTCAGAAAGGGTACTTACATTAGAAATTCAAAATTGCAACTAAAAGAAGCCTCTGTACCCATGTGACTTGAATTCAGTCTCTACTGCAGTGGTGGACATATTCAGTGCTTTTTTTTTAAGAAAAAAGGTGCCGGAACCCAGCTCCCCCTCACCAGGCTATTCCTTGATCGGCAACCTTTCACTCCCCTCCCAAGCCGGACTGCCATGCTAAGGTGGATGGGATGGGATGGGATGGGTAGGCCCGGTCCCCCTCCGCCGTTTCAGAGCCAGGGGGGAGTGACGGTGAACGGCTCCGCTGCTGCTGTGCGCTGCTGGAGGGGCTTTCTTTAAGCTTCGCCCCACAGATCACATGCCCGGGCGCAGCAGCCGCCTCCTTGTCCTCCGCCAACTCTCCCGTGGCTTGCGCCGTAACCAGGCAACACAAGCCTCCCCCGCCGCCTCCCTCCGCCAGTCCTTTGTCGCCTGTCTCACGGAGAACGGAGAACACAGCAGCTCTGCGCAGGGATGCAGAGCAGAGAACAGCACTTGCTTGCTGCCCTGCATTGCCCCACGTCTCCCTTCTCCCTTCTGGAAATGGCAGCCCCGTTTCCTGCCGCTTCTCCTCCCGGCGCAGCTCCTCCCCTCTTCCCAAAAGCATTTCTTTGCTAATCTGCTTTCTAGTTCTGGTGTGTTTCTCTTCTGCTGCAGGCAAATGGAGTTTGTGGGACTAAAAAAAGTTCAGTCAGACCTTCCAACTCCTTGTGAGATCTTTTTTTTTTTCACAAGAAGTTGGAAAGTCTGACTGAACTTTTTTTAGTTCCACAAATTCTGTTGAAAAAAGGTGCCGGAACGCTGTTCCGTGCATTCTATGACAAAAAAAAGGCATGGCCATATTTAACTCTGTGGCTTGCCTGGGCCAGTTCTGGGCTACGAGAAGCCGGAAGGGGGGGGGTTGTTTGTTTTTTTGTTCCTAGTCACATGGCAAAACAAGATCCGGTGATTTTTGCAGCCAGCACCGACCTTTTCTTTTCTTGGAGCTGCATGGAAGATCTGCTTGCTGGATTGAGGACTAGAGAGCTAGAATTACTTCTGTAAATATTTTAAACTATTCTTTTTTATTACTCTATAGTATTGTACTGTATTGTTTGTAATCACTTTGGAACTGTTCTGCTTCTTTTTATTGTACTTTGCAAAGTACTTTGCAAAGATAGTTTATTTTTATTTGCCTGAAACTGCTTGTAGAAAAGCATTTACACAGATTATTCTATAATATTGTGTTTCCTTGCTTTTATTTTAGAGATTAGTGTATATTACTGTAGATAGTTTGTATAAATACTACATTTTTTTTGAATCATGGCATTGCTCAAGTTCCTATTTTCAAATTGCAAAGAACTGCAGACAAAAACTGGAAGATGAGCTGAAGTTAACTAAAACCAATTTGATACCATCCACCAGGGTATCTGATTGGACCATCTGTGGGAGATGGAACTAGAGATCTTGTTTTGCAGTGGTTCCATTTCTTCCTGAGTGAGCAGTTTCAGTTTGTGATAAGTGGCCCAACGATGGGGTGGAACAGGCATCATTTCCGCTCTCTCTGCTTTCTAAATCTAATTGAAACCACTACCTTGTGCTGTAACAGAGATGCTGCTGGTGTCCCTCCCCAATGCATGAGGCTATAAGAGGTCTGATGAGAAAGAATAGGCTGAAGTTGAACCCTAGTTGGGTGAAGATGCTATTTGTGGGGAGTTTCCATTGCTATCAGAGTTGCTCCTTGATGAGGAGGCACTACCCATGAAGGTGCAGGTATGTGATGTGTGTTGGGGGAGGGGTATTCTTCTGGGCTCATGGCTACTGCTCAATCTATGCCCAATTACAGTTGGTATGCCAATTGTGGTTCTATTTGGAGCAAGAGATCTGGCTATAAGAACCCTGGTGATGGAGTGCTTAGAATTCAGTACTGCAGGCTACTTCTGCTGACTGCCGGCTGACAGCAGTTTGGCAATTCAAGTCTCAACAGGCTTAAGGTTGACTCAGCCTTCCATCCTTCTGAGGTCAGTAAAATGAGGACCCAGACCATGGGTCGGCCACCCGAAACATCGAACGAGCCGCACGGACCCGTTTGGCCTAAAAAAAAAAACCCCTGGGAGCCGCGCCCGTTCGCGCATGCGCGCGCACCCGCGCATGCGCGCGGCCCTGTTCGCACATGCGCGCCCGTCTGTTCACGCATGCTCGCACCCGTTCGCGCATGCGCACGCGCGCCCGTTCGCGCATGCGCACCCCCTGCGCGCGCACCCCGCGCACCCGCCCGCGCATGCGCGCATGCGCTCCCCAAAATGGCGGAGGAGGCTCCGGAGCCGCAGGTAATGCCTCAAAGAGCCGCATGCGGCTCCGGAGCCGCGGGTTGCCGACCCGTGACCCAGACTGTTGGAGGCAATATGCTGACTATGTAAACCACTTAGAGAGGGCTGTAAAGCACTGTGAAACGGTATATAAGTCTAAGTGCTATTGCTATAGCAATTCATGTCCTCATCATCATTCAACTTGAATACCGCACTACGTTGTGCTTTACATGGAATTACCCAGTGCTTTTTTTGTAAAAAAAAAAAAAAAAGGTGCCGGAACTCACACATGTCATACAACCCACTTTGCCTACCCTACAAAGTTCCATCCAAAAAAGGTGCCGGAACTCCGTTCTGAGCGTTCTATGAGAAAAAAAGCCCTGGAATTACCCTTATAGGCTACTCAGAAAGTGCAGCTGTTCCAAAATGCAATAGCTCAAGTGTTTATTGGTGCTGACCGAGAGCATATTAACAACAATTTATTGGGCCTGCAAAGCTGTAGGTTATGAATGTTATGATTGGTTTTAAGATTTGTGTCTAGGGCCTATAAGGCACCAAGGGTGTTTTGGTTGTAGCTGGCAGGTAGGCAGGCAGGACATGGCTCATATCTAAAGCCAAAGGATTTTGAACCAAATGTAATTGTGCTGAGTTGGAATACATTTATCTGATTCTCTGTATGACTTGGGGAGAAGAGTCCATTGTGGACCATACATGGACTTTGAATAAAGTCGCTATATTGGGGTTGCAAAAATCCTAGCAACCAGCAGAAGGCAGAAAAGGGATATAGAAAAAGTATTCGTTTGCAGCCCAGACCTGGTAACCCTATCTCGGTATGGCATGGCAGAGACCAACCTCCAAAACATAATGGAAGGGGTTAGAACAAAAATTAAACAGGATCTGATTCTATTTACAGATTTATTAAAAATAAAGCAAGATAGCCCTTATGTTCCAGCTACTTACTTAATTATTTCCCCTTGTGTCACAATACATTTGATAAGTTTCGGAAAAATGCAGTGGATCTCAGGCAAAAAAAATGGGAGGTGCATGAACTCCTGGCACTTCACCTGGTCAACTCTGCTGTTTTTAAAAAAAAGGTTCCTCATTTTCTAATTGATGTATATTGATGTCTCCTGACAAACCAAGACTTCCCAGCCAGCTTGCTATACAAGAGTCCTACGAACAAAAGACATTTTTTGGATAAGCAAGCTCTTAAATATTTTACAATCCTTCTTTTCCTGATTTAATTATGTTTATTGATTGGCTTGGAGACACATCCAATGACATCCATCAAATGACAAAATGATATCCAGAATGGAACAGATTCCTTCTCTCTGCTCAAGTGTCTCATGTATTTCTGAACCGTGGATGGCATGTGATGGATGCTGGGGGGGAAAGAGACAGGGAGGCCAGTCTAGTCATGTCATATTGGTTGTAGGACAGAAGTCTTAAAGCAAATCATAGCTGTCAGAATGAGCCAGATTGAATACGTTGTATTAAATTAAAACCTGTGCATTTAGGAAGAAATTTTAATTAAAATGTGTGTCTGTGTGTGTGTTTGTGTAAAATAGACTCAAAGAAAACAGGTTGTTTGTGAACAGGGGGCTTTTCCCCCTGTTGTTTCACTGATTCTTCAACATAATGGCCTGAATTTCCGTGATTTCTTACGATCTGACATGCATAGGGTGGCACTGTGTGTCTTCTCAACCCCCAACATAGGATATACTTAAAACCATGAGGGCACATTTCAAATCTAGGTTTAGAGCATTATTATTAAAAAGAAATGAGTAGCCTCCAAACATTACAGATTTTTTTCCTAGTAATTCAAGATAAAAATAGGACAATATGGAGCAAAATGCAATCTCCTTCAAACACAGCCTCCTACTGCATACCTAAGAAAATAAGAAAATGCTGCAATCCACCACCTCCTCCACCATCCTCTGTAAAAGCGATATTCTTTATAGATTAAATTGTGGTGCTTTGTAATGGCATTCCTTGTGACAGTGGGCAGCAATCATTTTGTTTCACGCTATTAACTATTTTAACTTTTTTCAATTGTTTAACAACAGTTAAATGGAATGCTAACAACTTAACATATCGTACCCAACTAGAGTTGGAGAGAGACTACATATTTAGAGATAAAGAATGCATGGGAAAGAATAAATGTACTGTTATAATAATGTTACTTTGGAAAGAATTCTGCGGAGAATATTTTTAGTGACTGTTAGATTTTATATATCCTTAGGTTTGACAGGGAGAGAAAGCCATTCATAATAGAAACTCCCAATTATAATAATCCAGTTATGATATTATTATCCCCAAATTCTAGCTAGGTACGTTAACCTGCTGTTTCAGAACATTTCCAGGATCCCTCCTGAATGCCTCAAAAGAAAACTGAGCTGTTTGTCGGAAATAGTTTAGCAACCAAGTACTTCACATGGGAGAAGGAACTGTATCATTGGCCCAGGGATTTTGCTGCTCCTGCCATTATTTTAATTGTAGCCAGGGGAAGTGCAGTGTCAGCCTTCCCAGGTTGGCCAGACAGGAAACATACCATAAACAGATAAGCTAATTCAGCTTTATTGTCAGGCTATATTAACAGAATCATGCAAGTCTGAAAGTACAAATCTCCTGTCTGTTTTTATAGCCTAAGTTACAGAGAACCTTTCTGAGTTTCTTTCTCTGCTATTATGCAGCTGCGGGCTCCCTCTTCACCCTCCATCTGATTGTTCCCTAAGCAGCATCATTCCCATAAACCATGACATGTAACTACATCTCCCTTGTGTGTCTTGCTTTTAAGTAACTCAGGAACCGGGAGGAGGAGAATAAAGCAAAAAGATTAGGTTAAAGCAGGGTTTTCCCCCCCCCCCAACTGTTGTTCCATGGAGCTCTAAAGTTCTGTAAGAATTTGATGGGGTTCCATGAGAAACAAATGCTAACACTTGTGTCCATGGAAATTTTTGTAAGGTACAGCCAGAAAGGTGAACATGACGACTATAATCTTTACTTAGGAAAATGCCAGTATTCTCCGGGGGAGGGGGGGGCACAGTTGCCATGTTTTGCATCCTGCCCCAACACTGCCTCTCTCCCCTTCTCCCAAGCAAGGCCAGACGAAAAGCTTTGAGTGGGCAAAGCAGGGGCTTCCATCTACCTGTGGCTCCTAATTGGTCCTTTCATTATGGATGAGCAGAAATCAACCTACATTTTGGCATATGTTTTATTGTCAGCTTTCTATCATTACAGCTTTCCTTTTTGATCAGGAATTCCAAGAAGTTTTATACTAAGAGTTTTATGGTCTGGAAAAGTGTGAAACTGTGAGTTAGAAGAATGAAGCCAGTTCAGGTTTTCAAAATAACAAGAGATGCTTGTGGTAGGAGAAAGTTGTCCCAACAAGTTTTATGTTGATTACAATGCATTGAAATGTCTAATATTTTGCAAACAGGTTTTTGATAAATCTTTAGACTAAGGGTCCCTCTGATCCAGGATCTGTTGGCAACATGCCCACACAGATTTCAGGGAAAGGACATGAAAGGAGAGCAGCCTTCAACAGCCCATATTCAGAATTACACTGAACATGGAATCTTCATTTGGTATGAGCCTAAATCAGCCTTTAGTGAGCTGACTCAGATATACCCACTATGGGTATATCAGTATTATTAAATCAGTATTATTAATGAAAAACACCAGCCTTATTAATTATAGTGGTTCCAGCTCTGCAGCCATTCATGAAGTCTGAATCAACTTCAGGAATTCTTCTAACCCTGTTTGTAAGAACATTTAGGATAATTTATAAGCAACTTTTTTGGAAGAATTTTCAAATTCAAACCAAATATGCCATCTACATATGTCACTGCAAACTAATCAGCATCTTCCCACGTAAGGTCTTGGAGGAGGAAACATAAATTACAGCATGTCTGGTTAATCATCATTCACTCATTGTGGGATTGCACATGGTGATATCCAAAATAGATGAATATTGCTTCCAGGAGTTCAGTTTTAAGGATATCAAAGATGAAGTTGTAATTAGAGAGCCTTGTTATTTTGATACCTTTGCTTTTGTTTTGTTTCATGAACAAGAATTTTGAAATTCTAATAGTTGAATACAGAAAATCAGTATTCTATAAATGTTTACAGCTATGCAAATAGCACCCACAGTAATCAGGATTTTTTACATGTTGCTTGAAGAGCAAATGAGGAAAGTAATTTGATTTGCTGACTTCTTTCATATCCTTTATATGATTACCCAAGAGAAAAATAGTGCATTTTTAAAGCACACATAGATATGTATATACAAATATATGAACATCAAGTGTGTGACTGTCCTTAATCAAAGGAATGAACCAAATTTTAACCAATCATATAGGAGGAAAACAAACATTATCAATAAATTATAGGCAGACTTAATTCAATTTGGGTAGCTTTAGGAGGGATAATTTGTGACTTTTTAAGCTATTTCAGCAATTTAGTTATGGCTTTTAAAAAAACTTATATAGTTAGTTATTATTTCTAGTCATCAGGACCTGTGCAATAAAATTGATTTGACTGGAATAGTGTAATTTTAAAAAAACACTAATTGAATCACTTGAACCATAAAAATGCATTATATTAATCTTTGGGGAGATGATTATGATTTGCATTTTGAGATTTCAGGCATGATGAAATAACTTGAGCATTTAATTGCAAATCCTATGGAGCTAAAACCCTATGGATTGCTATGCTCCATCTGATGGCAAAATTGTGTACAATGGTCAGCTTGATAGCGTTATCCTTTATATAAATACATCCATGGAAGGCAATTAATTAAACTCAAAGAACGGCATTAGATGAGTGAAAGAAGGTTAAAAGCAAGAGCAAGGGGTATGTAGCAGTGTGTAGTTTCCTGTTGTTGGGCCACTACATTCTTCAGAACGTTGCCGAAGAAATCTAAATAGCAGCCATAGTAAATTCAACACTGGGAGTTGTGACATAATTTATTGCAAGCATATATTGTCTTCTTTGACAGGATATGCTCTGGAGAGTTGGAATTCTGTCTTCCATGTATTCATCTTTTGGATCTAATTGTAAGATAGTTAAAGAGACATAAGTGTTTTTGCTTGGCAGATTGTATTTTAACATGCTTATATGAGAACTGTAAAAATTCAAGATGGAAAGCATATGGTGTGGAATATGGAAGATTAGCTTACTTTGCCAACAGGTGCCTTCTGCATATGTGTTTTTTTTTTTTAAATATGCATGAAAGATAAAATAAATTATTTTGATCCATCAAATATTATGCTTCCTATCCCCCACAAAGGCAACACTTTTTTGGTGATGAGGCTATCCAGTGTATGTATTAGCTTTACACTGTTGGTTTTGGCCTGTTAATACATTTGTGTTCACAGCTTCCCTTCTTGGGCATCTTTTGGGATTACTGTTTTCTCTTTTTTTTCTCCATTGCTGGAGTAAGTGTTGCTAGAATGAAATCTGCTGATACATTTTAGCATTAACTGCAGAAATGGGCTTAGGGTCTCTCAAGATAGGGCTGTGGATGTGTAATTGGATGCAACCAATTAAAAACCAAAAAGGTGGGTGGATGCTAAGGAAGATCCCTGTAGCATATTGATGCTACAGCAAAATGCTCAGGGCTCAAAATAGGGGGATATGAAAGATATAAAATAATCAATTTTCCTTAATTTAATCTTAATTGGCAACCTTGGCCCCCATTTATTTATTTCTCAAATTTAGATAAAGAAACACAGTACATACCAAGTTAGTAAAATGAGAGTTGAGTAAAATATGGATAAAATAAGTTAAAAATTAAAAGGCAGAAATACCTTTGGAGCACTAACCACCCCAGGATTGCATAACCCCCTCTGAGCCCCACACAAATTGGCAGAGCTAGATCTTCACACTCTTCTGAAAGGCCAGGAGAACGGGGCCCACCTCACCTCAGGGGGAAGGATGTTCCATAGAGCAGGGACAATGGCAGAGAATTCTTTAATCAACGGGTCCATAACATACCTTACAGGCAAGGATGTATTCATCTAATTAGTGAAGTTGAATTGAGAGGGTGGAGCTAGTCTATTCATCCTTACCTGTTCCTCCACATTCATCTGGGGGGGGGGGGGAAATTAAGCCCAAACACAGTTATGTTGCATGTCTTCTAGAACAGAATTACATTCCATTGTTTATTATATTTTTATAACACCAATACTTTTCAACATATATTAAAATATCCCCAGCTGCCAATATATTGCAGATACACAAAAAAGAAAGAAAAATTACAATGATTACCCCCCCCCCAAAAAAAATTATGGCTTTCCCTCACATGGGTTTAAGAATTAAAATCACTTTTGCAATTTTGCTCAGGTTGCTTAACTTTTAAGATGGCATCATATATTCCTTAGGCCAGTTTTTTGTACTTCTGTTTACAGTATTGCTTTAATTGCTTTGGAAAATATAAAATGTTCCTATAGTTTCCTGTGATTGGATCTATTGCTATATTAAGGTATGTTCTTTACTTTCTTGAATAGTCTAATTTATTAATTTTATCAGTAGTTAAGGAACTTTAGAGGCAAACTTTAAATCTTGCTTATTTGATGTAGTTATAAAATTCAAAAGGCAAGTTTATAGTTCTCCTAAATTATACACAGATTATTTCAGGGATAAATAATGACTTTTTGCCAGAGATAGTTGATAAACACACTGTAAGATCATCATTCTTTAGGTTGCAAAACATTAAACTGTAGTTCTTTATCCCAGCCTTCCTCTCTTGGCACCCTCCCCAAGTCTTCCATCCAGCTTGAAAATTGATTGCATATTTGTTTGGGAATAAGTCTCACTGAACGTAACATTATAAGACTGATAATAATTCAAATACAGCGTTTATCCAGTTTGGTGTAATTAAAATATTTTTGTCAATGATATTGAAGTAATGTGTGATTTTTTTAATGTCTTTCTTAGGACCCTATAGTATTATTTATGATTTTATGATCTAACTGAATGAAATCTGTTGGATAAGTATTCATTTTCAATAGATTAAAATTACCAACTAGAACTGTGCAATATAATACTCTTCATATACTGTCCCCAGATCTGCCCACCCAAAAATAATTAAGAGAGACCTATGATTAAGTGAACGCTATTCTTCAATATTTTCAATTTCTGTTATTTAAAATTTTCTTGATAGTGTCTACTTTGAAATAATCCTCTTTAAGCTCTATTAATTGCCATACTATAGAAATAATATGTACTTAAATTTGCATGGAGTGAAAATTAATTTAAGCATGGGGGGGCGGGAATCTTGTTTAACACCTTGGAAAAGAAACAGAGGATAATTAATTGGCAGTGTGTGAATCAAGGCAGACAGACACAAGAGTGCTGGTGCTGTAAAGCAGCTTCCTCGGCAAAGGGTTTTATGTATGAGTAATGATAACAAATAATTGTATCATTTATTTTTACTTTATTACATTCCACAGAATACAGAATACAGTTGTGGAAGTTCTTGTGCAGAAGGATGGTGGAGGTGCCAAGTTTTGGTTTTATTATTTCTTTTCTGGTTTTTATTGTTGTGTTCCATTTTTTTTTTAAGATGGGTGGCCCTAGAAGTCTTTTCAATCAATCAGTCAATAAATAAATATGTGAAAATCTATAAAGATCACTTCAGGAACAATAATGGGAATTGAAGCTCAAGTTACTTAGTCTTGTATGGTAATATTATCTGGGGGGGGAGTAATTATATTTTTTTAAATTGACATTTTTGCGTTAGTAGGGAATAGCTGTGAAGACTGCTTGCCCTCATTTACTTTATCCCATATCAGTGGTTCTCCTTTTCTTGAGGGATGCTCCAAGGAGGTAACCAAGAATTCCAGAGCCTTGTAGTTTTCTTCAGTGTTGATGGAGCATACTTTAAATAGCTCATTGTTTTTGTTGAACAGTAACCATGTGAAGACAATGCCAGTTGTTTGCTAGTTAAACGTAATGTCACTAATAGGATCACACAAAATTTGCCATTCTCCAACATCTTTCCTTGTCAGTCCTTCTAGCCCCTCCCCCCAGGTAATTCAACAAAACACTTAGAAACAGAAGTGTAACATTCAAGCATCAAGACACAACCCTCAGTTCCTCCCATACTTGTTGATGAGAAACAATCTATACTTGTGCCTAATCAGCGTGGAATCCTTTAAATAGATTTACACAGTGGTTTTATATGCAAAATTAACTTTTTCTTGCCTGGTACTTAATTAAATAGTTTGCAGTTACTTCCTGAGATTTTCATCTGTCTTTACTGCATAAGATCAATTTAAAATTTATTTCAAAGGTTGACTTTACAGCTACTTAAATAACTGACAGTTCTTGTTACATCAGCAAACAATTAAATAGGATAAACACTCAAGCCTTAAATAATCCAAAGCTTTTCTTATCATTCATATTTGCACTGGCTTAGCTGTTCTTCATGATATTTAACCGTAGTTTTGTTTTCACAACTAGTCTGTTTATGGAGTGCCTTACACAGGTCATGATAATTGCATAATGTGTTTCTGGTTTACCTGTTAAATTGGCTATCACCAATGGTTTTTTTGTTAAAAAAAAAAAAGTGCTGGAACTCACACACGTCATACAATCTGCCTTGCCTACCCTACAAGGTTTACCTTTGTAGTTGGGAAAAAAAAAACCTTCAATTTTTAGTGTATCTAAAAGACTAGGATTTTGTTCAAGGTAAGTTAATACTATTAATGTTACCATGCACTGTGTGGCTTTAAATTACAAGAAGGCATTTTATTAAACTTTTGGGACATTTACCATTGGCATACCCATTTAGTTTAATGAGTGGAAAGTCAGCTTTCTATGTGGAATGAAATTGGCCCAATAAAACAAAATTTGGTTGCTTGTAAAAGATTGAATTATTTTTAAGAAGTTGTCAAACAAGGTGGACAACATTTTACATTTGGAGTTTAATATGGATATTGACTTGAAACAAATTAAAGTTTAAACTTTGTCAGTTAACATTTTACTTTTAACTTACCTTTAAGTTAAACCCAATTTAATAAATAGATTTGATCAAATCTCATACTGTAGGTCTACCTTTACATCTGACCAATACATAATATATATTATTATTAATAATAATACCTCCAAATCACAAGACATTGGCTTTATTCTTATTCTTTCCCTCTGCAGTTTGAATATAAAGTATAAAAGACTAAAAAGAGATTTTTGTAGACATCCCAGCCTTTGAACTACCCAAGGAACCGAAACAGCAAAGTTTTGCTGTCGGGCAAGCCGCCTTTCTTTCCTCTCGCTTTGCCTCTTTTTAACCTCACACCCCACCTTCTGTAAGGGAAAACAAAAGGCTTGCTCACCCTCTTGTGAAAGATGGCCTCCATGTTTATGTGTCTCCAACCGCCACCATCGGCTTCCAAACCACATGGTCCGACCCAGCCAATCAAGCCACGCTCTGGCTGTGGTGCTCCGGCGCCTCATGGCTCCTCCTAGAGGAGACAGACAGCGCCGGAGCAGACCCCGCTCACACCGTACCGCCAGTGGGGCATTTTCAAAAACAAAACGAGGATAGGAAGGGAAACAAGAAAGCAATTCGGGAAAATCCATAGAAAAAAGGTGCCGGAACTCCATTCTGGTGCGTTCTATGACAAAAAAAGCCCTGGGTATCACTATGAAGACTTTGTCAAGAGTCAAATTATTGTCTTATGTCAGAATAAGACAATAGAATCATGAGTCCTCAAAGTTAAGGTCTACAGTGAGAAGGGCTGTGTATGATTTTGATACTTAAGTGAGTGCTTTATGAATAATCAATTCATCTTTATAATACTCTAACAAACTAATGCCCATATACTGCAACTTTGCATATTTATTGAAGCTCTGCTATTCTCTTAGAAAACCTCTCTCTCTCTCTCTCTTGCACATATGCATTGCTGCTTCCCTCACTCATGTTTCTGTCAATGATGCATCAGTTGCTTTTTTATTTAAAATAAAAACTCTTGGCAGCCCCGATACTACTTCATTGTTATGATGGGATTACCCAGTAAAGTAAATGTTGTAAACCATTCTGTAGAACACCACAAAAGTACTATACAGGGGCGGGGTGGGTGTGTATACTTTCTCCAGTTGTTTTTCAACTTTTGTTTCCTTATTCATGTTTCATCTAGTGCTACAAACCATTTTAATTACTGCTTTTGCAAATATTGAACAATTGAGAAAATATTACAATATCTTAAATACTGCTTATATCAGTGATGGTGAACCTTTTAGAGACTGAGTGCCCAAACTGCAACCCAAAACCCACTTATGCATCGTCGAGTGCCGGGTGGGTGTGGCCCATTGGCTGGGTGTGGCCCATTGGCTGGGCGTGGCCCATTGGCTGGGCGTGGCTGCGGTGGTAACAGAAGACTGGGTGGGACTAAAAAGTTCAATCAATCAATTCCAACTTTGCAAGATCTTTTTTTTTTCCCACGAGAAGTTGAAATTGACTGATTGAACCTTTTTTTTTTGCACACGGCGGCGGAGGCCTAAAGCGAAAAGGTTTTATAAAACCCAGCTGAAGGCCTAGGACTGGGGCGATAGCGCGCGTGCCCACAGAGAGGGCTCTGAGTGCCACCTCTGGCACCCGTGCCATAGGTTCGCCACCACTGGCTTATATCATTTATTTATTGGATTTTTATGCCACCCAGCTCCCTTATAAGATGACTCTGGTGATACCAGTATTTACAAACTGATCACCACAATATTTGGCTTGAAATGGGAACTGCCTTTTTATTTTAAATACGCAATATAGCTCTTTCAAATATTTGATCAGAGGTTTTTCAATTATGAAGACTGGAGTCCTCAAGAAAGGTAAAAATATTAAATCTTCCTCCTGATATTTCAGCATCAATGTGCACAATCATACTGGAAGTTCTTTACTATTTACCATTGAAATGTATATCTAAACATGTATTTTTTATTGCCATCCAAATATTGCAAGAGTCTTTGAATGGCCTGTATTCAAAAAGATTACAGGTAATCCTCGAGTTATGACAGTTCACAGCGATCATTTGAAGTTACAACATAACCCCCTCCCCAAGTACTTACGACACAATCCCGAAGTTATAAATGTTGCACAGCACAGCAGTCATTTACCCTTATGAATGACCACAGAAGCACTACAACATTTGCCCTGCCTATTCCCCCCCCCCCCAGGTCTCCACAGGCACTGGGCCTGTGGATACCTTGCGAAGATCTCGCGAGCCTTCGGTTTCTTGGCCTGCTTCGGTGCTTCAGGCCTTTGGTGTGTTCACAGAGAATGGAGGCCTAAAGTACTGCAGGTTCACACAAGATCAGTAGTGCAAGATCTTGCACTACTGATCTTGTGTGAACCTGCAGTACTTTAGGCCTCCATTCTCTGTGAACACACCAAAGGCCTGAAGTGCAAGATCTTGCACTACTAATCTCGCATGATCTTGCGGTACTTTAGGCCTCTGCTCTCTGCAAATGGAGGCCTGGATGAGATCTGTGGCAAAAGGCTTTGCCAACGGAGGGAAGGTCTGAAGCATCGAAGCCTTCCCTTCATTTGCAAAGCCTTTTACCATCTTTGCAAAAAGCTTTTGCTCCTGAAAATGGAGGCCGGGAGGGGTGTGCATGTCCCTCCAGGCTTCCGTTTACAGCGGCAAAGGCCTTTCCTCAAGGTCTTTGCCGCCGAGAACAGAGGCCACTGTAAACGGAGGCCCAGAAGGACACGCATGCCCCTCCCGGCCTCCGTTTTCAGCAAAGGCTTTTTGCAAGGATGACCAGAGCCTATAGGGACGCAATCTCTCGCCCCTGCAAGCCTCAGCAAGCTTTTGCTCAAAGTGAAACCATAGCAGGAGAGGGGACAGCTCCCTTGATCATTGAGATCTACGTAAGGTAAGTGACCCGGTTGGGCAGGATGTGGGGGGAGGGGGAAGCATGAGATATCTCAGTGGGTCAGGGGATGCCTTGTATGGTCAGTAGCAGTAGGCCCCCTCATGGACTTCCTCACCCTGAGATACCTCATGCAGTTAACGACCCGCACATTCGATTAGCGAATGCGTGGGCGAAAGCAAGGAGTGATCACATTCAAGTTACATCATTCACTCCTATGAATCCTCGGATTACAAATGTAATTGGCAGGCTCCATTACATTTATAACTCAAGCACTACCTGTACAACAGTGATTGTTCGAAGTTACAACAGCACTGAAAAGATGCTTGACATTTGACTCATATTTAGGACAATTGCAGTGTCCTGGGGTCATGTGATCACCTTTTGTGACTTATGACATGTAAAGTCAATGGGGAAGCCAGATTCACTTAATAACCGTGGCAATAAAGGTTGTTCAATGGAGAAAAACTCACTTAACAACTGTCTTGCTTAGCAACAGAAATTTTGAGCTCAGTTGTGGTAAGTTGAGTACTATCTATAATTAATCTTTAAGGAGGAAAAGTACTTTTTGAATTATTTTCTGTAGTACTGACAACTTTTACTGTTGGACGATGTAATCCTGCCTTGTTGCACTTTACTGTCATTGGACACCAGAAGCAATCAATGTAGCCTGAGTTAGTATAAAGATTCTCCTCTTTCAGCTACTTTACTCTTCCTGTTTGCCATCCTCTAGCAAGGCTAATATACTTACAGATTTATTTCACTCAAAGGTAAACATTTTTGTCCTCCAAGGTACATCAAGCCTGTGAGTAGTATTTATAAGAGCAGTGAGCTGTGATAATGGACCCTACCAGCCACCCCATATTTAGGAAACTCATTTGAATAAGAAATTATGCACTTGGCTCCTCGAGAATACCACTATATTGGATAAATGCCTGGAGACTGATATATTCCTCAAATAGCTGCATTAAATGACTTTCACTGATAGTATTAATGAAAATGAGGTGGCTTTCTGCATGGCTCACAGCTCTTGAGATCCAACACTATGTCTCTAAAAAAAGGGGAGGGAGGCAGCCTGGTCGTCGTCTCGCTGAACTGCTTTCAGTTTCTCAGTGCAGTAATTAGAGCTCATGGTTAGGACTGAGCGATGGGATTAGACATTCTGTTTTTCATGGTGACTTTTCAGTAATCTCATGGGCCACTAACCTATCTCCTTGGAGTACAATATCAATATGACATCAATGGAACAGTTTAATTTGCTTGTTGTTTCCCAAACTACCTCTAAAGTCTTCCTCCCTCCTCATTTTTTTCTTCTTTTCTAATTGTACTTCTGCACTAATGTTAAATTACTTAAAATATTTCAAGGAAGCGGACACGACTCAGTGCAAAAGGTACATGCTGATGATACTCAGCTGTATATCTCAGCCCATGGTGAGTTAAGTGATGCCATGACCTCCCTCTCACAGTGCCTGGAGGCAGTTAGGGGCTGAATGGGGAGCAAAGGGTTGAAACTGAACCCTGGCAAGACCGAGTGGCTCTGGGTTTGAGATTCTTTAGCCCATGTAGAAGTGCCACCTTTGGACTTGGATGGGGTGGCAGTGCTCCAAACAGACCCTGTGCGTAATCTGGGAGTATTCCTGGACTTGTGACTCTTGCTCAAGGAGGGCCTTTGCACAACTGCAACTGTGGATTGTGTGCCAGATACGTCCTTTCTTGGACCAACAATCTCTACTCATGGTCACTCATGCCCTAGTCACCTCCTGTTTTGACTATTGCAATGCGCTCTATTTGGGGCTGCCACTGAAGAGCATCCGGAAGCTCCAGTTGGTGCAAATTGCAGCAGCCCACATGGTTTTGTGCAGACCTTGGTGTGCACATGTGTAACCTCCTGCGGGAGAACTGCATTGGTTGCTGATTTGATTCCGAGCGCAATTCAAGGTGCTGGTTGTCACCTTTAAAGCCCTTCATGACTTGGGACAGGTTATCTGAGGGACCGTCTCTTGTCAGGCACATCTACCTAATCCACTAGAGCAGGGAGGCAAGGAATGTTGCGAGTCCCGTCTCCTAAGGAGATACATCTAGTGGGACCCAGAAGAAGGACCTTCTCCATGGTGGCTCCCTCTCTATGAAACACCATTCCCCCAGAGATTAGACTGACCTCCACTCTGACACTCTTTCAGAAGGCACTGAAGACGTTCTGCCAGCAGGCCTGGGGAACCCAGAGCGGGATGGAGCCCGTTAAATGGCTAGTATGAATGTGTGTTGTTGCCAGGGTGGGGGCGTTGTTGTTGTTGTTGTTATTTCTTTTATATCTGTAAACCGCCTTGAGTCGACATGTGTGAATAGGCGGCAATATAAATTTTCTAAATAAAATAAAATAAACCCTGGAATTCCTCAGACAGCATCTTTAAAATATTTAAGATATTTAGTTCTGATATTTTTATAAAAATAATAATCTTATCTTCTTTTAATAATTAATAGCTTTCCATATTTACAGTCTTGGGTTCCTCTAGGTAACTATGTTCTAAAGTAACAAATCATTGGATATTAAAAATGCAAATATTCATTACAAGCATTTTTACAGCTTGATAATATACAGTATGCATTTTTACTGGGAAGTCCTGTTTAGTTTTGTGGGGCTTATTTCAGGTAAATGATATGAACTCACAATCTCATGATCATGCATTACCCTCTGCCCCTGTTGAAAAGAATAAATGTTTATCTGTGCCTTTTTAAAATACATATTTCTGTTCTCGTGGGAAGAATTCAGAAAATACCGTTGTAATTGAATCTGCTGTAATTGAATATTAGGCCCATCTAATAGCTTCCAGATTGAATGCCAACACAATTACAATTCTGCCTTCATAATAATTGGCATTTCTCTGGTGAGGTGTCACCAAATTAAAGTAATCATTCATTTCCAAATATGGTACAGCAGTTTGCCCATTTCTAAACATCATGGCTTACCATTTGAATTCCTATGGAGAGATTTTAAAACTCGCAATTCAACATTTTAAAATATTGTTTCTGACTCTAGATTCATTATGTTTCAGCACTCTTTCATAAGCAGTTAAATGTCTAATAGTAACTACCATTGCATTAATTCATGCTCAGTACTAATTACTATTGAATAAGAATGTAATTGTCAAATATTTATCAACTGGTGTCAGATTACTCATAGATATTTACTCTTTCAAACACTGTAATACATTTAATATATTTGTAAATCAGCAAATGCAGTTCAGTTGGTTATATCAGTGGAGCTTTTTTTTACATTTTGTATAAAAATTGACTTTACTTTTGATTTAGCATATGTTCCTCAGTATCAAGGTCTTCCAAAACAAGACTAAATAGCAAAGTAATTAACACAAGGATGCTACAGTACATATTACTCCCACCAAGTTTCATAGCGATGGCAGAGACAGCAACATTTCTGTTGGTCATGTGACATACCTCTCATTGAGTCTCGAAATGAAGTCTATCCTCTCATAAGATATCCTACACATATCCGGTACCCTCAGGATGGATTTCAAGTCCCAGAATCTCCCTGGCAACATGGTATTTTATAGCAGTATGTCCAACATACTTGGAAAGCATTGGATGCAGATGTTTGATACCGAGGCATCCAGCATGATGGAGTTTTTTTTAAAAAAGCAGGCTGTAATAATCAACATTGTTGTTTTGTGACTTTTGGTGCATGAACAATCTTCCTGCATGCTCTAAAAAAATGGAATACAGCCAATGGTAGGTTTTCTCTCCATCCTCATGCCAAATTCACATCTGGACAAATAACCAAAATGCAGCCCCTCCCCTTTCACCATTTGAAAATGTCAGTCAAGGGGGATTTTTTTTGTTTGAAAAAAGCAAGGGTGAATCATTGCAATTTTATTTATGACAATATTGATGTCATTTCCAGTTACAGGCTGAACTTGATCAAGAATATCAAGACAAATTCAAAAGACTGCCATTGGAAATCTTGGAATTTGTTCAAGAAGCAATGAAAGGCAAAATCAGTGAGGATGGAGATCACAGCTCAACAACTTCTTCCCTGACATCCGATGGTGGGAAATTGAGCCACAAACCACTGCAAAATGAAGAGCTAGAAGATAATCCAGGAAAAGTGTTTGATACACCCCTCTAACAGCTCCCACAAAGACCCCAATCTTAAATTACTCTGACAGAGCAAGTTACCATGTTGTTCCCCAGAAATGTTCCTCTTTTTGAATGACCATTGGGCAGCTTCAGATATGGAAGACCTCTATTGGGATTGTACTAATTTCTAAAACAAATAGTTGGGTGTGGAAATTACATCCTATTTGTAGGCCTTTTTTTCTTTTTAGTTTAATGGCATAAACCAAGAGGTTTCTCTGGCCGTATTTACATCAGTCATTTTTAAACCACAAGCAGGCTGGAGCATTCTTTGGGGACCAGTATGCTTTGTGCAGGTAAATGTGTTTATACATCTCTATGAAACAACAGTGAAATAACATCCACCCACGGTTATCACAGTCTCCGTAATTGTTTGTTTCTTCCTTTGCAACTATACCTTGAAAGCTTTCGTCATCTTAACAATGGCACTTTGAGAGGGGGGGGGAAACATTTTTTTTCTTTAGCTTTCTGTGCAGTGATAGTTGGCTGTGCTGATTGTGTCAACAGAGAATTATCAGTGTTAGTTCTCTGTAATTGTGATAACTACTAGAATATATTCCCAAGCCAAAATCTCTTCAAGATATAATAATGTGATTATACATGCTTCAAATGTGACACAAATTCACATATGTATATGCACATTCTGTCTCTGAAAATCAAAAGCGCAGGCAAGTTCTTGCTGAACTTTCCCTTGTGCTGGAATGAAAAGCTTTAGAAAAGAGACTCATACAGTCATCAGTGGTAACTGATACTGTTATGAAATAATTGTTGCACAATCAGAAACTTTCATTCAGACTTCTGTACTATTTTCAAATGTAAGATAGATTCAAGAATGTTGCTTTCAATTATTTTTGTGTTGCATCATTGACCTAACTATTAAATTGGTTTGTGCTATTATATCTTCTTTTTTTAATCTATGGAACGCACATGGAAATGCCGTTTCCCAAGTGTATAGAAACATAGATGTTTCAAAGCTAAAATATTTGTGAAAAAAGAAAAGAATCAGAGAAATCTGATTAATCCTACCCTTTTGTTATATAGTTAACCTTAGAAAGGTTACTGTTCCATCCCTAGCATTCCTTACTGTCCTACCATGTGGATATGACTGAAACACTATAGTTTGTTCTGATAGTGGTAAGGAGTTGGAATACATAACAGCATATATGTAGTTTGTTTTCCCTCAGGAGTTCAGTAAAAATAACTTATTTTATTTAAATGCAAGCAATAAATAGAGATCAAACAAAACAGAAATTGAATTAAATGCTAAGTGTACATAGGGAAACTAAAATTTTGGCTAAACAGTATTTTTTTCATTACATCATGCATGAAGAAAAGTTGCACATTGTTAGAGTATATAAAAGATAAACTGCTTACATTGTATGGAATAATTTAGAGGATATAATGGAAATGGAAGGTTTCATTTTAATTTTAAGAAGATGACTCCTACATTTATTCTACTTTTGCACTTTGAAGATCAATATTATTAATCATTAAATATAAAACCTGGAAGGGTCAAAGTTTAATGCTGCATTTTCTAAGATAAAAGTTAAATAAATTTGTTTTAAGTTAGACAGGCTACAATAATCCAGTATTGATAACAGTTCTATAGTTATTTCTTTGCCATGCTTGTATACTGCAGTTTCAAACAAGTAGGAGAGATAAGCTTTTTAATTTATGATGTAAAGTTACCAAGTTAATGGTTGACAGAGTATATTATCAGCAGTGGTTGGTTTTCAGTACATTTGTAACTGATCATTGACTGTACTTACTTTTTTAATATCTGTACAGTGCCCTTTTTTGCAGTTGTAGTTTTAGTGTGTAATATTGTATATCTTGCATTGTTAAAACTTGCAGTAATATATCATTTACCATGAATATTACTTGAAATAAAGTAAGGTAATGAAAAAGGAGTCTATGATGTGAGAGTCTTGTGCCTTCTATGTATTTGCCTTGTTATGTGTTGAACATGTCAAAAATAATATACTGTGGACATTTTGCTATAGAGAATAGAGCTGCGTTGAATTACATTGGGCTCCACTGTATACTTCAGATACACTACTGAGAATTATTTTAGTAGCTTAGGACAGACCTTCACACACAGAATTTGGACATTTTAACTGTCATCATGGTTGTAAGAGATATTTCTTTTAGATATGGCTTGCTTTCATTTGAAACTAACGTTATTGAACATTGGTATAAACAATGTATGTGATTGGCTGATTGGAAATAGTGGTTTTGCTTTCACTTAGGAAAAAAAATCATTTAACATGTATATAATTTAATTTTTCAGCCTTTAGATGCATAATTCACATTTTTTGTAAGAATCCTATGCAATTTTGTGGCATGATGTTTCTTCCACTTGTAATTTATGTGCTTTCATCACAGAGCCAAATAAAATTTCTTAACATTATCTGTACTTATTGTCATAATTATCCAGATCCTAAACATCTTGGGTGTTTGAAAATGTTTCCTTTTACTGTACAGCTGAGGGACAGTTTTGTGTTTATTTCATGTTGGGAGCTGTGTTGAAGTTGCCAACAAGCCTAGCCATTGTTCCTTGTGAATTTAGAGAAAACTTCATCAATAAGCATAATCTATTTTCATGTATCCAAGAATCTTAGTTTATTGTTTGAGGTTTTCCAGGGGCTATGGGATATTTGGCGAGCTATAACTATTTTGCTCTTTAAATCTATCAGATTTTCCCCAGATTTAGCTTCACTCGGGGGGGGGGTGTTTCTAAGAAGCACAAAAAGACACTAGGAAAGTGCTTGTAGCCCATGTGCTACAGGTTGCCTACCTTTAATTTTTTAATAAGTGAAGATGATCTGGTTGCCTCCTGAAATTATGGATCAGAGTTTTTTATTATCAGTCATGTTCTAATAGAAGTCCAAGATAAACTAAGGCTCTAACATCTTCTACAATCAAATCCTGTGCCAATTAACTTGTTTGATAGTGAAACAGGCACCATATCAATTTAATAAATAATATTCTTCAAGATATTCTGAGCAGAAAAGTTGTATGCAGTGAACAGAAAAGTCAATGAGTTTGTCTAGAGGCAAGCTTAAAATCCACGAAGACCTAAAGTAAGCAATCAGAAGCTCACTCCTGGATTCACTTTTACTCCAAGCACTAACTGCATCCTGAGAAACAAGCTGAAATTTTACTGTATGATGTCATATTTAGGAACATGCAAAATTCCACTGAAGAACATTCCTTAAGCATTGGCTTCCATTTAAAGTCACATAAAGCAAGGGACATTTCAGCTCTTCAGACTATAATTCAGCACTAAGTATACAACAACATTAAAGATTGTTTTCAGAGATGCCTATATCTAATTGTCACAGATGGAGTAATAGTTCAAGAAATAAGTCTTGTTGAATTAGGGGTAAAGTTTGATCTAGCTTGGCCTTTTCTTTCTAATAGTGGGTTTAAAAGCTGTAGGCTTGACACACTATTTTCTAGCCAGAAACCTGCATTGTGCACCTGAAGAATATTTTTGTATTTGTCCTGGGGCCTACTTAGCCATCATAATTGTTGATTAGACTTATACTGTATCAAAGATGTCTTAATCCATTTTCTACAGTCACTCTTCAGTATTTATCACTGTAACTTACGTTAAAGAATTCCTTTAAGTTAGCTGTATTTTTAGGAAGCATTTCCTTCAGTATGTGAAACTACTATTTAATAAAATAGAAATCCTATTCAATCAGCTTGGATACTGACCATATATTCAAGAATGAAGAACAACAGGTAGTAAAAAGGGCTGGGTTATTGTTTAAGTACTGTGTATAAATATTCTCCTTTGCCCTTCATGATTCAGTCACCTACAATAGCAGTAATAGAGAAAGCCTTTTCATTCATAACTTTTGTTTCATTCATGCATCATCTTTTCACCTGACATATTGTCTGGACACGGAGAGACAAAGATCTCAGTATTTTTGATATAATTGAATTAGCTCTGGAGAAAACAATAACAATCTTAGAACCTACTTCAGGGTACGCGATAAATTTTGTTTCAAATAGCACTTCCATAGTTCCAAAGTTTAACCGAAGCATTAGGGATTTTAATGCATCATATAAGAATTAGAGTGCTTCTTAGTGCCACAGTCATTGATAACATGATTGCTATCTTACTGCGTAATCCTGGAGCAACCAAGGTCTAGGAAGATACTTGCACAACAGCTAGAAACAAAATAAGAAAATTATTTAGCTATACCTAAGTTTTATAATAAAGTCCAGCAACATGGAGCTTCCCAGGGCCTTTGATATGCAAAGCATCCAACATTCTTTCTGCCTCTTCCTACATACAAATATTGCCTCTCATTCCTTTGCAAGTGTTTTTAAAGGCTCTGGTCACTGAGACTTTTAAAGAGAGGCTGTTTTCCCAAAAGAGTTGACTCTATCCACAGGGTGCACTTAGTATAAAAAGCGTGCTGTCAGTTGTTCTGGAATCATCAGTAAGACTATAATTCCCAGGGTTCACTAGATTAGAACTTCCCAAGACATCAAAAGCAACTACAAGATCAATAAATAAGGAAGGGCTGATGGAACAAGAGTAGGAGACTGATGGGCGCCTAGCAGAGTTGTATGTAGGCCCTCCAGTTCTATATAATTGGAATTTCTCCCTTTTTGTCTTTAGGCCAAGAAATCCATGTTTTACAGTTCTAAAATTATTGAGTGAAATATTGTTTTGTACTTTGTTTGCTACATGTTGCTTTTAGTGTAATGGAGACTAGTGTTTAATCCCTGTGTTTGGAATGGGTGTTTCATTCTGATATTTATAAATTCCTTAAAGATCACTTTGGTCAGAAATCAGATGGAGAATTTAAGAACCAATAAATGAAAAGTAATGTAGAATTAAATGAAAGAAATGTCATTGCAAGCTATCTCAGTTCTTGCTTGACTGGAGATCTCTCTCTCTCTCTCTCTCTCTCTCTCTCTTTCTCTCTCTCTTTCTCTCTCTCTTTCTCTCTCTCTCTCTCTCTCTCTGTGTGTGTGTGTGAGAGAGAGAGAGAGAATGAATGACTATGTTGGGGCATGTGCAGTCTGCTATTACTAGTTTGCAAAACAAAGCAAAACCATTGTTATGATTATAGCAGCCCAGAGTGGTCAAGCACCTTCCACAGGCTTCTGGTTTTGTTTTTATTCTAACCCCTTGTTAACATGGGCATGATTAGTGTTGGTGCGTCATTGCTGTTACATTTTAAAATGTATAAACCAGGGTAACAGCAATTTCTTGACAGAGAATTTATTTTAAAAAGTGCTGCCTACATGTTTACACTGCACTTTTCTTCCAGCAGTGTATTTTTCCCCAAATGTATATGTAAAATAGGAAGAAAATGCCAGCATTTCTTAGTTTTAAAAGAAACATTTTTACAAGTCACTTACTTCTGGAGGCAGTTGAGGGCATCATATAGCTTTCTCACCAAGCTTTTATTACATTCACAGTAAGAGCATACCTATGAGGCAATGTCTAAATTATGGATTACAGAACAGGCAAGATTATAAGAACATCAAATGTTAAAGTCAAAACATCTTGCTTTTTTGGAATGAACAAGAGAAACCAAGAGGGAATGATGTCTTTCAAAGCTACTTCCTGGCTAAGGTGAACCTCTGCTCCTACTTTTCAGTCTCTGCAAAGTATTTCAAAACTCAAATATTGAACCACATAAGATGTTTTTCTTACTCTTGGCTTTGAACCTGTAGAACAGTCCCACATTTGAGGTAAGGATATTACCCAGCATTTCTAACCCCATGTTTGATTTTTGTATTAAATATAATGTACAGTATGTTTGGAATGTAATTTTGAGTTTTCTATTGCTTCCTTAGGAATAAATACAACTCAAGCTGGCTTTTTGAATATTTCTTTTTCCTAAATGGCAGAGCTATTAAACCTGCCTTCCCTTCATTAGAGAAGCAACCAACTGAATGACAAAAGAGAACAGAAGCACAAAGAGTTAAAGTGAGATGCTAGCTAGAAGACAAGCTTTGGCCGCTGTACCTACTTTTCCCCATGCTCCACCAAATGTGGTTACAAAAATTAAAATATTTAAACACTTGATCTGTTAACATCAGGTGTTGGGGTTTTCATTCTTCCTTTCTGTAGCCTGTTTAAGTAGCAAGATGGCTGAGTGTTTAAGAAGGTTGGGACTGTAGGTACATATGTCCAGTGAGGAGCTTCATGCTAAGTATACCCACTCCTGTGGAAAAACCAAAATGAAGAGAAAAGTCACAGGTGTTTGGCATTCTGGCTCATTGATGAAACCAGTGGATGATGGTGTCTGGGCAGACTGACAATGAAATATGCCATTAGAAGACAGAAAGCCAGTGGAAATATATGTTTCAATGTTGTCCACTGTCTAGCCTATATATTGGAATGGGCAACTTTCTGACAGAGAACTGCATTGGAGATGTTTGGAGGGAAGACTCCACTCAATAGAACTGTGATGATGCATAAATAGTACACAAAAAGAACCAGATTGGTTTATTGGTTAAGACACTGGGCTGAACCCAGGAGACTGAGTTCTAGTCCTGCCTTAGGCACCAAAGTAGCTGGGAGATCTTGGGCCAGTCATTCTCTTTCAGCCCTAGGAAGAAGGCAATGTCACATCACGTCTGAAACAAAACTACAGGGACTTCTCCAGGCAATCACTAGGAGTCAAGACTGACTTAAAGACAGTGGGGGGGGGGAAACCCCACAAACACAAACTTACACAAATGAGCAGAACTAAATTTCATGTGAGAGGAACTACAACTGCCTGCTTTCAAACTTGGAAAGAGAGGACAAAGGGACTTTCCTTTGATTTTTAAAATTGAAAATATGCCACGCTTATTTTAGATTATATGTCACAATTTTCATATGCTTTACTATTTCATCAAGTCAGCAGAGACTCAGAAGACCACAAGTTGCCCACTTTTGTTATAAAGATACCATATGTTCAATCTGTGATAGTAGGATAAATGTATTAATAACGATCAAATGCAAGCCTACCTTTATTGGGTTGCAAAGTTTATATTCTGTATTCTCAAGACATTAGAATTCATTATAAGATTGATAGATATTCTTGTGACTAATACTAAGAAATATAAACGATTCGTTGAATTCCAAATGCTATCATAAACCATATCTATTAATTGCAAGGTTCTTTAGAATGCTTAAAACATCAATATTGGTTGCATTAAAACAGCTGAACATGAATAGATTGCTACAGGATTACCAAATCTCTCTTAACAGTTCAATTAGTAATGTCAAAATTGAGATGAAAGATTAAGTTGCTTAAACGAGCTTACCTGTATTTCAGTATTAGGCTTCTTACTTGAATTGTTTTTTCCCTTTTCTTTCTTCAATGCAATTATGTTGGTTTGCTGTGGTTGTTACACAAATGGGGAGTTTCGGTGAAGCTATTGGATGCTAAAACTGCTTACAGTGGGTATGCTAGCATTTATTCCTTCCACTTTTATTATTTCTCAAAATGGATAATCTCAGTTAAGGAGCTATTTCAGTTTATTAGTAGGAAATAGTTTGGAGGCTGATCATGCTTGCAGTACTCCACTTAGGATATTCTGCAGCATTAGTTGCCAGATACTATAGAAACATGAATCCCCCTTGACTATAATGCCAAGTTTTGAAAAGCAGAGACGGGGCGTTGTCTTACCTGAACGCCTTTTCTCAGCATGATGGAGAATCCACCGATGGGTTGAATCTGACCTCCTGCCTATTTAGACCAAGTCAGTCAAAGCTGCCACGCCTGTCCTGGCTCAGGCCACGCCCCCAGTTTCAATGAGGACGATGCAATGACTGCACGACGTGTTGGCTCCCAGATCCCTAACACTGCGCCCAACTGCGCAAAAGGGATGGGTGTGGATTCTCCATTCATCATGCTGAGAAAAGGCGTTCAGGTAAGACAACACCCCTTCTCCAGCATGAAGAATGGAGAATCCACCGATGGGACATACCAAAGCCCTACTGTCCCTCTGGGAGGGAAGCAGCTTGGGCCAGTGTCCCTGTCGCCGGCACCACTTGCTGCAGTACCCTACGACCAAAAGAGGCCTCCGCCGAGGCAAACCTATCAATCTTATAATGGCGCACAAAGGGGGAAGGCGAAGACCAAGTCGCCGCCCTACAGATGTCAATTATGGAGGCCTGTGTAGCCCATGCCGCAGAAGTAGCAGCACTTCGAGTGGAATGCGCCGTGACATGCCGCAGAGCCAGCAATGAACACGCTTGATACGCTTCCGCAATGCACGCCCTGATCCACCTGCCAATAGTGGAAGAAGAAACCTTCTGACCCTTAGAGGCCGGATGGAACGAGATAAAAAGGGCTTCAGATTTGCAGAAAGGCGCAGTCCGCCTGACATAATACCGCAGTGACCTGCGGACATCCAAAGTGTGCCATCGACGTTCCAGATCATGGGACGGGTTGGGACAAAAATCAGGCAACACAACCTCCTGCGCCCTATGGAAAGCCGTATTGACCTTGGGAATGAAGGAGGGGTCTAAACGTAAGACCACCCTATCCGTATGAAAAACACACAGGTCCTCTCTGACTGAAAGAGCTGCCAGCTCTGAGATACGCCTGGCCGAAGTAACTGCGACCAAAAAGGCAACCTTGAGGGATAAGGACCTGAGACTGCAGGTCCGAAGAGGCTCAAAAGGTGACCCTGTGAGGGCCCTTAATACCTGTGGTAACTCCCAAGTTGGGTATCTATGCACTACAGGCGGATGACTGTTGACGACCCCTTTAATGAAGGAACGGATCATGGGGTGATGGGCCAGCAGCTCTGCATTATCACAGGAGAACACTGTGGACAAGGCCGCAACTTGTCTGCGTATAGTGTTGGGCAGTAGACCCCTGTTAACACCCTCCAACAGATAGTCTAGGATCCGAGGAATAGTTACTGCTGATATAGACAATTGACGTGTTTCGCACCAACTGCAGAAATTCCACCATGTAGAGTCGTAGATGCGATTGGTTGCTGGCCGCCTAGAGGCTTGTTTCATGGAGATCACCTCAGATGAGTAAGAGTCTTGAATCAAGAGGTGGCGAACGCCAAATGCCAAATGGCTAACTGAAGCCACTGAGGCTCTGGGTGCTGAATGACTCCCTATATGAGCCTGATCCGATCCGGCGGAATCCTCCATGGCGGGACCACTGACAGGCTCACGAGGTCGGCGAACCACAGCCTTCTCGGCCAGTATGGTGCTATGAATAAGACTTCTGCCCGTTCTTGCAGCAGCTTCCTGATGGCTGCCGGAATCAGAGGGAGAGGCGGGAAGGCATACAGTAGGCCCTGGGGCCATGTGCTGCGAAGGGCGTCTGACCGCTCTGCTCCCAGAGACGGGAACCGGGAGAAGAACTTCGGGAGCTGTGAGTTTGCCGGTGAGACGAACAGATCCAGGATCGGTCGCCCAAACCTCCCGGATATTTCCTCAAATAGGTCTGGATGTAGGCCCCACTCTGAGTGGTGTACTGTGGTCCGGCTGAGATAGTCCGCCTGCCAGTTTGCCTCTCCCGAGATGTGTTCGGCTTTCAGGGAGAGGAGATTGTTCTCTGCCAATGATCCCAATAGCTGAGCCTCCGCCATAAGGGACCGGGATCGGGTACCGCCTTGACGGTTTACATGGGCTTTTGCCGCCACATTGTCCATGAGGACCAGCACGTGTTGCCTCGCAATCTCTTTGCGGAAGTGGCATAGGGCCTGATGAATAGCTCTGAGTTCTAGCCAGTTGATATTGTGCTTCAGATCTGACCGGGACCACCGGCCCTGAGCCAACTGGGACTGGTAATGCGCTCCCCAGCCAAACAGACTGGCATCTGTAGTCAGAGTTAGCCTCTCTGGATCCTTGAACAGTGATCGTCTGGCCAACGCTGGGGAGGTCCACCACAGAAGGGATCCTAGGGTCTGTAATGGCACCCGTACCCTTTGGTTGGAAGAGCTTGTGCCCAGTTGTTGGAATGGGAGCAGGAATCATTGAAGGTTTCTGGAGTGTAGTCTGGCCCAGGGCACTATTGCTATGCATGATATCATCTTTCCCAGCAACTGGGAAAGGATAGCAAGTGCTACTACACGCTCCCTCGGACCTTGAGGACCATGGCGCGAATGCTGTCCTGACATTCCCGAGACAGGTAGACCTGGCAGAGGCCTGAGTCTATGACCGCGCCCAAGTGTAGAATGCGGGTTGCGGGAATCATCTGGCTCTTTTGAAAATTGACTGAGAACCCGTGGTCCTGCAGTGTCTTTATGGTGAGAGCCAAGTCCGCCTGGGCTGACCGGACCGAGGATGACTGAATGAGAATGTCGTCCAGGTAGCATTGTAGGCGCACCGGCACCAACCGTAGATGTGCGGCGAGTACCGCTAGGATCTTGGTGAAAACCCTGGGGGCCGACGATAGGCCGAACGGTAGTGCTCTGTATTGGTAATGGCTTTTGCCATAGCAAAAGGGGAGAAATTGCCTGTGGTTTGTATGTATCGGTATGTGAAGATACGCCTCCATCAGGTCTATTGACGTCATGAGGTCTCCTCGCCTGACACTGGCCAAGATAGACTGGAGCGTCTGCATTTTGAACTTCCGGTATGAGAGATGGGAGTTCAGGCCTTCGAGGTCGAGTATCGCCCTCCATCCCCCTGAGGGTTTTGGAACCACAAACAGGATTGAGTAAAAACCTTTTCCTGACTGATCCTCTGGCACCCTCTCTATGGCTTTTATTTTCAATAGGTGCTGAATGGCCTCTGTCATAAGGCCCTTTTTTACTGGGTTCCTGGGAGGGGGACATGACAGAAAACATCCGGGGGGGCAGGTCACGAACTCCAGAGACAATCCGTCTCTGATGGTGCTTAACACCCAAGAGTCCGTGGTCGTGGTCTCCCATTGGTGGAAAAAGCAAGTTAGCCTGCCACCTATGGGAGAGGCCCTCCCTGAGTCACTTTGATTTACGGAAGGGACGGCCGCCCCTGCCACGAAAGTACCGCTTGCCCTGAACCTGACGCCTGGATCCGTCTCTATATCCGGACCGGTCAAATGTACGGTCCGGTCCCGCAGGAAAGGGCCGGGAGGACTGGCTTGAGGAGGACTCCAGAGCGGAGCGAAAGGGCTGTCGGCGGGAATACGGGATGAACCATCGGGCCGACCTCCTAGAGTGGGGAGATATCACTCTACGTTTCTCCCTGTTTTCCACTAGATAGGGAGTCAGGGCTTCACCAAAGAGACGGCCGCTATGGTACGGTGTCGCTGCCACCCGCCATTTGTGCTTAGTGTCAGCCCTCCAATTCTTAAGCCATAATAGCCTCCGTGCAGCGATGTTGGAGGATATAGCACGGGCTGAGAAGCGGGCAGCGTGCAGAGACACATCGGCCATATACTCCGAGGCCGCCAGCAACTTAGTTAAGTCCTGATGGACTCTTACCTCCTCAGGGGGGATTCTGGCCTGGAGTTGATGGAGCCAAATGAGCGAGATCCGTGCGAAGAAGGAAGTTGAGGTGGACGCTCGTATTGCCCATGCCGAGGCCTGATGAGCCCTGCGGAGCGAAGCCTCCGACTTTTTATCCTCGGCCTTAAGAACTTCCGCCATGTCGCCAGGAACCTTAGAGTCTGAAAACAGGGGGGTTAAGGACTCATCCACCTCAGGGATCTCCAGCGCCTCATTCAGAACCTGCACCGTATCCATCAGCTTACGGTCAGTTCCCCCTATGGGGGGAAATGATCCGGGAGATTCCCATTGACCCTGAATATTTTTTAAGAACATGGGAGGGCAAGGAATCTGCTTATGTGTAATGACCGGCTCAGAGAACAGTGGGCTAGTGACCCGATCTGGAACCTGTTTAGGAACCTGAGGTTGCTCTGGATCAAATTTGCCGGTTGCACAGGCCTTGCGGATGGGAATAAGGTGGAGGGAATAAGCAAGGATGGGAATAAGGTGGAGTTAAATAGACCTACCAGGGGAGGAGGTTCTTGAGTAGGCTCCTCATCCTCCGACCACTCTCCCTCCGTGCGTCCAAACTCCGGGTATTCTGAGGCCTCGCTGCCAAGTGAGTGAGAGGGGGAAACAGAGTCCTCTCCCTGTTCTGTGGTATAATGTGAAGCACTAGGTCTGGCAAAGTCTGGCGATGGTAAAGAGGACCTAGGAGCAAAGGCCATCTGTGGACGCGCTGTGGACACCATAGCTTGGGCAACGGCTTGCGAGACCATGGCTTGTAGATGAGCTGAGAATGCTGGCTCTTCTAGAGTGCGAAGACCCGCTGCAGTGGGAGTAAATGTGGCTGTTGGAGCCTGTAACTGACTCTCAAGAGGCAGTCCCTCAGGAGACCTGAGCCCTGCTGCAGTTGGGGTAAATGTGGCCTCAGGTATTTCCATTTGCTGGGTCCCCGGTGCCTCTTCAAAAAGGGAGAGGTGCTCCTGATCATGGCCAGTTGAGAACCCCTGGTCTGGGTCCCGCTCTGGGGACCATGCCATCGGGGTGGGCTCGGGGCCTGGGCCGCATGGCAGTGCCGCCATTGTGATAGTCGGAGGGATGATCCTCTCCTCCACAGCCAGTTTCTGTGCACGGGAGAACTGTCTCTCCAAGGCACGATGTCGGCGGCTGGCCTGTTTGTCTGCTGCTTTGGAGGCCCGTTTGTCTAGACCGGCCTTAGTCTTGGCCTTAATTTTTGCAGCTGCCTCCTGACTAGAGGACTTATGCTTAGTTTGTCCACCAGAGGTGGAAGCCTGTGGCGCAGTGTTATCTGCCATTGTAACGCGAGAGTTTTCAGTGGGGTGCTGAAGCGTCTCGGTCTGCAAGAGATGCGGCTGAACCACCGAAGTGGGACTGGCCTGCACGTGGATCTGTGATGGTCTGGCCCACCGGCAAGCTCGGAGTCACACTTAGCGACGGTCGTCGCTCATCACTAAAGATGCTGAACAGGTGTGAGAGACCTCCCTGCAAGGTCAAGATCGCGTTTAGTGACGGGATCACACGTGTCTCACTTAGTGACGCAGGGTATTTTGAGGGCGTGTCACTAGATGCAGACTATGGCAACAGGCTGAAACTGGCAAGGCCCAATTGGTATGCTAGAAAAGGCAGTAGCCTAGGTATAGCCTAGTTAGGCCTGAGGAAGGCCAATAAACGAAATGAAAAATACAGGGCACCACTGTATTTGAGCTGCAATTTGAGGCCAGGCAGAGCCCTGGTGGCCAGCAGCAGTTAATTTTGAGGTGGCAATTCACTTGACTGCTCCCTTCGGAGTTCAGTGGCTGATTGTTTGCTGCATCCAAATTGGCAGCCGCCAATAAATCAGAGCAGATAAATCCTTATCTGGTAAGTCCCCCACCTATGAGTGATTTGTTAAACTGGATCACAAACTGCTGCAGCTCCAATGCAATGATAAATGCAGTTGAATCGCGAGGCCTCCAAAATGGTGGCCGCGAAAACAGTGAGGAAATCTGGGGCTTTCCAGACTGCCTCGTGATCGGGGGTAGCCTTTCTCCTTTTACTAGAACAACCTGCGCACGGCCTTGTGAATACTCAGGCAGCTTGACCACAGCAATTAGTTACCCTGTTCGCAGCAGTGCCCAGTAAGGAGAAGGCAACTAATGAAATCCTGAATGGAAAAAGAAAGGGGACCCGATCTTGGTAAGGTCGCCAAAATGGCGGCCGGGACTGTCGGTAAACAAATTTCAGGACTCAACAGAACCTGGTGGGGAAGTAATTTCACTCTCCTCCACACTTCTGATAGCAACCAACAGTTAAAGCAAACCAGAAAAAACAATGTAAAGGAAACAAGCCGATTTTCGTCCGACGCCCAAAATGGCGGCCGTGACAATCGGCAATGAATTTCAGGCACAGATCAGCCTGAAAGCCCAAGGGCACTCTCCTTCTATGGACAGAGACCCCCTTAAAGGGTGAAAAACACCCACAGCAATAAAAATAATAGGGGGAATCGCCACGCGGCGCCCAAAATGGTGGCCGCGACGATCGGCTATGAGGGAAACACACACACACACACAGATAAACTAGAGAAATTAAATTGATTGTGAGGAAAATCACAATCTTGAACAGTGCTGGTCCCAACACTGATCGGGGGAAAACAGAAGAAAGGAAAATTCACCAATGGAAATTGCTAACTAAACCTGCTTTCCTCAAAGACTGGGAGCCAAAGTAGTCACGTCCGTCCGGGCTGAGACTAAATCGAAACTGGGGGCGTGGCCTGAGCCAGGACAGGCATGGCAGCTTTGACTGACTTGGTCTAAATGGGCAGGAGGTCAGATTCAACCCATCGGTGGATTCCCCATTCTTCATGCTGGAGAAAAAGTTGGACTGGAACAGCTTGTTTAGCCATTCCACTAATGCAGGATGAAGTCATACATTGGATTTTTATTTTGCTGTGACCCAGAGAATGTTTAGAACATGATCAGGCAAGCTTTCCAATTGGAAGGTAGCAAAAGTGAGACAGGATTGAAAAATCACGGGAGAACATCAGAACCTGCTCAAGATGGACAAATTACATTTTAGGGGAAGAAAGTTAAAAACCTTGTTACTGGTTTAGGATGCCGGAATTCCTTTCTCATTGGGCAGGTTAGCAGTCTTAAGTTAGCACAGAGGCCAATCTTTCTTCTCTACTCTCTATTCAGGTAGACAGTTGTGGCAAGGCAGGCTGGTCAGTTCCTTTGTTTCTGCCAAGTGCTATAAGGACACAACTCCCAGAGAGAGAGAGACTTCTTCAGATGTTGCCCACTATGAAAGAAGAGGTGGAAGAGCACATGGGTCATCTTTCTGTGCTTCGATGGGCAGGATCAGTTCAAAGACCAATGGGGCTGCTCTGTCTTTCAATCAGGCAGTGTGTGTTTCAGGTCAGAATGGCCAGTCTCTTCAGATAGGTAACTGTAGGTGAGATCACAATGACCCCTCCTCAAACACGCAACATCAGCATGACAGCACATTGGTCAGCCTTGTTATCACTGAAGGAGGCAGTGGACAATTACTTGACTATGAGCCAGCAGTGTTCAGCAGCATCCAAAAAAGCTAACACAATCCTGGGTTGTATAAACAGAGGCATAGAATCAAGATCACATGAAGTATTATTACCGCTTGATAAAACCCTAGTAAGACCACACCTGGAATACTGCAGTCAATTTTGGTCACCATATCACAAAAAAGATGTTGAGAGTTTGGAAAAAATTCAGAGAAGAACAACTAAGATGATCAAAGGCCTGGAGACTAAAACATACGAAGAACGGCTACGGGACTTGGGTTTGGCTAGTCTAAAGAAAAGAAGAAATAAGGGAGACATGATAGCAGTATTCCAGTACTTGAGGGGCTGCCAGAAGGCAGAGGGGGCCAGGTTGTTCACCAAAGCACCAGATGGAAGGACGAGAAACAATGGTTGGAAGCTGATCAAAGAGAGAAGCAACCTGGAATTAAGGAGAAACTTCCTGACAGTGAGGACAATTAACCAGTGGAACAGCTTGCCTCCAGAAATCGTGGGCACTCCATCATTGGAGATTTTCAAGAAGAGACTAGACAGTCACCTGTCTGAGATGGTATAGGTTCTCCTGCTTGAGCAGGGGGCTGGACTAGAAGACCTCCAAGGTTGCGTCCAGCTCTATTCTGTTCTATTCTATTCTATTCTATTCTATTCTATTCTATTCTATTCTATTCTATTCTATTCTATTCTATTCTATTCTATTCTATATTCTATATTCTATATTCTATTCTATTCTATTCTATTCTATTCTATTCTATTCTATTCTATTCTATTCTATTCTATTCTATTCTATTCTATTCTATTCTATTCTATTCTATTCTATTCTATTCTATTCTATTATTCTATTCTAAACAGTTGACCAGAAAATACAATATCTGTCTTTCTCCACTCAGACAGAATGAAGAATCTGCTGGTGACCGTGTTTTCCTTGAGTCCTTAAGGATGGACCAGAACATATGGGCAAAGCCATTCCTTCTTTTCAGATATGGTCAAGATGTAATGTGAGCCACCAGGACGTGTTTTATTGCTATAAGTAAACCAACAAACTCTATATGCCAATGGTATGGTGCAGAAAACTGATAATAGAAGTGGACTATAAGAACATCTCAAGTGTAAGAATTTGGTGGCTTGCACAGTGTTTCTTCAACACAGCTGATGAGACAGAATGGTGGGAGGAGCAAAATAAATGCAGAGCCGATCAAGGCAGAAGTTTCTTCTCATTTTATAATTATACAGGCAAAAAAAAGGCTGGAATGGACTTGTGAATAAATGCATGGAAAATTGGTGTGACAAATGGTACATCAAGTCATTTGATCTATAAAGCTTCCACTTGAAGTGTGTGAAGATCGGGAGAAATGGAGGGACCAGATGGCACTTCCTGGGCTCAGGTGCAGCATAGAGAAAGAAGAGAAAAAGAGCCAAGATGGGCATAACTGGTATTTGGAAGGAAGGGGGCAGAGATAGGCAGGAAAGAGCATACGTGATTTACTTCATCCCAAGTGGCCTAGAGCAGTTCCAAGAATTCAAGAGCAACAGCAGCTAATCAAGAAAGGATTCAAGAGATCAGAACAAGGTAATGCATCAGGCAAAAAGTTGAGATTAAAATGAAAAGAAAGCAGCACAGTTAAAACTCCAACAATACTCCAAGTAAAAGTAAAAAGGAACAGAATACAAAGACAAAATGTTCAACATGTAGGAAGGGAGATCTGGTATGTATAGTGAATAACTAGAAGAAAAGATTAGGTGACGATCCCCTGCAGTTAGAATTTTCACTGTATTCTCCCTCAAGTGCTCCTAACCGGAACTTGCATTATGGTACAATTAAACACATACTAATTTGTTTTAGAATTTGCGATTTCTCTGGGGCTGGCTGGTAATGTTAATCAGCCAGTGGGATGCCAAGTTGCCAGGATTCTTATCCTCTCCTCCCATCTGTCATCCTCAATTTGGGGGTGGAGGTGGGAGAATCATTAAGCTTTATTTTCACCAACTGTTTAGTTTTGGTCCATGAAAGAGTTTACACATTAACTTTGATGGTGATGATGATGATGATGGAAGGAGGAAGAGGAGGAGGAGGAGGAGGAGGAGGAGAAGGAGAAGGAGAAGAAGAAGAAGAAGAAGAAGAAGAAGAAGAAGAAGAAGAAGAAGAAGAAGAAGAAGAAGAAGAAGAAGAAGAAGAAGAAGAAGAAGAAGAAGAAGAAGAAGAAGAAGAAGAAGAAGAAATGCCCGTCTTGTTTAAAAATTTGAATAGCTCATGGAATTCAATTTACAAGAAGGGATATGAGTGAGTGTGTGCCAGGTTCAGCCTTTATATCATCACCCTTCTTGCCATTCCTTGCAAATGACAGCTTGGCTAGTTGCAAGGGAGCCTGGCATACTCACTGGAATGTACCACCCATCTTAGAACCTTGGAAGATCTAGATTCCAATCATAGGACTGGCACAAAGCCTCTGTTGCAGATGGTTACCCTTCAAAGTTGTGGAGGTACCAGGACTCAAGCTAGAACTATCATCTCTAGTCACCTGCACTTGTTTGTAATTATATGATATGCCTGAGAAGGATTATGATTTCCCCACAAATTCCCTAGTAGTAATCAGTTCCCTAATTTTGCATTTTATGTGCTTCATATTGGGGCTAAGTCAACCTTTCTGGATCTCTCTTCCAGAAGAGAGGATTTGATTCTGTGATTGTAGAAAGACATTGCAAGCATTCAGAACCAGTTGAGCAAGTCTACCCTGGCAACTTCTAATATTAGATAACTTGTCAGGTTGCCATAAGAAACAATGGTTGGCTTCCACTTCAGACAAAAAGGAAATAACCAGAGTTTGTCCTCAGTTTGTCCTGAGTCCAGAGGGAAGCTGCCTTCCCCGCTTCCTTCAATTTAGATGTGGTAATGAAGTCCACATTTATTTGTAGATGTGTGTGTGTTTAAAGCTTACTGTCAACTCTACAACGAACCTGGCTGAAGCCATCTTGCTCGTTTTAGGTTGTCACAAGAATGGGAGAGGGAAGTGGAGGTTTTCTGCTATTCTAAACAATTTTCTGTCCCGTGGGAACCAAGGTCATTTCTACTGGTTGAATTGGGGGGTTGAGCATTCTGTCCGAAAGCCCGCCAAACTATTCTATTGGGAAACACAGTTAATTGCATAGTATGGGGGTGGGGAGTTTAACTTTGTAATATTGTAACTCTTTGGAGGGAATTTCAAACTTGGTTTCACTTTTGACCGTGCCAATACTATGTAGCCAATAAACATGTCATTTGAGGAAACTTCCAGCCTTGGAGTTCTGATTTGTTTGGTCTCATCTATTGGAACCATGACTCTTAGCCTGTCAGTTCTTTAAAAAAAATGGCAGCTGGAATGAGAGAGCTGAATTGGCCCAAAGACATCTTGGAACCTGTCAGCTCCTTTTACAAGCCTAATGAATTGGAGTTGAGATGTGCTCTGATGTATTAAACATTGCTGCATCATCTACGTTCAAGCTCATTCATTGCTCTTTCTCTATTCCTCTTGCCCATTTACTGTGTGTATTTGCTGTGTGTATTTACTCTATGTATTTGTTGTGTGTATGTGCACATCCTCTATCCTTTGACTATTAGGTTCCTGATGGTAATTGCCCCACTTTGCTAATTAGCTTACACAAGTCTGTCATTTGTTATTTTTATTGATGATGGTGATGGTAAATGACTTCCAATCCTTATGAAGAGGACAGTATCAATACACAAATACTTGTGTTTACGTGGCCATAATAGAGATGTGCAAAATATTCATAGCTAAAACAGTACTTAAAACAATTGTTTTGAATGTTGCAAATTGGGAATAAGTATGATGTGCCAAGAGGATTTTTCCCCCAAAGAAGGACATTGTATTTAACAATAGTAATAGCAATAGCTACTTGGGACTTGTATACCACTGTTTATTGCTTTACAGCACTCTCTGGGCAGTTTATGATGTCAGTATATTGCCCCCAACAATCTGGGTCCTCATTTTACTGACCTCAGAAGGATGGAAGTCCCATCAGGATCAAACTTCTGCCAATGGGCAGAGTTTGCCTGCAATACTGCATTCTAACCACTGCATCACCAGGGCTCCTTTTCATATTGTTTTGATTAATTGAAGGTCCTGCAACTGGCTAATTAAAAAATATCATGGAGACCTGGGGAATACCTTAGGCAATAATGCAGGAGACATCATATCCATCCTTGCTACCATTGGTTGAACCTAACATTCAACCAGAATCAATCTTTCTATAAATTAAATCTGTTATTTTGGGTCTTGCATTGTTGGATGATCAAATATAGTTTTTGGCCTTTTGTATGACACATTTTCTGGTACTTAAAAATGTTATTCTATTATTCCTCAGTGCTCTGTTGTCAAGGCTAAGCATTTCTAATTCCTTTAATCTTCAAAAGATTTAATATATCATCCCTAATCATTCTTATTGCTCTTCTTTGATCATAACTTTGATCCTTCTTAAAGTTTGGTATCTATAACTAATATTCAAAGTAGGGGCTTCAGAATTTGGAACAGAGTAGAATACTTTACTTTCTTTGATTCAGAAATGTTTCTGTTGACGTAACTTAAAATTGTATTTGTTTTTTCACCCTTTTGGTAATCATCATGCTACTGACTAATATTTATTTTATAACCAATTATTATTCCAAGTTAGTATTGCCACGCCTTCTCTTCTGTGTAGCTGATTTTTGTTTCCTTAAGGAAAAACTTTGCATTTGCCTTATTTTACCCATTTCTCTATTTTTTCTTTTATAGGGTATTAGCAATGCTGCATTGCATGTCATTTACAAAGCTGACTTCTTCATTCCCTTCATTAACAAAAATCTTTGTTAATTTGAAGTCTAAGACTGAATCTCAGAATGAATCTGGTAACATTCTGGTTCAAACGGAGGACCATTGATGAGCACCAATTTTCCTTCTGAACAATCCATTTCGTACTTATGACCCTTCCAGTCTGCATTGGAGGTTAGGTTATTAATCAGAATGACATGCAATGCAGCTCTCCATATTTTTCTAAAATCAAGACATAGAGTAACTATACCATTTTCACAGCCTACATAGGACGATATCTCATCAAAACTGAGATAAGATTAGGCTGGCATCTAAGATAAGGTTCTTGACAAATTGAGGGTGTCCTTTCAAGAGCTTTATAAATTAATCACCATTATCTGATGGCAGATATCTTCTTAACACAGAAGAGTGAGCCAAATCAAGTGTCTTGAACTTCGCTGGCAGGGCACCAAATGCAAAAGTCTGGAGTGTTCCTGTGCATCATAAAAAGACATGCTGCTAACTGTAATGTTTTCAAGTCTTGGAATTGCAAAAATAGTGTCCTTTTGCTTCTTGAAATTTGTCTGTAACCTACCAAATGCGAAAGCATGTAATTTATGTGTGTACTGGAAAAAGCCACAAGCCAGTAGCCAAACAAGTGTGTTTTTGTTATGTTGTTTATGGGCTGTGCTGAAGTTAATCCATTGCTGCTGCTTGCAGGTGTCAAAGCTCAATTTTTTTCTTTGTGGAGACAAGAATATTATAGAAAGGGTGCTCAAATGTTGAATCCCTGTTTGTCATGGGAACAGTTTCTTCATTCTCATGAGCAGCCAAAAGTCTACGTCAAATATGGCTTGAGAATTCTATCCATGCTTAGACTTATAGATTTCAGATTATTTCAGTTTAAAGGAGAGGATGCCAAACCAACATATAATACTTTATCTTTTGCAGTATGAAATATTAGGATCTACCAAACTTAACTCTACGGTAACATCAAAGCTGCCAATGAAGAGAAGATACCAATGATCATTGCTGCCTCAGCTACCAAAATGTTATAAACAGCACAATGTTAAGAAGATTATTTTTTAAAAAAATTATTAGGACTCAGTTGGGTCAGAGAATATATATATAAGGAAGTGGCACTTAATTCATTTATAAGGGAAGTTGTACAGAAAGCTACATATGAAAGATTGCAGTGTAGACGTAAGCACATTGCACAGAAAAATATGAAATCGTGGTAAAGATCAATGAAGGGTTTCATTTTACTTTTAATAATTTGTAAAACTGTTTGATATATATAGAGATTCCTCATGAAAACAGGGAAGATTTCCACCCATCTTCCTGGCCAGCAGGGATCAAATTCAAGGTTGGTTTAAATGGTTTAAAATAGTAATCAAACAGTAGTAATAAATAACTTAAGGGAAAAAAATAAATGACAAAATAAACTATGCAAATCAGGAAAACTGTCTGAATGTAACCAATGCTTACGTGAGCCGTTACAACATAAGCGAGTAAAATTCATGCCTCCACATCTCACTTTTTTCTTTGCCTACCAATGAAATCAAAATGCATCCACCACATAATTGGGAGGGGGGAGAAATCAGGCATTTTCAGTAAACGGGGTAAGAAATTCCTCAGCTCTCCACTTTTCCTGAAGTGCTGAAAAATGGCAATTCCCTCCAAGCGGTTAATGGCAATGATCTGTGCCTCTGCTTTCCAAAGGTGATGACAGATTTCACAACTCTTCTGGACAACTTCAAATATTTCTCCACCGTGACAAACTAGTTCTCGTGGGAAAGAATAAAGAAGCGCTACTGTGTCCGCTAATGAAGTTTACGGCTCTTCCTCAGGAGAAATTTGACAAAAGATACTTGAATTGTTTACAATCATTATGACAGGTTGTTAATGGATGTTGTATTTATTTTAAAAGGCCCAATATTAGAAGGGAATTTAAAGGTTGCTCTGTAAGCAAAGGACCTTTCGGTGCAGGCACTTTTAGTACACCTCCCGTTTCCCCATTAATAATTCACCTTCGCTCATGGACTAGCCCAGGATTCTCATTTGTGGAGACGTAGCCAGGTGGCCTTCTGCATGGTTGCACAGACACAGCAACCGAAACGTTTCTGACGGCAACCGGTATTTGAAAATTATCGCTATGTGGTCCTCCACAAATTGTGTGCATTCAGCCGAAAGAGGAGAAAGGGGCTGTTTTTTTTTCACAGGACTCATTCTAGTTTCAAATATTTCCGATGGTTCCCTGAAATTTAAGTATGCCTTTTTTCCCATCAGCATGCAGCATAAAATTCCCTTTGTGTTAGTTTGTTGAAATACTTTCCCCAGAAATTCCAGTTACATGCCTGATCATATTTCCCTTTTCTTTTTGTAGGATTATGAGACCTCCAACATTGTGTGATTCCTCCTACTTTAATCTCATTGACCTATTTTACTGGATCAGTCAGAGAAGAGATAGCCAGACCCCCCCCCCTCCTTCCATCCTCTCTCTTCTGAAACAGGACACGGGTTATAAGCAATTCAGGAATATAAAGGAGATTGCCATTCTTCTATTACTATTCATTCGCGTCTCTGAAATGTTTTTCATGACGGCATCATTCACACTCTTTCTTCCTTTGGGAGTGCAGTTTTTCCTCTCCAATTTCTTTTACCCAGATGCTCTCCACTGGTTTTCTCAGATGGATGGTACATTGAATTGCTTCTTCAGTTCCATTTATATACTTGAATTATTCAGTTTTTGCATTTCAATAATGCTAATTATCCCGCCAAAGCTCAATTATGTCTATCAATCTATTATTGTTTCTATACTTAGATTTGAAGCTCTCTCACTGACATTTGCATAGCCACTCTGGGGTTTTTTTGGATATTCGGTTCCATAGCCAACTTCCAGACAAAAGGCAGAGTGGTGGAAATATGCATACATATGAAGATGGATGGATGATGATGGATAGATAGATAGATGATAGATAGATAGATAGATAGATAGATAGATAGATAGATAGATAGATAGATAGATAGATAGATAGATAGATAGATAGATAGATAGATAGATAGATAGATAGATAGATTATCATTGCACTCAGTGTTGCTAATATATTTGCCCCAAGCAGGTCATTAACCCCAAGTAAAGAAAAACACTGAACAAAGAGACCAAGTTGAAAAAGCCACGCCATAAGAAAAAAATGGAGGTTGTGTGAATATATTTTGATTGTGAAGTGTTCTTGTTGGTCTCATTGTTTTCCTAGTCCATACAGCCTGTTGACCTATGTATCTGCAAATCACGAGGATGCTGCATGCTGAATCCATTGCTACCCAATCTGTACTTTATTCAGACATGTTTATAGTTTCTGTTCTGCTTTTTTTTTTTTTTTACTGAATCTTATTCCCAGTTTGAGCTGCACATTTATTCATTTGTCCCTTCTTGGGATGCATTTAGTCAATTGGACCATACAAACAGAGCCAGCTGCAGCAACTACACTAATAGATGAAGCTGTTCCCCAAAATGTTCACAATGTGCTACGCATAATAAGAGGCAAGGAAATCTGAGATCAAGGAAGTTAATATTTAAAGAAAAAAATAGTTGACAAGCTCTGTCATATGCCATCTTTTAACTTTTCAGTCACCTCACTGTTTTAGTCTTCAAGTCTTTGATCTGTCTCCATCAACCCCAATTCTCTCCCTCAATCTTCTCTCCTTTGGATCCAGGGAGAAATAATAACAGAACAATCATATTGAGGCAGTGATGTGATGCTTTTAAAAACAGTAGCACTTGTCCCTGAGGAATTAATAAAGAAATGATTGAACCGCTCAACCTCTATTTTCCAGCTCATTTAATTAAATGTCCAGATAGTTGATAGTCTATGGGAAACAGGACAAGAAGTCTGCAGTGTGAAACAAGTTATCTGATAGAAAACCCCATTGGGCTCAATCTAGCCCTAAGTCACTAGAAAAATGCCATTGCATTAGGAAATTGGTTTCAACTATCAAGTATTTCCAAGAAAGTAACCCATTGCTTTCTATGCCTTTCACTTAGGCCCCTTTAAAATGGAATTTTTTGTATCTGTTTTAGTACTTATCCCTGATGACTGAGATTATCTAAGTCCAGTTTCTGTTCTGAGGAAGCAAAAGTCTAATTGACCTGCTTCAAAGGACAATGAGTGATGTTGAGCATGTAACACATCCACCTTTCTTCTCTTTTTGCTCCTTGGCTGTATTATTAATTTACTTTTTAAAAGCATAACAGAACAACAGTCAATATATGTGAAGTGCAAAGGCAAACTTGCTGATGCTGCCACCTCATAATTCTCACATTGGGTGATGCTCCATTTCCTACTGACCTTTGAGATAACAACTCCTATTGGCTAGAATTAGATGGAAGATTCTCTGGGGTTTCCCAGCCATGAATAATATATAGCATCTCCTAAGCTGAGCATAACAGCATTAATTGCAACAATCAATGGCAGCATTCATAAACCATGAACCTATGATCTTCCTGATCTATAGCAGTGATCCTCTTTCCAGCATTTACTGACATCTCTAAAAGGATTTATTTTGAGGACATTAGCACATGCTTACTATGCCTTCCTAAAAGCACTCCCTTTTCTCTGTGATTTATATTACAACCAGTGCATAATTCTTGACTCATTTGCACTCAGCTTAGAAAAAAGTGGTTACAGTCCAATGAATTGCAGTTAACAGGCGACACATGAGCTGGTGCAAATCAGTGTTGGAGCTTCTGACCTGGTCCATAAATGGACATTTGTTGATTGTTCATGCAATCCAAGAAAAACGTGTAATTGCGGAGATTCTCTTCCTCAAATCTGTTTTCTTCTTCTTCTCCACTTCTCTTTTTCGCTCTACCTGTTTACCCTGCTCTCTTAAAAGATACTTTAAGTTAGGTGAATGGCAGCTGAAGAACAAGCCAGTTCATTGGCTGCGCTGCTGGAACAGATGGTGAGGGAACTTCCATCTAGCAGGAAGGCCAGCAAGACAAATCGTAGCTTGTTGGCCTTAGTTAAGTAGATAGTCATATGGCCATCATGATCTGACATCACGTATAAGCAAACACGTGTTCTAATATTCTTTCCACTCTTGGAGTTTTGAATTAGGAGGAGAGGGCAAATCATTGTTCAAGTGTTGAGATGATGTCCATTGCTTGAACATCGTACTTTTCATGTTTACCCTTGGTGGTGGCACAGTTCATATAAACCATGCATTCTAAATATTTTGGAGGGGGTTATGCCGCAGGAAGACAACATGGACCCAGCATCTATGCCACACATTTGAATCATCATTAGAATAAGGAAGTTAATTTGGCAATTTCCATGTTTTTAAAAGTTTCTCATTTTCCTAATCAAATGTGATTTGACGCATTTCTATATTAGACTGTAAGACCAAAAACAGCACAAATGTGTACATTTTCATATACCGTATATTTTTCCTAATACAATTTCATTGTAGGAGCATGTTTATAAGTAATTTCCTGCTCATGTAATATAGTCTTGTGCATATTTAACTTTAACATGGTACATTTTGTGTGATATTTTTGAATTTTGAACTTAACTTTGGAGAAAAAAAAGATTCTAGTGTGGGAATGCATTACATTTTGCATGCTACCTCAGATGATATTATTGGGGTATACTTAGACTGATGGATTTTTTTTCTCCATTGCTAGTCTGGTTTCCTCTTTGCAGAGAAAAAAACAGTTGCAAGTTTTACATAAGCATCTTAATTTAAAAAATAGAAAAGTTTCTGAGTTCATTCTAAATACAATACTGTAGTAGTAAATAGAGATTGTCATTTGCTAGTTAGCAACTACATTGGGGAGAGAGCAAACAACTTTTCCTGTAACATTTTACATACAATAAGAATTTTGCCGAATTTTTGTATTGTACTTTCTGTACATTTATATAAGAGAAAGATGTAGACATTCTTGATGATCATAGTTGTTACTGAATTCAAGCATGCATCACTGTTAAATTCAGCTTTTTATGGGAAGAACTAATAATAATAATTACTGATAAATAAAGATGGTTAGAATGTTAGATGATATTGTGACAAGAAGTGACCTGCTCATATGCAGGTCAAAAAAATGATGTGTTTTTTTTTCATATACATCATGAATAATATAAACTAAAAGAAATGAGTGCTTCCTTTATATATGAATTGTCACCACTTCACGCAGAATTCCAGCCATCTACACTCAGCAAGAGACAGTTTTGGTTTTTTGATTATCTATTTTCTCTTTAACTCAAGTTGGCTTTAGAAGAAGTCTTTGGGCCCTATCTTATTGTAGGGAAGAGAAACTTTTAATAAATTAGTCCAAAACCAAACTCACATCTTTTTCTAAGGAACTTGTATGCTGTAAGCTTCGATGGCAGACAAACAATAACACAAGATTGCTAAGGCCATACTGGATTTCTTCCATAATTAAAGCACATAAGTACATAACTATCGGATAAAACTCTTTAAAGCCAATTCCATCTCCCAGATGTTAAACGGCTCTCAGATATGTACATAATTTAAGCACCATCCAATCCAGATTCCTAACAGCATTCTTTCATGTGCATTGCTGCATTTTAAATGTAGGAATCCAGTATGATGATCCCACTGGACTCAAGTGCCTATGGAGATTCTTGTTCATCCAGGTCATGGTTGTCCCAAAGGTGCTTTTCCAAAAGGCAACTGGACTTTCTTTGTTTTTCCTTGAAGAAGTTTCACTTCTCATCCAAGAAGCTTCCTCGGTTCACTAAACTGGATTAGAAGTGAAACATCTTCAAGAAAAAGCAAAAAGTCCAGTTAAGTTTTGGAAAAGCGCCTTTGGCACACTTGGACTCAATGGTACCCATAATGCTGGCCCTACTCTTTAGCTTAAGTTACACCTTTTAGAATTCCCTAGCCATGAGCTTACTGACCATTTTTCTTCTTCCTGAAAACTAAAATCCAATGTGTTCATATTGGGGTAGCTTGTTGTCTCAAGTTCTGCTGGCCATATTGTAAGTGAGTAAGAAATAGAGGCCCAGTTTGTCAGTAGGTCTTCAGCCTAGCTCTCCAAGAGGATCAGGGCTATCTTTCATTTCTTTTCAGTTTACTCAAAGATCCAGCTGTAGTGTATTGTTTACATATGTTTCATTATTTTTTTGGGAGGGGATTACTTGTTAATAGTTACTAGTTAATATTTTTATTTTTATGTTGCGCTTTGTCTGTTTTTAAGCATTGTGAGCTACTGTGAGAAGGGTGGCCATCCAAATCAGTTAAACAAATTAAATATGTACATCTACATAACCAGCACTGGCAGGATATAAACTGGAAACACTTCATAATAGTAAATTACTTATTCAGTATTATCTGTCCAACATATGGTAGACCTATCTCTTTAGCCTTCTTTGGTCTAGTCCTCCATGATATCGGAAGGAAGGTGTCACAATGCCCCATCTACAGAGTGAATTTGTTCTTGCCCATGTGTTTCCTACAGCTGTTTGCTTCCTCCTCTCATAATTCTGCTTATAATCAGATATTCTACCTATTCCAAGGATGATTTTATTTGCTTATCAGACAAGCAAGTTAACATCTCCAAAACACTTGCAAAATTACTTATAGCTGCTTTATGCTGAGAATCTAAATCTTCATTTTAGAATTTATAATCAAGTAAAAAAATTATGCTCAGTGTCTTGTTTATATGCTTTTTATTGCATGTGACTAGTCGCTGACTGCAATAAAGTTATGCACACAATTAAACATTAGATGCTTTTGCATGTAAGAAGTCAAGCAAGGAAACTTACTGAAAAAAAATCATAGTATGATTAAGTTCACAATCTAATAACTGCATAATTTTCATGTTCATGCATTTATAAATTGTTATGTCTCACAGCTATGGTTAAGGATATAGATTATCTGGAAAGACATAGGAATTGTGTTATATAGGTGTGTTATAGTTGTGTTCTAGAAAAATATAGGAGTTGTATGTGCATAATAAAGTTATGCACACAATTAAACATTAAATGTTTTTGCATGTAAGAAGTCAAGCAAGGAAACCTACTGAAAAAACTTTATAGCATAGTTAAGTTCACAATCTCGTAGCTGTATCAATAGGAGCACAATTTAATTTTATTTTCATGTTCATTCATTTATAAATTGTTATGTCTCATGTCTATGGCTAAGGATGAAGAGTATCTGGAAAGATATAGGAGTGAAAAAATAAAATAAAAATGCAGCCTGGTCCAGAGAAGAATGACCAAACAGGAGGAGGAAGGAATATCATGTATGTTTGTTGCCTTGAGTTATTTATAAAAATAATAAAGGTGGGATATAAATAAATAGACAGACAGACAGACAGACAGACAGACAGACAAATTTCTCATAACAGTTCTTGGCACTATGACATAGAATTTGTTGTCATCTCTCCTGCAGACAAGCACTAGCATGAGGTCACAATGGCTGTTTTCTGCCCTTTGGCCAGCCTACCTTACTCAGGCAAGCAGGATCATGATAGTCCCAGTTATGGACTCCTTCTTCAAGTAAGCAGCAGTAGTATAGAATATCACCATAGTTGTTTCTTACTTTCAAACTAAACATATCAACAGGCACATTTGAAGCAAATCCTTTTTGTTCAGGTGGGTCACATTGGAGAGAGGAAAATAGTGTAGCTCAGGGTTACAATGAGGGGTCTTAGGTGCTCTCTGAGCTTGCTTGTTTTGTTGCAGACATTTCATTACCTAAACTAGGTAACATCATCAGTGCTGGTAGGGAGCGGGGTTTGCTCTCCGTTTATATTCTAGTGGCTTACCCTGTCATTGTTGGTGGCAGGAATGGTCTTAAAGGTTTTTTGGTTGGGCTGTTTACTGTTAGGTTGTTTGGCAGTTCCTTGATTGAGGTACTGTTTACCTAAGTTAGCTGGTTTGGGTAATGAAACGACTGCAAGAAAACAACCAAGCTCAGAAAGCACTAAGGTCACATCTGTTTGAAGACCATTGAGAAACTGAGTGCACTTAAACCTTTTGTAATCCTTCATGTTTAGCAATGATTGAGCGATGAATACTGAAGGGCTCTGAAATCTCTTCTTTATAAAGTCTCAAATGAGCCTCTGAGATGATGACATTTGTCAGCCATCTGTTGGCACTACTGAACTAGATGTCTGTTTGTTGAACTTGCCATGCTTGTGACTTGGCTTCATTAGGATTTTGTTTTGTGCTAGGGAGGTGAGCTTGGGGTGGAAAAGATACTCATTCAAGCATCAAAGCAGTGAAAGTGATTTCTGTGACCTGCCATGAGCAAAGTGCTGCCAATATGTCTTCAGATCATTATCGGCCACATCACCATTCTCCAATTTGATGCCCTCCAGATACATTTGGACAGCAATTTCTAAAATTCCTATTCTGACTGAGGAAGCGTTGCAGCCTTGGTCTTAACGCATCTAGAGTGCTGAGTTGGGGTAAGCTTTCCTCCACTAAAGACTGCGGTCTAAAAGATCTGTAGTCTAAAAAAATTTCTGCCATGCAGTTCAAGACCATGAGACTGGGATTACTTCTGCAATTGTCCATAGTAGTGCACAGCTTAATCATGGTTTGAAGCCTACCACATTTTGTCTAGTTGTGTTCAGAAGTGATTCTTCACAGGTTCCAAATACATATTTGGGCAAAGGGCAGGGTTATGCCTACTTATCCCATGGACACACCCTGTCCTTACCTTGATGTGGGAGAAGAAAACTGAAGACGAGTATCCATAATCATACAAAAAAGCTTTTCAAATATCCTAGTGTACAATTGTGGAATGGCACCTAGGACAAGGGTTTTAGAGGCCAGGGTGGGGTATGTGATCCACTGTCCTTCCTGTGTATTCTTTGACCACACCAAATGGTCAAAAAATTTTTTTCCCTTTTTCATAATAAAAAATCACGGTTGTTGCTTATTCACATCAGTGGCTCCAGGCAGTTTACAAATATTCATTTGCAATAGCAATTGTTAGAACTTGGCTAAAACTTAAGAGTTTTAAACTCTAAGTAATACCTGAATGGAATTCCTGCCTTCACTAGAGTGCAGTGGTTAGAATGCGGTACTGCCGGCTACTTCTGCAGTTCGGCAGTTCGAGTCTCACCGGCTCCAGATTGACTCAGCCTTCCATCCTTCCGAGGTCGGTAAAATGAGGACCCAGATTGTTGGGGGGGGGGCAATATGCTGACTCTGTAAAGCACTTAAAGAAGGCTGTAAAGCACTGTGAAGCGGTATATAAGTCCTAAGTGCTATTGCTGTTAAATGTTAAATATATACAGGTTCGCTTCATTTTATATTTGCATATAAAATATACCTATCTGTATTCTTTCATTTGTATTATGACCATCTACATTCAGTGGTATTATATGAGAAAGTTCTCCACTGAATGATGAGAGTTTGTACTGCATTCTTTATGTTAACAGGACCTGTGTGAAATGTCATGAAGAAAACATTTTGTCTTCTGGAGTGGAATGGGAAATACGTTCTGTCATTCTGGTCAGTACATTTGCTGCTGGAAAAGTAGCTATTAGAAAAATATGGTTACTAACTGAGTTTAGGAAAGGCCTGAATCAATATCCTGTATTATCATATTAGCTGTTCTTTACAATTCAAGGCAGACATAATGATAATGATTATAACCGTGGTTCAATACAAAAGTAGCTAAAATATATTCATTGCAGCATCCAGCCTTCAGTATAAAAAGAGTATAAAATCTGCTGGAAGCAAACAAAATATATTTATCATAATTTCTTGTTCTTTTAATACTTCAGCAATATATAGTTTGTTAGTGGAGAATCAATTTGCTGAGTAACGGTCCATTACCTATTAGTTTAGATAGATTAAAAAAGAAGAATTTAACCAAATTGGCAAAGAAAAATTTAATAGCTTGGGGTAAAATATTAGACTGTCAAGATTAAAAATGGATGTCTCAATTTTTAGGAGATTGGTAGCAATGATATTTTGCTACCAATTCTCATCATGTGATTAGCTTTTTTAAAAGTCTGTATTAACTGATGAAACCCACCAATTTTTGTTGTTGCTGTTGTTGCTGTTTTTGTTGGTAATGAATCAATACCCTGTCAGATTCTTTTAGAAAGATAGTATTGTAGCCCAAGCCAGTCATATGAATACAGTGCCCCAAACTAATTCAGATCTATCCACTCGGCCAAATGTTATTTCACATTTAATCAGAAAGAAATCTTTCTACATTTAATTATTCTACTTGATTCTGAATAAGATGCATAGGGCTAACACTTGCCTACTGAGTTTAGTCAAACTTTGATATCTGGCCTGCAAAAGTCTAGGTCAGACATGTCAAACACAAGGCCCGGGGGCCGGATGCGGCCCGCAAAGTGGTTTCATGTGGCCCGCGAAGCCATCCTGGAAACAGTGAGGGAACGGCCCCTGCTGCCTTGGCCCTGGCCCAGGCCGGCCGGGAGCCAATGTACAATTTTGTGGTGGCCATCTATGCTGAAACGCATTCAGTCTTAGCTCCACAAGGCCGTCTGGAAACAGCGAGGAACCAGCCCCTGCCGCGTCGGCCCCGCCCCCTGGGTGCATGCTGGGGAGGCTCCTCCAGTGGGCCATGCCTTGGCACTTGTCCTGGTCCTACCCCGTTCTGCCAGATACCCTCAGATCTGTCCCACTCCTGCCCAGGCCCCCACAGGCACCTTTGACACGAACGATGTAGAGCTGCCCATGCCCACCCAGTAAGCCACACCCACTCCATCCACGCCCACCCAGTAGGCCACACTCACACTGGCCACACCCATCTCCCCCCCCGAGGGCAACCGCAATGGTGATGCGGCCCTCAATGAAATTGAGTTTGACACCCCTGGTCTAGGTGGAATCAAAGAGAGTTCTGTTTGTCTTTGCTGCCATCTAGTAGTTGTCTAGATTTTTGTAACCCAGATTGTGTAACTCTATTCATTGACCTTCATGACTAAGTATGGTAGGAAATCTAATCTTTGCAGCCCAGATGTGATAGCCAAAACTTTAAGCTTTCCATGGAATCCACCAGTACTGGATTACAGCCGGTTCTGATTCACAGAGATTAAGGATGTGGTCACTCTCCTGCATGCCTTAAATTTAAATTAATTTAAATTCATACTAAGTAATCTAAATTAATAATGTTATTATTCTAAGTTAATACATTTACTTATTAACCTGTTGTAAGTAAATGTAAGAGATAACGGGTGGAAACGTATCAAAGAGAGATCCAACTTAGAACTAAGGAGAAATTTCCTGACAGTGAGAACAATTAACTAGTGGAACAGCTTGCTTTCAGAAGTTGTGGGAGCTCCATCTCTGGAGGCTTTTAATAAGAAGAGATTGGACAGCATTTTTTCCAGAATAATATAGGGACTTCTGCTTGGGTAGGAAATTGGACTAGAAGACCACCAAGGTCCCTTCCATTTCTGTTATTCCATTATTCCTTTATTCCTTCCTTCATGCCTTCACGCAACAATAAAAGCAAACCCAGAAAGGCTTCAGGTTTGTGCAGGTGTGCTTGTGGGGACAATAGCATGGACAAATGTGGTAATGCCAGAGTTAGTTGCCTTCATTGCATAAGGATGTTACCTGGGCTGCCAGAAGCTCTCCTTCACTAGAATTCAAAAACACGCCAGGATCTTCCATAGCTTAGATGCCACTGGTTATGTAAGTCTATACCTTCGGCGCTTGGAGCCTTGATATTAGAATGGGGGAGAGGGAGAAAGCTCATGCTTGCATTTCCTGATAAAAAGATTTTACAGTAACAAAATGTTTTCATAGGGGTTCTAGGCTCATCTGAGGATTTTTTTTTTTTGATAAGCAACATTGTTCTTAAATGTTTTATTATGCACTGCCAGTCTCATTAGCTTCATTTTGGCATTGCTTTGTTGTTTAACATGTTCTCTGTAAGTCTGGCTCAGAGTTGATGGAGACAGGCCCTGCCTCATTTAATTGCTTCCTGCCTGTCATTTTTGCCCTCTGTATTGGTGGCTTGTTCCCAGCTCCTGTTATGCCTTTGTACCTTGCATTTCCCTTTAGCTGGTTGGTGTAATTAGAAAGAGACATGTTCCCTTGCCTAGCTGATATGGATTTGCTCATAAATAAGTCAAGCAACGTCCTCCAAAGCTGGGAATAAGCTCAGCATGTTTCTGACTCAATCCATGTTAACTCCAGCCTGAACTCAACCTACCCCCTTCTCCTTTCATTCCCACTTCTCTGGCTGCTGTGGCTGACTGGTAAGGCTGCAGGAAGAAAGATTAATGGAAACTCTTATCTTCAGTCTCAACAGAGTCCTACTTTCTGTATACTTCCTGTGATTGGGTGCATTAAGTTTTCTTTTCCTCTCTGGATTCTCATCAGCTTTGTGTCTTTTGTTGTTCTCACTCTGCCTTGGCTTGAGTCAACCCTACTCTTTTTTTCGATCTGGGCTTTTTCCTTTCATCCACCCGCATGACTTCCTGGTTCACTCTTTCTGTCTCCTGAGTGACCAAAAAAGGCTAAAAATGGGTAGAACATGGGAAGTATTATGCCCCTGCCTCTCACTTACCTCCATTGCATCCTCCATTCCTCAACCCATCCTCTTCCTTTTTCTTCTCAGAGATCTTTCAACTGTGACATTGCAGGTTTGGTGGACATAAGAAAAGGGAGTTCAAACAAGTACTTGTCTTCATTACATTTGTTCTAGAATAGATTATCTGCTTCTCACCTGCTTCTTTCTTTTCTTACTTACTTCCTTTGTATACCACCTCCTTGAGTTCTCCTATTCCTGATTGCTCTGATCTAGATCCTCAACTTTTATTTATAGCAAGCACTATAGCTGCTTGTTTGCTAATTCACGGAGCTCCCATTAGCTTCACCCCTTGTCATGAATGAAGGCGAATATACATGTCCCAGGATAATGTTGCAGGATCCAATCTGGGTCGATCATCGGGGGATGGCCATGCCAAATGCATGTTCGTGCTTCTTCAAAAATTCTAGGGAGGGAAGAAACAGCATTATCTTTCCCCAGTAATCTCCTAGGAATTCCTTCTCATGCCTATGAACAGAAGGGAAGGAGCCATCTGGAGCATAAGGAGAGTTTCATTAACCCTTTCTAAGTAAACTTTGCTGTTTCCCAGCTACTATTGGGAGCTTTCGGAGTCGTGCTGGAGCCCATCCTCAGGGAACTTCTCTCTAGCCCAGGGGTAGGCAACCTTGGCTCTTTTATGACCCGTGGACTTCAGCTCCCAGAATTCCTGAGCCAGCAATTCTGGGAGTTGAAGTCCACGAGTCATAAAAGAGCCAAGGTTGCCTACCCCTGCTCTAGCCCCTTCCCTCTAGTTCTCTAGGCTAGAGAGAAGTTCCCTGAGGATGGGCTCCAGTACGAGTCCGAAAGCTTGGAAGAAAAAAACCTCTGGTCCTGGTGACCGACCCAGATTGGATCCTTCTCCCCTTGTGCTCACCAACCAGCCAACTGTAATTCCTTGCTACCAATAGTAGCTGGGAAACAGCAAAGTTTACTTAGAAAGGGTTAATGAAAATCTCCTTATGCTCCAGATGGCTCCTTCCCTTCTGTTCATAGGCATGAGAAACAATTCGTAGGAGATTACTAGGGAAGGATAATGCTGTTTCTTCCCTCCCTAGAATTTTTGAAGAAGCATGAACATGCATGCATTTGGCATGGCCATACCCACCGATGTCTCCATCTGAGGATCCTCAGAAGCCAGTGTAGATCTTCAGTTGTTAAAATTTGACCATATCTAATCTATATCCTACTTCCTAATAAAACAACTCAGCCTTTGCTTTTCTTTAAGCACAGACTGTTATGTTCTCCCATTCAGTTAGAGGCTCAAACTCACTTATAGATTCTAAGCCAGCGATGGCGAACCTTTTAGAGACTGAGTGCCCAAACTGCAACCGAAAACCCACTTATGCATCGTCGAGTGCCGTGTGGGTGTGGCCAATTGGGTGGGCGTGGCTGCCGTGGTAACGGCAGACTGGGTGGGACTAAAAAGTTCAATCAATCAATTCCAACTTTGCAAGATCTTTTTTTTTTCCCGTGAGAAGTTGAAATTGACTGATTAAACCTTTTTTATTTTTTTTGCACACGGCGGCAGAGTCCTAAAGCGAAAAGGTTTTATAAAACCCAGCTGAAGGCCTAGGACTGGGGCGACGGCGCGCATGCCCACAGAGAGGGCTCTGAGTGCCGCTTCTGGCACCCGTGCCATAGGTTCGCCACCACTGTTCTAAGCTGCTAGACAAATTATGAATTATTCTTTCCCAGTAGCAGTTTAAAATAATAATAATAATAATAATAAAGTTGGAAGGGACCTTGGAGGTCATCGAGTCCAACCCCCTGCTCAGGCAGGAAACCCTATACCATTTCAGACAAATGGCTGTCCAGTCTCTTCTTAAAAACTTCCAGTGTTGGAGCATTCACCACTTCTGGAGCAGGTGTTCCACTGGTTAATTGTTCTAACTGTCAGGAAGTTTCTCCTCCGTTCCAGGTTGCTTCTTTCCTTGACTAGTTTCCATCCATTACTTCTTGTCCTGCCTTCAGGCGCCTTGGAGAATAGCTTGACTCCCTCTTCTTTGTGGCAGCCCCTGAGATCTTGAATACTGCTATCATGTCACCCCTAGTCCTTCTTTTCATTAAACTAGAACATACCCATTCCAGCAAACGTTCTTGATATGCTTTAGCCTCCAGTCCCCTAATCATCTTTGTTGCCCTTCTCTGCACTCTTTCTAGAGTCTCAACATCTTTTTTACATCGTGGTGACCAAAACTGGATCAGTATTCCAAGTGTGGCCTTACCAAGGCATTGTAAAGTGGTATTAATACTTCACGTGATCTTGATTCTATCCCTCTGTTAATGCAGCCCAGCACTGTGTTGGCTTTTTTGGCAGCTGCAGCACACTGCTGGCTCATATTTAAGTGATTGTCCACTAGGACGCCGAGATCCCTCTCACAGTACTACTATTGAGCAGGTACCCCCTATACTATACCTGTACATTGGTTTTTCTTGCCTAAATGTAGAACCTTACTTTTTTCACCATTGAATTTCATTTTGTTAATAGCGCCAATCTTCAAGTCTGTCCAGGTCCTCCTGTATCTTAAGCCTGTCTTCTGGAGTTTGGCTATTCCTGCCAGCTTGGTGTCATCCGCAAATTTGATGAGTTCCCCATCTATCCCCTCGTCCAAATCGTTGATGAAGATGTTGAAGAGCACTGGCCCCAGGACAGAGCCCTGGGCACCCCACTGCACACTTCCCTTCCAGTAGATGCGGTTCCATTTGAGGACCACACGCTGAGTACGGCCGGTCAGCCAGCTACGAATCCATCTAGTGGTGATGCTGTCTACCCACATTTTTCTATTTTATCAGTAGTAGGTTGTGATCTACTTTATCAAATGCCTTACTGAGTCCAAGTAAATTATATCCACAGCATTCCTCTGATCCACTAATTTTGTCACTTGGTCAAAGAATGCAATAAGGTTTGTCTGGCATGATCTGTTTTTGACAACCCATGTTGGCTTTTTAGTAGTGATTTGTTTGCCTCTAGGTGTTCGCTGATTCGTTGTTTGATTATCTTTTCCAGAATCTTCCCAGGTATTGAGGTCAGGCTGATAGGTCTGTAATTTCCTGGGTCCATTTTTTTCCCTTTTTTGAAGATGGGAACTACATCAGCTCTTTTCCATTCCTCCGGTAATTCCCCAGTGCTCCAGGATCTTTGAAAAATATAGTTCAATGGTTCTGAGATCACATCTGCCAGTTCCTTGAGAACCCTGGGGTGTAATCCATCTGATCCTGGTGATTTGAACTCGTCTAGGCTGGACAGGTGCTCACTTACCGTTTTCTTGCCTATCTTAACTTGCATTTCTATTCTGTTTTTTATGGCACTATTTTTGGTAGGTTGGTCTGTTTTTTCCCTTTGTGTAAAGACAGATGCAAAAAATGAGTTAAATAGTTTGTGAATATTTGATGGAATCATAGATGATCAATAGCTAGTGTTTGCTGATGGCTGAATGTCAGTTTCTTTCTTTACTACATATGATATATTTTCATGCAAGATTTATTATTCAAACAATATCTCAATTTTCCTAACATTAATATAATTACCAACTGGATGTCATGACAATGCTCTATATTTAAACTACAACTTTTATTGCACAGCTATAATTCTTCAGTGTCTGTTTCTGACATTTATATTAAAACTACATGCTATGCATAAGTACATAGTTAGAAACCACCTATAGAAGTTAATATTTAGCGGAGTCCAGGCAATTTCCTACATGATGTCACCTTCCTTGCTTATGTACCAAAGTCCTAATAAAAATCAGGATTCTCCCAATAGAGCAATAAATAATAAAAAATAGATATTGTTGCGCAGTGTACACTTAATTAACACGCAGCTGAAACCCCAGCTTCAGTGCTTGCTTTAATTGCTTGTTCAGTAGGTGAAGATGTAATGTCATTTAAAACTCTTATGGAAACTAACTATAAATGGAAACAACGTTTTTAGGGTACCCAGAAAGAAAATCCGGTTATAGAGCATTGTTACAAACATGTATGTATCCTAAAGAACAGCCAGTGTGCTATCACAGCACAAAGGTTCCTTATTAAAAATAAAGGTGAGAGAAACTACAGCTGTATTTTTAGGCCTAAAAGTGCTAATGATACGACATCTGGGGGGGGGGAGTTTAAAGGCTTGGTACAGCCAATTATGCTGTAGCACTATTTCAGGTAGTGGAAAATGGACCTTTTGAGCTGAGAGTATATTAGTTGCCAAAGAACATAGCTGAGATACTTTTGATTGGAGATGAGACACTGTAGAATCCCATTATCTAGCAAAGTTAGTATAAATTTATTCCAAAGGGAAGCAGGTTGATTTTAGCCCTGTGATTCCCGCAGGGATTTATAGCCACAATTTATGGCATTTGCCTGCTTCTGATTATCTTTATGAAGAAATATCCCATAGCCAATATGAAGGTCTTTTTTACGTTGTGCTTCATGGATACTGGTTTTTCAAGCTGTGTTATAAAATGATGAAAAATGTATTTGACATGTTCAATTCATTTAAAAGACACGCATTCCTGAGTTTAAGAAATGCAGAACTATTTCTTTTCCCAATAATTTTATCAGTTTAAAATTAGAAAGACAAAAAACTAATACAAACTAAGAAAAATATACAACATAAAAAATGCAGCGAGAAAAGGGGAAAATATATTAAAAAATATGTAATAAATAACATTCCCGTCCATCAAGATAAATGCAAACAATTTCAGTAACTTATCGCCTTCTCTAACATTTCAAACAAAGATCTCTTCAGTCTGTATTTCATATTGTGTCTATTAGCGAATCAGCAAAACTCCATTAAAAATTATCAGAAATAATAATTATATCTTTCAAGCTTTTAAAAAAAATCAATTTCAAATTCCTTTGGTTTACACAATAATATCATTTTCTCTAAAATATAACAAAAAATCATTTGGTGTAATGAAACCTGCCCTTCTGAAAGTTCTTAATATCCCAAAAAAAGCAATCAACAAGCCATTTCCAGAAGTGATTAAGAAAGGAAGTGGTGAACCTAGTGTTGTTTTGAAGACACCAAACTTCACATTAGGAAAGATGACTTCTCCTGACTTCCAGAGTTCTGAAACCACTGGAGATCATTATTTTATGGTCTCCTCATGGGGAACTCTGCACTTATGAGCAATTTTAATCTGTTGTTTGATCTGGAGAGGATTTTTTTTTTTTTTTTTGAGCTGATCCATTCACCAGCTTCTCTTTCTGCTTGGCTAATTGATCTGTTCTCTGCCGAGGTATCGTTAGTTCACCATTACTTCTCAGGAAGTCAGAATGCAGAACTATTTATTTACTGTTTATTTATTTATTTACCCAACAACCTCTGATTATAACAATTATGTTGAAAGTTTAAGCCTCTCTAGTCCTTTGTACGTAGGTCTCAATGAGTTAGGAGAATTCCGTCTGAATTGTTTTGTTCAGTGGATTATTCTGTCATTGTAGTATTTTTATTTGTATTTATTTATCTATTTATCAATTTTGCAGGCTACCCATCTCTCTCTCAGAGTGACTCTCTATGGTATCATAGATAATGTGTTGGATTAGGCCTGAGCTCATATCCTCACTGAAATCAAAACAGAAATGAAAAGGCGTATCTTTCCTGCTACAAACACAAACAGATACAATCAGACACATAAACACACATGTTCTTTCCTAAAAAACCTTTCTTAATTTACTTAACATTAATGTTTTAATTAATTAATTGGGATATTTTTCAGCAGAAAATAAATGGCTTCCTTACATGGTAAGATCATTCTTCATGCTGAGGAAAAAACTAGGACTACACGTCCCAACATTCTGGTTGATAATTGGACAGTATGCCTGTCCATTTCCAGCAGATGCTAGATTTCCAACAGTAGTGTCATGCTGAATGATATTAGCCATGTATACATATTTAGTAATATTGTGTGTACATTAATGAGTCACTGGCTCAGGAAAAGTATTACTATTGGCCGATCCACAAGAACTTAAGCAATCAGCATATGCAAAACTGTCCAAATACATAAGAGAGAATTCTGTAGACACAGAAAAGGAAACCCAGATATATTCACTGGCCAAACTAAGTGAAAGACAGAAGTGAACATAAACAGAGGGCGTAGCTAAGAGGGCTGGGAACTCTCAGACAAACAGTGGAGAGCATCTGAGTAAATATAATCAGAGGAAAAAACTGCACTGCCAAGGAAAGCAAGAGTGTGAATGATGCCGTCATGAAAAACATTTCAGAGACGCGAATGAATAGTAATAGAAGAATGGCAATCTCCTTTATATTCCTGAATTGCTTATTACCCGTGTCCTGTTTCAGAAGAGAGAGGATGGAAGGAGGGGGGGGGGGATCTGGCTATCTCTTCTCTGACTGATCCAGTAAAATAGGTCAATGAGATTAAAGTAGGAGGAATCACACAATGTTGGAGGTCTCATAATCCTACAAAAAGAAAAGGGAAATATGATCAAGCATGTAACTGGAATTTCTGGGGAAAGTATTTCAACAAACTAACACAAAGGGAATTTTATGCTGCATGCTGATGGGGAAAAAAGGCATACTTAAATTTCAGGGAACCATCGGAAATATTTGAAACTAGAATGAGTCCTGTGAAAAAAACAGCCCCTTTCTCCTCTTTCGGCTAAATGCACACAATTTGTGGAGGACCACATAGCGATAATTTTCAAATACCGGTTGCTGTCAAAAACGTTTCGGTTGCTGTGTCTGTGCAACCATGCAGAAGGCCACCTGGCTACGTCTCCACAAATGAGAATCCTGGGCTAGTCCATGAGCGAAGGTGAATTATTAATGGGGAAACGGGAGGTGTACTAAAAGTGCCTGCACCGAAAGGTCCTTTGCTTACAGAGCAACCTTTAAATTCCCTTCTAATATCGGGCCCTTTAAAATAAATACAACATCCATTAACAACCTGTCATAATGATTGAAAACAATTCAAGTATCTTTTGTCAAATTTCTCCTGAGGAAGAGCCGTAAACTTCATTAGCGGACACAGTAGCGCTTCTTTATTCTTTCCCACGAGAACTAGTTTGTCACGGTGGAGAAATATTTGAAGTTGTCCAGAAGAGTTGTGAAATCTGTCATCGCCTTTGGAAAGCAGAGGCACAGATCATTGCCATTAACCGCTTGGAGGGAATTGCCATTTTTCAGCACTTCAGGAAAAGTGGAGAGCTGAGGAATTTCTTACCCCGTTTACTGAAAATGCCTGATTTCCCCCCCCTCCCAATTATGTGGTGGATGCATTTTGATTTCATTGGTAGGCAAAGAAAAAAGTGAGATGTGGAGGCATGAATTTTATTCGCTTATGTTGTAACGGCTCACGTAAGCATTGGTTACATTCAGTCAGTTTTCCTGATTTGCATAGTTTATTTTGTCATTTATTTTTTTCCCTTAAGTTATTTATTACTACTGTTTGATTACTATTTTAAACTAATTCCCTTGAGCATGATCTCAGCATGATCTTTGATCCCTGCTGGCCGAAGAAAATGGATGGAAATCTTCTTTGTTTTCATGTGGCATCTCTGTATATATTAATCAGTTTTACAAATTATTAATAATAAAAGGAAATCCATAATGATATTAACCTTTTACCACCATTTCATATTTTTCTGTGCAATGTGCTTTTGCCTGAACTGCAATCTTTCATATGTAGCTTTCTGTACAACTCCCCTTATAAATGAAATAAGTACAGCTTTCTTATATATATATATATATATATATTCTCTGTCCCAACTGAGTCCTCATAGATTTTTTTAAAAATAATGTTCCTAATGCTGTGCTGTTTATAAAACGTTCTTAGCTGAGGTAGCAATGAACAATAATATCTTCTTTTTATTGGCCGCTTTGGTGCCATTGTAGAGCTAAGTTTGGTAGATCCCAATATTTCGTTTTGCAAAAGGTAAAGTATATGTTGGTTCGGCATCCTCTCCTTTAAACTGAAATAATCTGAAATCTACAAATCTAATCTGGGATAAAATTCCCAAGCCGTATTTGTTGTAGACTTTTGACTGCTCAGGAGAATGAATAAACTGTTCCTATGACAAACAGTGACACAACATTTCTGCAATTTTCTTGCCTGCAGAAAAAGACACAGAATTGCGCTTTGACACATGCAAGCAGCAGCAGTGGACTAACTTCAGCAAAGCCCATAAACAACATAATGATGACAAAAATATTCTTCTTCGGCTCTTATGGTTTATGGCTGTTTCCCGTGCACACATAAATTACATGTTTTGGCACTTGATACGCTGCGTACAAATCTCAAGAAACAAAGGAACACTGTTTTTGCAATTTCATAACCTAAAAACGCAATAGCAAGGGAACTTTACAGTTGAGTCAATATCTTCAGGTGTAATGTGGAAACCAGCAAGATCATTCCTAAAAATAGTATTATGCCTCGGTTCTAAAATGATCTAAGTACAGTTTCTGCACAGACCCTGGAGCTGTGTCCCTTTGGGCTATCAGAAGCAGGATCTGTTCTTATCATTTTTGAGAAGTGAAAGCTTTCCTTGGCTAAAAAATGAACTCTTGTCTAGTTTTTACATTTTGAAGACTTTGTAATTCTTTCTCGACATTTGGGTTTCTTTTCAAGCATTTGCGAAACTATTGAAATAATTTATTTTTAATTATACTGGGTTCATGGCACATAAATGAACTAGATTCCTTAACCAGAGTTGAAGAGTTGACAAGCAAGACTGTGTTGTCCCCCAGGCCATAAAATGTCACAAAAATTTGCTGGCATAATTTGAACTGAGCGCATAGCTACTCTCTACTCTGCCTTAGAAATGAGGCCAGTGACTGGGTAGTCCAAATAGGATTAAGGTGCAGCAATTGGTGGATTTCTAAAATCTATCCTTCATTTATGCTAAAATGCTTTGTCACAAAAATAAGAGATGGTCCTACAATAGAATGACTGAAGCAGAATTAAAATCAAATTTATCTTCCAAATGCTGTTTTTCTCATTGGCAACACCCCCATTTTATCGGTGTGTTTAGTCTTGGTTTTGACTGGTTCCAAAATGATGTTTAGTCTACCTTCTATAAAAAAAGAAATTATTGAAGTCATCACCCAGTATCATACAATAATGTGGATCCAAAATGATATGAAAAATCCTCCAGGGTAAATTATGGCCAGAGTACAGACACTAGAAGTGTTATATTCCATTCCCCAATGGATTGCCATCAGTTCAATTGCAATCAGCAATTGCAGTTAGCCAATCAATTGCAGTCAGCACATGTTTTACCGTATATTGGTTAGCTGCTGTGAACTGCTGGTTTGGGCCTCCTTAGACAATATTAAATAGATCAACTGGTGTCTGTCTGCAGCACAGTTGTTGGCTGAAGCACAGCTCAAAGGCAAACCTTTCCAGAAATGTTCTAATGAAATGAAATGCAATAACTCTTAATAAGTGCAGCTGGCTAACACTTATGGGGAAAATAGCATCTTCTCCTGAAAGAGGAGGGGGGCTTTAACGGGTCCAGTGGAGTGCAGCCTCAATATTTTAAAAAGAAAATATTTCAGTGAAGAAGGGGTTAAAGGGAAAAGCCAGTGAGAACTAAACATGCTCTAGGTCCGTATAAGGCTAGTTAACTTTCTGTTAACTTCCTCTTCCTCTAAGCATTGGGTTAGGATGGGAGTTGAGCTGCAAGGATGATTGGTCTGGCACCTGGTGGGAAGAGGACTTTTGTTTTAAACTATATTTTTATGAAACATTGTGGGCCTCATAGAGTCAACATATGGGTGGCCATATAAGTCCTGCAAATAAGTAAATAAATGATTGATTGGAATCTCTTGGAAGAAGTGCCACTGGTTGGTTATAAGCCTACATAAGGCCAATCCATTTCTCTTCATGTCCAATTTATTTTAATATATTACAGCTATAAAACATCCCAGGTATTTGTTACGTTGGATGGATATTGTGATATTTTTTTAGAGTATAATTGGAAAAAGAGCAGCTAGAATGTAAACATAATTACCTGACAGTTTCCTATCGCCCTGGCTAAAAGACTTCATTCATTAATCTAAAAGTAGATGATTACACCATTTAGAAAAGCCTTAAGCTTTTTGTCTCTATTGATCGGCATTAGTGGTTAGGAGTTTGAGGCAAGATGTTTTCCCCTCCACCAAGAATTAGCTGGAGATGTTGAGAAATAAATCCAGCATCTTCTGTCTGCAGAATCTCTGTACTTTGAACTCTTTCCCAACAAAATGTCTTGTTCCATGAGAAAATCTAAATTTTAATTCCTCTTTTAATGAAATAGTGGTGCGGTGGCTCAGTGGTTAAGACTCTGGGCTTGTCAGCTCTGAGACCCAAGCGTCATGTGATGGGGTGAGCTCCCATCCTCGCCCAGCTCCTGCCCACCTAGCACCTGTGATATCATGCTGGCCACATGACTGAGGAAATGTCTTAGGCCAGGGGTAGGCAACCTCGGCTCTTTTATGACTCATGGACTTCAACTCCCAGAATTCCTGAGTCAGCACAGAGTCATAAAAGAGCCGAGGTTACCTACCCCTGTCTTAGGACAACGCTGGCTCAGTGGCCTTCAAACCCCCTATAGTCGGCAATGACTAGTAGAGTAAAATCTGCAGGGACTTTCCCTTTCTAATAAATAATTTTTCATCTTTTTTAGATGGTTTATTCATGCTCCCCTAAAGTAAGAGAGAGAGAAACGTATACACAGGGAGGCACTCTTATACACATTTGATAATTTGTTGTAATGCAGCATATAATGAAATAGGTTTTTTTAAAGAGGAAATTTCTTTTGCTTTCAATATTTGAATACTTAGCAGTTTTCTTTGAATACTTAATAATAATAATAATAATAATAATAATAATAATAATAATAATAATAATAATAATAATAATAATAATAATAATAATAATAATAATAATAATAAAAAAAAAAAGTTGGAAGGGACCTTGGAGGTCATCTAGTCCAACCCCCAGCTCAGGCAGGAAACCCTATACCATTTCAGACAAATGGCTGTCCAGTCTCTTCTTAAATATTTCCAGTGTTGGAGCATTCACCACTTCTGGAGGCAGGTTGTTCCACTGGTTAATTGTTCTGTCAGGAAATTTCTCCTTAGTTCTAGGTTGCTTCTCTCTTTGATTAGTTTCCATCCATTGCTTCTTGTCCTGCCTTCAGGTGCTTTGGAGAATAGCTTGACTCCCTCTTCTTTGTGGCAGCCCCTGAGATATTGGAACACTGCTATCATGTCCCCCCTCATCCTTCTCTTCATTAAACTAGACATACCCAATTCCAGCAACAGTTCCTTATATGTTTTAGCCTCCAGTCCCCTAATCATCTTTGCTGCTCTTCTTTGTACTCTTTCTAGAGTCTCAACATCTTTTTTACATCGTGGTGACCAAAACTGGATGCAGTATTCCAAGTGTGGCCTTACCAAGGCATTGTAAAGTGGTATTAATACTTCACGTGATCTTGATTCTATCCTCTGTTAATGCAGCCTAGCACTGTGTTGGCTTATTTGGCAGCTGCAGCACACTGCTGGCTCATATTTAAGTGATTGTCCACTAGGACTCCGAGATCCCTCTCACAGTTACTACTATTGAGCAAGGTACCACCTATACTATACCTGTACATTTGGTTTTTCTTGCCTAAATGTAGAACCTTACTTTTTTCACCATTGAATTTCATTTTGTTATATAATGCCCAATGTTCAAGTCTGTCCAGATCCTCCTGTATTTTAAGCCTGTCTTCTGGAATGTTGGCTATTCCTGCCAGCTTGGTGTCGTCTGCAAATTTAATGTTTGTTCATAATTCTCAAGACGTTTTCCCTCTGCTTTGACATCTACCACTGATTGATATTGGGAATTTAGATTTTCCTAATATTTCACACCCGAGATGCAATTGCAGTTTTAGACAGCATTGATCTAAATTCTATAGTATGGCTGTGCCAATGTCTGAAGTGGTACTTATATTTGACACACAAATCACTCCTTTGATACTGCTTTTCGAAATGGCACATCTCCCTCCCCAGATCTCTAAAAGTGACATGGCCGTGTGTCAACTGTCCGACTAGGAATCTTCAAGGCTTTGAAGTGCCATAAAAGATAAAACTTTATTGAGTACACATCTCGGAACTGAAGAAGCAAAACTAGCTCTGGTTTTCCCACATGAAATTTTGCCTAGTTAACAATAACTTCCTTCCCCCCCCCCCCAACCGGGTGTTCACGTTGCCCAATCATATATCTTTGGTTTGTTATGGGAACGATCCATTTCTCTGTCAGACACCTGCGTTAGTGACCTTGGCATTCTTGCAGGCTCTCAAGGTCCATGGACAGCTTCTTAGAATCTTGTTTCTTCCCCATGTTTTCTACCCCTCCCTCCTGTTTCTATGGTAAGTTGAGTAGCAATAGAAGTTAGCAGGCCTCTTAGCATTTCAACATTAACAGCGTGTTTCTTACTTTGAGGTTTTGGTTGGCGTTCCAGTGTGAAAATATAACTCCTCCAGCTCTTCCACTCACTCGCAGGAATCACCAGAGGCTTTGGCTAGTGCACAATATATGGGCAGAAGCCCCTGCTAGCTCTTGGAACTGCTGGATGATGCTTCCAAGTACAGGCAATCCTTGTTTGCTGGTCACAACTGTAACCAGCAACTCTGTCATTAAGTGATCACTAAGTGAAACTGCAACTGTGCTTATGATCTTCCTCCAGTTTTCCTTTGGTTTACAGACCTACAAAGCCATCAATACAAGGACTCGAAGTTATCTTTTCATTGTTGTCGTAACTGCGAGCGGTCGTTGCATGAGGCAGTGTCTAAACAAGGACTACCTGTAAAGTGAAGGATCGCATTACCAAATCATGTTGCTTCTGTATGTCAACAAAGCAAATTATGTCATCTCCCTGATGCTCTGCTCCTCATTGAAGTGAAGTATGGGTGTCTCACATGCTCCTAATGTAATATTTGCTTTGAAGTATTCAGTCCTTTTGTATTTGCTCATCTGCCATAAAGCAAATGTTCAGGGAGCAGGGGTCGCACTGGGTTAATGGGACCAGAAAATATGCTCAATAAAAGCCAGCTGCCAGCCTCTTTCGCAGCTGCTTTCAACTGAAAGTGATTCTTTTCCAAGATGATTTCCACGGAGTTCTCTTTAGCAAGATTTATTGAGGCGAGGAGATAGGGTTGTAAAAGTTTCAGCAGCAGAACTATATTCAATGTATAATCAATGTATTCATGGGAGCATAAGAAAGGGAAGAGATGAAAAGATTTGCCCCTTTTCCCCAATATTTGCCCCTGGAGTTTAAAAACAAGGATGGGAATAGGAGGCCTCTGGAAAGCTAACTTCTCCCATGTATTGCCTTAGCACCCATACTTCAAGTTGTTGGAATAGCAGTGTGGAAACTCAGATTTAAACCTAACCTCAGGCACTGAAGCCGAAAGGGTGACTTTGGGCCTGACACTCTCTCTGAGCCCAATGCACTTCACTGGGCTACTGTTGTAGGAAAAAATTCAATATTGCATATCTTGCTTTGAGTTCCTGGAGAAGAGGTGGGATTTGAATCTAATAGTGTACACACACATACAAATAATAAGAGCTGAAAGGGTTTCTGAGATAACGACTCTATACAGTTTTCATATATACATATGGACATACGTTCATACATTTACAGAGCACTAAGGTAGGCAATACAGAGCAGTAAGCCATGGTACAAGTTTCTTTTTCTCTTAACTTCTAGGTAGGGCTGCTTCCTTTCTAACAGAGTAGACCTTGAGGCAATATGACATGCAGCTTCTCAGAAGATAGTGTTGGCTATACATTATTAACAACTCTATTCAGCAGATACCAACATCTCTTGTGTGTCACCTAAAGCAACGGTCCCAAACTTTTAGGCACCAGGGACAGGTTCCATGGAGAGTTTTGTTTCGCTGACCGAAGGGGGCATGGTTTCACGCACTGCCTGTATCCCACGCATGTGCAGATGGGGCTTCGCTCATTTGCGCGGCCCGATTTCTGGCATGGCCCGGACTACTGCCAGTCTGCAGCCCGGGGCCAGGGAACCCCTGACCTAAAGAGTAAAATCTAGGGGATGGATTGCAAGCTGAGTCCTAATGTTAAGATAGTTAAGCAAGATTGGGAAATGCTTATGTATTAGATTTGTGTTGTGCCTTTTCCTCACTGAAGGCAGTTAGCTTTTTGACTAAGCAAGAACACTTCTATCTCATCCCAGGTAAGCATCCATTTTGTCAAGGATGACATGAGGCTAGGCTGTACATCTTGGTTCTCTAGAGCACCTCATTAAACAAATTAGCATACTTAGCTCTGAGACATCATTTAGCTAGATTAGACAAGAATGAAGTCATATGCCCACGCATGATTTGCCACTGCTATAGGTAGAAGTCAAAGCATTATGCATACAGGTCTATGCTTCAAGTTTTAAATTCTAGGCATTTTCTTCCTGCCTTTCCAGGTCAATGAAACTTTGGACCTGATCTGTATTGACACAATTCTTCTCTCTAGCCTGGTAACTTGCTGCCTCCTTATCAACTTTCTTCTTTAAAAGCAATGTGCATATTCTACATGAATTTCATGAGCAATATCAAACAAAGATAAATAGCTTTCTTGGACTTTAACCCTTATTGTTAGCCATGCGTTGAAGCTATTGTGTGGGCTCAGGTTTATTTATTGAGAAACAAGAATTAGATGTTTCAAATACTGCTGCTCATCAACAGAATTAATAGACTCATTATCTGATAGCAATAGCACTTAGACTTTATAGCCCTCTCTAAGCGGTTTACAGAGTCAGCCTATTGCCCCCAACAATCTGGGTCTTCATTTTACCAACCTTGGAAGGATGGAAGGCTGAGTCAACCTTGAGCCGGTGAGAATTGAACTGCCGAACTGCTGGCAGTTGGCAGTCAGCAGACGTAGCCTGCAGTTCTGCATTCTAACCACTGCACCACCACACCTCTGATGCCATTGAGGAATACTGTTTATAGCAAATTACTATTCTACTCCATGGAAGCACGTCTGCATTTTTGCTGAGAAAAGAGAAGCTATAAAGACACAATTAATGCAAGGCTCAGGGCATTAAGAAGATGGTACATTGGCTTAGTGTTCTACTATAGGAAAAGGGTGCAGTCCTTCATCTCTCAGTGTGGTGTGAAGTAGTATCTAGTTACTTAAATGGTTTAGATGATTATCGGGATAGCTATTTTTACACACTTCTTTCAGTGGAAATCATATTCACTTGCAAAGTGATTACAACAGCAAAGCTCTCTGGATACCAAGGTCAAGCTGGATTGCTTGTGAATAAAGCAATTCAGAGGAGTAAAGGACTGACATGGAAGGGAAAATATGAAAAAAATATAGCACTGTATCATTAAGCTACATCACAGCTAATTTATTTCATAAAAGCTGGTTTCCCATCAGGAATCATGCCAGGTTAATTTTCCACTGCCATTTACAACCCATGGTAAATGAACAATTGGAATGTAGTTTTTGGAATTCTTCATTTGAGCTTGTGACATTCTGCTTTTCAAGATCACATCATAGAAAATGTAGCATAGTGGTTACTTGAGTGCATCCAGTTAAAAGCTTATTTTTCAAGAATAAAGTGGACAAATCCATTTTAGAATACAGAGAAACAAAGTTGGAAGAGACAAATGGAGGTCTTCTAGTCCAACCCCATGTTTAGGCAGGAGACCCTACCATTCTGAAAAAGTGGCTGTCCAATCTATTTTTAAAAACCTCCAGTGATGGTGCACCCACAACTTCTGGAGGCAAGCCATTTCACTGATTGTTTTCACTGCCAGGAAATTTCTCCTTACTTCTCAGTTGTATCTCTTCTTCATAAGCTTCCATCTGTTATTTCTTGTCCTGCCCTCAGATGCTTTGGAAAATAGGTTAACAGTATTCCAAATTGGGTCTTACCAAGGCAGCATAAATTGGTACTCAAACTTTATGTGACCTTGATACTATCCCTTGGTTGATGCAGCCTAGGATTGCATTAGCTTTTTTGGCCGCTACAGCACACTGCTGGCTCATATTTAAGTGGTTGTTCACTAGGACTCCAAGATCCCTCTCACTGTTACTGTTATTGAGCCATGTCCTACCAATTCTATACCTGTGCCTTTGGTTTTTCTTGCCCGAGTGTAAAATCTTAACTTTTCTCACCACTCAATTACATTTTGTTGGATAGGGCCCAGTGATCAAGTCTTTCAAGATCCAGAAGGATCTTGACCATGTCTTCTAAAGTGTTGGCCATTCCTTCCAGCTTGGTATTGTCTGAAAATTTGATGAATTCCTATTCTATCCCCTCATCTAAATCATTTATGAAGCTGTTAAAGAGCACTAGGCCTAGGACAGAACCACTGTATGCTTCCCTCTATGTAAATATAGTTCCATTGAGGATTACACATTGAGTGTGGTTGGTCAGCCAGTTACGAATCCATCTGGTGGTGATGCTGTCTGTTCCACATTTTTCTACTATATCTTACCAAGAAATAGGTGATGAGATCTACTTTGTCAGTTGCCTTACTGAAGTCCACGTATACTATATTCACAGCATTTCGCTAGTCCAATTTAGTCACTTTATCAAACAATGGAATAAGGTTTGTCTGACATGATCTGTTCTTGACAAGCCCACATTGGTTTCCAATAGCCTTGCTTGTTTCTAGTAAATCTTGTTCCTTGATGATCTTTTTCAAGATCTTCCCAGTTATTGCTTCATCTGTAGTTTGCTGGTTGCATTATCTTTTCTTTTTTCTTTTTTCTTTTCTTTTTTCTTTTTTCTTTTCTTTTTTCTTTTCTTTTTTCTTTTTTCTTTTCTTTAGACGGGAACCACATCATCTCTTTTCCAGTCCTCTGATAATGTCCCCATACTCCAGGATCTTTGAAAGATATGGGTCAGTGGTTCCGAGATCACATCTGCCAGCTCTTTCAGAACTCTGGAATATACACCACCTGGTTAGTTGGTTGGTTGTGGTGTACTCCTTATAGTAACAATGTGATTCTTCGGAATTATAGATATTGTATTTAATGTTCTGTTTCAATCTGAATTACAGAGGTAAAAATTGTAAGCTGCCGAGTCTGATCACATTGGAGCAAACTATAAGCCCTGCAAAATAAAGTAAACAATTGAATACACCCGGAATGAAAAAGTAGGTTAGAGGTATAAATACAAGCAATCTCTAAACCCTCCGCCCCAGGGTGTTTCCACTGATACAAAATTACTTTGTAACCAAAGTGATGGATAGCAATTTAAAGGATTTATTCCAGCTTCCCAATTAAGTGGTAGACTTAGGATATGCTGTCATAGCACTTACTTAGGAACTGGCATGTTTCTTTCACACATCTGGTGTCCCAATATACAGTACATTGCAGCCTTCAGCCTATGCTAGGAGTGTCTATGTTCAGTGGAGGACCATTCATTTGCCATAGCTTTGGTTACTCTGACAAGGAGACAGGCATGAGCTCTATATACTTTGATCTGCATTCAAATAAATTTATCTAATTACATCTCAAGTACACTGGGCATTTCAATAGTACATCCTATTCATGCTTATGTCCATATAAACATAGGATCAGGTGATAAATTACAACACTAGTGAGTGATGATCGTAACAACTCAATTAATGCAAGCGTGTAGGAATGTGTAACTATCAAAATGGTACATAGGAAGAATTTTAATAAAGTGTTGCCAAAAGCATTGGAACAGAACCATCTATGCATCATGTTTGAGAAGATGGATGCGTTGACATCAACCCACAGGGCTGGGAAAATTAAGCATTTAAGAGCTTTATCTTTGAATGAGATGCTAGGCATTCATTCAAGAAGTTGCCTCAGCTTCATGGCTCATTTTGATCCTTTGAGAGGTTGTCTGCAGAGTCTTGAAAAGTGGGACATCTGAGTTCAATCAAAGATTTAGGGAGAATGACACGAAGGCTGGTATTTTTTCAAATAGTCCGATCTCCAGTTAGGGTTGTATTATTATGCTTAATTAATTAATTTTAATTAACTGAAAAACTAGGCTGCCTTGGAGGATCTTTGGGCCTCATTGTCTAGAATGTTCTATGGCTTCCCAAACTCCATGAGACTCAAAGAGTTTGCAGTACATTTGGATGAGGAGTGGAGTTTGGCAAATGTCAATTAGGTGTTGGGCTTTTTGAAATAATGAAAAAATTAGGCTTCCGACTTCATCGGCACTGTCTAAGGTAGGATAAATAACTTTTGATTCAGGTAGTCCTTGATTTATGACCACAATTGAGCCCAAAATTTCTGTTCTTAAGTGAGACATTTCTTAAGTGAGTTTTGCCCCATTTTACGACCTTTCTTGCCACAGTTGTTAAGTGAATCGATGTAGTTGATAAGTTGGTAACCTGGTTGTTAAGTGAATCTGGCTTCCCCCATTGACTTTCCCTGTCAGAAGGTCGCAAAAGATGATCACATGACCTTGGGATGCAGCAACAGTCATAAGTATGAACCCTAGAACTAAGGAGAAACTTCCAGACAGTTAGAACAATTAACCAGTGGAACAACCTGCCTCCAGGGGCGGTGAGTGCTCCAACACTGGAAGTTTTTAAAAAGAGACTGGACAGCCATTTGTCCGAAATGGTATAGGGTTACCTGCCTGAGCAGGGGGTTGGACTTGATGACCTCCAAGGTCCCTTCCAACTTAATTATTAATTATTAATTATTATCTGAATTTTGATCACATGAGCATGGGGATGCTGGAAAGGTCGTAAGTGTGAAAAATGGTCATAGTCACTTTTTTCAGTGCCATGTAACTTTGACCGGTCACTAAATAAACTAATGTGGGTCGAGAACTACCTGTAGTTCCTTCTATATTTCTCCCTAAAGCAAAAGAAAAGGAACTTGGGCCAAGGTATTTCAGATAGAAAACCAGTTTACTTTATTTGGAGCTATCTTGAGTCTAAGTCAGAGGTCCCCAACCTTTTGGGCACCAGAGACCGGTTCTGTGGAGAGAGGTTTTTCTGCGGACCGGAGGGTGCGTGGTTTTGTGTGCTGTCTGCATTTGGCAGATAGGGCTTTGCTTATTTGTGTGGACCGGTTGCTGGCTTGCCGTGGCCCGGTACTGGTCCACGGACCGGAGGTTGGGGACCCCTGGTCTAAGTGACCTTGGTGATTCCACAATGGGGCAAGTATCTCCAATGTAGGAATGCTACTTCACTGTTTGCATCTTAATCAAGGCTAATGAATAATGCTAGGAATGGCATTCTGGGCAACAAAGCCCCCAGATGTTGGGGCTACGTTTGCAAAATTCTATCTATGTAGCATTACAATAAATTAGCTCATTTGATTCTGATTCCTATCTGGTTTATCTGGCAAGGCTGACATCAAGAGCCATGGTGGTGCACTGGTTAGAATGCAGTATTGCAGGTGAATTCTGCTGACTGCCAGGAGTTTGATTCTCACTGACTGAAGGTTGACTTCCATCCTTCTGAAGTCGGTAAAATGAGGATCCAGATTGTTGGGGGCAATAGGCTGACTCAGTAAACTGCTTAGAGCGAGCTGTAAAGCACTGTGAAGCGGTATATAAGTCTTAAATACTATTGCTATCAATCTTGCAGGTCTGAAAGTATAATCCACCCCTCCTCCCATTTCTCTTTACATCGTGAGAACCTAGGGAGGATCTCTTCTGAACCTCTTGCCCCACCCACTATCTGTTCTGTCCCAGCCTACGTGAGTCCTTGTCATGCTCACAAGGAGAAACCCCTCTTTCAAGAAACAGGCAGGAACTGCAAGAAAAAACCAACCCTTTATTCTCACAGACCTGAGTCAATGTCCAAGGCAAAGAAACACAGTCCACAGAAACTCGATCAACACAAATGGTTGCCTTTGGCAACCAGCACCTCCCACACCTTCCCTTTTATAATTCAGCCAAGGCGTGGCTTCCTAATGCCTTCTCCTTTGCTTTTGGAGCCGTCCCATTGCATTCCTCTGTCCTACTCGCTTCTCTTGCCTGCGCTTTCGTGCATCCTGGATTTTTCCCAACTGTTCTTCATCACTGTTCAACTCAGGCTCCCAGCACAGCTGTGTCTCAGCCTGAGAGCGAGTAGAGGGGCCAGGCTCCTCGTCCGACTGTAAGTCTTGGAGCTCCTCAGAGCCTTCCTGACTCTAATGTCACTCCAGGCCCCTCCTCCTCATCTGATTCCTCAGACTCAGTTGCCAGATCCACTGGCTGGCGAGGAATCACAACACTATCCAGCTGTCTCTATCTGACCATTCCTTTGACAGTGTCTCTTGGCTCAGTCTCCCAAGGTCTTTTCCACATGCCATTACACCTTGTGCTCATCTGAGGTCCACTATCTCCATATGTCATGAACTCCTCAGTAAACTAAAATATTTAATAGAGGTTCTCTCCTAGTTAGTTTGGATATGCATGGGAAAGAGGTGGTACTAAGGAAAAGCACATATCCCGATAGTGAAATTACTTCCTTTGATATCACTTGATCAGGTGGGGAGAATGGCATTTATTCGCCCGTTACTTTCTTTAACTCAATTATTTTAACTGACCTTTAAAAATGTTAATAATTAAAATTTGTTTTTGGCATTATATTTTAAGAGGCTTTATATTACCATTGAGTAAAAGCCAATATACATTGAAAGAATATATATTAATCTGTTATATTCTATACGATATAGATGGATATACCTACAATGTAAATTAAAAGGGGAAAAGAAGAACAGAAAGAAGAGAAATGCAAACAGAAAACATTGGGGGGGAAAATAACTAAACAGAAGTATTATAATAGGTATGCAAAAGTTATTACTAAAATGTCAGAATATTCACCAATTGAAATTGTGTTAAACTTTTCTACTCCATTAGTATGATTCATAGCACAGTCAGGCAGTTTAGGCTGGATTTGACACTTTTATCTATCTATCGAGTTTTTTCAAAGGATTTGGGATAGACGGTGTTAAAGGTATCCTCACAGGATGTTAGCTGTTCCAAGTAAAGCTGTCTTTTGCAGTTGATGGACAGTGATATGTTCAACTGGTACTCCAGTTGTTTTGGACTCAAAATGCCTATTACTAGTAGTACTAATATTACGATTCATTGCACATTTATATTTATTCAATTTTTAATTAATGAATTAAACCTAGACCATATAGAATACTATTGTCCAGTCTTGTCTCACCTTTGATTTATAGCTTATTCAAAGGCTAGTACATTTTTCATTTTAATTTGACTATTTTGAACTGCTTTTATAAATTTGGTATAACTGATTTCACATTATGTTTGGAAACCATGCAAGCTGTTATGAGAGCATGATTAGAAGAGGCAATCAATCTCCATAATAAGCAGGCAAACCCCTTTGATATCCCTTTGCTTTTGGGCAAATGTTTTCTTTTTCGGTCACTGTTTGTCCTCCAGTTTTCAAGATCATTTGCATTCTAATTTTTAAAAGCCCATGTAATTGAAGCTTTGCTCTCTCTGCACGCTGCTTTAGCTCATGCCGAGGTTTCAAGTTATGAGACAAAATAGAGAAACAGCAGGAGACCCAGGAAATAAGCTGCAGACTTTCCTGGCCGATAGCTTTAGATAGACGTTGGCTGTTTTTATTTCTCTTGGGTGTTTCTGTATTATGCAGAATTTGGCCTAGTCTTGCCATGATGTCAGTGACCTGGTCTACACTTTCCTTGGGGCAATTCCCATTGAGCTCAGATCCACCTTTCCATCTGCTTTCCCGGCTCTGATTTCGGAAGTCTGTGGCTTTCTGCCGTCCTGCACCTGCTCCGGCACCATTTGTGCGCCCTCAAGAACGAGGCACCTGCTGGCCAGCTTCAATGACTGCTTGGCCTAGAAGACAATACCTCCACGAAGCCCCCCCCCCCCTCCCTTCCCGCTGCCATCCTCCCGATGCATTGTTCAGAGAGCACCGATATGGCTCCCATCGTCCCCATCGGCAGTCGCTTGACCCCCGCCACCGTCTTGTGGTGGCCGTGCGGAAGACCACAATTGCAAAACCGAATATGCGGCGCTGGCTAACGCGAGCCCGCTTCCTTTTTGCCCTGCCTGCCGCCGCCGCCGCCGCCGTCTTTCCGGATGGTGCGCGCGAACTCGCGGACAGCTCCGCCGGGCCTCGCGGCTGGCTGGCTGGCTGGCGGCGAGCGCGCTCCCACACGGACACGGGGGCGCGCTCGCGCCCGCGCGCGCCGGCGAGAAACGCGCCGCCTTTTGGAGCTGCCTTAGCCCGCGAACCAGGAGTAGCAACTCACGCGGCGGCTGCCAATAGAAAAGACGCTCGCCGGCAGCTGAAGGCTGGTCTGGAACTGGGCGAGGAGGGGGGGGGGGGGGGGCGTCCTCTTTTTCCCCCGACTTGGCGCCTTCCCAAATCATCTGGTGCCCAGGAGCGCTTAACGGCAACGGCGGCGGGGCTTTCTCCTCTCGCTCTCTCCCCTCCTTCCCGGCACCGTCCGGCGACAGCTGATGTAAGACCCTGTGGTGGGAGCGCTGACAAAAGGAGGCGGGGAAGAGGTGGAAGGAGGAGGGGGGGAATGCGGTGCTGGGGACGCTGCTGCGATCTGAGGGCTGCCTTTCCCGAGCTCGAGCGGGCGGGCGGGTAGGCGGGCAGGGCGACCGAGTGGCCCTCGGCTCCCGGCGAGGCGACGCGGTGTCTTGCCTGGACAGGAGCGGCGATTCCCGGGCGCCGGAGGGGGGCGGCGGAGGAGTCCACAGGGCCGCGGCTGCGTCTCCTGTCCTCCCCGAGCAGCCCCTTCTCAGCGCTCCTCTCCTAAGAGGGAAATCCCGCGGGGACCGAAGCACTTGCTGCCTGGGTAAGCCCGCCTGGGAAGCGCGTCCGAAGCGCCGGTTTGGAAGAAAGCAAAAGGAGCGAACAGTTTATTTATTTCCTGGCGGCCCTTCCGAAAAGGCGCTGCTGCTGCTGCTGTTGCTACTGACCGAGACCTTGTTAGCGAAAGCCCTTCGGTGGCATGGCTTCGGTGGCCCTCCCCCCCCCCCCCGGCTTTAGCTTTGTGCACTTTTTGGGTTTGTTTGCTCCTGCTTTATAAAGTGGCGTCGTGGCAGGTCTCTCCAGAAGCGAAGCGCCAAGCCTTTATCCTCCTCTCTCTTTTTTATTGTTGATGGCTCGCTGAGCAAGTCACCTTTTTCTTTGTATGTGCATCCGGGATGAAATGTCAGCGCGGGGTGCTGAGCTAAGAAACGCGGTTCTTGTGGCTCAAGTCTTACTTTAGTTTTAGAAGCTTGGGGTGTGTGTGTTATAAAAAAAGGTGGATGCTGTGCGGTGACCTGCAGCCTCCTTCCCAGCCTCTCTCTTCTCCTCTTCCCCCCCCCCCCACCTCCCAGGGATTCGGGATCTTCCGTGAATTGCCCATTAAACTTTCCCGGTGAAGGTTTTTTTTCAGAGATGGCACCGAGCGTATTGACCTGGGTTGATGCGTTTGGTAAACGAAACGATTCGTGAAGCCTATACGTGCAGAAAGAAGCCGGATTCTTAATCCGGATTGGCATTTGGTGACTCTTGCCAGGTGCTTTTTGAATGCACTGTTGATTTTCTTCAAAAGTGAAATGCTGGGCACTGCCTCCTTTGTGCTGTTGTTTATCTTCTTGGTTCCTTTCCTGCATTGTTATTGTTCTTCATGGATGAAGTAGTACTTTTGGCCAAGATAGCAATCTTTGGGAGCTACTAAGAAAAGTGTGTGTACAGATGTATCGGGGCTATCATTCGAACCATTGTGATAAATTAGTAATATAACTTGCATGAGGAGAAGGAACTTGCAGAAAAAAATGGCATTGTGTATAATGTATCACATTTTTATCCCACTTTTTTCTCTGGGAGATTAAAGTGATGTATTTATTTGGTTCCCACAGCAACCTTGTGAGGTAGGCAGGCCCTCTGAGAGAGATTGGCCCAGAGTAACCAATGAGGTGGTTGATCCAGAAACATAAAGTATGGACGCTGTCCTCAGGTAATTCTGGAAAAGTGTGTCCATATATTTAAATGCAAACATGCATTTAATCACCCTAGCAGTAGGACACTTGTCGAAGATTATGCAAATGTGATTTGTGCTGGTGCATGTATATGCATGCATTTGTCATGCTATCACTACCATTCTCTCTCATGCATTCCTTAGTACTATAAGTGAGTTTGTGACTGAGTTAAATTGTATAGGAATAAAAAAGTGAGTCCTTATAGGAGAAACATTTCACAAGTGGGATGTGCCACAAAAGCTCAGATTTGTCACTTATGAATTAGGAATTGGATGCATGAATGATGATACTTGAAGAGAGTATCTGTGTAGGAAAAACAATGGTTCAACTTTGGAAACAAATACCATGTTCCCTATAAAGTATATGGGATTCTGTGATAGGATGCTTTGGTTTAAACTGTCAGGAATCTGGTAGTCTTAGTCTTTTCTGACTAAGAAATTTTATTAAAAGGTATACACTTTCGTGAGCTGCAGAATCTGATGCAAAAGAATGCTTCACGAAAGCATATGCCTTTTAATAAAATTAGTTTTATTTTGGAATCCTGATTTTTTTTTTTTTGCCACCATGGATCAACATGGCTATCTTCTTATAATTAGTATAGACCTATGGTCCATTTCCAAAGATTTCTAATTGAATAACAAACTATTGCACTTTTTGCATTGCTGCCAAGAAAGCTATCTGGACGAGAGTCCCTGATGGCATCAGAAATCTAGCATGAATTTTAAAAGACTTTACTTTTTAACAGTACAGTTTTGTAGCTTTGCCAATTGTTGATGTATGCCAAAGAAATGAAGGTCTGTAAAGAGCAAAACATAGCCTTGTCATAAATGTTACATAAGCAAAGATTGAATAGAAGTTATTATGTGGCATCACATTTCAGTAGACCACTTCGAAATACCTTGCACAATTGACTGTTTCCCTGGAACCAGATATAGTCTGATTACATAACTGCCTTTCTTTTGTTTGCATCTTGGCAAATGCTGGAGAGGTTGGCATATGATCCAAAACAGATATCTTGCAAATAAGATTTAGTCCGCATGTGAATGAATAGTTTTCGGGTAAACTGAAGGAGGTAATATAATAAATGGTAGTATTTGCATTGTTTCTAACAAAAATTTATTTCAGAATAATATAATGGCAAGTACAGTTTAGATTACATATGCTAAAACAGTGGTAAAATGCACTTCAGCCTGTGGGTTTGGCTTGGCTTGTGGCCCTTGTCTTTGCCTATAAATCAGATCTGTGCTGTAAAATAGATCTGTGCTAGTGGCTGTCAAAACAATTTTCAAACCTGACTTGATATTAGGTATGGTTTCGTATCTGCTTGAGTAACAGTGTGCTTTGCTTTACAGCTGCACTCCCACGCATAGAAGCTTTGTTCTAAAACACAGTTTCTTTTTCCCCCACCTTTTCAGGTTAGGAAACCTTAATTTTTAAACTGTTTAGCCATGGCATGGGAATATGTGTCTAAGTAATAGCTGATTTGTCTTGAAATGTAGTTCCTTGTCTCACATTTACCACCCCAAATGTAGAGAAATAGTATGTTTTTTGTTCAAGTAAACCTATGGCTCTCTAGTCTTGTAAGAGTAGCGATATAGTTATACTAAGCAGCAAGAACGTAAAAACTCCAAACAGAAATACAGTCAGCATGAGTGGGTGATTGAAAAGGAAATCACTGGCTTCAGTCTGACCATCCCTTTGTTTCTATAGCGTGAGTGACCCTGATAATGTGTAGTTGCATTGTAGAAAAAGAAAAGAAGATAAGGGTCACCTGTGCTTCCTTTCCTAAGTCTGTTTAGCCACCACCCAAGACTTAACACATTCCCCTTCTCTCTCTTTGAAATGAGGACCAAGAGGGAGAAGAGTCTTTTTGGAGTGATGACAAAACTGCTTGTGGCACATGGGCATCGGACCCCAGAACTACACTAGCCTTAACTTTCTTAATTTCCCTATTTTGAGCTAACCTCCTACCTGATGACGTGTTCTGAAAAATCTGAAAACTTGTTTGTTTGGAAATATTTCAGTTGATGTAACTGAGTAGAGCTCAGGCTATAAATTTAAATAACAAAGGCAGCTACCTTTCAGGAAATACAAATAACTATATTCGCTGGATTTTAAAAAAAAATATAATTATGGATGAACACGGCTATGAATTTCACGTTTCTGATATTCCATGTTCAGAGGAGCTAGCTATCCTGATGCTAAAGAATGTGTACTGCCATGCCCAAGGCAAACTGCAGTAGCCAGAGTAGTTGGAAGGGATGGGAGTTGTAGTCCAATACATCTGGAGATTGGAAAAGCTGCAACTTTATGAAAAAGGTAAAATCACCTGTGAGTTGAGCTCCGTCTGGTGACTTCATGGTGATTGCCATTTTATTTATTTATTAAATTTTTAATGCCACCCAACTCCCCTACAAGATGGGTTGCCATTATCTTTTCCCATTGTTCTTTTTGACTTCTCAATTTGGCCGCAGTCTGGGTCAGTCACTGGGACCGGAGGTTTAGTCTTCCGAGTTTTTGGACTCATGCTGGAGCCCCTCCTCACATTCAAATGAGAGAAAAGTTCCCTGAGGATGGGCTCCAGCATGAGTCCAAAAATTTGGAAGACTAAACCTCTGGTCCCAGTGAAGGACATTATCCTGGGACACATATATTTGCCTTCATTTGTAATTACTTCAGTCCCTACCTACTGGATATAAGAAGAGATTCAGACTGTTTTTGGTGCAGGTTCTTTTTTTTTTCTTGGCATCAGCTTGAAAGAGTGACGGTTTGGAACGAGATTTGGAATGCTTGTCTCTTTGAATCAGGGTTTACATTTCCCTAAGTTTCCTTTTTCACAAGGGACGCAAAATGTGTTTCACTGAGTTAATTTAAAATTTTGTTTCTTAGGTATTTTAGCTATTGTTCTGGTGATTTTTCTCAATATATTTTGGGGTTATTTGATTTTTGTTTTGAGTTACGCCTTTTAGAGTATAATCAATAACATTTGTTTGTAAAACACCTACAGATATTAAACAAGGGGTAACTTCAAGAAAATGTTGTACTGTTTTCCACGTATTTGGTCTACTCTATTCACTTGGGCTTCTGGCTCCCTCCTTTCCGCCTTAGCCTGATTAGATTTTATTTTTTTCTGAAGAGTTTATGCACTTTTCAGTTTTCAGAGTTTTACAGTGTTCAGCATTCTTCCAAGCCTCTTGAGAATGGATTGTACTGGTTTAGGTATAGAGGCCGGGTGTCTGAAGAACTGAGCTTTCAGTATATACGAAGGTAACTTCTCTTAAGAAAATTCTCTTCCATTTTGGCTTTAGTTTCTTTCTCTAGTTGTTAGCCAACATTCCAGAGGTGGTGAAAATGTTCAGAATCTTAATTTTAATCGCTTTGTCTGATCTTTTCTACCCTTTTTATTGCATTGTAAGCTGCATCAGTCAGATGGGCAGCATCAATCAATCAATCAATAATCAATCCAACTTTGGTGGTCAGTTAGTGCAGATAAGACTTTCTTACCAATCTCTCTCTCTCTCTCTCTCTACACACACACACACACACACACACACAAAGCCAAACATGAAAATATTTCCAAAGACCTGTTTTCTTAATTCCAAAAGAGTTTTGTAAACTTATTCAGACGCTTGCTTCTGCATGCATGTTGTCCCTGCTGTTTCTTGATAAGTGTTTGTTGGGTCAGAAAAAAATGGGAAGTGGGATCTATGGCTACAGTTGTGGTTAGGAATTACTGTGATAAATAGAAAAGGGGCTGCTGACTGAGGAATTTCTGCTGGTTGCTTGATAATAATTTCATTAATCTGGTCATCTTTGAAGGATAGATGGAGATCTGTTAAAAAATGTATCAAGTGGATTTTTTTCTCCTCCATTATATTATTGATACTTACAATAAATAGTGGAAAAAGGAAGCATTGGAAAATAATTTAATACAAAGTATTAAATTGTTATTATTTGCAATAAAATGGCTCTCCTTAAGTTGGCCTCTTTTTTTTTTTTTTGAATTGGACAACAACTTGAATTCCTCTGATAATGTACTGAAAAATAAATGCATGTATAAGTAACCCTAGATTAGGGAAGGTCTCAGTAAACCAGCAATTATAATAGGAAAGAGAAACAAAGGGGGAGATTTAATAACTAACCACCATTAGCTCTTGGGTAATTTTATGACATCTGGTTCATAAATCAATTTTTAAAATCTAGCAAATAATTGAGATATAATTAGCTAAATAAAAGTCACAGTTGTGACAACATTATTTGCACCCAGTTCAAAATGAATAGATGGCTTAGGAATATACTTTGGCCAGTCTCTACTATATCCCTATTATGGCATAGAAATTGTTGGGTATCAATCTTACTTTTGACACTTCTGACTGAAGCTTAAGAATCTAAGTTGGTTGCTATAAAAATTAATAGAAAGGCAGTAGAGCCTCTTCTTGGATGATATGTAGCTTGATTAGGCTAAGATGGATCTAATGGCCTCTTTCTGATAGTAATCCATCAATGTTTCCAGGACAAACAGTAATGTGTTCTCCTCTAGTGTTTCCACTTAGTAACTAGTATTTAAAGATACATGAATGTCAGTTTTGCAATATAGTAAGTACATATTACCTTCGCATTCTGTTTAACGTTTTTTAGTACTAGATTACTACAAAAGTAAAGTTCTTCATTTCTTCATAATGTTTAAGAGATTGAAAGTGAGCCATAAAGTAAGTGATCATTTCTTCTTTCCTTTCATATTTCCCAAAGGACTTAAATCATGGTTAAGGGTTAGCTGTAAACTTAATTATAGTCAAAGCAAAGTTATGGTTCACTCAAAATCACAGCTATTGGCACACGCCCTGGTGACAATGAATCTCAGCTGGTGGAAGGGGAGTTTTGTTTAATTCAAAGAATGAAACTGTAATTGCCAATTTCTACACTTGTTACTCTTTAATTGAAGATATTAGGAGAACCCGGGCTTATATAAATATAGTTTTTCTTCAGAAACTTGCAAGTGTTTAGGGAGTGGGTCAGGCTTTTCATGTTGCCGTTTTGGGGGCAATTTTCTTTTTTTTCTTTTTTATAAATATTTTATTAATTTCCTAATTTTACAATCATAAGTACTTAATAAGCAACGTGTTGTTTGGGTCTATTAGTAATTCAGTGGTACATATTAACTTTCTCAGTCTAGTCCAATACTACACCATCCAGTGCTTCCTTGGTCCTTTCTTCTTCCAGTAGTATGCATTTTTCCATACTGGGCAAATACAATTCTTGTTACTATTAATGCATATACAATTAAATATAGACATCTTCATCACATTTTTCTGGTATTATACATAATATAGATAGTATCAATTTATTATATCTTTTCTAGCCAAAATATATCTCAATTGCATTTGCACTTAAAATCCATTTATTCAATCAATATCCTGTTTTTCCCACTTTTTAAAATTTTTTAATTTCCCAGCAATGTTCAAAATATCTCTATCGCTTATAATTTTCTCATAATAAATTATATTTGGGTAACCAAAAGCTTCCCTTATTCAAACCATTTTAGAATTTTCATATTTCCCATCTCATAACAAAGTATAATATTCTAGTTACAAATCCTATCCTTCTAATTATAATAATACTTTTATTTCTAACAGTTATCTATTTTCTTAACCATATTCAAACATCTGTTTAGTAGTATAACATCCCATCTAATAGGCCAGAACCTCAATTTTCTTCAGTCTTACTCTAGCTTTCTTCCTTTGCCATAACTTTCCAAGTCAGTACATTTAAATCATCAAGTAGTTTTTCCTCTGTTCTTGTATATATTGTTTGGAATGAGGAAAAGAATTTGGTTGAAGTGTTTGTAAACACTTTTATATTCATTAAACAGCCTCCATCCTTCTCCTTCAGTTTTTCTTTTCATTTCTTGTTTGTCGATATTCAGCCTTTCTCCTAACAGCTTTATCATCCATTTGATCAGCTCTTCTTCCTTATCCTCAAATGTGTTCTGAGATCTTGACAAGTACGATGTCTTTTCCATTTCCGGTGTTATCACTGCATCTTCTAATTTTTCATTTGTCTGTATCTGTCTGTTAATTCCTTCCTTTAGGCCCTCCATCTTTGGATCCGTTTCTTCTAATTTTCCTTCTGTTTTCTAGGTTATTAGTTCCTTCTTTGCAGTCATTGTCTGGATTTGTAAGTTTAGGTTAGGAAATTGTTCTTTCTCCTCATTTGTGTTATTTTTAGTCTCATCCTGAAATAAAACAATTGTCTCTTGGATTGATTTCAACATGGAAAGAATTTCTTTCTGAGATTCATTAACATTTTCTTGTTGATATATCAAGCTGGGAGCTTTGGAGACGTGTTGAAGATGATTTTTTTACCATTTAAGGCTGAGTATGGAACACTCATTTTGTTTTTGTATGTAGTCTTTATAGTCCAATAGGGTCCCCAGACCAGATAAGCAGCCCAAGAGTTTTTGTTTTTCCCTTTTCCCAGCTGCAGTCTGCAAAAGTAAAAGTGTCCAGGAACAATAAAGAGTCTTATCTGAGTCTCGGCTTCAAGCCAAGTTTCCCTTAAGCATAATAAATTGTAGTGCCATAATTCTCCACTAGATGTCGCTGACACAGTTTTCCAAATCCAAGCTTATTTTGCAGACTTTCAAATATTTTTTCAAAAAAAAGTCTCAAAGGTACTTTTAGTCCCCAAATTTCAAAGCTATAGATCTGTATTAGTTCCAAATTGATCTTGTAGTTTCCTCTGTTTTCTCCCAAAGCAATTAATTTGCCACTTTTCTTTTCCTGAGGGAGCAGGGCAATAACTTCCCTTCCCTCTCTCATCGGGGAGGATTCTTTGCTTTGGGCATTCTTTTTTCCAGGAAAGTAGTGTTAGGGCCATAAAAAGAGGATAAAGTCTCACCCAGTTCCATCCACATTGCTCAGAAATTGCTAGTTAGTGCTTGTCTTTGGTTGTCAGCAGCTTCTGACTGGCCACATGAATGTAGCCAGTCATTTCCCCCGCTGGTTTGGAGGACTTTCTTGGATCCAGCAGAAGGGCCACCACCCCTCCGCGATCGACAGGGTCCCCTCCTTCTTCATCGCCTCTTCAGGGTGACTTTTGACCCTTTTTAGGGTCTGCAGCGGGGCCAAATCGAACGTGGAAGATGGAGCCCCATGTTCCTGCGCCTGTTATGCTGGAACGTCAAACCAGAAGTCAGGGGCAATTTTCTTGAAGCATTTAGAGACCACTGTTCAGTATGCAAACTAGGACTGATCAGAATGAGTATTATGATATGTGTGACGATTGCCTCTCACACAGAACACAGGATACACGATCATTTATATTTTCCTGATGCTGCACTACCATTATGTTTCAGACACATGGAACATGATTTTATTTCTAGGATGCTGCTAGAGGAAGGTGCATGCCACTTATATAAGCAAAGAAAATCAAGTCACGATTGTTTTCTGTAAGAAAGTTAAACAGATATGGAGATTATAAAACTGTCTTTTCTGGTAAAATGGATTATAAAATGCACTAGAGATCCATCAGACAATTATGTGAGAGAGAAATTAATTCACTTCCCTCAGAGGTTTGGTGGACAGAAAGGAATTTAGTCATTTGTTTATTAAAGCTGCATCAGGTGCGTGGGAATGAAAAGATTATTTAAACTTGCACTTGTTTATAAATCAGCAGATGAATGGATTAAATAAGCAGTTTGTGGGAATTGTTGCTACATCCTCCATGGGTTTCCTTGCAGGTACCAGCTTGGTGCTGCAGAAGATTTTAGTCTACTTTCTGTCCTGAATTGGGACTTACCCAGATATATTTAAGGCTGAATTATGAGTAGCAGAAGGAGGTAGGGGAGGAGTATATGAACCGCACACCTGCTGCAGCTTGTTCTTGTTACATAAAATAATGGTTTAATAGTAATATGGAAACTGGCATTATTGCAGTTAATCCAACTGTAGGGAAACATGTTCTTTTATTCTCTGGAAAAAATGTGAATGGCTATCTATGGCCTCTACTCCCAAAAATATAGATGTCACTGTGTGTACAGTTATGTACATTAAATTAATCCTGGTTAAGAATGTTGAGAATGTTTCTGCAGACTTTACTGAAATAAAGAGAAAGTGTGAGTTGTTTTACATAAATCAAATCTGGGAAACCAGATAGATGGTTTCAAAGTTAAATGTGTTGTTAGGTAACAGAGGAAAAATGTTTCAGGGCACATCCTAAGGGCTCGTATCTCAGAAATAAAAAGTAGAATAGCTGACTTTAAGTTATATTAGATTTCAAATTAGTTATTTTTGGACATACTATAATAGGTTGTGCATCACTCTGGTCTCCTGGGCTAAAAAACAGCCAGGATATATTTTGCAAGCAAACTATATGCAATATCCTTTGGGATATAAAGAGTATATTTTGGTACACCTCGTGAAAGAAGTACTTTGAAGCTCAGGTTGAATACTGAAAAGGTATTGTATATTGAATAAAGTATGATGTGATTAATTTGTGCTGACAAGCACAAGGGTTTGTGCTGCAGGGAAGTAATTGACTGGCTTGAAACTTAGCAATATAGTGTACTGTTTGTTCAAGCTTTATTCTCATGCACTTGGGTTGCAGTCCTAACGTTGTTGAATCCTTGTGACCAGTTATTCTGGTGTCCCTGCCTGATCTCGACTGCAGCTTTCCCATCATCAGCTAACAGCTGTGATTTTGCTGGAAAGATTAATTGCATGACTGCTAAGGTAATTAAAGTCTGTGGACATCGAACAAGGCAAAAATCTGTCATTACTTTGATAGATTTTTCAAGGATCTATATAGTTCTAAGACCAGTACCATCACTATTCCAAATAGTCAGTTGTTACCTGTGTAAGGTGTACAAATTATTTTTGCATTGTTCAGAAGTTAGACTGAAAGTGTTAGTTCGAGGAACAGGAGTACAGTGTTTGCACTGCAGAATTTCACATGTTTAGATTCATTTTGATTTTTATACCCAGAAGAATAAGGAAGGTGTTATGAAATCTTTTTGGCTCAATAACTGGAAATATTCCTCATTCTCCAGCATGATAGATGGAGAATTCACGAATGGGTTAACTCTGTCTTCCTGCCCATTAGACTAAGTCAGTCAAACCTTGCCACGCCTCTCCTGGACTAGGATCTCCCAGTCACGACTTAGTCTGTAGCCCAGGATAGACGTGTGAAGTTTGGCTCCTAGTTTACAGGCTGAGTTTATTCAGGAATCAGGTTGTATTGTCCATTCGTGGATTCCCCATTCCCTGGGCTGCGCTGGGATCAGCGCAGCACTAAACCTCTCAGCGTTCCTTAGCAGGCTTGCTGAGATCAAGGAGGCATCAAGCCTCCATTTCTTTTTTGGCGTGTCTGTTGCGGGTGCCATTTTGCAAGCCGCATGGGGGGGGTATTTCCCCGTTGTTTATTTCTATTGCTTTGAATCAGCTTTGACTGCTCCAGCGTGCCTGCATCGCTTGGATCAGTCGGATTCCTTTCAAACCGATTGTTTTCTTTGATGATTTATTGCTCTTGTACTGCGGCTGCAGTTTCCTCTCCCACTTTCATTTTCGGCAATAGCGGGCGCCATTTTGGATGCCGTTATCGTTCCTTCTGGCTGGGGGGAGAGAGAAAGAGAGCATTTCTGCAGAATAGCTCAGAGGCCTAGGGAAGAGGACTCTTTCTCTTCCCCTCTTGCAATTTTGCAGCTTCCTCAAATAAATAAATAATTGTACAGTATAAAAATTTTAAAAAAGAAAAAGAAAAAAGAAACGGAGCAACATAAACGTGGAGACTCAAGAGTGCCTCTCATCAACAACTCCTTGATCACGACGCGCTATACAGCGCCACGGTAATTTCCAGCTTGTTGTGCCACAAGATTGACTACCCTGACTATCTTACCATCATTTAATTTCTATCTGACTACCTCATAGGAGAGGAGGGTCGCCCATCAAGGGCCGACACAGGATAACCCTAGGCCCCAGCCCAGGCCTTCCTAAGCTCATATTTCAACAGACAAGTGTGCTGGCCGTGCCATTCTTGGCCTTGCCGCCACCAACTAGGACTAGTGCGCTGGCCGTTACCACTGAGGTGGTCTTGCCGCCACAGTAGACCTGACCAGTGCACTGAAGGTGCGTTCTTACTGGTCTTGTTGTTGCCATGAGGAGCCTATAAGTGGCTAGCCATACCATTAAGTTGGTCTTGCAGCCAACATTACCATTAGAGTACTTGTCGTTCCCAGTGAAGTGGCACACAGCCACAATCAGTACTCTGCTCCTTGATTATTGAGATTCCTCTCAGCACACCACTGAGATATCTCCTTGAGATCCCTTTCAGCTGACCACTGAGATATCTCTGATTACGATGGCAGACAACACGGCACCTCAGACTTCACAAGGTGCCCCCAGCACTCCCAGGCAAAAGAAGCCTAAGTCCTCCAAGCAGGAGGCTGCTGGGAAACTCAAGGTAAGGCCAAAGCCATCTCAGGCAAACGGTCCTCCAAGGCAGCAGAGAAAGAGGCCAGCAGGAGGCACCAGGCCTTAGAGAAACAGTTCTCCAAGGCACAGAAGCAGAGCATGGGGGGGACTAGGCATACTTCCCCCACCCCCACAGAAACCTCAGTATTTGGCCCTCAACTCAACCCCCCAACTTCATCTGTCCAAGGGGTTTGGTCCCCAGAGGGGGACCCTGAACAAGTCTATTTTTCCAGGGCTGAACAGGGCGAAATTTTCCCCTTCAGCGAGGGATCTAGCCTCCAAAGAGCCCCTTTTGCTGCCAGAGTTGCACCTTTGGTCCCGGAAGCCACATTTACACCCACAGCAGCGGGTCTTCGACCCCCAGAACCTCAGGGGGTGCTGTCACCGGAACAATTACAGGCCCTGATATCTCAGGCTGTCGCCCAAGGTTTTGCCTCTACACTCCACCAGAGGTCTAGATCTGAGTCTGTGGTGTCAGTGACTCCGTCTTATTTCTCCCAAGCAGGAGCTGACAACTTTCCAGGTTCTGTTTCACCCTCTAGGTCCTCCAGGAGCAGAGTGTCATTCTCTGAAGAGCATGGGCAGCTGGACCTACCATTATCAGAGGATGAGGACCTTTCCCCGGACCCTCCTCCCTTCGTGGGTCTATTTAATCCTTCTCTCTTTAAGTCACTGCTCCACAAGGCCAGTACCACTGCAAAGATTGGTCCTGACCGGGCCCCTCAGGCTGGTCCATCCACAAGCCAGGACACAAGTCCTGTGTTCTCCGAACCCACTGTCACTCAACAGCACATCCCCTGTCCCCCTCTTTTTCTCAACACAGTTCAGAGACAATGGGAATCGCCTAGCACCTTTCCCTCTCTGGGGGGGATGGACAAAAAACTATTCAATGTAGATCCAGCATTATCAGAAATGCTAGATGTTCCTGTGGTGGATGAACCTCTAACTCCACTGTTTTCTCCTTCCATGGTGTCAGGTGACATGGCAGAGGCCCTAAAGACAGAGGACAGGAAATCCAAACTCTCTTTCCACAGGACACATCAGGCCTCGGCATGGGCGGTAAGGGCGGCCACATCCACCTTCTTCTTTGCCAGAACATCGCTTCTCTGGCTTCGCCAGTTACAGGCCAGGGTTCCTCTGGAAGAGGTACGAATGCACCAGGACTTGGGCAAGTTAGTAGCAGCTTCAGAATATATGGCTGACGCTTCACTACATGCCACCAGATTTTCATCTAGGGCCATAGCCTCCAATGTCACCGCTCGCAGGCTCCTGTGGCTCAAACAATGGAGAGCGGATACTAGGTCCAAGTGGCGCTTAGCGGCTGCCCCGTACCATGGCAGCCGGCTGTTCAGTGAGGCCCTGAATCCTTATTTGATCGAGAACAAGGACAAATGTAAAGTACTGTCCCACCTTATCAGACGGGCAGATAGGAGGCCTACCCCATATACCCGCAGGCAGTCCTTTCGATCAGGGTCAGGGCCGGAGTTTGCCCAGCCCTCCAGCTCCCTCCCTCCCAGATCTAGCGGTCAATTCGACAGATCTGGTAATAGAGACAGATCCAGGCAACAATTTCAGGCCAAGCGGCCTTTTTGAGGCACGGGAGGCCGTCCCTTCAGGAGATCCAAGTGACTACAGGGAGGCTCCTCCCATAGGGGGCAGGTTGGCTCTCTTCATTCACAAATGGGAGGCCTTGGGTCCTCAACACCATCAGGTACGGTCTGTCCTTGGAATTCACGACCAACCCCCCGGGTTGCTTTATCTCTTGCCCATTGTCCAAAAACCCGGTCAAGACAGATCTCATGAGAGAGGCCATTCGACACCTCTTAGAGATAAGGGCCATAGAGCCTGTACTGGCTGTACACCTGGGAAGGGGGTTTTACTCCATTCTTTTCGTCGTTCCGAAGGCTTTGGGAGGATGGAGGGCAATCCTCGACCTCAAGGGGTTGAACTCTCATCTGGCATACAAGAAGTTCAAGATGCAAACACTCCAGTCCATCTTGGCCAGCATCAGAAAGGGAGACTTCCTGACGTCTATCGACCTCACGGAAGCATACCTACACATTCCCATCCTCCCCAGCCACCGGAAATTTCTCAGGTTCTGCTACGCAAACCACCATTTCCAATACAGAGCCCTACCTTTCGGCCTTTCATCGGCCCCCAGGGTATTCACAAAGATCTTGGCGGTGCTGGCCGCACATTTGAGGTTAGTCCCAGTGTGCATCCAGTGTTATCTGGACGACATCCTCATTCAATCCTCCTCAGTTCAAGCGGCCCAGTCGGACCTGGCTTTGGCCATCAAGACCCTCCAAGATCATGGGTTCTCGGTGAACTTCCAAAAGAGCCAGACAGTTCCCTCAACCTGCCTTCTTCATCTGGGCGCGGTGATAGACACGAGATGATGTGAGGTCTATCTATCTCGGGAACGTCAGGACAGCATCCGAGCCCTGGTCCTCCAGGTCCAAAGGGAGCGTGTAGTTTCACTGGCCATGCTTTCCCAATTGTTAGGGAAGATGATCTCCTGCATGGCTATAGTGCCATGGGCCAGACTACACTCCAGGAACCTGCAATGGTTTTTGCTCCCGTTTCAGAGACTGGGCACCAGCTCCTCCAACCAAAGGGTAAGGGTTCCGTCTCAGACCCTAAAAATCCCTTCAGTGGTGGATCTCCCCAGCAGTAGCCAGAGGGTCATTGTTCAAAGAACCCATTCAGCTCACCCTGACTTCAGACGCCAGTTTGTTTGGCTGGGGAGCACACCTGCGGTCACAGTTGGCTCAGGGCCGGTGGTCCCGGTCAGACTTGAAGCACAACATAAACTGGTTGGAGCTCAGAGCTATACACCTGGCTCTCCACCACTTCCACAACACAGTGGCGACACAGCACGTCCTAGTCCTTACGGACAACGTGGCAGCGAAAGCCCATGTGAACCGGCAAGGGGGTACCTGTTCCAGGTCCCTTATGGCCGAGGCTCAGTTGTTGGGAACCTGGGCAGAGACCAACCTCTCCTCCCTCAGGGCCGAGCACATCTCAGGAGAGGCAAATCAACAGGCGGACTTCTTGAGCAGGTCGACAGTGGATCACTCCGAGTGGCGCCTGCATCCCGATCTCTTCAGGGAAATAGAGAGGTTCGGTCATCCGGTACTGGATTTGTTCGCCTCTCCGGTGAATTCCCAGCTTCCAAGATTCTTCTCCCGGTTCCCATCTCCAGGGGTGGAAGGGGCTGATGCCCTTCGCAGCCCATGGCCCGGGGGTCTGCTTTATGCATTTCCTCCCCTCCCTCTGATCCAAGCAGTTATCCGAAAGATACTGCAGGAACGGGCAGAAGTGATACCCATTGCTCCACATTGGCCAAGACGGCCGTGGTTTGCCGACCTCGTGAGCCTTTCCATTTCTCCCCCGTGGAGGATGCCTCCGGATCGCATCTCACTCAGCCAGGGGACTCTGCAACATCCAGAACCCCAATGGCTCCAGTTAACCGTCTGGCATTTGAACGGAGGCTTCTGACGCATGAGTCCTACTCGTCAGACGTAATTGCGGTGATTCAGGCCTCACGAAGGCCCACTACAAACAGAATTTATGACTCCACGTGGAAGAGTTTCTGTCACTGGTGTACAAAGAAACAGATATCTCGGCTATTACCATTCCAAGGATCTTGGACTTTCTATTGGAGGGGCTCAAAAAGGGCTTGGCACCCAACACTATCCGCAGACAAGTGGCTGCTCTATCCACGGTGCTTACTTGCGGCAATTCTGAGCCACTGGCCCAGCATCCCATGGTGCGCTCCTTTGTCAAGGGGGCGACCAACACCAAACCGCCCGTGGTTCACCGCTACCCTTCTTGGGATCTGTCCCGGGTCTTACAGGCCCTTACTTCACCTCCATTTGAACCCATCAGGACCTGAACTCTTAGGTCCTTGACGATTAAGGTCGCCTTTCTGGTCGCCGTTACTTCAGCTAGGCGCATCTCTGAGCTGGCAGCTCTCTCTGTCAGAGAGGACTTTTGCATCTTTCATGATGACAGGGTGGTTCTTCGCTTAGACCCATCCTTTGTTCCAAAGGTAAATACCTTGTTCCACAGGGCGCAGGAGGTGATTCTCCCAGATTTTTGTCCTCATCCTTCTCACGACTTGGAGCGTCAATGGCACGCCTTGGACGTCTGCAGGGCCTTACGTTGTTACATTAAGCAGACCGCGTCCTTTCGCAAGTTGGAAGCTCTCTTCATTTCCTTCCAACCTTCTTCTATGGGACAGAAAGTGTCCACCTCCACTATAGGCAGGTGGATCAGGGCTTGCATTGCAGGGACGTATCAGTCACATTCCCTGCCGATTCCAAGTCGTATCACTGCACACTCCACTTGCAGTGCTGTGACCTCGGCGGCATGGGCGACACAGGCGTCCATTGAGGACATCTGTAGGGCGGCGACGTGGTCTTCGCTTTCCCCTTTCGTGAGGCATTATAAGTTGGATAGGTTTGCCTCTGCAGACGCCTCATTTGGCAGAAAGGTGCTACAGCAAGTAGTGCCACAGAGTGGGACACAGGCCCAGACTGTTTCCCTCCCATAGGGACAGTGTGGTTTTGGTATGTCCCATTCATGGATTCTCCATCTATCATGCTGGAGAAGGGGCGTTGTCTTACCTGAACGCCTTTTCTTAGCATGATGATGGAGAATCCACTCCCACCCCTTAGTGTCAGTCAGGTCCTGTGTTAGGGGTATTGGAGCCAACACGTTGGACTATCGTCAATAGCTTCGCCTTCGTCGTGACTGGGAGGTCCTAGTCCAGGAGAGGCGTGGCAAGGTTTGACTGACTTAGTCTAATGGGCAGGAAGACAGAGTTAACCCATTCATGGATTCTCCATCATTATGCTGAGAAAAGGCGTTCAGGTAAGACAACGCCCCTTCCCATGTTTTTCCAGCCTCTGAGATTTCTGTAAGAAGCATAATGGACTGTAATGGAATTAGATTAATCCCTTTGTATAGGGATTTCCAGTATTGCAGGGATGAATGTCAAATAGTAAATGATACAGCTACCAAAATGTCTCAGAACCATAGTGCTTTTGTTGAATTTGCTCTTTTTCTGCATGCCGATTTCAAAAGTAGAAGCTCAAGGTAGCTATCAAGAAAACAGATTAATTTAAATTAAGGTAAAATATGATGTAAAAACATCCCCAAAACAGATCGTAACCAATCTGCCAATGTTGTGCCTGAATGAAGATAAATTTGCCAAACAACCTTTTCTTTAGTTCCTATAACACAATTTTATTCTCACTTATTTGGAAGTAATGCAGGTGGCAGTTCTGATCTCAGAAAGGCTAAGGGTGGGATTGAGCTGAGAGACCTTGAAGAAAGGCCTGGAGGAAGCAAAAAACTATCTCAAAACACGACTGGCAAACTACTTTCATGCTGTTGAGGTTGACCTGGGAGAGATTTTATTTTTACCTTATTTGGAAGCAATATCCAGGACGTTCAGAAAGGCTTCCTTCCAAGTCAATCTGAATAGGATTGCAGTCTGGGATGAATTTTCCAAGATCAAAATCGGACAGATTTCTGGATGTTTATGATGAGGAAACATGTTTTTTTCTTCCCATCAAATGGGCCATTGACGTGTCTGCTTTCCCCCCCCCAGTACTTCATGGTTATATTTTCGGTACTGAAATTGCTAGGTTTTTACGGATGTTTTTGGTCTTGCTGGTTTAGGCACATGCATTTAGGGTTCTGTGGACTATCTGTGAAAAGGTGATGGAAGAGTTATGAGCAGTTTCTCTTCATTGTGGTGCAGTCCTGGAATATGATGTTCCACTCCATATTTAGTGTTGCCCTCCAAATCCAAAGTTGGAGATCCACTTTGCTTTGATTTCCAACTTTGGTTTGAAGGATAAATGTTATTCATAATTAATGGCGACATAACACATAATGAGATATTGTTAAAGAATTTATATACAAGAGGAAAGAACAAGGTAAGCTGACTCAGATACAGTGAAAAATCAAGAAGTCAACCAACTTGTATGAATCTCAAGCTTGTAGACTCATCCTTTGCTGCACCAGTGAGGGTAGAGAAGAATATATTGACCCATGAGCTTTACAAAATTTCGTTTTTGTAATGCAATCTTCTGTGAAATATTTAGAATAAGCTCTGCACTTGGAATGTAACGGCCTGGAGCAGTGTTTGAAAGAAGGAAATGTTTTTAACTGAGAAGGGAAGAGGTTATATATTTTTTAAGAATTCTAAATGACCTGTGGAATTTAATTTTTAACTTTTATTATTATGTTGATTTGGCAACAGACTGTCTACAAGTTACATAAATATATCCTTGCAGCAGCTTGCCATTCTATCTGTTGACACATCCATCTACCATAATTACGCTTTTGAGTTACACAGAGAAAGAGAGAGAGAGAGAGAGAAAATATTTATACAGTATGAACTTAGTTCTACATAATATTAGAATGAAAATAAGATTTTTGGATTTTAAGAAGCTGGTATTATGAGGTTCCTACCTTTCTAGTACTCGTGAGAACAGGCTTTAAAACCATGAAAATAAGCCATATATGTTTGCTTGTTTAAAACATTTATATAGCCACCTAACATCAAATTCTGGGCGGCTCCCAATCAACAATTAAAACATCAGTAATAAGGCAAAATAATACATATGTTTACTAAAACATAAACATTAGAAAACTGGCAACAAAGTTAGGTTTCTACATGCCGCCCCTCATTAAATTGCTCATCCACCTCACCCTATCCCGGTGCTTGGGAGGAAATCCAGGTCTTGTGGTTTTTGGAAGGGTGGGAGAGTGGGGTCCTGTCAAACTTCATGGGGAAGAATATTCTATAGGGCGGGGACCTATAGGGCAAAGGCACGCTTCCTAGCTCCCATAAGATGGCAATGCTTAAGGGAAGGGTCTAGGAATGTGTCCACTCTATCTGATAAGACAGGTAGATCTCTTTAGGGAGAGGTGGTCTCGCAGATAACCTGGCCTTTTGTCTGGCTCCTTCCTTTCCCCTTTGCCCATCAACTGCAGATTGGTAGAATTGAGATATGACAAGCAGCCCAGTATAAGTAACCTTACCTTTGTAGCACTCTTTCCAGATCATGGTATTTCTCAAAGCTTTTTACTAATATGTTTTAAGAAACATAAACATGAGTGGTACAAGAAAATATGCACATGATGGGAATGCAGCTTAAGGCTTTGAAAAAGGCATTATTGACGAAACAGAACCTGTTACCTTTGTTTACACATACTAAAAATAATCCTAAAAGATGCAGATACTTATTAACGCAGGTTTTCACAGTTAGTATCAGTCCATTGGTGATTTGTGCTGCTCCTTTATTTCCTTCCTCTCCCATCCTCAGTGTTTAGTTACTACTCGTTAGGAACATTGATTAAATTTCCAGTTCTGAATATAACCTTTTTAAAGTTGGCATTGGAAGTAGATAATAAGGATAAATAACATATGCTTCCCAAACAATGTCTTACTTTAAAGTAATTCAATAGCATTCCATTTAGTTTTTTTTGTCTTTTCTAAATCAATTTTGTAGGGTGCTTTTGGTGTCTGCCAGGCAGATTAATTTTAAAAAAAAATGTGAACAAAAATACTTGTTTCCCAAGGGGAAAAAAGCATTAGTTTGCTTCTCAAGGAACGCTTTTGCCTTCTCCTGAGAATCCAGTACCCTGAAGAATTAATTGTTCTGTAGTTCTTCTGTCTCTGAGGAGCAGCGTATTTTACTGAAGGCTAAAAGTTACATAAAACACATGGCTACAATTAGTCGGGATGTTTTTATTCAGTTTATTAGTAGTTATAAAGATGAAGTATTTAAAGGTCTTTAGCATATTGGTCCTAGGTATAAATATAAACTGAATGGGATTGCAAAGCCTGGAAATGATAAGAACAATCCAGAAAGATCACCTATAACTGTTTGTGGCTGTTGTAAAATCCTAGAAATTCTATTTTTAGATGATGGTCAACTCCAGCTGCCACATCAGTCCATGGTTTGAAGTAGCCACAGAGCAAATATAAAATAAAATAATTATAGTTGAAAGCTTGTAGGTAGGTAGTGATTACCCACCTAACCAATTTGTTGGTTTTTATTTCCCAGAAATCATCAGTTTTAGCTGCGTTCCAGGGCAAACCAGTAATGTTAGTTACCATTTTATAGATCATAATTTAATATGTTTTGTTTGAATCCACAAGCATATTCTTTTTAAAAAAATTCTGATTTCATGTGAATGATTAAGCTTTTTGTACTGGGGCTTAGTGTGACATTTCAACCAAATTAAAAAATACATGCAGAAGAATAGTGTATTCCTTCTATATCTGATTGTAGCTCAAACAAGTATAACTTTGTATATCATTTAGAATCTCCTTCTATCCAGTTGACTTGTAAACTAAGTATAGATCCTAAATCAATGCAATCCATTTGTTTGCTTTGTGACTGTTTTTTCTTCATTTGGTTGCAGAATCAGAAACAACATGGAAGTCCAGCTTTCCCTCTTTGCTTTCATAATGGATGTGTGCTTGCAGGTGTACATATGCACATATGCGCAGTGCTGTGCAGGAGTGTCATTTATCCTTGATACGGTTTTATAAGTGTACTGTTGTTCTTGGTGTTTGCATAAAGTTTTAATTTTAACCTACTTCCTGCAACTTTTTTTTTTTAAATACAAAGGACAAAAACAACAGTGTTTTGATTTTTTCCCCTTCTCTTTCATTTTTTTAAAATCAATCTATCTTTGTTTCTAGGGAAGTAAATAAAACTAAAACTTTAAGACTCTAGCTAACAGAAAACAACAAAGGATTTTCTGGTACCTTAGAACCAATTATTATTGCATAAGCTTCTGTGGATCACAGTCTGCATGATCAAATTCATGAAATATTTACAAAGGTATTCAACATTGTCCTGTTGATGATGGTCATTAATAAAAGAGTAGTTAGCTATGACAGAGACCTTCTTTCATTGATGTACTGCTAATCACTGCAGGGTGATTAAAAATGTTGTTCTGTCATACTTTTCATTCTTTCTCACCTCTTCTTTTATTTTCCCCTCCTGCCATTCTCCTCCACATTTCTCAAATCTGAACTGATGAAGGGGCATATTTTCCACAAAGATTTGCTATTATGGACTGGTTATTATTACTTGCAATGTTTATATGGCATTTCAGTTAGCAGATATACTTTTCTTTCAGCTTAGGCTCCTATGACTTTACAGACAAGGGTTGAATTTTTCTTTTGCTGCAGTTGAGAACCTTAAGAAAATAGTTGTATGAGATGGATCAGAGCCAAGCAGAAGGGAATGTGTGGGGAAATTGATTTTATTAAATAGGAAAACAAAAGTTCTAAGAATCATCACAATTTGTGATGATTCTTCATCAAAGAAATATCTTAGAAACTATTTTCTCTTGCTGAAAAGGAAATTGGTGGTTCTCTAGCTGCCATAAAATGTAAAGAACAATAACCAAAAGGATTAAGAAGCTGGAGCAACTTTATAGTGAGCAAAAGATGTGCAGTAATGTAAAAGAGTTTCATTCTGTGAAGTTAAAATATGGGAAGATCAAGACTAGCAAAAGAAACTAACTTATTTATAGAGGGTATAGCTGTAAAGGGAGGAATGGACTGCTTTTAAAATGAAAGTAATGGGCAGCAGCTAGATAGATTTTAGAAAATGACACAAGACAATGACGCATGAGGATGTAAGTAATGTCCTGCTTGTGGGAATGTAGCTGAATTTTGTGGCAACAAAAGGCAGGATTAAGCAGGCATTTGGTTTGAGCAGTAAAACAGCTTATTGAGCTGAGCCAGAGTCATGGATCACCCAGAACTCAAATTGTATCTGCATGTTGCAATATCCACAGTTACCTGAAGACACACTGAACTGAGTGGCTTTATTTTTGAATCAATATTTTTAAGATTGTATCATTAATGGAAAAATGTTGGTGCATTGATATATTTTAACTGCCAAAAGTTTAATTCCAGTTTCTGTGTATTCCTTAAGCAAGATCAGGAAAACAAGATGGCTGCGTGAACATTATATGTATTTTATACCGTTTATTTTCCATCCTTTTCCATGAGGCTCTCACAGATTATTTTGGGATATGTTGTTCAGCAGTTCCAATCTGATGGAACCTTCTGGGGCTTGAACTTTGAAGCAAGCTGTCACATTACCTAAATATCAAATTGGATTTTAAGGTTGTGGATTTAGGATTCAATTTTAAATTATATAAAATATAAAAAATGTGAGGGGTGTGCATGTTAGCATTTGAATATAATATGCAGAATGCTAAATAATATCCAGTTTATATTGTTGGAGTGGGTGAGAAGCTGCTTTGAAATAAGATTGTAATGTTCTTATATCCCATTGAATAAGAGCTAGTAGTTTCTTACTACAATATTTCCTTGGGCTGGCTGTCCAGGATTCAATAGTTCAAAAGTTACTTAGCACAAGTAGTTCTGACAACCTGTTTTTTAAAATGATTTGTTAAATAAAAATGTTGTGGTTTTTTTTTAGAATCAAAAAAAGATGAAAAAAAGGTTTTTCCTTCTATCTCCAAAGTCAAGCAAGTTTTAATTATTTTTGTGTTTATTTACATTACTGTAATTGTCTGGAGAGATCTGTTTTAAAGAATTCTATGTTGAATATTTTATAAGCAGCCTCTGTTGTTCAAGGGTTAGGCAAGGCTTTTCCCCCTCATGTCTCCTCTGCTACCTTGTAGGACACAGCATGATGCTTTGTGAATGTTTTGCTGGAAATTGCTTGCTTTTCTGGTAGAATAAAAAAATATGAAACCATACAGTGCTGAATGAGGATACAAGTAAAGGAAGCTTTTTCATTAGTATAAGCTGCAGAAAGTAAGCAACTGCCAAACCAGGAGATAGGCATACCTCGACATACTTGGCTGAGCTTTTCCACTTTTATGAAAATGCAAATGTGTGGTTATATATCCAGCAATTGTAGCAAGATATTAGATAAATGAATATCAAAACAGTTGTAAATATTTGATAAGTACTTCCCATAATATAAGAAATGGAAGACGTTCTTTTTAGACAAATATTTCTATTGGAAATATTTCGTGGAACTTCCACGACAAATATGTTCTTAAGGACTTCTGGTGGGAAATGTTTTGACTTGACAAAGAACTGACAAAGAACTTGCTATGTGAAGAGGCCACACAGTTATGTATACGCAGCAATGCATTTACATGCTGTTTAAATCCATACTGTATTGTTTACTATCCCATTTTAGAAATGCTTGACAAATGTTATACTAAGCCCATTTGTAACGTGAAGGGCTAGAGTCATTTCTGGATAAAAGCATGATTTTTCTTTGTATTTATACAGTTGACTAGCTGTGACCATTGGAAAATTTGAGGAATTACAGTAATGGGATTTTATTCTGAAAAATAAATGATGTAGGAATTGAATCACAATTTAGAAATATCTTGTGGAATGTCATATATGAAGTGTTAACATTTGGATAAATGGATACCAGATCATTTCTGATTTATCTACTTTCTGGTCTACTTATCTCTCCTCATCTGGTGGTGAAATTTTGTGACCTTTTTTTTTTTTTTTTGCATACATCTAACTGGAAGCTGGAAATAGAGTTTGAGGTAACATACGCATTTGCCTTTGTTACTTAATCCTTTTTATGAATTAAATTTCTGAGTTTGATTATCGAACAGAAGAATATGGTTTGTTACCTTCAGAAAAATAAATGGTGATTTGGGGAAAAATATAGAATGAATAATTGCTCCCTACTTCCTTACTGCATATTTTTTCTATGTGTTGGTGGAATTTACAAAGTAGAAGCCAAAGTAATATTGATAGCATATGATGTTTTTGATTATATGCAAGTGTTACATATTCTTACCTACAAAGAACTCACACTTTTAATACAAAAACATGACACAGTTTAATCTTTATTTATGAAAGTGCAATAGCTGGACATGAATAAATGCATTTCAACTCAGATGGATGATGTGACAGAATAGTTCCACCTCTTTGTGTTGAGTGTGGCTTAAATTTTAGAGATACAGTGTTCAAAGATTGGAGTCATTTTTCCCCCTTCTCCAGCATGTTCATGGTTGATTTGCTTCTTGTAGCATATTACAGAAATTGCATCTGCGCCCAGAGAGATACAGAATTGAACAAAAAATGAAATGCTACCCCCCCCCCCCAGTTTCTTAATCTCAGCAGTGTTTTTTTAGAAAGGAGGAGAATAGGAGATGGTAATGATAGTTCTCTGAATGACTTGAGCTAGCTTCTTCAGAACTGGCTGATATAATTCAACTCATTTACTCCATAGATCCCAGTCTATCTGCTGCTTACCCATATGTCCAGATCCAATATTCTCCTACCAGATTACTTTGGGATCAGATGCTCTGTGCCTTTCCCTGCATATATAATGAAGCTGGAGGCTTTTTTTTACCCCAAGATACAGAATTAATTGTTTCCTGGCTAAATTTCCAAAGTGCTGGTTAGTAGCTGATTTTATTAACCAGATGAATAGAAGTCTTTTCATTGTTGCTCACATCCCCTTCCATTCTTGCTGTCTCGTTATTACTTGCTTTCAGTGCCCTAGATTGTTGACAATTGAACTACATGCTTTATCAAATGAACTTGACGGGGGAGATTGTGATGTCAATAGGTGATTGCAGATCCTTAACTGAATGGCTTTACTTGGGTCTACTTTTTTCACAGAAAATATGAAGCACAGAAATGATATGATTCTTTCCTCCATCTTCCATTCCACATGTCACGTCTGCTTCTATATTATTCTGCAGGAAAAGAGGTAAAGAAAGATCCTGAGCATGTGCAGTGTTCAGTTTGGTCTAGTGGTTAAGGCTCCAGGCTAGAAAACAGGCATGAAACCTGTCTGATTGACTTGGGCCACTCATCCGCAGCCCAGCCCACCTCACAGGGCTATTGTTGGGCAAAATAGAAGGAGGAAGGAGTGTCAAATATGTTCACAGCCTTAAGTTATTTATAAAAATAATAATAAAAGGCAGGATAACAAATCTAAAAAAGAATCTAAAAATTTAGCATTTAAAATATTTAAATTACAGCATTGAAGGAATGTATTTTGCTTCGGAAATTTGACTGAAATTTATGCTCAATTGCAGATAAGGGTCCATTTTTTCCTTCAAATTAATAGTATGTTTTGAAATATAAGTGATTTAAACTAATATCAATACCTATGTATTTGTGTAATCCAATATTTACAGCATTATTATGGTTGGTCACACAATCAGCCAGATTTTAGATTGCATTTGGCATTTTTATCCACCTATCGAGTCCTTCCCAAGGACCAAGGATAGGAAAATGTTGTTGTTGGATGATGTTAAAGGTATTGTTGCAGGGTAGCTGTTCCAAGGAAAGCTGGGTTGTGGGGTTTTTTGCAATTGATTGATAGTGATTTTGTCAGTGCTGCTAGTGTTCAAGAAGTGCTCCAAATGTTTTGGAATTGCATCCAAGGCACCTATTGCTATTGTTCATATTTTGGCTTACTTTAGCCACAGTTGTTCTATTTGCAGGTCTTCGCATTTTGTGATTTTCTCCAGTTCTTTCTCTTTCTCTTTTGTTCTACTGTCTCCAGGCTCACTATCCGTACTTTTTTGTCTTTCTTATCAACAGTTGTTAAGTCTGGAGTATTATGTAGCAGGTGCTTTTTTACAGCAGGACAAAATAGCAACAATGGTGTACTGGAATATCTGCAAGAAATAACATTTGCGTGCAAACAAGAATTGCTGGGATCGCAAAATAGACAAAGTAATAGAAAATGAAGTGCTCTGGGACTTCAGCATTATTATTATTATTATTATTTTCTTCTGAAGAATCTTGAGCAAATGTTGGTAACACAGGATTAATTCAAGCTTTACCTAAAGCCTAAGAAGCCCAAATACCATTCTAATATTTATCTTCATTTATTCATTTAGATATATGATTTCATTCTTCACTGTTTGCTTCACTTGTAACAAACCATGACCACCAATTTTATTTGTTAAATACAAACTCTCTATATTACTTATTGAGTGTAGAGCAGGGGTGTCAAACTGCCGGCCCGCGGGCCGGTTGCATCATGCGGAGGCCGTGCCCACCCCAGCTCTGGCAATGCAAAAAAAGTTGCAATATGTCGTGACACGTCACGTGACGTGGCGAGTTTGACACCCGTGGTGTAGAGCATGATGTATTGTCATAAATTTTCAGATCTTGTTATCTAAAGCAATTAGTTTAGTTTGTGTACAATCAACAATATCTGCTTGATAGCATATTATAGGGAATCCCAAGTATTAATGTTTTTGACTGTGTTATCTCCACTCAGTTTGATTTTAGAAACTTTCTAACTCATTTTTTATATTTCAAGCTTGCCTTCTTTTTCATTTGAGTGTGCAAAATATGGTTTGTTTCTAAAATATCCAGTTATACCTTTCCTTCATTGCCAGTGCTTTGATTTGAGGGCGAATCGGTAAGTTTCATCTGAGTACTCAATTTCCCACTTTTAATGCAATTTATCAATTCCAAATTTCATCATAATGTCAACACTAAAGATTCAAACTATATTTAAAACTGTATTTCTATAGATTATTTTGCATCTAGTTTCTAATCATCCATGTGGAACAAATATGAAACTTTTGTCCTTGCTTGGTTATTTCATGGCCCACTGGCATTTTATTCAAAATTATCAGCAGTGGAATAAGAGCTGTGTTAAAAAGGAATGAAAGCAAAAGATCTTCTTGAAAATTCCTTTTCTAATTTTGATTTCTCCAAGTTTTTCTGAGTTTGGCATGTGTGCTGTTTTCCTATTTTCAACTGTATTATTTTAAAACGTTATATTTTAAAATTAATTCCAAAAATGCTCAAGCATATCTTAATTCATCTATGGAATAAGTGAATTGAACAGGTCAAGCTATCAATCAATGTTTGAATTTTTGAAATTCCCTTTTTGCTTTTTGTGTATGTTTAATTGTTCAATTATTTGTAGATATTACTGGCAATTACTTTTGTTAACAGCTTGAATGTTGTAGGATTGGATGAAAAATATTGGTTGTTTCTTTGGTTTTGTCTTGCAGGATTGGAAAAGTTCCTTATGAATCCTTGCTGTAATGTTTGAAATGATTCACAAAACAAAAGTATAAAATGGATAAATAGTTTAGCCCAAATCCTATATATATTGTTGAATGTTTGAAATTGCCTATTTGTTGAAATTGTTTGATTGTCCTTTAATATTGTTCAATTTTCTTAGCAGTTGTCATCATTCTTTGTTATTCTTCCACAACTTATTCTTTTTTTCAATAAAACTTTATTAGATATCAACAGAAAATAAAGTACAAGGAAACAAAAAGAAAAATATAAGGAAAAGGGGGGATCAGGGGAAAAGCAAAATTGGGGTACAGAAAAAGAAAAGGAAAGGAACATATAGAAAAAAGAGTAAATTTCCGACTTTCTTGAGTACAGATATAAATATAAAATACATTAAAATGAACCACAATACATTCTACATCTAACAGTTCTAATCATCTAAAATTAAAATTTATTTCTTTTAATTTTAAGCAAAAAGTGATTTTCAAGTAGAAACAAAGCTAGACAAAGTATTTTCTTTAATCAAAGCAGTTAGTTTCACCAGTCCCTGCAATTTTCCCATGACTTCTGTACCATGTAGTCATTTTGTTGTCTTGACTGTCTTGTTTTTTCAAACTTTTTTCAGTTTTTTAAATATTGCAGGCTGTTGAACTTTATTTTCCAGTTTAACTTTCCACTTTAGCATCAGATATTCGCTTTGGTGACTTGCTTTTAATTTATAATGTATTTCTATTGTTATTGCTTTTATGAGGCTGTATTTGAGATGATTAGTCTCTTTTATCATTTTTGTCACAATTGAGCAATCCAATTTGCATCATGCAAAATTTTATTTAAATGTTTTCTTTGAGTAGATTGTAAAGGAGATCATCTCACATTATTGTTGATCGTCAAACAAATATAATTAGTTCGTTGTTTTGAATAGAGTGTTCATCATTTTCATTGGCTGCATCCAAATGGATGTTTATGTTTATTTGTTCTTTTGTAGCTTTTGTGGCCCATTTTTCTTTTTTTCAGTTTCAAATCTTTTGTTTGCGTGTTTTTAAAATTGTTGTTCCAATCCATTAAGACAAGTATCTGGAAATGCCTTGTTTCTGAGTATGAAACAACTCTGATGCGTGAGTTGTTATTCAGTGCTATTTGATTCCAGAAATTTTACTTTTCAAATTTCACACCTTGGAAACCATCGTGCAGTGGGTTTGATTCACAATAACACTTCACAATTTCTTCTTGATTTTTATAGGTTATCCACATTTTTCAATGATTTCTTTCCAGGACCTTTGTGGTTTCTAGTCATGGTTGCTAAGAGAAGCAGCAAGCCCTGTGTCCAACTTGTCGCTCAATACCTGGGAACTGGAACACTGTTTTTCCAGGTTTCACTATTCAGAATTATAATCATAATTGTACAGATTAAATACAGATAATCCTCGACTTACAACAGTTTGTTTAGTAACTGTTCAAAGTTACAACGACACTGAAAAAAGTAACTTATTTATGAATGCTGCAGCATCCCATGGTCATATAATCAAAATTCAGACGCTTGGCGACTGATTCATATTTATGACGGTTGCAGTGCCCCGGGGTCATGTGGTCACCTTTTGTGACCTTCTGACAAATAAAGTCAATGGGAAAGCCAGATTCACTTAACAGCCATGTCACTAACTTAACCAGTGGTTCACTTAACAACTGTGGCAAGAAAGGTCACAAAATGGGACAGAATTCACTTAACAAATCTCTTGCTTAGCAACAGAAATTTCAGGTTCAGTTGTGGTCGTAAGTTGAGGACTACCTGTAAATAAGTATAAAATAAATAAATATTTTTATTTTAAAGAGAGCTGTGATGAGCAACTTCCATTTTAGTTGAATCCCATTATGTCCTAGCCCTATTGTTGCTATTTTTTTCTGTGTATCTGTTATGATGTGCAATTGTATATGGATACTGCGGCTTTTGGCTTCCAGACCTAATCATAACTCAGGCTGATAAACTATGGGATTGGCGTGCTGATATATTCTGATGATTCATTTTGGTGATTGTGTTTAACTCTTTCTTTCCAAAATAAGTGCACTGTTTGAGATCATGAGCTTCGTGGAAGTTTGCATTTGATCTTGTTCGTATTGTGCAGTATAAACATGCCTACATTGGAACATCGGCAAGAAAGCTGGTGACAATATTCCAAGCTATTGTATTTAGCATAATTATGTGAACAAGAACTGGTAGATCTTGGACACATTAAATCAAAAGTAGGGTCGGTGAAACTAATCCTGTGTGAGTGTGGGACTGATGTGAAGTGTTAGCTTCTGTAATTTGAAATGCCATTCTCTCTGGTCCTCTGGTTAATACTCAATCCAGCATTTTTCATAGTTGATGGAGCTGGAGCTGGGTTTCTGCAGGTTATAATCTATCAGCATGGCAGGGAGAGGGCCATAGGTTCTCAATTCCTGTTCACTGGAAAAACTGTTCATCTGGACATCTTCAAGCTAACAGATGGAGAAGCTGCTTCTGAGCCTGTCTTTGGGATTTTGTGTAATTATTATTTTTAGCTCATGGTATTATTCTATCCTTCTATTATTGCTAGCTGTCTAATTACTCTTTTTTTTAAAACAGACTTAGGCATATGAGATGCCCACAGAGAAAAGTGGAGCGCACGTGGGAATTGAGTTCAAAATGAAACCCACTCCCATTTTAAGTTTCCAACATAGGTAACTATTCACAACTGTGGTGAGGTGCCACTCTACTTCTCAGTAATATTTTAGCTTGGTTTGGGGAATTTTTGCCTCTGTGCCACAAAAGTGCAGCGTAGGCCCACGAGATCGGGAAGCAGCTCCATGTTGTGCCTAAGTAACCATGGGACCTTGTTTTCTGTCTTGTGGTGTTGCCTGCAAGACTTCAGCCCAGTGCCATAAAAAAATAAGTGCCGCTTTTTCAGCTTAAGCAAAATGTAGATGTGGGTGTAGAATTCAGGACTGTACCAAAAAGCTACTACACAGTTCAGTAGGAGAGTTGCGTGTTCATGTTGCTTAAATATTTGCAGATGCACTGCATTAGAGCAGCAAAATGTTGTAACGGATTGCTGGGTTTCTTTCCTGTTCTCAATCCAATAGAATAGAAAGACATGTCTCTGTCCAATCTGACCCACTTTTATCTATTGATTTTATAACGTACTGAATCTTGAGCGGGAGACATTCTACGACAAGCTTCAAAAGCACCTTGCTAAATAAATATTTCTTTTTTTGTGAAAAAATATTATGTTGTCGTCTCTGCCTACTCCAAGCATTTGGATCCTCTCCTTCAAATGAAGGCTCCCTGCTAGATCACCGTGTGATTGAAGTGGTATTGAAATCTCAGAAGGCATGTGAAGCAGTTGAGCATTAATGTTCCTTGATTTTAAGTACCTTTTTAACTCTTAAAACCTGAATTCTGCCCATCGATCGTATTTTTTTTAAATTTTATTATAGAACTGACAAATAACCAATGAACATATTGTTTGTTATACCCCTGAATTGTGATAGAGATAGAGATGGGGGGGGGGAGAAGAGAGAGGGAAGGGGGAAAGAGGGGGGGAGACAGTCGAAGTGTGTTAGAATATAGTGAAATGAAACCTGGCTAGAGTTTGGATATGGGCTATTGAATGTTGAAAATGAAGAAGAAGAAAGCAGAAGAACTTTGCAATAAATACAGTAAAATTCTGCTTGTATGCTGGATAGATGTCCATTTATTTATTAAAAAAATTATATAGCCACCCAACTCACTTGCAGTGACTCTAGATGGCTAACAGAAGTCAGACTTCAAGTACAAAACTCAATAAAAAACGTATCCCCCTGGCCACAACAATCAAATTATTGGCCCTACAGCAATACCTGATGTGTGGCAAGGGTGTATTGTAGCCCTCCTGTTTATTAACTTGTATGTAAACTCAATTAATCCAAGCCTTCGCTCTTTCTGTTCACAGGAGAAACTACCATTATCAGAAAAATATTTTCACAACATTATCATAAAATTTATTGTTGGCAAATTGGAATAATATTGAGTCAGTACAGATTTACAAACACCTTGGAGTGTTATTTTAGACTGCACTATCAGGGAAAGAACATTTTTATATCCAGCAGATATTGCTCAGTGTAGTTCTTCTCGAGTTTCTTCCATTCAAAAGGCTCCTACTTTGTCACTGCAACTTGTAAAGTCTTTGTAGTCAAGATCTTCTCTCAGCTTCTCTGTGCTGTAGTACCTAAGTCTGTACTTGTAGAAATCTTGCCATCCTTGAACCCATTCACTCTAAATGGAGCTATTCTAGGCCGTCCCAGGATGTTTTAATGCTGCTCTGTTTAAGTCTCCATGGAGCTTGGTATTATCATTTTAATGTATGGTTAAAGTTAACACTTTTTCCCCAGTGAGCCTAGCTCCAATGGTTCTCACATCAACTCAACCTGATTAAAAAAATGTTATTGGCAAATTTCCATCTCTAAGACTCTCAATAAAAAGTCTTTTTCCATTTGCTTTGAAAATGCCCGAAGTTTCCTTAAACTGCCTGTTTGGGACGTTGATGCTCAAATCGATGTTCAAATGAACATCAATTGATGTTCAAATCAATCAACCTCTCTTTCTCAGCCTTACTGCGCTTGTGGAGTCTTTCCAAGTGGGTATATACCAGAATATTTTTTTACTCACCTGCTGCAGTTCTGGAATTTTGCCAGGACTTCATTTTGGCAGGCTGGATGCATTGCCTTCTGCCATCTACAAAAATATTCCCCATCTCTTTATATGTGTGGGTGGCTGAGTAGAATCCCTGAGGCATGTGCTTTTTTGCTTCTCTCTCTATAAGGACCCACCCTATCGTGAAGAAATTCCCTGACAAAGAACATGCCTTCTATTGATTGCTCCTCATGCCTGACCATTGTTTGCATACATCTTGTTTGGCTAATTCTAGACCTTTATTTTCACAATCCACCTCATTTTGGATGCAAAAGTTTGTAAAAATATTGCTTTAGTTTTAGCCCTCTATATTGTCATTTTTACCTCTTGTATCTTGTATCTGACTGTTGGACTTCTGGCCTCAATAAAGGTTTGATATGCTTTCATTTGCTTGTATGCTGTCCCTCTGCCTTTCCACTAGCTTTTTTTTTTAAGGGAAACTATTTAAAACCATGCCTCTTTTGATTCTCAGATCTGCAGGGAATGATGCAAAATGTTAATGCTTTAATCCAAATCCAGAATTTGGATTTTAGTCCTTAAATGTACCAAAAACTTGATAATCTGTCATTCTTTTGATTAGAAGGATTATTTTTCCCTTTTATTTTATTATGGTAAATCTTAATGCACTATACCATTTTTATATCATATTTGTACAGTATTAATTAAAATCATAGACATATTGTTTAAATAACTTAAGAGTATTAATTAGAAAAAAAGACTGTGAATATGTGCTTAATTATTATAGTGATTAAAATTTGGATTGTGCTTTTGGCTATAACTTGGTATCATTAACTGGGATATGCCATTAGCATTATTTGAATTATCTATTATTGGACATTAATTTATTTTGAAACGTTGCTAATGTCAATTATGTTTTGTTTTGTTTTGTAGAGATAAGAGCAGTTCTTCATATGCAAATGTTTTGAAGATGTGGCCTTGATAATAAAGGTAGGTATATACTCTTTACTTTTTATGTCCATATGGTCATTTAATTCCAAAAGAAATGTGGAACTTTTAAGGTCTCCTGGCCCTTGTGGTCTCTTTGCTGCAAAAGTAATGGATTAAGTCAATAGCTGAATTAAATTCTAGAAGATTTCTGTACTGCTACAGTAATGCTTCATTTGTATGAATTTAGTGTGATTAGTGTGAGCCTTATTTATATTGTAGCCTATCAGGCTGCAGAAGCGTGATAAAAACTTCTTGGTTTTGCTATTTTTCTGATGCCCAAAAAAGTGAATGTCAAATATGAAACAATACAAGGTACTGGACTGTGCTATTTGCAGGCATTAGTGGTGGTCAAGGGAGGGGGGGAAATGATAGCATATGCATATTGGTGTCGCAGTGTAATTGATACAACTTACTTAGATATTATGATACAAATGCATAATTGTGTACAGGTAGTCCTCGAATTAATGACCACAATTGAGCCCAAAGTTCCTTTTGTTAGGTGAGGCATTTGTTTAGTGAGTTTTGCCCCATTTTACGACTTTTCTTGCCACAGTTATTAAGTGAATCACTGCAGTTGGTAAGTTAGTAACCCAGTTGTTAAGTGAATCTGGCTTCCCCATTTACTTCGCTTGTCAGAAGGTTGCATAAGGTGATCACGTGACCTTGAGACACAGCAACAGTCATAAATATGAACCAGTTGCCAAGCATCTGAATTTTGATCACATGATCATGGGGATGCTGCAAAGATCGTAACTGTGAAAAACAGTCATAAATCACATTTTTCAATGCCGTTGTAACTTTGGTCACTAAACAAACTGTTGTAAGTCGAGGATTACCTGTATTTATAGAATGATGTATGAATATCTCTTCAGTTTTATTTCAGTTTATTTCAATGTTTTCAAAGCTGTTTTAGAAGAACATTTTTTTCATTGTTCCATATAAGAATCAATACAGCCTTCCTTGAGGTAGCCTTTGGAATAATACATTAAGTCCACCATCCTCACAGAGCAGAAAGAAATAATTGTTACATTATGACATATCCCCTTTTATGAAGTTTTATCTGATTTCCTCCCCACTCTTGTGGGGGAGAGACTTTATCTCTGTTTATGTAATATATATCCTATATTGTTTTATTGTAGTGTTGGTACTATTAGAAGGTAGTAAAATTATCTCTAAATAATAGTAAATATAACTCCTGCTAGCTCTTCAGCTGTTTGCCCTATTTACAGAAATGAATGGCAAGCCTGAAATAGTTCTAACATGCAGCTACTCCCCCTGGGAGCCAACAAAATACGAAGAATAAGTCTTCAGGCTCTTTTCATACATACACCCATAAATATATTTTAAATTTGGGAAACAATTCAGTGTAAATGAATAGAAAATCTCTATAAATATATGAATTAAAATTAGATGTGTTGGAGGAAGCACAGGGGTGTTCATGGGCCTCGGCTTACATTTTCAGGTCATCCCCAGGCCCCTTGATAAAAATACATATGGTGTGATAAAATGTAACAGGTTGTTTTGACAAGCGAAAAATGACATTTAGTGGAAATTCTTCTTAAAAGTTACCATATTTCTCATTCTTCTGCACTCTTGCATTCTGCCAAAATGGAGCTGTACCTCCTTGTCTCTGCCTGGCACTTGGAAGTTCTCGCACAACTATGGAATATATGTTACATCAAAGAAATAGGCTTAGCTGGCAATCATCAATGCAGTGCAGTTTTTGAGTTTTAATTAGGTAGGCCAAGTTGGTGGGTTTGGCTCTTTCATCTTGTCATACATCTACTCTATAACTATAATCAGAAGCTTCTTATGAAGGCCATGCATTCCTAATTTTTACAATTGTCTTTCCTTTTAAAAAAATCTTCCTTCTTTCCCCACATGTTTTACTTCTCTTTGTGTTTTTATATAAACTATTCCTCCCTGAACAGATTATCCTCATCTCAAAATAATTGCTACTTGCTAATTTTGCATGTCTCTAATTGGCGAGATTGCTTTTGGAATAAATGTTTCTTGTCTCACTTTTAAAAGTATTTTTGTATTTTATAGTAACATTTGGCCTTAATTTATGCATGGCCTACACCATTTTGTAAACAAGCCTCTTATTAACAAATCGATAAATTTAACTCCTGGTTTAAGGTTTAAAAGTTAATTAACCAGTCATGTTATTATTTTTAATTTATTTAATTTCATTCAATGTTTATGCTTGCCAAATTATAAATCCTTTATGAGGCCTTATCAGTTTGGGCAATATGGTCTTGGATAAGCCAGTAAAAGGTAGCTGTGATCTTCAATTCAATAAAAGTTTCATATGTTTGAGTTACATTGTCTTTTTATCAAAAAAAAAAAAAAAAGGATTAGTGAACACTGCTAGCTTGAAGAGAAGCAAAAACTGTATTGAAAGAATGGGAAGATTGTTAAGAGAGTGTCTATGGAGATTCTCAATCATCCAAGTCATGGTTGTCCCAAAGGTGCTTTTTCCAAAAGGCAACTGGACTTTCTTCTTGTTGTTTTTCCTTTGAAAACATTTCTAAAGTTAACTGAAGAAGCTTCTTGTATGAGAAGTGAAACGTTTTCAGAGGGAAAAAACAAGAAAGTCCAGTTGCCTTTTGGAAAAAGCGCCTTTGGGACATTAAGACAGTGTGAATCCTTACTCTCCTGAGGTTGCAAAGACCTACTTCTTCATAGAAATGGAGCCAGATAGGACAGCATTAGCATGAGAAACTCCTGCCCAATCTTCTCCATTAGACAATTTCACTATGAGATTACAATGAGCAGTTCTCCAGTTCAGAGTAGAATAGATGAGAACAGATGTTCAGCATCTATGTCAGAATCTCAGGGGCCAGAATTTCTCTTTCAAACAGGCAGCATCAGCATGAGGTCATAATGGCTAGATTTGTTCTTTCTGTTCCAAATGGACAACATTACCTTAGATGGCATTATTCCCTGCAAGGCACTGCAATAAATGGGTCAAGTATGTTCCTGTGTCTCCCCATGGTAGATAGAAGGTATTCAATGGGTGCAGTGTCTTTTATAGAAATTGGACAGTTAATGGTAGAATATGGGCACAGTCTTTCAACTGAAATGAACGCTAACATGAGCTCAGAGAAGCAGTGCATGACAGAATGGAAGAGAGAAGTTAGCTTTTACAGGGGTCCTATAGAATCACAAGGTGGACAATCATTGAAAGAAACAGACACTATAGAGATGGCTTAATTCTTGAATGTGAGGGGAAACGATAAAGGGAGATTTAAACAAAATCTGCAAAGTTCTTCTTTCTGCCCAATGCCTATAAATTTTACTTCCTCCCCTCAGCCTTATAAACCTCAGTGCTCTGCGATTACAGCCCTCCTGGTTATCTGCACAGAAATAGGAGAATTAAATTAACATCCTTTTGTGTGTTGCTGCTTTTTGGGTACTGGTTACAAAACTGATCAAATGAGTACCTACAGTATTTGTTTTCTTTCCTTTTTGTTCCTAACCTCTAGAGCAGAGGAACCTGGCTGGCAATTTTTACTTAATTTACTTTGATTTAAGTTTGAATTATAATGAAATCAAATCTGAGTTTTTTTCCCTGGCTTTTCCACCTCTCTCTCTCAGTTTCACCATTATTTACAATGCCAGCATAGTGTTTCAAATGCAGACTTCGTTCATCCATCTGCCGCCAGTTTTTGTGCTACAGACTGAGGACTAAAAATGATTATTTATTTGACCAGGGAAATCTCTGCACCACAAGCACTTTTCTCTGCAGCACTGTTTATTTCTTTTTATTTGGCTATGGAATTTTGATTCATATAAGCAAAGAGACCACAAATTGTCACACAAGGGTGGTTGAATATGTTTCATTACGGAGATAAAGCAAATACTTGTGAAGAATTAGATTGAATCAGTATATTATGTGGTAAAAACATAGAAGACCTTGATATAATCAAGAAGCCAAATCAAAGCAAGGTTGGAAGAAAAAAGGGAATAAAACGTGCATCACTCTTATACAGTGGTTAGAAAAGCAGGAAATGAAATGAACCTAAAAAGTAAAAATAAACCTTGTCTTTATTTTTTTAATTTCAAAGCAATGATCATAAAGAATTTATTTTCAATGGGATTATTATAAAATGATATATTGTCCTTTACAAAATTGTCATATTTCTTAACAATTCCAATTTTTGGAAAATCTGTTTTCTATAAATGTACAAAGCAGTAGCAATAAACACTGTTAATAGTTGAGTTCTGCTGGAATCCTATTTGAGAAATAACACACACACACACACATACACACACACACACACAGAGGGAGAGAGAGAGAGAGAGAGAGAGAGTTTATCTTGAACCTTTCATGATAGAGAAGAAAAAGGAATGCAGGTGGGTTGATCAGAAGAAAGAAAAACTCAAAAGCCCAAAGCAAAAAAGAAAGCACTACCTTAGTTAGTTCACAGTATTTCTTGGTATCCAGGGATGTATCTTATTTAAAATTAAGACAGGAAAATGGGGCATCTTGCAAATGTGTTTGGAGGTATAAAAAAAATGTTACGTGCATTTTTTGGTGCACGGATGCTGCTCTTTGCATTCCTCAGTTATTTCCTATCTGAAGACTTAGATTTCAGGGGCTTGCAGAGTCCAGTTTAACAGCTGGATCAAGAAGTGTTATTCATTTCAACTACTATAGATACCGGCTGAAATGTCACATCATGTCTCAAGATTGCAAGCCTCTTTCTGTGCTTATTAAGAGAAGAGAGCTAGTGTAAACTTAGAGCAGCTCACCATCTGACACAAAATATAGACCACCTTCTAAGCTACGTGTTTGTCTGGACTGGATTCAGGTGCTTTTGTCTGTAGTAAACTCTGGCTCTGGCTGTGCATGATAGCTTCACTCTTCCACAGTTCACTGGTAGTTTTGAGGACTTTGGAAATTGGTCCTATTTTTTTCTTCATTTCTACATAATCGGAGAAAGAGAAATATAAAAGCCGTTTTATAACTTTCATTTAGACAGTCCTTTCCAGAATTTCCAAAATATTTTGTAGGAAGGAAAATTCAGCTCCACACATAAAGACCAGTGCCACTTGTTCTATATTAGCTTGGTATGGTATATGATACCATAGTCAACTCTGGATTATTCAGTACAATGGATAAATAAGCCATGGCTCAATTTATGAACCCAGTCACAGTCTCTACATAAATTTCACTTCCAGTATTTTCAGACCTTTCTAGGAAAATAGAAATAAATTCTGATAAGGCCATCTTTCCACTGATTGTGCATAAGCATTATATGCTTGGAAACTATTTACCATACTGTGTAGTATTTTGCCCTCCCCAAGATTGCAAAGCTACCTATTTGAGAACATTTTTGGCCAAGTGTCTATCAATTGTTGACAAACGTTTTGTTCAGGAAAAGTTTATTACAGATTTTAAAATTACTCAAATGCTCTCTCCTTTCTCTTTTCTTTGCATCAGTTCACCTACACCAATCTGCTTAAAAGGGTTTGTAGCTTCTCTGGAGCAAAGTAGAAGATTCAAGTTTTTTATAGAAAAGAGAAAAAGGGACATTCGGTTGCACAAACACATCTCCTGATGAAATGTTGGACAGATGTCTGCTCATTGTTAGAAGTAATACATTGGTTTTTTGATATTTAAATTCAAGGATGAATGGTCGTAACTGCGCTCAGTATCCGATTACATATCTGATACAGTCTTTTCTTCCAACATAATTGGCACCATCCCATAGGAAATGATAGTATTACAGAAAAAGCAATTCAGTACCCATCACATTTGGGAAATAAGAGCTTTTAAAAAGGTCAGAATAAAATATGCTCTCAATTATGCAAATGACACTTGCCACAATGATCAGCAAGCAAAAAAAAATCAGAATTCATCTTAACTATCTCATATGTTGTGAGTTATGAACTGGATGCTTTGTTACCAACTTATGAACATGAGGATCCTGTTAATTCAAGCCACAGTTTATTTTAAGATAGAATAAAACCTGTTACTAAAAAATAGCAATCTGTGATGCAAATTGATAATATATATTTTTATTGACAAAGACACCAACTATATTAATTCTGAGTAAATATTCATGGAATCATTTTGTATTTGATACTGTAGAAGATCTCCTGACTTAGAGAAGGACTATCTTTTAGAGATTACTCAAATACGATCCTCTTGTATTTGGAGGATGTATTTAATTGGCACTTGTTTCCCATTCTAGCTCTGACGCTTAGTGGTTCTCATCCTTTAACTTTTGTAGGATCTAAAATATGTAAGGTCAGACTGAGGTTGTGTTCTGAGGGTCTGAATGTTTGGCCGGAAAAAATAGTTTCATGCACTTGCCAAATCAGCAACTCAAGGCATTCTGGAAGTGAAGAAGCCAAAGGCTGTATGTAGTTTCTGCTCTGTGTGTGTTAGCTTGCAGGCACGTCTATACATTATGTTCTATATCCACAACAATTTCCCCATTTTTTGAATTATATCAGGGAGACAATTTATGCAGCATGCAATCACAGTGCTCATTGTATATTAATAGGAGTCCTTGATTTGGTGAGTAGAGTGACTAGGTCCACAGGCAGTGATTTGTTTGGGTAGTGAAATATTGGTTTGGTTCAGCTCATCTAGCAACATTTATGCACTTTTATTGAACTGGAGTCTGGAAGATTTAGGCTCCTGTTTTTTGGAGGCTGCATACAACACAATATCTGTGCATAACGTTGTCAAATTGTGGTGTGTTGGAGTCAGCAAATTCTGACTGAACTTGGCCCAACTACCAAGCTGCCTTTAGTTACTTATGAAGTAATAAAATATGGCTTAATAAACAAACAAAAAACCATCTGAACTCCTGTAGGGCTGTTAGTTAAGAGTTAGCTTTGCTACTTGAGGTTGTATATGTAATCTTGTGCAAATAGATCGTGTTTCAGTTTAGGTTTCTCGCCTGCTTTACAGGGTATTGTGAATGAAGATTTTCATTTCATTTAGAGCAGTACAGGAAAAAAAAAATTATGCCCTCTGTTTCCCTCTTCTTCAGCTGACTTGCATCTTTCTGTTTTAATGGTCTCAGTTTATACAAGCATTTTAACTTTTACTGCAGGCTTGTAATTTGCTGCTTGCTGCTGGTGACAAGTAGCTACTCTCTGCCAAGTCCCGAAAAGGCAAATTGTACAGTGCTGTTGTAAATATATGCTTTATGTGTTCTCTCTTCAAGACTTTAAATAGCTGCTTGATAGAGGAACAGGTTTAGATGACATATAACCCTAAGCCATAATGTGGTTTGCTGGAATTTTAGGTGATATGCAAAACTACCCAGTGTGGTTTGGCATGAATATGAGGTAAATCAAAGTAGCTTATATAGCAAAGTGGTTGCTTTGGTGTTGTATTATTAAGCTAGCAATAGTGTCAACATTTAAGGTTGGTATAAAGGTAGAAGCCGGAGATGTGGGAACTAGCAGGCTAAAGATGGCCATTGCATACAGAACTCACCAGTGTCAGAACCTATTAGCCCTGTGAGATAGTCCAGTCAACAAGCACAACCAGGAGTACTAGCTCTATTTTTATTGTAAAATTAGATTAACAAAATCTTGCAAAACTGAAACTCTTTTTACCCTCTTTTTATTTTACTCTCTGTAAAACTAGGGAGAGTCCCTTCTGAAATGTTTCCCACATTCTCCCCCCTTCTGTGTGCTGGTTGTCCTGTCTGCGGCTCTCCCTCTTGTCTCCCAAGGCAATTCCTAAATATCACTACAACAGAGTTCCCCAACTTTTTCACCTTTGAGGACCGGTGGGGGTGTGTGGAGAAGGGACGGTTCCACGTGAGCGAAGGGCACATATGTCCATCGCTCGTGCAAATGGAGCGCAAGCACACATGCTCACCTGTTGCTTGCACAATGGGATGCACCACATGCATGCGCTCACCTGCCATTTCTGCAGCTCGGTTCCAATTGGTTCAAGGCCTGGTAGTGGGCCACGGCCTGGGGGGTGGGGACTGCTGCACTACAGAACCCCTCCGATATTCCCTCAGCAGATAATTGCTTTTCAGGACCAGAAACCCAAGGCAGATGTTGAAACGATTTCTGACTTTCATGTCCAATTCTCATTGGATGTCCTAGCTCTTAGTTACCCCTTTTGCTAGTCTTAGGACCATAGAAACAGAAGAAAGCAAGGTAGACAGGAATGCAGGGCCTGCTAATTATGGATGAAGTTACTCTAAGCCAGGGGTGTCAAACTCGCAACGTCACGTGATGTGTCGCGACGTATCGCGACTTTTTTGCCATTGCCGGCAATGGGGTGGGCTTGGTTTTGCTATGATGCATCTGGCCCGCGGGCCGGCAGCTTGACACCTCTGCTTTAAGCATCTGTCCAGTCATGGCTTCACCAAAGTCCAGGAGGAGATGTAGCATCAGCTCCTATGGAAGTTCTTTGTCTCACATAAATGACTACTGTAGCCAGAGCACTCTTAGAATTGGAAAAGTCAGTATTTCTGCCCATGAAGACAACCATTTTTTTTACTCCAGTGTGTGTATGATTAGTATGTGTATGATTGTGTAGTTAAGACATAGGGATTAAAATCTTCCTTTAGGCATTGATTTGTAAGAGTGTGATAATTACTGCTGCCACTGCATCAAATACAACTTAATGAATTCACAAGCTTTATCCATGGAGATTCTTGATACATTGGCTGGCTTTACAAATTGCTTAATAGTAGTTAGTTTGCTGATGTGATATCTACCCTCACCCTTTCATTTCTTTACAAACTTACATATTGATTATATATTGTAGGTGGCTTTTGTATGGTATTTAATCAATTAGTGGAACGTTGGCTCAGTTGTCAGAAAGATCTACCAGCTTTAACTATAGGTTAGCATGCCGGAGTGAACAGTGTGGTTCCTTAGACATCTGCAACTCTTGAAGTGAAACGTCTGAATATAGCAAAAAAACCACTCAGCATTTTAAAATGAAATCAGGCTTTTGGTATTTGTTTTGTGTATCCTGGATAAATTAAATTAAAGCCCAGTATCTACCATAAATAATAACCTAAATCTTATATTTCTTTTTTTTTCTTATTACTGCATATTTCATAACTGGCAATCTAGCTGACACGACACATTTCAGTTATGATATATTTACTTTAGACTTTTTTCAGGATCTGCTTTATTTTTTGGGATGTTCTCTTTCTCCCTCTGTGTGTAGGTGTTTGATAATGGCACCGGAGCCTTTGAAAACTATAATTTTAAAGGTTAGCTTGCAGTTATAGCCAATCTTTAAAAATTGGGAAGATTATACTGTAGGTTAATTCAACAGTATTTGAGCATGTTTTGATGAAGAAAAAAATTGCAAATTTGTTGGACATATTCTTGTACTTGCTGACTTTTCCTTCTAAAAGTATTGGCTAAGAAACAATTGTCCTCAGTTCATTTTTGACATGTTGTGTAAACTGCAGAATATTTACAGACAGAAGTAACTAAAGCAGCCTTCCCCAGCCTGATTGCCTTGAGATGTCTAAACCTCAACTCCCATAGTTCTGCAAAATGGTCATGGCTGGCTGGGCAGTGCTCAGAGTTCAAATCCACACATTTGGAAAGTGTCCAGATTGAGGAAGGCTGAATTAAAAGTATCCACATAACTTGCTCATGAATGTTTGTGTTTGTTTTGTTTATTTGCACAATTTGCAAACGCTTTGTCATGTTTTCTTCATCAGAGCATGCATTAGTTTGGTTAATACTTTTTTATTTTTAGTTCATTTTATAAAAGAAGTTCTCAGGGCTGTGGTTTTATGCATATCAGTTTTTTTTAAAAAAAACAGTAAAATAAAGCAATCAATGAAAACAGCAAAAAGCAGTGGAGGTCAAACATACAAGAAGACTTAAAATATTGTATAGGTAGGTACTCCTTGACTTACAATCATTTTTAGTGACTGTTCAAAGTTACAATGGCACTGAAAAAAGTGATTTATGACTGGTTTTCTCACGACTGTTGCAGCATTCCCCCTGGTCATGTGATCAATATTCAGGCACTTAGCAACTGGCATGTATTTATGAGAGTTACTCTATCCTGGGGTCATGTGATTACCATTTGTAACCTTCCCAGATGGCTTCTCATAAGCAAAATCAATGGGTAAGCCAGATTCGTTTAATGATCACATGATTCGCTTAACAACTTTGGCAAAAAAAAAGGTTGCAAAGTGGAGTAAAACTCACTTAACTTGCCTAGCAATGGAAATTTTGGGCTCAATTGTCATAAGTCGAGGACAGCCTGTATAGCATTAGATGTAAGAGAGATTAAAAGATAACAAAACAGATACCAGTTGAACCTTCTTGGAAGAAGAGTTACAGCACTACAAGGGGATAGATCAGGTAGTCCGTCCTTGAATAGGAGCGATTCTTGAATAGTATTTTACAGTGTATTTAAATGGAAATAGATTTTGCTGTTCTGCCTCTGAATTTCATAGCAGCTCAAACAGATCAAGTGCAGCTAGCATTACCTTTTTCTTGATTAAAAATCTGTTATCTATTTGTCTTTCTGAAGATAAAGCCCAACACTGAAAACTACATACAGTGGTAGTTATTAGTAAAAAGCTTACCTCAGGAAATAGAGGCATAATAAGAAGCATAATAAAAATTATGCTAAAGTTATTAATTTGTAATTATAAGTAGCACAATTTAAATTAAACATGAGGTTCTTGGGCAGTTCCTGTTAACTCTTATTTAAATTAGTGGGATGAGATTTACAAAGATTTTATGTTTTTGTTTAATCAAAATACTTACGAAATATTTATCTATCCTATGGATGTTTTAAAATAATTCCATTTATAGAAAAAAAAAACTCTGCTACAGAGTGGAGTCTGAGACACACACAAATTTTTAATCCTGAGTACCCATCCATTACAGAAGTCCTAACATATGAGAACAATTTCAGTGACAAATGTTGGGGTTGGATGGGAAAGGCAAAATGACATTCCTTGTGGCAGAATATAGCTTTAATTTACTAGCTAGGGTTTATACAAAGATATTTCTGAACTGTGTGATTTCAACAGACACTTACCTCTTTCAGGTCACAGAATATGTATTTAAGCTGCCACTTACTACACTGAATTTAACTTAGCTATGATTTCAAGTTGGTTTGTTTCAAAACTGGCTTTTAGCCCCTTGGGTTTGCATGCAACACCAAGCCAAAATTAGCCTGAAAGCAGTTCTACACACCATCTGTATACTCACCCTTAGTCCCTCACATTGTGGTTTCAAAGTGTCTTGCACTTACTTTCACTTCTGCTACCTCTGAATCCTAGGAAATGCCACCAGTAGGAAATTGGACTGCTCAGAAAATCTGGAGCACTGCAGCAATTTGAGGGGAAAAGAAAACAGATTGTACTATCCTGCTAATTGGATGGACTGGGCTTCTGAAAATAGATGATGTCATGAGATCAAACGGGTTCAGAGCCGATTCCCAAATGGCGCAGCCATTATTGTGGAAGTGGTCTAAAAATAATCCCATATATGCCTATGATTGGGCAGGGAGGAGGGAGGTTGCATTCATACCTGTGAAGACAGCCTCTGTCTTTGACTTGCCTCTGACTCCTCTTATTTGCTGATGCATATAACTTGCCGACTTATTCAGTTAAAATCTTTTGGGGGAGGCTAGTAATTTGTGAACAGTGTACCTAAATATGATCCAGGTTATTACAGAAGGTTGGGTTTACCATTCCGTGATTGAACAAACTGAGATAACGACTTCTCCAAAATAAGCAGGTCTGGGAAAAGAAAACAGGTTTCTGTTAGATTTGGGTCAGGATTTCTCCGCAGCCAGTGAGGAGGGGAAACAGGATTCTTAACTATGTAGACAAAATTCTTCCCAACTACACAAAGGAATATGCAGTAACTCAGCTATCTGTATCATGGCTAGGTAAATTGGGTAAAAGATATATTTTTGCTCAGTAGTAGGATGCAAGAAGGCACATCTATCCTTGTGTTGGGTTAGTCCATAGCTTAGATGGGATTTGAGCAAATTTTGAGCTTGGGCCATATTTTTAATTTAGATCCATACAAATGCTCGGTGCTTTGCATAGCGTCGGTTCTCTTTGAATCAGAAAAGATGCTGCTTTTTCTGCATGACTGCTTCATCAGCTATCCCTGGCTCTACATGTGTGTTTGTACAGCCCCATTCTTAGCTGCTTCACAGCCCCGTACCATACAGCAGGAACAGATCAGAATTAGAATATCCACATTTTAAGAAGTTCATCTTTTCTTCTTTTATTGAGCCTCGTTTAATGTTCATATTGATATTTAAGAGGCCCAGGTCCATGCTGATCTGGTTGGCAAAAAAATAAAATATTGTTGTGAGCAGATTGATTTCAGCAGGCAAGTCGGTTTCACTTCTTTATGTTTCATCTTTAAATTCATTTGGTGCCTACAGTAGTGAGACATATTACTTTTGCATTTAAGATGCACGGCAGATAACATGGCCTAATGTTCTCATTTAGCAGCTCCAGAATTTACATAGTAAGCAGGAAAGGGCAAGTGGGCGGAAATTTTGCTGTGGTGTTCAAAAGCATGCAACAGTGATTTTAACAGTATTGATTTTATATTTCTCCTGACCTCTTTTCCAATAAGAATATATATATATATATTTACTTCAGATTTTTTTTTTTAAACCAAACTCTCTATAACTGCAGCAAGCAAGGCTCTGTTGCTGAGGGATACTGAGTTCTGGATCTCCACAAAATTTAGGAAGTTCATAAATTTCCCACCTTTTCTTTAGTTTGTAGATTTCTGGGGCAAGAAAGTCTTTTGTTGTCACTGTAACGAGTGACATATTTATTTAATAATAATAAATAATGCATTAGGTCTTCAGTTGTAGAACAAGCTCCTTAGTAGGCAGATGTTTTCAATTGCTAATGTTTCTTCTTTGGGGCATACACTCCTACTCTCTTTAAATGAAGAACTTACTTTTCCTTAATATGTAATAGTTCAAATGCCTGCTTTTAGTAGATGAGAGACTGAAGTCAACTGGGAACAATGTGGTCCTTTCTGGATCAATTGTGGGTTACATACACAAAGTACAGACTATTCAGAGATGATTTTGTGCTAATTTTGTGGGCATAATTGGTATTCTTAGAATAAATTTCAAGAACTCATTATCCCAGATCATACTGTCTTAACTAGTACAGCTTTTATCCAGGGATATCATTTCTATTAACTTGATTCCAGATTAAATTTAGGTCTGAAGGTTTGAGTTGCCTCTTGGTGCGGCCAGTTGCACATAGTATACCAACACCATTTGTAAATGGAGATGCAGAATATACACCCTTAAATAAATATTATGGGAACTCAAGATACACAAGGAAGTAAAAGGAGCATTTTTTTTCCTATGGCTTTGAGTTAATCTTGTTTTATAGAGCTGTAATTTTTATTGTTATGGTGGAAGTTCAGAATCAAGTATTTAAGATGGATTTCCTTTTTAGGGGAAACCCAAGTAGCTTCCTTGTCATTGATATTTAGGCACATACATATTATACATTTACACACATTATCATGTAATTATGGCTGCTTCCTAAAGAGGAAATATAGAAATATTGTCTCTGTAATGGAACCCCACCGTTTTATTCTTGCTTTTTTTAAAAAAAAAGAAACGTCTTGTTTTTAATTTATTTTTACTATTATTATTGAATGACTTTGTAATTCCTTGTAATTTATAATGTGAGCTGTCTTTGTATCAAAAAAGAAAAAAATATTTAAGAAGTCTTAAGTGCTTCCCTTTGAAAAAAAAATCTCTTTGGATACAAGACTGCAGTGCATGGAGCATGGAGTACAATTACATGCATTTAATGGCATATTCTTTCAAATGAAGTAAAAACTAATCAGTTCATCAAGGATTTGTCTTCTGTTCTGGAGGCAGGAAAAGAGGGGTTTTATGTTCCACCTAATGTCAATTTTGCCATGTAACCCCCCCCCCCCCATATGTTACATTCAGGATAGTGCTATTTGTTCTGTACTGGTTCTGATAAGACAAAAAATGAGCAAAAGGGCAAGTTGCTTTTCTCATCTTTACTTGGATGTGTCTTGGATTCGTTGTATTTCCCAGTAGCTTGAAAAGATGTTGACAAGTAGACATGCTGGTAAAAGATTCTGTTTTCTAATTTCTAATATTTTATGCGGCATCAGTACAATACTCTGAAGAAACAGGGTGACTATGGTTGTCTTTGCAAGTCCCTGCCATGTCTTGCAGTACCTTGATAGTTACGTAAGGCTACAATGCTATGCATACTTATGTTGGAATATTCACTCAGTGGAATAGGTATGCATACGCAAGATTGCATAGCAAAATCCACTATTTTTTTAAGCTGCAGTCCTCTCCTCAATACCTTATGAACAAAGGTCATAGTAGAAATAAAAAAGTGCAAAATTCTTATCACAAAACCAACAGGTTACAGAATTTTGTTAACAGATGCATGCAGATGTAGAAACCACTCCTTTAAATGTATGTTTCAGAGAAAGTAAACCAATTAAATTTGCTTCCATGGATGAAGTAAGATCTTTAGTGACATTTAAGTTCACCCATATCAGTTTATCAATTAATATATTTCTTAACCCCTAATTAATTTCTAAGGCAGCTGATCCAAATATTTCTTCTCAAACAGGTCCCCTAATTACCTTTGACTCATTACTCATCACGCTATCCAATAAAATTAAACATACATTCAATCTTCAATAAGGCATGGGTGGCAATTTCCTTTGGGTGGTGAGGGAGTGATGTTGGAAATTATTATGAGTGCAGATGGTTCATCGTTCATCAATTATCCGTCTTGCCTTCTATTTCTTGGGGGGAAGAAACCCCCCCAAAACTTTTTAAACGAAAATGCTGGTGGTCCAGAATATATCAGATATACTCTGGAAGGAATCTTTGCTCGTCAATCCAAGGCCCCTTCAAGAGACAAAGAAATGGCTGCCCCCATTTCAGCTAATATAGAGTGACCAACCAAGATTCTTTTTCTGTACAAGAAGGAAAATGAAAATGATCCTCTTCAAGACCATTGGAGCTTTCACTTGGCAGTGCGTCATCTCTGCTGAAGTCCCTTTATTTAGGGTTAAAAGAAAAAAAAGTCTCATCTTTCTCAAGCTGCTTAATAGTAAATTGGTGGTGCCTTCAGTGGAATTCCCACAAAATTGTTTTATTGTTTATGTCCGCCCAAAGGATTCTAGGGCTACTAGTTAACTCCTCTTTATCTCCCTGCATTTCCCTAGAAAGGGGTGGGTGGATTTTACATTTAGTAGATTCAGAATTGTGCCAGATTTCTGTCAGCCTTACCTGGTAGACCACACAGGAAACATGACCAGATGCAGTTCCATTGAGGACTACACATTGAGTGCGGTTGGTCAGCCAGTTATGAATCCATCTGGTGGTGATGCTGTCTAATCCACATTTTTCTATCTTATCAATTAGTAGGTTGTGATCTACTTTATCAAATGTCTTACTGAAGTCCAAGTAAATTATATCCACAGCATTCTTCTGGTCCACTAATTTTGTCACCTGGTTAAAGAATGCAATAAGATTTGTTTGGCATGATCTGTTTTTGACAAACCCATGTTGGCTTTTGGTAATGACTTTGTTTGCCTCTAGGTGTTTGATGATTCGTTGCTTGATTATCTTTTCCAGAATCTTCCCAGGTATTGAGGTCAGGCTGATAGATCTGTAGTTTTCTGGATCTATTTTTTTCTCCTTTTTTGAAAATGGGAACTACATCAGCTTTTTTCCAGTCCTCTAGTAGTTCTCTGGTGCTCCAGGATCTTTGAAGATATAGTTCAGTGGTTCTGAGATCACATCTGCAAAGTTCGTTCAGAACCTTGGGGTGTAATCCATCTGGTCCTGGTGATTTGAACTCGTCTAGAGTGGACAGGTGCTCACTTACCATTTTCTTGCTTATCTTAACTTGTGTTTCTAATCTGTTTTTTACAGTACTGTTTTTGATAGGTTGGACTGTTTTTTCCCTTTGTGTAAAGATGGATGCAAAAAAACAAAAGTTCTGCTTTCTCCCTTTGCTTGCCATCTTCTTGCCACTTTCTCCCATTAATGGACCGAATCATTTCCTTAACTTTTTTTTTTTACAATTGTCCTGTTATACATACTATAGGACAAACTGTAATGTAGATGGATTATGGGTCTGTATATCACTAAGTCAAAAGCTTTTTTATCTGTGACCACTGGAATAATTGGGGTTTAGGACTATTGGATAATGTTTTTTTCTGCAATTATAGGTAGTTTGGGGAAGCAGGGCAGAGGCCAAAGAATGGAAATATTTAGTTTGACTTTATCCTGCAAATCTGAATGGACTTTAAGCTGTGTCAAGTTTACCTATGATATAGGAAATATACTTGTTGGGATCATGTAATGTCTTTTTGGCAATAAATTGCTGAATTGCCTGTAGGAAGGGAAGTTCACCTTTACAAATACAGGATATAGATCTCCTCTGTCTTCTTCTGCCAACTTTTTCTAGGCAAGCATGTAATTATTTAACACTCTCTTGAATGACTTGACAGATGTAGACCAGCAGTTTTGAAGATTAATGCGACTCACACAATTCTAGGATGCTTATGCATTGTACCTTGAAAGTCACCTTTTGTGTCAACAATCTCTAGGGAAATTCTAGTTTTTAATTTCACTTGGCAATTGATATGAAAACTTGGTAAGATATTGTGTATAAAAATGATATAGATATTTGTATGTTTTAATCAGTTGCATTTGTACATATGTAATGTACAGTATGTATGATAATGTACTTTTTTTTACCTGTTGTGATTACACAAACATTTTTGTACAGATAATCCTTGGCTTATGACTATTCGTTCAGTGACTGTTTAAAGTTACAATGGCACTGAACAAATGATAGTTACAACCATTCCTTGAAATTCCGGCCATTGCAGCATCCTGCATCAGGTTTTCTGATCTTCCCTGATCATTTTCCATTAGACAGTAGAGAAGTCAACAGGAAGTTGTAAGTTGTGGTCTTACGAGGTCCTAATTGCTGTTGTAAGCCAAGGACTACCAGTAAAATTACATTTTACTATTATAAATTGAGGTTCAAATTTACTGTTATTGAAATTTATGGCATTCCATAAGTTTCGAATTAAAAAGATCTCTGCTGGTTTTGTTTCTTGATCTTGCGTACCTCAAAGGGTTAAAATTATGAATTAGTGTGTCATATTATAATTTATTATGTAATCCCCAGTCAATTAGTATGGTGAGCCTTGGGTTTATACATTCTTCCCTCAGACAGAATAACAGAGTGGGAAGGGACCTTGGAGGTCATCTAGTCCAACCCTCTGCTCAAGCCTATACCATTTTAAACAAATCATTGTCCAGTCTCTTTTTAAAAGCACCCACAACTTCATTCTTTTCTATCTTATTTATATATTTAGTATAGTCACTCATCTCAAGTAGTATCTCTGGAGGCGAACAATCACAAAACAATTAAAATAGTTAAAACACAATATAAAAATAAATGAAATACAAAAGCAGCCACTAGATACTAATATTTGATCAGCACTAGTCCAGTATTTCTTGTGATGTCTGAATGTGAAAGAAGACAGGAACTCTCTCACATCATGGTTTTGTCCTAATCTTTACAGCATAAGATACACCTAGATGTGAGTGAACACTTCTGTCATTTCAGGACTTCCTTTAGGCTACGGTGTTTCCCTGAAAATAAGACTGAGTCTTATATTAATTTTTGCTCCAAAAGACGCATTAGGGCTTATTTTTGGGGAAATACGGTAGTAAATGTGTCCATCTGGCTGACAATCTTAACTGGGGCTTATTATTGGGGTGGGGCTTATATTACGAGCATCCTGAAAAATCATGCTAGAGCTTATTTTCTGGTTCGGTCTTATTTTCGGGGAAACACGGTAGCAACACTAGAATATTTTCCAAATTAAGGGTTACAGGATCTTGAACAAGCCTCTCAATTCCTTGGATTGATTATTATAAGAAAAAACAAAGTTTACAATGAAAGCTAAGAAGCTAGACTTCCTTCTGCATGCTGAAGGAGAAGACAGAATTGTGTAGGCTCTATAGGTTAACCTGAGATTCACTGCAGATAATACTTGCTGTGAGATGTGGCTTTTCTTGGTAAATAGCAATTATTCTATGGCATGTCAGTCTTCTAGTAGGATTTCTTTATGAGGGTGAATGAGGCTAAATTAAAGAAAAAAGACTTAGCAGGATCCCCATTTCTCGGGTCAGGCTTCCTTTACTCCCTTGAACTCCTATTGCAAAGGAGTGGCTCTTTTACTTCATTTTCAACCATACTGCCAGGTGGAGGTATAATAATAATAATAATAATAATAATAATAATAATAATAATAATAATAATAATAATAATAATAATAATAATAAAGTTGGAAGGGACCTTGGAGGTCATCGAGTCCAACCCCCTGCTCAGGCAGGAAACCCTATACCATTTCGGACAAATGGCTGTCCAGTCTCTTCTTAAAAACTTCCAGTGTTGGAGCATTCACCGCTTCTGGAGGCAGGTTGTTCCACTGGTTAATTGTTCTAACTGTCATGCTTTATAATTAGATACATTTGTCAAAACAGTGCTTTAAGAAGCTTAGTTTATTACATAGTTGTGCCTTTTTAAAAAAACAAATAAGGATATCTTATTTTACTTATTTTTTTAATTCATACATGTAAGCTCATGTGAAACAGTGAGGGGAGAGCAGAGCGATAAAAAGAAAAAAGAAAGATATTTGAAATTGAATAACAAGAGGAGCTATATGATGGATGTCCAGGGGAATACATGGATCTTTCCATTAAAGTCAGAGAAGCAGGGGGAGAGACGGCAGCAGCAGAAAAGGAAATTCTTGGAGAACAACACAGATCACAAAGCGGGAGGCAGCAGCCTCAGCCATGTGATGCACCCAGAGGCAAATTTCCAACTCGGTCAACTCAGAAGGCCTTTTAGCTGGGTGACACTGAAAGATTTTCCACAGCTGTGGCTGCCTGCTGCCGGACTGGGCCTGCTTACCTGTGTGCAGTGAAAAAGGCGATCCAGTCATAAAGGAAAAAGGAATCTGAGAAAAGGTAAAATGCAACACTGCTTGGAAGAAGAAAAAGCCCCCTCAGCCCCAGGATTTGTCATAGAGAGGCTAATCATGAGCTACTGTGTTAGAGGTAGAGATGCGATATTGGAGTTGTGAATGCAATGAGAATCTGCAGCAGCCTCACACAATCTAGAATTGTTAATGCATAATGTCAGGAAAATTAGGCAGCGATAAGAGGTGAGGAGGAAGAGGCAGTTTAACATACAAACCTAGCATGCTGATTTCCTTTGCTTCGGCCTGGGGAACCTTGTCTCCATCCTGGGTGATAGTTCAAATGGGTGGTGGGGATGAAAATGTGTGTTTCCTTGTTAAACTATTATACACCTAGGCTTGTTTCTTGAGCTACTTCATGCTGTAACACATTGCCTGTTGTATATATTATTTTTCCATTCGGCTGCCTTGCAGCACTGGCTTCTGAGCCAAGGAGAGTAGGCAACAATAAACACATGCTTTCTTAGAACAATCTTAGAATTAGTTCTATGTGGCTGGATTGTTTTATCATATTTTTATTAATTATAAACAATTATTAATTATTATTTTTATTACATTTTTTTGGGAAAAGGAAAAATAAGACATACAAGGAGAAAAACAAAGAAGCCCCAAAACAGTAAATATAAAGCACAGAGTGAATAACAAGAATCATAGAATTAGGTTAACAATTTGAATACCTGCATTTGCAGTAGTTAAATATATTATATAGTTTTAAAAACAATATAATATATAAATGTCAGCAGCAATAAGTAGCATGATGTAAAATAAAATAAGATTAACACTTGTAGTAATTTCTGTCTGAGCAATTGAATACAAATTTGTATGTAAAATTATATTCCAAAACCAGTTGAGTTAAATTCTATGTCAAATTTGCTTTTGAAATATGAAGTCTCAAGGTATATTCCCCCAGTTTAATTAGCCGTTCTTCTGCGGAAGAAACTATGCCTTCTTTTTAATAGTTTGAGCATTGTATCCTTGCGACAGTTACAATGTACAAAGCTGGTTCAGTATATTTTTTGGAATGCAGGGTGGAAAAATTCAGTATTCTGTTTCGTTGAATAACAATTATGCCTTGGGATCATACAACATGCTACACTATAGCCAATAACCCATATTAGCATAATATGAATATTACATTTTTCTAGCTAATTTAGATGAAACTTTAGGATTTAATTCTGTAATTGTCATTCTGGTGCCTCTTTTCACATTTTCTTTTTTAACTTCAAATCTCATAATCTCCCAACCAGCCTGTAGGAATCAGCATGGCAATGACCAAGGGCCATGGGTAACTGAATACTGACATGCATAATACTTTTTTTTTAACTGGTTAATAGTTGATTTATTATGCAGTTGATTCATATATAGCTGTTTAAATCCTTTTTAAAGATAAAAGGTGAGATAGTCGCAGGAAAGTTTTTGATTAATTATCAGTAAAGCAATTCTAAATTGAAATCTTGTTAGAATTCTGATAGAATTCAAGAGCAACATGAGTTAGGATCTTTTTCATTTTGACAAAAAATATCTGCTTTCTCTTTTTATATCCATAGCTGTGTTAATTGAGGAGGAAGCTATCCAGTTCTTATTTTTTTTTATTATTTTGTGGTTTACACAGAAAGGTACAATGTATTTTTATTACTGTTTATGTATTTTGATGGAACCCTAGAGTTTGAAAAGGCCAGTCAAAAACAAAGAAAGAAGTAGCTGAATTTAAGGGGGAAAATATGCTTAGCAGAAATGGTTTATAAAGGGTGCATATAAAATACAGGGATTCCTTCTGATAATATGAATATTTTGTATTAACTGTTATAGTTGATCAGCTTTAAGTCAGGATAGGTATAAAAACCCAGGTCATGTCTCATTACTTGTGATTTTGCTTTTGCCATCTTTATGGCTAGTGTTAAAGAAGGCTAAAATAGATGGTCCCCAGTTCAATTAAACTCTCTTACAAAAACATTTGAAGAATGTGATTCTTTTAGACTGAGTTGCGATTTTTTTTTTTTTTTTGATAAATCCTGATCTTTGTACATACAGAAATTGTTGATGCTCTGTGTGGATTTTCTAAATATGGCAAGAAAGGGGAATTTTTGTATCTAGACAGATTATCTAGTAATCTGATTTGGGATGTCTCTGCAAACAATAAATATAAAATGTATCTCTTTCGTGAACCTTAGTGAATCTAAGATATCCTCCCATTTAAATATAATTTATTGAGAAAATTTAACGTTCCTTTCTGGTAAAAATGTAAAGTGTGGTAGTTGTTCATGGATACCATGTTTCCCCGAAAATAAGACCAGGTCTTATATTAATTTTTGCTCCAAAAGATGCATTAGGGCTTATTTTCCAGTTAAGTCTTATGTTTGTGAAAATACGGTACTAAATGCGTCCGTCTGGCTGACGATCTTAACTGGGGGCTTATTTTTGGATGGGGCTTATATTACAAGCATCCTGAAAAATCATGCTAGGGCTTACTTTCTGGTCGGGTCTTATTTTTGGGGAAACATAGTATGTATATAGAGACCCCCCCAGCAGATTCAGAAACTGTTGTGCCCGGAAGAAGACATGATGGCTGCATTAACAATACAAAAGGAAGGGCTTTATATGCAAGCCCACTTTCAAAGGCCTTACACATCCTTAGAGTCTCATAGTTGTGGCTGGCATGATCAAAAGGTAGATGTCGTAATAATGGAACTTTGATGTCACATAGATATATTAATAAGTATATTTTCTTTACCATGGATCCTGTGACAGACTTGCATGGTGACCTTGTTCATTCATAGTGTTAATTTTTACGAGGTTTCTGCGATTTTGCCTTGTGTGTTGTATGAATCCAGCATTATGGCTTGCTTAATAAACTATTCTCAAATGGTGATGTCTATGTGACTTACAACAGTAGCTTTTATATTTGGACATAGGTAACCTCCTTGAACAATTCAGCTGCATTCATTTTAATTTTGTAGAAAGAGCGAATGCCAATTCTTTTATGAGTTTCTTTTAGAGTATCTTTATATTGTCCTGACCACTGGTATATGTATATGTATGTGTATATGTGAAAGATAGTTTGGTGTAGTGCTTAAGGCAGGGGTAGGCAACCTTGGCTCTTTTATGACTCGTGGACTTCAACTCCCAGAATTCCTGAGCCAAGGTTGCCTACCCCTGCCTTAAGATATCAGGCTAGAAATCAGGATACCTTGAGTTCTAGTCCTGCCTTAGGCACAAAGCCCACTGGGTGACCTTGGGCCAGTCACTTTGTCTCAGTCTTAAGAAGGAGGCAATGCAATCCACTTCTGAAAAACCTGGCCAAGAAAAATGCAGGGACTTGTTCAGACATTCTCCAAGAATTGGAGATGATTGAACAGAAGAAAAAAAGTATAATTATATGTATACAGACATACACACATATGACTTTTCTCTGAAAATACCGTACATTATCTAACAACTGACTGATTGTTAGCTTTTGAAAGAAACCTTTTTCTAGGGGAGTGGAAGAATACAAATATGGTTGGGCCATATCAATAGTAGATTTCATACTAGAATAAAGTAACTCTTTGTTATATTTTGTGTTGTTGACTTGTTTGAATGTGGATTCAATCTCTGATTAGTGGTTTGGAAGTGAAAATAATGGGTAATTCGTATTTACCCAACACAATTACGACATTTGTGTAAATGCTTTTTGAAGTCACTGTGTTTACCTTCAGCACCGGTTCCTTGTTCTAAAGTTTGCCATGACATTTTCATCATGTCTTCAATTTTAGCTGAAGCCCATGACTCTTGCGGAAAAATTAATATGCTGCAATGGAGCATACTTCTTTCATAAACGTTATGGGCTAATTATTTTTCCAAATTATTTTAAACGTTAGGTATTTCCTGTGAGCATGAAAGCTAAATGCACCATAGTAGCTGTTTTTGTGACTGAACTATGACTTAATTAGACAAATTGTTTAGAGGATCATTTGCACTTATGTTAAAGTAAAGTCTTTGAAGTTCATCAAAATGGTGATAAAGGGAGAAAAAAGAGATACTTGTCACACAGACTGAGCTACCAGCTCCTCTGTGAGCTTCTGAATCTTCCCACCACTTGATTGTAGAGCAGTTATGATGAAAAGTCCTTTCAGCTACTGGCATGTTTTTAGGTCAAGCTGAATTTTCTTTGCAGTTCCTCTCTAACAGCCCAGTTCTATGGGGTATATTCTGAAGTGCACTGGTGCTTTCATCATGTCAAAAATGTATTTACTCAAGTAATGCTGCAGCAAGACAACAAGCTCTTGTCATGAGGATAATAAAAACAGATGAAAGCTTTTGAATTTGGCTGGTTATACAGGTAAACCTGTACTAGGAGTAATTTTATCTCTGTGCTTCAAAATAATGCACATAATCCAGAAGCCCTCCGCTGTCGGAAGAATCATGAAAGCCCCAGCCTCTAAAGGTACTTAACATTAGCTTATTTGAATATAGATTTAATTGAGTTCAGTGTTGCTTATTCCCAGTGGTGTGGATTTCTTTCTCTTTAACACTTTACCTCTAGGAAAAGAGTTCCTAAGCAGGTCTTGTTTTGGTTATGGTTAGGGGAGAAGAGGGACACAAAAATAGGAAAAATAAGGGGGGGGAACCCTGGTGTCTTCATTAGGCAGCTTCCAATTATGATGGAGACCAGCTGGATGGAGAGTTTCATTTGCAATTGACAAGTTCTTTTATCCCCCCCCCACTTGGCAGCAGAACCAATAGCACTTAGATTTATATACTGCTTCACAGTGCTTTACAGCCCTCTCTAAGTGGTTTACAGAATCAGCATATTGCCCCCAACAATCTGGGTCCTCATTTTACCGACCTCGGAAAGATAGAAGGCTGAGTCAACCTTGAGCCGGTGAGAATCCAACTGCCGAACTGCAGTCAGCCGGCAGTCAGCAGAAGTAGCCTGCAATACTGCCTTTTAACCACTGCGTCCCCATGGCTCATTTAAAAGAGGCTGTTCTTCCCTTAGCGGCTCCTTTGCAAAGAATGGATTAGGCTTGTGTATTCAACACCTAGAGTTGGAAGATAGTATTCTTAGACTAGGACTGTACTTTGGGGGGAAATGCTGACACTCTTGAAATAGCATTATTTTTAAAAAAAAAGGGAGGGGGAGGGAAAAACGTTCCCTTCTTAAATTTTCTTCCCTTGAGAAATAATTTTAATTTTGCTGTGTTATGGTTGCTAGCTATTTCCTTTTTTGTTTAATTTTCCCTCACCTGTTCCCTTGTGTTTGCCTGTTGCATTCCCAGGCTCTTTTTTTTTGTGTGTGTGTACCTTTGCAAAGACACCCATGAAACCTAACTAAAGAAAAAAAAGAGAGAGAATTTTGCGTAGAGCAAATAGATTTCATTTGTATTATCGTTTGCTTGCTCTGTGCCCTATATTTGATGAGACTGGGATTTGATTATGCAAATGTTTTTTCAAACATTTCAAAAATATGAGACATTAAATTCTGACTGATTTACCTTTGGTTCTTTTGAAATTGAGATCGCTTCTCTCCATCTTAGCTACAGCCAACATTTTAGCCATATTGTGATGGCTAAAAACAAAAATAAATTACTTTTTAAGGTGCCTGAAGAAAGAACACATTGCTTATGTTTCTCTTGTGTTACAATTTGGATTCATTTCCTGAAAGTTAAATTAAGAGTAAATCATTAAAAAACATCTAAATTGGCTGTTAAACTGAAATCACAGAAGATAGAGCTGTCTCTTGGAAAGCCTTTACATTGCCAGCATCCCCTCTCTTATTTTCCTATGAAGTGTTTGTTTTTATAACCTTGAACAAGCAGGGGGAAAAAGTCGCTATATTTTTTTTCATTTCCTTGACCCAGATTACAGTGAATTACCTGGCAAAGGTTTACAGAGCTGTATAGTAGCTACGGTGCTAAATTCAGCTATGATGGTCCCTGCTTTTTTCCAGTATGTAATGCAGGCATTGAGTGCATTGTGTACTTTCATATCTTCTTGTTAAAATCTTTGCTGAAGAACTACTGCTGCTGTTGAATGCTTATTCACTGGAATCATATGAAGAGCTTTATTTCAGTATTGTTTAGTGATGCTCATTACTTCATGAAAATTATAGGTTTGGGCTGCAATCCTGGACCATTTATCTGGGAATAAGCTTCCCTGAACCTCGTGCAATTCATTTTTGAGTTATCATGTATGGATTCTAAGTTTTTAGAGATTAATATTTTCAGTCACACCTGTTACAATAGAATAGAATAGAATAGAATAGAATAGAATAGAATAGAATAGAATAGAATAGAATAGAATAATAACTTTATTGTCATTTTGAATGTACACTAATCGGCATACATTAAAATCAAATTTTGTTGCATACAGCTCTCAAAGGGTCACCACCTCTGATATACACTACATAAATATGACAAAAATAAATAAATAAATACAAAAATTATGCATATATACTCACATATATTATATGACACAGAGAAACAACAGTCTAGTTTGGGTTATGTATATGTGTGCATAGTGAGAAAAATGAATCTTGCGAGTTTACCAGATGGATGGCATAGGGAACAAAGCTATTACAGAATGGGGTAGTCTTGCGTGCATTTGCTTTATTTGTGCCAATATTAAGTGATTTATTTGCTCTTAAGTTATTTTCCAGGGATTCTTTGGGAAAAATACATGTTACAAGGTAGGTCTTTATAAGAAACTATGCATATCAATGATACTTAACATATACACAGAATCTTAAACTGCTGGTTAAAGAATTAGCAAAAATCTGTAATGGTCTTTTAAACAGCAAGGGAGCAGAGAATTGTAGTTTAGCAACATCTCGACTGGTAAAGCCCATCTTTGCCAACCAGGTTCCCTCCAGATGTGTTGGACTTCAGTTGCATAATTTCAAAGGATATCTTTGAAGTTGTTGTAAGGTTGCATTAGGAACAGAAAGCATAAATGCTAGATAATATAAGAGGGTATTTTGAATGTTGATTTGTCCTTTGAAAGTATGTGAGAAATAGTTTTTTTATGGGGACTTTTTGTTAGGAAAGATGACTTACCTTATTATATGGTGGAAACATTACCTGACTGCAAATCCAGTTCATAGGAAGAAGATGCCAACTTTGCTGTCCTGTGAGATATAACACAGGCTTAGCTAGGAAGCCCAGGAGAATTAGATGAGGAATGCAGAGAAAAATACGAGTTGCTTCTCCTTATTTTGTTATCTGCTGTTACTTTAGATTTTTGGACTACTTTAAATTCATCAGGACTTTACAGTACAATGCAATGCAATGCAATGCAATGCAATACAATATAATACAAGAAAGAGAAAGAAAGAAAGAAAGAAAGAAAGAAAGAAAGAAAGAAAGAAAGAAAGAAAGAAAGAAAGAAAGAAAGAAAGAAAACTTTATTATGTGCCCAGAAAGCCATTTATTTCCTTACAGAGTATTCAATGTTGGGTAAGGAGTTTTGTTTATCGTTTTCCTTCCTAGCAATGTAATATACTGTGTTGTAGTTATAAAGATGCTGGACTAGGGACAGGGGAGCAAGGGACACTCTCAGCCACAGAACCTCACTAGATGATTTGGGGTCAGTGACTCTCTCTTGGCCCAACCTTCCTTACTGGGTGGTTGCTGTGGGGAAAAATAAGAGGAGGCAGCACTCTGTATATTGCCTTGAGCTCTTCTGCAAAAGGTGAGATTTGAGCCAAATAAATACACAAGGCAGATCAGTTCCTATGGTCTTACCTACTACGAAAATCTGAAAAATAAGGTTTTACTTCAACCCTAGTTTCCAGATTGTACATTATTTGGTGTTTTTTTTTCATTGGTGTTCTTTGAAGTTATTGCAGGCATAATTTTCCAGGCAATTGAGTTTCTTTGAAAAGAAAAATGTGAAACATAGCTTTTCAGGACACATGATTTTACTGTATTTTTGGCAAACAAGATGGCAATGACCAGCCTTTCTGGCATGACTCAAAAGCTTCCCCAATGATCACTTGAATTTTCTCTTCTGTAGTTTTTCAGAACTACCATATTCTTTTTCAGATTGTGGATACAACAACACATGTTTTGAATATGGCTGTGTTTTGAATTTTTGTTGGATCGGATGCTTTATTTTCCATCCCTGGTCTATGACTATAATAAAGATTGATTTGATTTGATTTGATCTTCAGTTCTTTACTTAGTAATGTTCAACATTACATTACATACAAACAGCACGTTGCAAAATATAAGCATGCAGAATGCATGTCTGTTGTTTTCTTTTCTCAGAATGAGAGTATGAGAGTCCATTAAGACAGCCATGAAATATTCTCCACAACTAGCATTGCTTTTCCTTTAAAGGAAAAAATTGCATCACTAAGAAACACCCATTCAAAGTGGAATCTGAATTATCAAATCTTTCAACCACCCGATATTTGTGAAGGATGAATGTGGTGTGGGAGATTAAAATATCAGAGGTGCTATACTTCAGTCAAAAGAAAATCCCCGGTCCTTAGATGTAATTCTCTTTCATCATCAGTTATGAATGTGGATTATTGGGCCAGGAATATTTGCTAATTATATATGGATTTTCTCTTTAAAATTCTGGATTAATAACAGTCTTTTTTTTCTAGAGGTATTTTAAGGTCAAACTTTGGACCAGACATCAGGGCTTGATCAGTTCTTTCCATTATGACATTTATGTGACTTTGGGACTTGAATTGCCCTTGCCATGACATTAAATAGGATCTTTCTCTGCCACAGTTGTTTAACTTTCTAGAAATTTAACTGGAATGAAGTGGGCTGATTGAGGAAGCTGATATGGATATGTTTAGGAAGGATGAATTTAAATTCAGCAGTGATTTAATGGTTGCTACGGTGCTTGTTTGGCATGGTGAAGGGAAATATAGAAGTACCTTCCAGATCCAATCTTCCCTGGAAGCTGTAATAAAGCAAGAACAATTTCTCTGCTATCCTCGGAGGTGTTTCTGTGTTTCCCTCACAGATTGGATGAATGTGATGATGGCTGTTGAGGTAAGATCTGCCAACGAACTTCTGGCCTGATGCAGGAAATATTAATCCTTCTGATCTGGAAATTGGGAGCTCTTGCTGTTTTAGTCCGAATACGAAGTTCATATTAATTTTTTCCCCATAAAATTTTACTAAGTTTCAACAAAAGATAAAATATAAGGAAACAGAAAGAAAATGGTTAGAAAAAGAAAAGATTATAAGAAGAGCAAAATTAGTGCAGAAAAGAAAAAAGGGAAGAAATAGAAAAAGAGTAACTTCCGAATTTCTTTAGTACAGCTACAAATATAAAATACATTAACATCTTATTCTAAAATTAACAATTGTACACAAATTTCTATAATCATAAACAGTTCTACTTGTCAAATCCCAACATTAAAATTTCATTTCTCTCACTTTCACACAAAAAGTCCAAAAATAGTTTCCAAGTATAAACAAAGCTAGGCAGTCTTTTCAGTAATCAAAGGAGTCAATTTTGCCATCTCAGCCAATTCCATTAACTTTACCATCCATTTTTCCATGGTAGGAATATTTAAGTTCTTCCATGTCATGCTGCTGTTGTCACATAGAAACAAAATCCCTTTTGTAAATGTTAATGTAGTCAAAGCCCTTGACTTTCGTTTCTTCATCACAACATAGTTGTTTTTAATGTTGCTTTTTATCAGTGGGGCATGGACATTTCAAGATTTTCAAAGATTCCATGGTTTCCTTGTAATTACTGTGAATGGAACCGCCCAGTTTAAATGGTTGGCAGAAGGATATAATGGCTCTTTGTCAAAATTCTGGAGTGGCTAATTGCAGTAAGAAAAACTGAGCCCTGGGATTTAGGGTGTCTTATCTCTGACACAGGAAATGTTATGTGGGTCCAATTGCTACCCTCTTGGGTGGAGCAAAACTTCTTTGGGCTGAAAGACCTATTGTGTTGATCTGTTTCAGATGATCTGAAAACTTTGGGGTTTTTTTGCCACCTCTAAGCACTCTCCAGTTTATTATAGCATGAAAATTGTTTCCAGAAATATCCCAACTCAAAGCACACGCATTTTAGCTCCTAGCACTCAGATAACATCTCTGTAATAGTCAGAGTAAATGTACTGTTACTGCACACAGTAACAAAATATTAACACTGCTGCCATCTATGCAGGATGGCATTCAGAGGCAGATAGTTAAGAAACATTTGGTTGCTATGGTCTTTGAAAGTTTGGAGGGCAACAAGTAGGAAATATAAGCCTTATCCCAGATATTTCCGACTGAGTCTTAAAGAACTGTTGAGGATTAACCTGTGGGTTAGTTGCTCAGTTTGATAGGAACCACATCCGGCACACTCTTTATCTCTCATTTTAATTTCAGAGGGATGAATTACATCTCTTGATAAATTATATAAAATTGGAAGATGGACCAGAGGAGCAATTAAATCCAGTATTGATTTTTTAAAGAAAATGGTGCTAAGGAATAGAAATGATGAGTCACTTTGATGAGATTACTTCTTCTGTGCATATTAACTACGGCTTCCTTCAGTGCCTGAGGGAACCATCTCTTAGTAAATTGCTTATGTTGCTGTATGAAATTTGAAGAACAGATAACCCTAAATCATGAGTGTGACTCTTTGTATAAATAGAACCCTTGAGTTTGTGTTGAATTACTAATCAGAGGCAAATTCTGTGCATGATCCCTCAAAATTTAATTCCCAGCATAGGGCTATCAAAGTATAATACACCTTGAGATGTTCAACTCAGGATCCAGGAGCCCTCCTGAAGGGAACGAGAGACATTTTCTGGACACTTGAACCAAAATTCAGCTTTACATCATGTGGAAGGAAAGCCTTGTAGTAGCTCTTCCTTCCCTTAGTTTTTCCCCCTGGGACTTTTAAGCAGCTTGAAGAGTACTGAACCATACTTAGTCTCCAGTTATAATAGGAAAATGCTGATAGAATCTGAGTGTGGATGTGGAGAAGAAAAGTTTGTGTCATGTGATATAGCAGAGAAGAAGATTTTGCAGCTGGTGGAGTTGCCCATTTAGCAAGCGACTGATGACAAAAATGAACACTAGACTAGACTAGACTAGACTAGACTAGACTAGACTAGACTAGACTAGACTAGACTAGACTAGACTAGAATAGAATAGAATAGAATAGAATAGAATAGAATAGAATAGAATAGAATAGAATAGAATCTGGAAGGGATCTTGGAGGTCTTCTGGTCCAACCCCCTGCTCAAGCAGGAAAACCTATATCATTTCAGATAAGTGGCTGTCTAGTCCCTTTTTAAAAACCTCCAGTGATGGAGCGCCCACGATTTTTGAAGGCAAGCTGTTCCACTGGTTAATTGTCCTCACTGTTAGGAAGTTTCTTCTTAATTCCAGGTTGCTTCTCTCTTTGGTCAGTTTCCAATCATTATTTCTTGTCCTGCCCTCTGGTGCTTTGGAGAATAATTTGACCCCCTCTTCTTTGTGCCAGCCCCTCAGTAGACTAACTAAAAGTGGAAGCAGAAGCCAGCAGCTTCACTATTCTAGGGAGAGCTGACAGCTAGCCAGCAACTAGTAAAGCACCTTCACCACCCCTCAAAAAAAATGGCAAAGCCAGCACTTCAGCAGCAGTTCAGAGCAGCAGCTGACAGTAACTGAAGGCAACTAACTTGAAGGTGGTTAAATGGTAGCTAAATACTTTGTTATATGCTTAGTCAACAAATGAAAACATAATTGTTCATAGGACTGTTTAGGAATTAGATAAACACATTGGCATATTCATAAGTATAGTAGGTTGGTGATGTCATTGAAATCTTTTCCCAGTGCCTGAAGGCTGTGGAGGTCTGGATAGGTTGAAATTGAATCTGGGGAAGACAGAGTTATTAATTGTCCATTGGGATTTTCTGTCTGCTCTAATGGTGTCTCTTGATGGGGAACCACTATCATGAAAGAACAGGTCCGTTACTTGGAGTGTCTTCCTGGACTTGTGGTTCCTGCGGGAATAACAGACCGTGGCTCAGGGGGCCCTTTACTCATTTGTGGCCATAGCTGGGTCAGAAGAATCTTGCTACAATGGCTCATACTGTTATCACTGTCTGTGATGGACTACTGTAACACATTCTCCATGACTTTTCTTTAAAGGCTACTTGGAAACTGAAGTTGAGTCAAAGAGCAGTGGCCCATGTATTGGACAACATTTCTTAGTAGGAGCATACTGTATTCTTCCATTGAAATCCACCCAGCTCCATTGATTACACTGGGAAAAGTTGATAGGAGTTCCCCACTTTAGGGTAGTGAAAGGGGGCCAGTGCTCAGAGGCGCTGTTTCTTGGTGGCTGATCCTTTGTAATGGCCTTCTAATGGACACCAGGTTAGCTCCTACTTTAACAGTGTTGCAGAAGCAACTCTGAATGGAGCTTTTCTGAGCAGCCTTTGGACTACTGTTGGGTTACTTCTTAAGGCTATCTGCATATGTTATGTATTGTCTTTGATCTGATTGTGGATGCTTTATTTGTGTTTTCTATTTGTGTGAACCATCAAAAATTCTTCAGGATTATACAGGACAAATAAAGAGAGCGTACTGGTAGAAATATGTGGATTGAAAACTCTTATTTAGAAAATGCTTGATAGTTTCTTGTATCTTGTGATGAAATACAGTATTTCTGTATTTTTGCATTATGAAAATGAATGAAAACGAAATTTATATTGACAGTTGAATCTGACATTTTGACATCATTTTCATCGTATCTATATTTCTCTAAGAAGATAGTGTAAAAATCAACAGATTGGAAATTGCATAACAATTGGGGCTATTTCCTTGTAATTTGTTCGTAAGAGTATTTGGTTGCTGTATTTTTCACTATATTTTAAAATAGTTTTTGTACAAAATCTGTGCGTTGATACAGCCTTATCCAAAATATTTCCTCATAATGTGCTTATCAAAGGTGGAATTCTGTTGAAGTGCCATAAAAAATCAAACTAATAAAATCCCAAGTTTGAGATGTCTTCAGAAATTAGTGATACCAGTAAGAATTCCTTAGTTCTTCCATTTTTTTATCTGAGAACTTTCAATGGATGTTTTATTGAAAATTTCTCTGAAGTTTCAGGACAAGTTCCCTTGGAAGTTCTTTTCTTTTTGATTCTCCACGGAGTTGTAACCATTTGTAGCAGTTCCTCTTACAAAACAAGATATTAAAAAACCAGGAAATTTCATTTGTGTAAGTTTTTCTTAACCTCTAAATTAAGTCTGCCTTTAAAACAGTAATACTCACCATTTTAATTCTTTTCTTTTAGTACATTGCAAAGATAGGGAACCATTTGGTGGCTGAGATTGTACTCATATAATGAGAGGAGCAAGATGGCTAAAATGGGCAGATTAAAGATGCAAATCACCAGGAATGGACTGGGGTTTTTGTTTTTCATTTTAGAGCTGGAATTCTAAGATTCTCTTAAAATAATCTGAAGCCACGGCTTCCATCTTAATGTTTTCTTCCTAAATATGGGAAAGAACTGGTCACCACTAGTTTTTAACACCAATGGTCAGAGCAAGGCTGTAGGGTCTGTAGAAAAGGGGCTCACATATCACAGCTTTGGCTCACTTCTGGAATATTATTAGCTGATGAACTGACACTTACTAAGAGTTTAAAAAGAGACCGGAATTATATTCTTTGTGAAATCATTTGCCTAGGGGGAAAGAAGTCTTGAAGTATCTCTACTTCTTTTCCTATTGAGGATCAAAGAGGATCATATGTCACTTATAGAGTTGTTTCAGTCCTAAAAATCCTTTTCCTCCCCAAATCTTGATTTTAATTTGGTTTGCCTAGTTTTTTGAACATGGTCGTCAGCAAACAACCCGTTAACTTACCACCAGTAAATTCAGAAGGAACACCACTAGAAAAAGTTGAAAGGATCACGCACCTCAGTTCTAATTTACATGAAAGCTGGGACATGACCGCTGAAGTAAAGACAAGGATAGAGAAAGCTCGAACAGCATTCTTCAAAATGAAAAAGGTCTTCTGCAGTCACGACATAAGCCTAAGACGGAAAATCAGGCTTGTCAGATGCTAGATTTTTTTCTGTCCTGCTCTATGGAGTAGAGAGTTGGTCTCTGACAGAAGGCCACCTGAAGAGACTAGAAGCATTTGAAATGTGGATTTACAGGCGGCTGTTACGTATAAGCTGGGTTGACAAAATCAGAAATGAGGAGGTGATAAGCCGCCTGGGAAAGCCAAGGGAAATCATCAAAACAATTAAAAAACAAAAGTTAGAATATTTTGGACATGTGATGCGACACCCAGAAAAATACGGCATACTCCATTTAATCCTCCAAGGAAAGATTGAAGGCAAACGAGGTCCAGGCAGAAGAAGAACATCATGGCTTCAAAATCTAAGGGACTGGTTTGGACAAAACTCAGCAGCACTTTTTCGTGCGGCTGCTGATAAAAACAGGATCGCCAATGTCCGATAACGGATATGGCAGAAGAAGAAGAAGTTTTTTGGAAAAAAACCCCCAAACCATAAATATTTATGTAACCCAATTATATAATCAGAAACTCAATCCCCAGTGTAATACAGTGGTAGAGGACACAATTACATCAACGTGATTTATTTTAATTAATGGAAAATTCTGTTATTTTGGCGGGAACCTAAGATGCAGTTTTCTTTTCATTTAAAGATATAAAGATTTTCTTATTTTGTGTCTCCTAGCTAGTAATAGTGTATTCATATATTTTTTCCTATTGGGAGTGAAAGAAGGGGGTTTATTATATGAGGTGCCTTATTCAGAGTCATTCCTACAATAATATTTGTCATATCAGGAGACCAGTACAAAGGGATGCTTTTTACTACATTTTACAACAGTTCTAATTCCATTGTATAACTTTCTTTTTCATTCACTATGTCCTTTCGAAGTTCATAATATCTGTAATCATAATTAGACATTTAATACTTTTTACATGTGTTCTCTAGGATCTAAACTTACATCTTTAAAAATTAGATTTTCCTTTTTGTTCATATATTTCTGTTGACGGATAAACACAGTGGCAGATTTTAGGAAAGCAATTTCTGTAACATTTAGCCTTAAGACTTTTGAGAATAATGGAAGCGAAGTGCGGGGAGTGAACAAGACATAATTTCTAACAGGAAGCAAAATATTGTATTTAGTCAGCACCTGGGTAACTAAGTCATTATAACCCTGAAGGAATCTTGTAGCACCTTTTCTGACTTAACACATTTTATTAAAAGGTTATGCCTTTTAATAGCACTTGTTAGTTGGCAGAGGACTTCTAGAGTCCTCCTGGGTTGTTGTTTTTTTTGTCACAATAGACAAATAGTACAGCTCTCCTCCTACACTAATTAGGAATAGAGAACTTGTAACTTTCAGAGGGTTGCTAAATCATGACTCACAGCATCTTTTTCCAGGGGCCATCCAGTTGAAGCTTCTGGGAATTGTAATGCATCAGCATCTGGATGGAGGTCCACAGATCCTGACGGCTCCCCACAGTCTCTTGAGTTGCTCTGATAGCTTTGTAATTGGAGCAGTATCTTGATGTTGTCACACATTTCCTTATAGACTTCAAGTAATGCACAGCAAATATAATACTAAGGGATGTGAAATTACAGCAAATTAAGATCAGTTTTGCATGGTTTGTTTTGTTCTCCCCTCCTCCCCCGTACTGAGAAGCTGTGGCTTACATTTAAAAGGGGATGCGTTTGGTTACACATAATTATGTGGGCCTTTTTTTTTTTTTTTTTGGTCAAGGCCGGCTTTTGTGATTTTAAGACGAACAGAACTCTGCTGCCCTGCTGTTCGCAGCTCAAGAAATGGTATAATTTGCTCTTGCTTGGAGTTCTTCCATCCTTTAATCTAGTAAAAGCTTGTTCCTTCGACTAAACCAGCAGATCACCAATTAAGTTTATTTTGTTGTTGTTACTATTAAAGCAGGGGTCCCCAACCACCGGTCTGTGGACCAGTACCGGGCCGCAGCATGCCAGCAACCGGGCCGCACAAACAAGCAAAGTCCCATCCGTGAGATGCAGGCAGCACACAAAACCACGCCCCCTCCAGTCCGTGGAAAAAACTCTCTCCATGGAACCGGCCCCTGGTGCCCAAAAGGTTGGGGACCTCTGTATTAAAGGACATAAGATGGTCATTCTGAGACTTGTACAATAAAAATTGTTCTGTATTTATGCTTTTTTTTTAAGATCACCAACTGCATTCTTTTCTACTACTAATAAGTTACGAAAATCACTCGTACAAACTCATTACCATTAATGTTTATGTACCACTCTGTTATTAAAACAGTAGCTAAAGTGAGATTCCAGCTTTCCAGAATCATTTATTGAACTGCTTATTAACTTCCAAGGGAGTGGACTCAGAGGAAGAATACATGGGGGGGGGGGAAACAAACTAAAATTGAACAACTTTGAAGAATGAACCATACAGGAAAATCAGCCCAATTTAATGCTACAGTGGAAAAAACAGCTCACATCGATCCTAATCCTCTGAACACACCCCCCCCCCCGTGGCTTATTTTGTCCAGATTAGGATGTTAGATTGTTCTGTATCCATGAGAACAGAATCCTCGGTGGTCTATTGTGACTTTAGAGAGATCATAATGACTTTTTGCTGGATTCACATCAAGATGAATTGATTGAGTTGGTATACTAGATGCTCTGTCCAGATGACTCTCTACCCTTCTCCTTCTCTGAAAATGACAGGGAGGCTTCCTTCAATATTACACAACAGGAATGATTGATGGAGTTCAAGTTGCCTGTCAGACATAACATCAGGTAAAGAGGTAGTCATGAAAGTCATAAACCTGCCTGACCATTTGGTGCAGTGTATTCGTAGGCAGAAATACTTACTGATCCTTGCTTAATAACAGGGAAAGCAGCAGAAGAAATAGATACAATCTTAATTCATATGAACTGTGAAGGTGGATCAATCAGGTTGATTATTAATAACAAATGGGTGTTGAAAGAGGGAAAACGTATTACTGTGATTATGATTTTTTCTTTTTAGAATGGAAAAAGAGTCATAAACATATTTCAGTAGTGGTGTGTATTGTTCCAGTTTCAAACACACACACTCAGTTGTTAGGTGAAATTAGCAGTTTACTCAAGGCTGGATAGATAAAGGCAGACAAGGAAAGGAATGTAAATCAAAACAGAGTCTCTGGACAAGAAAGCTTGCCAGAGTGGTTTTGCTTTCAACAGGTACATTCAGAAGAGTAGTAAAAACCAGTGTAAAGTTCAGAAAGCCAAGTCAGGGTTGTCAACCAAGGTCAGAGTTTTACAAACAAGATTCACAAGAATGACAGGAAAGCACATGGTTGTTTCCAATAAAGTAACATGGGTCAGGGTTGCCTCTTAAATCAGGTTGCAGCTAGCTGTCTTTAATCAAGTTACTGTCTTCCTTGAGCATCTTTGTTCTGCTCTCCACTCTGCTTTCCAATGATGTATCCTTTCTAAAGCGCTTGAGAACTGTTTGTTGGCTGAAACCAGATTCCCTGAGGGTCATGTATTAAGAACTATATGAGGTTGTTTAATGCTTTTTTGGGTGCTTGATATTCCATCCCACTATTTCTTTTCCTGATTAGCCTGGCTTTACCCTTTGTCCATTGGATCAAGCTGTAAGATCTGAGTTTCAGGAGATCTGGCAAGTTTAGTTATTTGTTTAATAATTTAATTGAAATTTAGCATAATTAGGTATGTAACTTTATAGCATTCTTTTGAAGCATTGATTAATTTGGAACAGGTTGTTGTGAAGAATCGGGCACTAATGGCATTTATTCTAAAAAAGCTATTGGTGATACTTAGTCTTATGAAGCTTTATGTAATACTTGAGGCATTTTTAATAAACAGTTAAGCATACTTGTAGATAATATGAATCTAGCAATTAGTACTGTTGCTTAATGGATTATAAACTTGTTCTTTAGTCTTCAGAGGTTCTGTTGATCACTTGATTTTGAAGACTCAATAGCAGTAAGCTTTTGCTATAATGAGCAGTGTTACAGAAATTGTGGATTAGTCAGTATGCTTATTATAAAGCAAATAACAGTATGAGCTTAATTGGCTACATCTAAGCAGTGAAAAGATTGCTTACTAGATATACCAAATCATTGTTGTATTTATGTTTTACCAATACAGTTTTCTCAGATATAAGGTATCTGTGGGAGGGGAAGACAAAATTTTCAAAATACATAGAAAGAAATTACTTCCTTCCATTAAAAAGAGTGGGTTATGTCCTTAATTCAGGTACCATATGTGAACCCAATGTATTTTGAAAACAGGCTGTATATAATAAGTTAGATGGATGGAAGATCAGAGGAAAAAGTTATCACACAGGGTTTCTTAGTAGAATGCCTGGGTATCCACAGTTCCACTAGATGGTGCCCTTTGACTTACAAAATAATTTTTCTAAAATTTAAAATGACTCAAATTTCCATTTCTTACAAATTTTATGTGTTTTCACATAAGATTTGGTTAGATTTTGCCATTGTAGTTCAATACTTTTCATTTAAAAAAAACATGAATTATTACTGGCATCTCTTGTGCTGTGAGAAATTGCAAAAGGATGTCTGCCATTTCAAAAGTTTACTGATCTCAACCTAAAGGAAAGAGTTACATCTACTTAGGCCTTGCAGTACTTGTACATCTCAGCTACTGGGCAGTACGGAGTACATTGAAAGTGTAGCTTTGTTCAGAACTGATCTCCCTAAACAAATTAACCTATTTCCTATTTCATTGCTGCCTGTAGCCACACCATATTTTGCACATTATGTGGAAAGCAATCCAAGTCTGCCTTCCCAGAAATATTAAGGATCCCAGTCAATACCAGGCGGTATGGAAAGAGGAGATGGCAGAATTGAAGGAGCTTTTTGTGTCACCAAGTTCAATCTTCTGTTTCAAGTAGGAATCCAGACTGCCTAGGAGAGGAAAATGTCCATCTTCTGCATGAGTGCAGAAAATAGAAAAGAGCTTTGCAACTCTATGACTAATTGGTTCCAGGCAATTTCCTTTGGGCTCAGAGATGGGAGAGAAGTTAAGCAAATGTTTCTTGGCTATTTATGAGAAGAAAACAGTTGTTACCAGTTAGCCTCTTTTCTTTTGTTATTTGTTAACAAATATTTTGTTATTTTCTCTATTGATTGGAAGATAGGAAAAGAACAAGGCAATGTAATTATGATATTAATTGAATATTATATTGATTTCATAACACGCATATTTACATGCATTTGTTTATATTTATGGTGTTTGAAAGGAAAAAAGGACATATTACTATTTCCAAGTTGTATAAATAATTGTGATAATTCCAACATGTTAATGTATGCTGTTTTCAAATTGATTTATTGCAGTGGTGTCTATGAATATGTTCCTTACTTCTCAGCTTGAAGTCTATCACCATATAGCTAGCTATAGATTTGTCATGAGTATGAAAATTCTGAACTATTAGTGATTTTGCTATTCCATCTATGATTTTGCTTTTCACCATCTTGGTGCCTTCCTGGTGTATGTTAAATTAACATCCCAGAGTTCTGAAGGAGCTGGCAGATGTTATCTCAGAATCATTGTATCTTTAAAAAAATATTGGAGCACTGGGGAACTACCAGAGGATTGGAAAATAGCTGATGTGGTTCCCATCTTCAAAAAAGGGGGGGAAAACCACATAGGAAACTACAGATCAATCAGCATAACATCAATACCTGGATACCTGAAGATACTGGAAAAAATAATCAAAAAACAGATCTGTGAACATCTAGAAATAAATAAAGTTATAACTAGAAGCCAATAAGGGTTTGTTAAAAACAGATCATGCCAAACCAATCTTATTTCATTCTTTGACAAAGTGACTAAATTAGTAGACCAGCGAAATGCTGTTGACATAGTATATTTAGACTTCAGCAAGGCATTTGACAAAGTAGACCACAACCTACTTCTTGGTAAGCTAGAAAAATGTGGGATAGACAACATCACCACCAGATGGATTTGTAACTGACTGACAAACCGTACTCAACAAGTACTCCTTAATGGTACTACTTCTACATGGAGGGAAGTAAGCAGTGGGGGTACCACAAGGTTCTGTCTTAGGCCCAATACTCTTCAATATCTTCATAAATGACATAGATGAGAGAACAGAAGGGGAACTCATCAAATTTGCAGATGACACTAAGTTGGCAGGAATAGCCAACACCCCAGAAGACAAGCTCAGGATTCAAAAAGATCTTGACAGACTTGAATGGACCCTATCTAACGAAATGAAATTTAATGTGGAGAAAAGCAAGGTTTTACATCTGGGCAGGAAAAACCAAAGGTACAAGTACAGATTACGTGGAACCTGGCTCAAAAACAGTAACTGTGAGAGGGACCTTGGAGTCCTAGTGGATGATCACTTAAACATGAGTAAGCAGTATGTGGCAGCAGCCAAAAAAAGCTAATACAATCCTGGGAAGTTGTAGTTGAAAGTACCTAGAAGTATTAAGTTTTGGAAGGGCAAGTACTTCTTTAACCATCATTACCACTAATAGTATTAACTCACTTTGGCCAATCTATGGAAAAAACCCACAGTGGACTAGCTATAGCTGCTGTTGCTATCACAAAACCATCTCATCTCAGAGAAGCAAATCCCTATCCCTATCTACACTTTGCAAAAAAAAAATGTGTTTTTCTCCCATCATGAGGAAATAGACTATGTTTTAAAAACTAGTGGAGGAAGCACATAGGAAATAAAGAATGTGTAGCTGTTGCCCATTATCCCAATACAAAACTGAAGTATGATCTTTTACAAGGAGAGATCATTAGTAGGCTACAAAGTAAGCATGGTAGAACATTTTTCTTTAGGTAGGTATGTTTCCAAATTGCTTGTACTTAGAAATTGTGTATATTTTTATTTAAAAAAAACCTCAGTAGTTCGGTAAAGAACTTTTAAAGGTAAAATCAAATACTTCTAGAACAGACTATTTAGGGTTTTTTTTTAGAAAATTTAATATGGCTGCCCAACTCAGTTATGGTGACTCAGAGACAAAAAAAACTCAAAATACAAAACCCAATATTACCCTGACTGATTTCTAACTTCTGTTATGGGTTTCCATAATTCTTGTGGCAGAAGCACCCTAGATTTTTCAATCATCACAGAAAAAGTCAGATACTTTTGCCATTTAGCTGCCAATATCCAGAAATGCTTTAGATTATAAGTATAGGTAGTCCTCGACTTATGATCAGATTTGAGCCCCAAATTTTTGTTGTTAAGTGAGACATTTGTTAAATGAGTTTTAATCCATTTTATGACATTTCTTGCCACAGTTGTTAAGTGAGTCACTGCAGTTGATAAGTTAGTAACCCGGTTGTTAAATGAACCTGGCTTCCCCATTGACTTTGCTTGGTCGCAAAAGGTGATCACATGACCCTGGGACACAGCAACAGTCATAAATATAAACCAGTTGCCAAGCATCTGAATTTTGATCACATGATCCTGGGGATGCTGCAAAAGTCGTAACTGTGAAAAACGGTCATAAGTCACATTTTTCAGTGCCGTCGTAACTTTGAATGGTCATTAAATAGACTATTGTAAGTTGAAGGTTACCTGTATCCTCCTTGAATGAACATCAGGCTGGACAGGATTTCTGGGCACTAGAAGAAAGAATATGGAAGCAGATGGGCCAATTGCTGACATATAGGTGTGGACGTCCAACTTGCCTCTGGGTAGCCCATACTTCGTTAAAGAAAGAAGTTCTAAGGTTGCCTAGATGTAAAAGTTACACAAGTTCTTCTGTGCCCTTTTTATGTCTTGAGTTTTTTGCAGTATTATAAAGGCACAGAAAGAACATGAAAAGAACATGAGAAATCAATGATTTGATAATGACATAAAAGAAAGAACAAAGAGTAATGAATTCAGAAGGAAAATCTTATAAACAAGTTGCTGCATAAGGCTCTTTTCCAGTTTGTATGTCTCGGTTGTTTTCTCAGTAACGGTATCTTATGCCATTCAATATAGTTGTAGAATTTAAGGTTATAAAATGGGTAACTGCATAGATTTGTTGTTATTGGCAGTGAGACAATCTAATTATCTTTCCAGTCATTTTTCAATTTGGTTTGTTTTTTCTTACAATAATTTAATAAGCCGACCTTCAGAGCTGTGTCACAAATACAGATAATGCTTTGTTTTTGCCTTTTTTGGTTATTATTCTTAGTCATTTAATATGTTTAATATTCCAGATAATAAACCCATAAGTTAAACTACAGCTTCAATATAGCAACGGGATAGGGTAATATTTACTGTTTATAGGATCTTCCTGAGATCCAGCATAATTTGAGGTTTTCGCTTGCTCAGAAAACAGATCAGATTAATCTCTTCTCTAAAAAAATTGAAACAGAACTAGGGGATATGGCAGGAAAAATGAGAACTGGGAACATGTAAGGTAAGCCATAAGCAGTGTGCCTTAGCCAACATGCATCGGATGGATTTGGGCTACAATTCTGAGAATTTGGAATGTTGTAGTCCCAGCCCACATAGGAGAGAAAAAAATGACTGAGCAAATATATAATATTATTTCCTAAATTATACAGAACAAAGTAGCTAAATTTTCTTCCCTCTTTCAAAAAATCTCTCTGTTGAATCTTCTTACTCATTCCCTAAGCTTGTTTGTATTTAAAACTTCCAGAAATCAGTCCCAAAGGGCAGTAAAAATAATGGTTGCTCTCTAGTGGTTGTTGGGATTTTTCTAGTCCAGACAGGGTAGTTTTGATATATTCCATAAAATGGGGAAAGACATAATTCAAGTCCTCTTCTCCTCCACACATAGTGGCCAGTAACCAAAGAGTTGTTTTAGAGTAGGGGTGTCCAATCTTGGGAATTTTAAGGCTTGTGGACTTCAACTCCCAGAATTTCCCAGCCACCCACCTGGCTGGGGAATTCTGGAGTTGAAGTCCACAGATCTTAAAAGTTGCCAAGGTTGGACACCACTGTTTTAGAGCTTAATTTGTGCCACATCACAGATTATTTTTCTAGCTTTTTTTAAAGATTGGAATTGATTCTATGGTTCTTTGGATAGGGTTCTCATCATAGAATCCAGGATTGTCAGTGAACACCAAGACCTGGTCATCTGATGAACTCTCTACCCATCTGGTTTTATCTTTATAAAGTAATAAAAAAATCCATAAATCAGAAGTTGGTATATTGCTAAAGTAAACCGCCAATTTCATTTTCATTTCCAAGAATATTTCTGGCTTATGTAAACTGAAAAATAGAAGTTATTGGGCAATTGCAGCTCAGCATTGTGTTTGGAATTGTGCCCATTTATCTGGAAACAAGAGATAATATGGAGTGTCTTATGGGTTCGTATGTTAAAAGAGGCCTCGGGTACATTTTGGTAAATCAGTGGTTTATAGCTATTATGGCCTGTACCAGCTCTTTTGCCCAATCAGCCCATTGCACTATAGCTTCCATCAGTAAGGCAGAGAGAGGGGGGGGAGGGAGGGAGGGAGGGAGGGGAGGGAGGGAAAGAAAAAGAAAAAGAAAAAAGAAAAAAGAAAGAAAGAAAAAGAAAGGAAAGAAAGAAAGAAAGAAAGAAAAACTAAAAAAAAATGGAAAAGAAAGAAAAGAGAAAAAGAAGTGACGTCGAGTCCTAACAGTTAGTATAGGATAGATGATAGAAAAGAGACATAATGTAACTTTAGAGAAAGAGGCAAATTTATAATTGTACTTATAAATTTATCACTTTCTCTTAAGTTACATCATGACTCATTTCTATAATCCATCCTATTTTAATCATCAAAACCATAAATTATAAGTTTTTTTTCTGTTTCACACAAAAAATTCTAACATCTTCAACCATTCCTTTATTGTAGGTATTGCCAAATCTTTCCATCTTTGTGCATGCAGTAATCTTGCTTACAGTCTCATAAATAAAAACAAAATCTGATGACTTTCATCATAATAAAATGACCTTTCTTATTTCGAACATAAATTTAAAGTGCCTTTATACAATCTAGACAATTTATCTGGTGTCATATGCTAATAGTACATAATTTTCTAAAAGTTTTCTTTAAGATTGTACCATAATGTAAATTTCAGTTCTTTCAGCCACTTATTTTCCCATTGTTCCATCTGTACATTATAACCAACATTTTTAGCCCACTGAGTCATACAGTCTTTCAATTGTTCTTCTGTTTCAAATTTCAATAAAGATGTACACATTTTTGCAATTACATGTTCATAATTTGTTCACAGTTTTATTTCAAGGTCAATCTTAACAATGTTCAATATCATAAACTTTTTTGTCTACCTTAAATCTTTCAGATAACTATAAATAAGAAACATACAATTCATATTCGTCATTCTTCTCAATCTTAAAACCCATTTTGTTTATCATTTCTATTTGATTCTCTATTTTCATGTTTTGTTATCATTTTTATGTTCTGTTTGCTAGTCTTAAAACTTACTAATATGCCAAAGTCTTTTAGTTTTCCATTAGTGTTTCAGTTCCCTTTAAAAGATCTTCCAAAACCAATACCAAATCATCTGCAAAAGCCATTAATTTATACATTCTTTTTAAATCTTTACTCCCACAATCCTCTCATCTTGTGCTACATCTTTATTCAATATTTCAAGGACAAAAATAAACAAGAGAGGATACAGTTGGCATCCCTGTCTTGTTCCCTTTTGTATCTCACAAGGCTTTGTTAGATCTCCATTAACAACTGTTTGGGCTTTCTGTGAAGTATCTTTTATAAAGTTCTCTCTCCAAGTTCATAGCTTCCAAAACTTTGACCTGTTCAAATTCTCAAAAGCCTTCTCTGTGTCTAAGAAAATCAATGTGACTTGTTTTTCATTATGTTCCTCCAAGTATTCCAAAATATCCAACACATTTCTAATATTGTCCTTTTACATAAAAAGCCACATTGATCCTCATGAATACATTCTTGCAGAATTATTTTCAGTCTATCAGCCAGAATCATCGTAAACAACTTGTAGTCATTATATAGTATTGAATAATGATATCAACCTACAGTTTCTTGTTAAAGTCAAATCTCGTCCCTCTTTAGATACTAATGCTACATTGGCCTCTTTCCAGCTTTGTGGCATCTTTCCTCCCTGTAAAATAGAATTAATCATATTTTTTAAGGTTGTAAAAGTTCATCCTCAAAACATTTATAATAAGAACTCAGGAACCCAGCTGCTCCAGGCATAGCTCTTGCTTTTATCTTTTTTTATAGCTTCACAAATTTCACATTGTTACAGGACCATTCATAATATATTTTGTTTCTTTAGATACTCATCTATTTTCTCCAGGGAAATGTTTTGCCTTTCATAAAAATTGGACTAACTTTGATGAAATGCTTTTTTAATAGCCACATTATCCATTACTATTTCATTCTTGTAGTTTCAGTACACATTTCTTTTCTTTTCCTTTTTACTGTTTATGGGCCAACCATTTCCTTGGTTGCTTTGCAAACGTAAAAGGTGGGTTTTTTAACATAGTGATAAAGGAACATTTAGAACGGGTGTCAAACTCACAACATCACGTGACGTGTCGCGATGTATCGTGACTTTTTTTTGCCATTGCTGGCAATGGAGTGGGCGCGGTTTTGCTATGATGCATCCGGCCCGCGGGCTGGCAGTTTGACACCCCTGATTTAGAATGTAAAGAGTGTATAAAGAGGTGTTACACGGGCTTTGGAGAATCTCTCTGTGTCTTTTCTCTGCACCGAATAAAGCTGTTCATGCAATCTCCACCTTAGTGTGTTCATTTTGGGCTTAAACAATGCTGGGTACAGACCCAGTCTTGGATTGCGACAATAGTAGTTCATTTTTATTTCTATTTTTTTTACTGTTAACATAGATAGCTGTCATTATAAAATCTTAAATTTTGATGAGAAATATCCAAACTATTTTATGGTGGAATGTAATCTCGATTCTCAGGAGGGAGAATCTGCATTCTGTACAACAAAGAGACAACAAAACTTACAAAACATATTCCATAGTTTGGCCAGGAGAAAGAGAGTTAAGGAGGATCCTCCTTAGCAATCCTCAGAGTTTATCTATAGCGATGCAAATAGTTGCTTTATTTTGATAAGATTGATGTCAGGCCCCAAGAACCAAGACACATTCTGAGCAGTTTCCTTTACTGTTCCTCACCTGTGGACAGAAACCAAGGAACTACCAAAGCAGAAAACCACACCCCTACCAACACTAGCAAGGCAGTACAGTATATAAACAGAGAGTAAATCTCACACTCATAGTACTGATAAGCAAGCCAACAACCAAACTCAGCATCAGGGACTTCACAATTCAAGCCTCAGTTATATATATTCTATTGATCTCACTTCAGCTTTTTTGTTTGTTTGTTTTACTTGCCTGCAAACGTTGTAAATGTAAGGATTGGTCACAAAGTCACTTTTTCATATTTTCATAAAAAGTCGTTAAACGAGGACTACTTGCACATGTATCTTAGACTTTCCTGTTCCCCTAGAGTGAGAAACATTTAATTAACCCTTGTCTCAGTCATATTTCACTTAATCTGTGAAGTTTGCGTAAATAACACTGTAATAATCTTTTTCAGAAAGTAGCTTCCCAGTTCACCAAAAGAACACTTTTTATCTACCCAGATAATTGCTATTTGGTAAGTTTCCTGGGTTTTTTGCAACAGGATAGTGTCTTCTTTCATCAAAGTTTAATTACCGTCCAAGACCAAACAGAAGAAAATGACCAGCGGTTAATTGATTGAGTGATTGATTATGTGCCATAATAGTTTTCTGTATGAAGACCAATAACATAATAAATATAATAAAAGAGGTTTTTTTAATTCCAAGAACATTCTGAAATAATTAACAGGTAATGAATGATTAGTACAGTTGCATGAGAGGGGAACCAAGTGGAACCAAGTAGCTGGCTTGGTCGCTCAACAGTGAGAAACTGGTGAAGCGGGCACAGCAGCGCCTGCATTTTCTGCGTCGCATGAGAAAAGCACATCTTCCTTCCCCTATCCTTCCCACTTTCTACAGGGGGACGATCGAGAGCATCCTGTCATACAGCATCACAATCTGGTTTGGAAGCATCACTGCTTCAGACAAGGCGGTACAGAGAATGGCCGAAAAGATCATTGGCAGCTCCCTCCCTCCCATCCAGGACATAGCACAGAACCGTTGCTTGAGCAGGGTCCATAAGATTATCTGGGACACTACACATCCTCTTCACGACCTGTTTTCCTTGTTACCTTCTGAGAGGAGACTTCGTGATATCCGTAGCAGAACATACAGATTCAGCCATAGTTTCATTCCATACAGCATTAACCTTGTGAACTCTCAAGCTTCCTCCTTCCGTTATATATTCAAGATGGACAGTATTTAATATTTATTTGCCACGTATATGTAGGGGTGTGGGTCTATACATATGTTGTACATAATATATCTAGGTGTGTGTCATGTATGTGTTTCACTTTGAGAGCGGGCAACCAAATTTCGTTTTTGATGTGTGCCGTTGTGCCCACAGTAAAAAAATGACAATAAAGGTTATCTTACCTTACCTTACCTTACCTTACAACAGCTATTGAAATTTTACAACCTTCTTAGAGGTTTCTGAAGAATGGTCATCTAAAAGAAGGATAATGATCTTCCAATCACAATGGCAATTAAATTTGTTAACAATTAGAAATATTGTTATATCACCATTGGATGTACAGTGGTCATTATATTAGCACATTTGAAAAAGATTCTACCTCCATGTCTAAACAAAAACATACCTATTTATTTAATTAATAAAAACAAATACAACATTATATGAAAGATTTATACAGTACATCTACTAGTTCTTGTCATAATAAGTAAGACCCCAGTTTGGAGCAAAGTAAATTGTTTCCTGTGAATGGCATGCAGAACATTAATTTAATATCTAGGAGGAGACTAAGAAAGGGAACTATTAATAGTGTAGGAAACATTGATTCTATTGTTTGGGATATCTAAATCCAAAATCATCGGGTTTTATTTATTTATCATTTGAGCTCTCAGTTCTGCCTGTCCACAACTTTTCAGTTGATCACCAAGGCTGATAGATCATTAGTAAGCAACTTCTTCTTTCCCTCCCCTCCCCTCCCTTCCCCTTCCCCTTCCCCTTCCCCTTCCCCTTCCCCTCACCCTTCCTTCCTTCCTTCCTTCCTTCCTTCCTTCCTTCCTTCCTTCCTTCCTTCCTTCCTTCCTTCCTTCCTTCCTTCCTTCCTTCCTTCCTTCCTTCCTTCCTTCCTTCCTTCCTTCCTAACTTGAGAACTTCAAGGTAACCTGAGGATGGTTTCAAACGGTTGTTAATTTTTTTTCTTTCTATGCAAATGCAATAACCATTATTTAATGCAAATAAAGTACTTGGGGATCTGCATAGATAATACCTTTGGTAAATTAATATTGGTATCTCAGTAACAGTGTTTGATTCTGACTTTGCTAAGCTGTGCTTTATTTCATAGGCTGTTTGGAATGTGAGAATTTAAACATTTCTCATGACATGTAGGCATAGCTACTCTATAATAATTGCTTTCTATAGTGAAATTGGATTTGCCTCTATTGCCAAAGAAAAATAAATTTACTTTTCATTTACATAGTTTAAACATATCTGTAGCATTTTATATCATTGTAACTTGAAGACAAAAATAACGGAGAAGGAAGTGTAGGGCACTCCAGCATACTTAATGCATTTTTCTTTTCTGAGAACAAACTTTTTCTTAAAGGAGGAATGATTTTGATTTGGTTCCAAGATTACACCTAAGCCATATTATATGTTGTGTGAAGTGAGGCATGGGACTTTATACATAAAGCACATGACTTACGTGTTTTACATCCCAGCCATTTTTGCTTGTTTGACACACTGAAAGTAAAGCAAACTGGGCCATAGCACCATATATGATAATAATCCGGGCATAAATCAATATATGGGAATTTCTGCAAATCCTTATCACTCATATCTGGTCTCAAAATCTAGTTGTCCCTTGAACACTGGGCTACTTTTCTAGGCAAAAACCATGTGGCAATTTTTCTCAACCTGGGATCATCCAGATATGTTAAGAGTACAACTGAGAATTGTAAAAACTTATGGTAGGGGAACCAGCTGTAGGAAGGCTGCCATAAAGCCAAAGATAGGAGTGCAAAAAGGACATTCTTTTAACCTTAAGGGGTGTGTGTAGAATTGCTTAACTTTCCATTCCATGCCCCAAACTATGAAGTCACTCTTGATATGTTGGAAGTAATGCATTGTAGTGTCAGTTATCCCCATCAGGATGAGTAAGAATACTCAGCAGTTCCAAGGAGTACTGGTAGGATAAGATCACAGCTCAAAAGCACTTGTGTAAAGAGGAAGTCTAATTAAGCTTATATGAATCCAATCTTCAGAATATTTAAACAAATTTCTTACTTACTCTAAATATGTTAAAAGGACTTCCTGAAATGAATCACTAAAAGTAGCATGCTGGGAAAATCAGTTGTGTGTTTTATGTGTTACACTTTGTGTACTTAATTCTCTTTCTATATTTAATGTTTGTTTACAGTTTTGTTGAAACTCTCTTCCTGATCTTTTAGGAAATAAGTGTGAACTTTAAGTTTGAGAGGTATTCAATATTCCATTAACGTTTTCAAAGGAAGCATTCTAATTGTATTTTCCTCAGTTTATTTCTTCCTGGTGGCTATGGCACAAGTTAGATTTAGTATCTCCCTAAAACCATTATTGTTGGATGATGGAATGGGTCATTAAACTCTGCAGTGTCCATTTTCTGAATGACCAGGAGATAAAACCAGTAACGAGGAAACTTAGTTTTGGATAACAGCTCCCTTTCCTCTGGAAACCCTTATGTGGAAAAGGAAATGCAGATCTATTTAACTAGCAAATTCATTGGTTCTGAGAATAATGCTTCAATATTAGATATCAAGAAAGGGAAGTATCACATTTATCTCCAGAAAAGCCTTTATGTGTTTGTCTATTTGCTATAAACTAGACCGGGGTAGGCAACCTTGGCTCTTTTATGACTCGTGGACTTCAACTCCCAGAATTCCTGAGCCAGCCATGCTGAGGGGAAAGGGAGAGATTTCCAAGCTGAGCCATGCTGGCTCAGGAATTCTGGGAGTTGAAGTCCACGAGTCATAAAAGAGCCAAGATTGCCTACCCCTGAACTAGACTATGTGACCTTGCATAAAATACTGCCTTTTTAAACCAACAGCTAAGCTAAGTGATCCACATCTTTTTCTTAAAAGTGATGCCAGCATGCTGCAAAGCCAGCACTAACCTTCAATATTATGTTTGTTATAATAATTTCTCCTCTCCCATGCAGAGGCGTTCTTGCAAAATAAATGAGGGGGAAGCTGCAATTAAGTGCTTTCTTGGAACTGTGTCTAGATGCCAAGAAAACAGCTAAAAGTATTTTGAGGTGGTAGACAACATTCTGGGAGACTAGAAGTAATGATGAGGAACATCTTCACCCATTGCTAAATGGGTGTTTGAGATCAGCCATGCCTAACATGCCAGATATTTTGTGCAAATACCCTTAATGTGTTCTCAAAAATCCAAATGAGTCTGTTGCCCAAAACATTTGGAGACCTTGGATTTAGCTGTGGTCTATTTTTTGGATGGGTTTGCACCTCAAGCTAAGTAACAAAAACCCTAGCCAGTTAAGTTGCAGTCTTAGATTATGCAACCCAATAAAATGGGAAGTGATCCTTTTGTTCTTTTTTTACACTCTTTCCAACTGAGATATCAGTTTGAGAAAGCCATAATAACAGGAATACAATATAGTGAATATGACAGATTTATATAGCATCACAATCTGAGACTTTTATCCCTTTCTTGTTGACCTATCTATAGTGTGGATCTCACCTTTTACTTTGCTGCTTGAAACTCATTTTATTACCTGATAGTGTGACCCTGCTCAAATATTTTATTGTCAAGTATAAATGTATATTCATAAATTCAATCTTTCTGGTTTCAGTGCATCTAATATAGAAAGAATCAGGTGACCATGATCATTACCCTTATAGCAGACAGTTTTCTCTTACAGTTCATTTAGGAGCAGCATCCTGTGTCTTGTTTCAGAAACCTGCATCTTTTTCAGATCTTTTTTGACTCAGTTTCTTTCTGCCTATAAAGAAACATGAAACAATCATACAATTCTTGAGAAAAATCAGTCTTAGAATTGTCAGCTGTTATTAGATAGTAATAGTATATTAAGCTTAAACTGTAAGATTCAGATGTCATAAATCATCTAAAGTTCACTGTGTCTTATTCTCTTAAATTGAAAACATGGTTTGCTATCATTAATAAATGTTAATAAATGTTCCCATTATATCTGAATTCCTAAGTCCCATACTAAAGGGTCGACTACAGTATAGATATAAAAACACAGTATCCTTGGTCAGCAAATCCATGGTTTTAGGACATAAAGGAGAACTTAGCTATTTTGACCTTTAAAACTGTTGTCAAACTTTTTAACGGCTTGATCCACAAAAATAGAAAGGGGTATTTATACGATAACAATGAGGCTTCAATTCTGTTCATGTTTATCTTGGAGGAAATCCCATAGAACTCACTGAAATTTATATGTAAAATGTTGCATTAAGATGCCATTTCAGGGGAAATATTTTACTCTGCAGTGTTTTGAGAGCTTTGTTGCAGTGACTGGTCATACTTGTATTGAAATGGCACCTCTACAGATTTGACCTATGGAGAGTTTTATGCAGTGCTGTTTTTGTAAAAAAAAAAAAAAAAAAAAAGTGCCGGAACTCACACATGTCATACAACCCACTTTGCCTACCCTACAAGGTTCCATCCCAAAAAGGTGCCGGAACTCTGTTCTGAGCGTTCTATGAGAACAAAAGCCCTGGTTTTATGTACTTATGAGTGGATGTTGCATAGGACTGTGGTCCATTTAGGATGGTTGCTTTTTGAGGGCAAAGATTCATGAACATCTTGTTTTTCCAAGATAATCTTTATGTAATCTGATAGTACCGCAGACAATGTAGTAAGGCCACACCTAAGAAAACCTTACACTGCTTCCCATTTCTGTGGCACTAACATATCATTCAAAACAGTGCTTTGATTTTGAGCCTACACTAACTCAAATGTCTCTCTGTGATTTTAGATTTAGAGAGGAACACTAGTATAATAGATTATATATTGTTAACTACTTCTATACAGTATATTTATTGTTCATGTTTGGTAGTTCTTTGCTTCTCTTAGCAATTTTAGGTTACATGATAATCTATATTTTCCAGTATTGTTCTGAAAAATGTTTTGATTGACATTTATTTCCCATGTATTTATCACATGCTCAGTTACAGTGTCATTAAAACCAGGAGAACTAGACGCTTATTATTTTTGAGGCATTATCACTCTTTTTTTCTAATTGGAGAGGGAATTCATCCATCTCCTCCAGCTTCTGTTCTGATTCTGTCAGGGAAATTATAGGTTGATGGTCCTGCAGCTTCCTATGAACACAAGCAGACGGAACAATTTTGGGGTGGAGTAGCTAGATGACATTTTAGAAATGGATGGATTTTCTTTTTTTAGTTTCAGGTTAATCACTGATCATTGAATGTAATTTGGTAAACCTCAACCAAAATTTGCTCTCAACTTCAAAACAATTGTTTTCTAATGAATTGCTCAAAGATATGTTAACATCTCTTTTTCTGACGGCAGTAGAGAATGGATGAAGATTACGGGAGTAGGAGAGGCAATTTAAGCCATCACACAGAAACACAGGAATCTTAATTAAACAGTCTCCTTGGTCTGAATCATGCAGAGAAAGGGGAATCTAACATTTGTCTGGGTTATTGGTTCTGCTGTCAGATGATACTATTAGGAATCTTTTTATAATACTTCAGTTCTAATCTGTCTTCCTGTAATTTGAAGCCATTATTTCATGTCTAGTACTCTGAGACAGAACGTCTCGCTTTTCTGTGTGACATCATTACAGGTATTTGAACAGTGTTCCATCATTCTTCTCTTCTCATGGCTAAATATTATTATTTCTTACATGTCTCTTGGTAAAACTTAGCATCAATTCCACTGATCATCCCCACTGCACTTCTCTGAACCCTTAAACTATGGTGCTCAGAATTAGATACAGTACTGAAGTATACTGTAGCTGGACAAGTGTATAATCTTACTTCATGTCTCACTATGGCAAATGGTACAAATTCTATCTGGATGTCTTACAGTAGTAACACTGGATACATAACTGAGAAATTAAGTGGAAGCAAAAATATTTTAAATAGGGATGTTAGAAGTGGGTTTGAGAGCAGTGTGATCCATGATTCAACATGAAAAAAGGCTTCATATTTGAAAACAAATAGATATATGGAACCTGGTGGAAAAAGGTAAGAGGATGGCTAATAAACATAGTTTTGTCTAAACTAAGATAGTTGTGTTCAGATTCTCAGCTGGCATGACTATTGCATTCATCCTGAAAAATATTAGTGGCAAATTTGTACCATTTATTTTGCTGACGGGATTTGAACATGCTGACTGACTTGATAATCCTTCAGCTTCTGTTTCTGGTTATCTTTAGGCTACCTTACCAGTTGTGATACATGGTTGTTTACATTAATTTATCCCTGTTTAGGAAAGGCAATAGCTAGTCAGGTAGCTGAAACTGGATTTAGTCGCTCCATACTACTCAAGCCTATTAAGATATTATTAATGTCAATTAGTTTTAGCATATAAGGGAGACTGGCTAAGCTTGGGAGCATAACCTTATCCAGAACAAGCTGATGATTCATTAATTTGAATCTATTTTATGATTATTGGCCCTCATCCAACACATTTTTGTGATTGGCCCTCCAACTGTAGACATTACTTTTGAATTTGTTTTTATATTGTGCGTCATATTTATCCACATTTTATAAACTGAACATTCTTATGTAATTGCATGACAAAATGGAAAGGGAATTCAGCTGGCAGAGAGCAGCAATAAATCTAATTTGGGTGACAGGACGCATGTTAATTAGACTTACTGCCTGCCAATAAATATTGTCTGCTGTGATATTTTAAAACATTATTTATCAGTCTACTTCAGACTGATGCAATATATATAGATATCCCTTTGGATAATTCTGTATTAAATAATTGTCTCCAAAAGTTGGCACTAATGGTTGCATAATTAGATTACTTTGACTATGTATATTTTTCTTTTAAATGGGAAATATCTAAAAATAAAAATGTAGAAATCTAAATACAGAAACAAAATAAGTGAGTTTATTCACGGCATTTAGCCAGTTGTGATGCATTCAGTAAAATATGGTTAAATAACATATGAATTAACAGAATATGTAAATTTTGTTAGTTGTGCTGGGCATATATGTTTTTAAAAGCCTTTTTACTTGTAAGTTACTATGATAATAGCTATTTAAAAATACTACACACCAATATCTTTACAGAGAGCAGCAATAACCAGACCTATGTCCCACGATGACACAGAGCTATCGTCAACTCCTATCTTATCTAGCAGTATTTCAGTGTTTGCTTTGTTTTGATAATTTTCAAATTTGTTCTCCCAACAAATTCCCATTCAGATTTTTCCCAGGGACAATTTCTGCATGCCCGTTTTCACTTCTCCAGCATCTGATAGTCATCTAGTGTGCCTTCACCTTGAACCCATTTGATGGTGAGGTCTGAAGACATACTAAAAACAGTATTTGGCTGATTTGGTGTGCTTTGTATAATTACAAGTCCTGATTGCACATGATTTATAGAATGGTAAAATGACTGAATGGTTGATCAGTCATGGCTACTGCCTATCTACACAACATCATTGGAAAGAAATGGTTTGGTGTTTGGGATTAGTCTCTGGAATCCTGAAGTAGGACATTTTTACCATTTTACAGTTCTTTGCTACAGGCCAAGTCAGCTTGGAGAACCTGTGAAGTTAGAAATTGATCCTGAACTCCTCCAAACATCTGTGTTCACTCTCCCTTGAGAGTGAACAGACACTGCTTTGGCTGCAGGTAGTCTCTGATTAGAGAGTTGTGAGGCCTTCAAGATTGATGTGTGCTCTTTGAGGTAGACCAGGCCAGGAATGAGACTGCCACAAACACTACTTGAACTCCACTTTATTTTGTAGAGTATACTAACAGAATCTTGAAAGCCTGCCAGTTTTTTATACAGAATCAAGGCAGGGCTATTTTCAGTCTCTTCCTCATACTGACTTCTTTTCCAGGGCCGAGATATTATTTACTGTTTGTTTTATCTGTAAATGGCTTTTCACATTCCTTCACTATCTCTGCCCCTCTCTACAGCCTCTAGGAAGAGAAGTGTCCTTTGTATGCCCGTATTCCTATCTATTTTCAGCTGCAAGACCTGAGGAAGAAGTCTGTAAAGATTCCCCCCTCTTTTTTGTGAGGGCTATTGTTTATCCGTAGCTTTTATTACCAGAGATTCCCTCTTAGTACTTCGTGTGTTCAGTCACATGAAGATAGAATAACATAGCCATGAGCCTCATCAAGACATTTATGGATTTTGTATTTGGTGTTTATAAGAGGGCATTGAGAACTGTGGTTGGTCAGCTGATGGTGTCTTGGAGATATTTTTTCTTTCTCTACAGAGGTCAAGAATAGGAAATTTATTATTGCCAGATTCATTGTTGGAATAAAATCCTGTTGCCATAGAGGATGACATCTGAAGGTTTATAGGGTTTGTCATATGTGGTGTCCATAGTCGGAGCATGTCTTTGCACTCTTGACTGATCTGCCACTAAAACTACACCAACAGAATAAACATCCCAGCGTAATGCTTTGTCATAGTTACTAAGCAAATGCTCCTATACATCTGATCTGGATTCCTTCTCATGTATGCTCTTCCAAGCCAGGCATTGTGTATTGTATATTTGCCTGTTCCTTTGTTTCTCTAAAGGTAGAACTTTGTGTTTATTTTAAAATCCAAGTCAAGGAATCTGATGTTTCCTTGACAAGGGATTCAGTGTGTACTCTCCAATTACATTCCAGTCTTTTTGGCCTTGCTAATCCTAAACAGAACCTTTTTGTAAAGAAACTACTCTGCTGTTACATACAGTTACATTAGGTCATGGTGTACTTTACTTGGAGTTTTTCCAACAGAGTTAATGTTAATGGATAGAGGAACAGGGTGCAACAGACTATAACAAAAATTCTGCTACGTTTCTTATAATTGTAATAATAATGTTATGGACAGCGATCATGAATGGTAACAAAGATTTTGATACTTACAAAGAGAAATGTAGTTACCTCTAATAATATTAAATTTAACTATATTTTATATCAACAAAGGAATATATGGTAAGAGTAGAATTCAACTTAACTATATTCCTTCTCTATCTTTGGCAATGGCTTTTTTTAAGGAATGATTTTAAGTGCATTATTAAAAGAATAAAATTAAAAGAATTTAATTTTAAATGCATTATTCTGATATGCATATAATGAATTCCACATATATTATAATTGTACTTATAACTGCTGTGAGGAAGACTGGATATCTATTTTTTCTTTCTTTTTTTTTTGCACTTTTACTTTTCTCTTTAATTTCTTTCTTGTTCTTTTTACTGCCCTTATATTAATTTGTATCATTTTTATCTTTGTTTTAAAACCTTTTATTAAAATATATACAAAAAAGAATTGATCATGCATCAGACTAAGTTTAAGTGATATAATGTAGCGGTATAACTCAGTTTAATTTACAATCATGTTTCCCCATTAAAGTTGTGGGAAATACATACAAATTGCATTTGAGTTTGTTCTTCAGCATAATTAGGAACTATCTGAAAAAGAAACTTCTTATGGTAGCTAAAATTACGATAGACTGCAAGAAGTAACATCCTCATGTTTATTTACATTTAAGATTTCGTTTCCTGTCTCCTGAGTGCATGTCCATTTCTCTGTACTCTCTATATGATTGTATTTATTTCAATTTATATAGCTTCTCATCTCAAATATATGTCAGAGTGCCTCACAAACAATTAACATTGTTTATCCTTTGTTATCCTTTTTGCAGATATAGCCTAACTCTTCCACAGCATCCCCCCCCCCCGGTATGGACATATATATTATGGTTGCACAGCAACCAAAGATGTTGCTGCATACAATTCATATTCTTCACACATACCCCAGGGCACTGTGTGATCTCAGCACATTAATACAGATGTCAGAAGTATATTTTAATATTGGGTAAATGCAATATCGAATTATTCAGTTGCTCCCTCCAAAAGAAAGAAAGGGAAAGGATTAATTGGAATTTAATTGGTTTGGGGGGGGGGAAATATTTTTTTTTTCTCAACTTCACCCAAAGTGCACTTACTAGGTTATTTGAAATATTGCGCATTTATTTATTTCCTATGCTGGACTTCCTTTTAAAATATAAATACCAGCCTTTCTAGCCTCACAACAATCCCATTAAGATGCCTCTAACAGATGCCTTCTGACCCAATATATTTCTTGACTGAGAACATTCATTATACCGCGTCTCTCACACTGACCCTCTAGTCCAGAATAACCCTTAGATTCCTGTATTCCATAGCTAAATGCATATGAAACAGATTTTGCAGGTAAAATCAGCTACAACACAAATAGAAACTGTTACAAATCGTCCTTTTGTTTCCTTTGTGGATGTCTTTGCTGTAGAAACTGCCCACATACCTATGTACAGGCTAGAGCTCATCAACTTTCAGAGCACGAGTAGACAACCTACAATACTCCAGATAAGGTTAAAATACAGGATTCAACATTAGCCAAGCTAGCTTGAACTATTGGCATTTATATTAAGCTCTAGAGAGCCAAAGATCTTTCCATGTTATACAATCTTTTTTCCTCCTCTGGAACAGGAAGCAAATAGTGTTATTGGCATTTTAGATTTCAGGAAACTAGTTTCCTTTCAGGTAAAACTGGATTCCTTTCATCCTTGATTATGATTATGTTATTGCCTAGCACCTCTTTGCCCTTCATGTTTTTAATATAATGCATGATCAGTGTATGTTTATTCCACCCTCCAATTTGGTATTCCCTCAGTGGGTTCAGCTGCAGTTCACAGAGTTGCCAAACTGTTTGTTGGCTGGGGAATCTGGAGAGTTGCATCTCCTGATGCATCTGGGAGGCCTTGAAAAGTGTTCTGATTGAAAATTTATATGGCTGTCTTCCTTGTTGGGTGTAGGCCAAAGGAACATTGGCCAAAGGAGCATTAACCGAAGTCACACTCTCTTCCCAAAATACGTATCAAGCACATGTGATCTTTCTTTTTCATTTAATGATTTACGTATTTTGATTTATCTTTTTTTTAAATGTTCATGTTTTAAGCTAGATTATCTACTAAAGACTTTTGTCACCTCCCCTGCTTTTTTTTGTTATAGTATCAGTTAATTTTTATTTATGTCAAACTAAAATCTCAAGATGGTTTTTTGTTATTAAATTTCTGGAAATTAGAGAAATCCTTGCTGGCAGTATGTTTAGCATTTGTTTTTTCAGTACTTAAAGGTAATTGAATTTTCATTTGTTCTGAATTCTATTAGTGGCTTGTAATCAGCCCTTCACAATTTTTTTTTGTCCTTGATTTGGCCAAAGTTCCTCTTAAATTAATTTCAGTGTGAGTTAAAGTGTTTCTGGTAAATTCAGTCTGATGCACAAATAAATATACCTTTACAGTATAATGCTCATAAAGTATAGAACCAAAAGTTCTTATGATTATTACATACCCCAGATTTAAGGAATCTTGGTCAAAAAATTTCTCAGCAGTCTTTGATGTTGTTATAATGTCAGTTGCATTTTATGAAACGTTTATTATCAGTTGTTGAAAAGGTTAATAATGATTTTGCCTTAAAAAGTTTCTGTCTCTGTGGATAATAATGAAGTGGAAATAACCACTTAATGAGATCTACCTCTGAGCAATGGGTCAGAAGATAGGACAAGTGTTTGTCAATTGATATTAAAAAAGGAAATAAGTTAAAAATAGACCAAAAAGAGCCTATTTTGAATGGAGCTCATGTCCATGTAGTTTTCTTGGCAATAACACAAAAGGGGTCCCCCACCACTTGTCTTCTTATCCCACAGTATTTTTTTGACTTCCCTATCTAAGCTACAGCTCAGGTAGATCTGTTATATTGTGTCCAAAGGCTAATTAGGTCCAGCCTTGCTTAACGTTTTTAAATCAACCAAGGCACACTGACCCTTGTCGGCATTGCTTTTGATCAGTCAGTCATCTTCACCATTGCAGCCTGTGGAATCACAGATATATATGCTGGATCAGGGCATTTTGAAAAACAGCTTTGCTGTATTCCGTTGCGAAGCTATGATTCTGAATTGCAGAAACTGATTTGTGATTTTCTTCTCCAGTTTGTAGTATATGTAAACTGTATGCATTTTTCTTAGAGAACAGTCAATTATTAAGATAAATATACTTATAATATTTTCTTTTTAAATGACTGCTTAGGATTGTAACTAAGTTCAATATTGGATATCATATGTACATGGGAGAATTATATATATGATTTCAATTTTCTTTGTAACACATGAGCATTTTTCCTTGCCTTTTGGACCAGAGAGTTTGGGGCAGTTGCTTTATGATCTCGTTAGATGTTGTAGAAATTGTCGCATGAAGGTTATCAGTTGAACTGTTAAATTCAAAGAATTGGGCATTGTTCAGCTGGTTTTGCTAAGATTATATGACTTTGATCACCAAAAATCATTATTGTTGGCATCCAAACCAACAATATGTGCTTCGGTTTTTGATTGCTGACAAGAAGAGGCTTCAAACTCCTGATATTATTTTATAAATTCCCATAAAGTTTCATCATCTTGATTCCATAGAGAAGAGATTCTGCAAGCATTTCATATCAGTGCTGCATTTATTGTCCTTCTGTGTCAGAGAATGTACTGATAATGACAGAGGTTTTATTGTGCTGTAGTTTCCCCATAATATTAAGAAAAAATTATGTCTACTTTTTAAAATTATTTTTAAAACTATAGTCAAGATGCTTTGTGCATTGTAAAGTCTGGCTAATTTACCTTTTATTGTTATTGAAAATGTGATAGTTTTTTCATGTTGCAGTGAAGCTGTCAATACAATTAATATATTTCTGATGTCCTTTGTAGCCTTGGTAGCTACAAGTTACTTAATTATGAACCGTTGATTTCTATTTTGCATGTATGCTTTTTATTTTTGTTTAAAATGGTCAAGCATTGCAATTTAAAAAAACACTGATTGAAAGTTTCACTAGGACATTGATTTGATTTTCATCATCTATGTGTCAGCAATAAATGCTATTCTCCCATGAGTGTCTTTGCTCCACAGATATAACACATGAAGTCCCTTTGTGCTATTAACTGTTGGAGGACCAGGGGGAAAATCACCCTTGAGGAAATACTATATTGTAGGGCAGGGATATAATATCCTTGGAGGTCTTCTTTCAAAATGATACACAGTATTTCAATGTATTTTATATTAAATCCTCTAAGATTTTGCTTAGTCTTGATGTTACACGAATATACAGTAAGAGAAAAATAAGCCCATGTATGCATCTTATACTTTTTGGAGAAAGAAAGCAAATCTTTTTCACTGGCAAAGAAAAGATTACATTATTAAATTTTGGTTTCATTTATAATTATGGGTTTTTACAATGCATATTTAAAGGGTATTGTAGCAAATGATTTTGAGTGCTTAAAATAAAATAATGGACGATCTGGGTTTAGAAAGTATCTAAAGCATGGGTAAAATTCTCCTCAAGAATTTTGAGGAGTTGGTTGCAGGAAGAAGTAGCAAGTTTTCAAAAGAGTGTTCTGCCTCTCTCATAATTGCACATCTTTGTTCTTGTATCTTGCTTTCAGAAGCAATTTGACATTAGAAGGTGAAAAGAGAACAGGGCTCTGAGATCACGTTAATTTCCTTTCCCTACCTTTACAAGTCTGAAATAGTTTTCATTATTTGGCAAAGACGTGTTTGTATATTAGTGCTTCATCTCCAAGGAGTTCAGAACTTCTTTGCTTTTACTTTTAATCTAAAACATAATTTTCTGAAGGTCATGAGTGTTTGTTTAAGGTAATGTGTTATGTCTACATTAATTTTCAGCAGACAAAAGCAAAGAAGTATTGAAAGAACTCCTTTTGATATTTTTAATTTAATGTTCCAATCACAGTTCACTTCCCAACCTTCTCGTAATCATAATAAGTAAAAGAAAGGATGCAGAGCAGGGAATGTTTAGGTATGCTTTCCAATTCCTTAAAATAGCTTTGGGTCAAATGACTAGGAAGGAAGTGCTGCCCTATTCCGTCTCATAGGAATGCATTGGGGAAATCTTTCTGGAAGGTTTTTTCTCTTCTATCCTTTACCTGATCCAGCTAATTTTCAGTCTCAAGCTTTCTCTTGTTGGCTTTGACTACCATATCAAATTTGATCCCATTCTCTTTTTGGGGAAGGGGAGTTATCCTGCTGATGGACAGCCAGATGGACCGCAAGAGCCTTGAATGCTTTTGCATAATATGTTTCCAAAATTCCATTGAGTTGGATAGCATAACAAGATAAGGACAGAATGCTGAACATGGTTTCAAGATGTTTTTTTCCCCCCGTCTTTTAATAATAGCACCACTCTGAGTCCCATTTCATTCTGCTTTTGAAGGTTATCCTGTGAGTGGATAAAAGGCCAGAGGCCTGAAATCCTTTGCAAAATTTGTTTCTACAAACGTTTAGATTGTAATTATTAAAAAAAGGTACATCTAAATTCTGCAGAGAAAGTGTAGCCTTTTAGAACTTGAAATAAAGGCTGCTTTGTTTATTCAAATAAAAATTATGTTGTCTAGCAATACTTTTCAGCAATTTGCCAAGGCTAAACTGTTTTGTCTTTCCTTTAGTTGGTGTTTTTTTTTCCTCTCCACATTGCAGCTTTTAATGAGATCACCAGTTCATATATTTTTCTTTAGCTGCCTCTGGCTATTGATGCTCTTCATATTTTCAGACTTGTAACCCCAGGGTTTACTTCAAAATCTCTGTGATTAATAGTATTAAATAGTATTTTGAATGTTTTCATTTTTGTTCCTGAATGTTGTCATTTTCAGCTAAAGATCTTAATGAAAGTCATGACGGTTTAATTCTCAATTCCATCACTTAAAATCAAACAGTTGATTAAAATGAGAACTTATAAATATTTACTAAAATCAGTGTGATGAATATTTTCTTTGCTACCAGCCAGGCTTCTACCACCAGAGTGAATTTTTAAAAATTGTTATTTTATTCTAATAACAAAATCACATAGATGGTTATCATGAGCAAAGTACATCTTTCATTCTAAGAAGGAGATCATGAATACTTTTAGAAAATTAAAAGGATTGGTAGTTGGTTGGTACTGATTTAGAAATATGCTCATTGATCTGGAAAACAGGTAAATAAGGGTAATTAGTGTGTCTCCTGGATGCCAGAAATTATAGGCATCCTCAATAATTAGCTTTCCAATAAATGAATGCTTTGTTCTTATCGCACCCTCCACAGAGCCTTTTGTGAGCATACCTATTATACAATCTCAACATTTCAAATGGTGGTTATTGCTAGTTAAGATACCTTACAGGCAAAATTCAGATTTTTTGGAGGCTTTGTCTGAATTTTCATGTGAATTGAGTGTTTTCTCTAGGATTTACTATAAAGAACAAGTGGCAGTACTGTATGAATAGTCCTAATTGACCATGTATTGTGGTTCCTTATGAGAATTAAACATGGCAACAATTTATTTTATTTGTTTTTTTATTATTATCCAGGGTGGTCCACAGAATGGCAAAACCATATGAATTTAACTGGCAGAAGTCAGTGCCTTCCTTTCTACAGGATGGAGCTATTTTTGACAGATACGAAGAGGTAAGGAGCTTATACAGTATCTGGAAATACAGCTGGAAGTTCCATTCTGAGGGCAAATAATAGAAATCTGTTCCTGGTCATTATTGCTTCAGAGAGGAATATCAAACACCACCTTTTTATGAAAGTAGACGATGTGCAAGATAGGGTCAAAAAAAGAGGGCTCATTCTGAGCTAAACCTAACTTAAGCATCCTGGTGGCCATGATAAAGAGAAGAAAAAGAACCAAAATAGAGCTGATCTCCTCCTCCAGAGTCCTGCTCGCTAGGCAAAATTATAAATAATACTAATCCACATTATATCTCTCTATATAAAGATTTTGAATGATTGTTCCCCTTCAGCAAACAGTCTTGGAAATGATAATGCTCTCACCACTCAAGTTGGTGAGTGCACATGTATTTAAATATGTTGTTTTATGAATGGGCAGCAATTGAATTGCTACCTTTTTGCCATCTTTTAAAATTCCTCATTGAAGAATGCATAGAAAGAAAAGAATGTCCATAGACCACAGTGTAATGAAGGCCAGAAAGCCATAGCTTTTATCCAAGTCCAGGACAAAATATATATACCCTATAGGCAAGGGAGAGAATTCGTTGATTTGCATAAATGTAAAAGGATAAAAAGAGGTCATCCCAAGGAATGTGAGAGGGAACATGTTGCATTTCAAAAGATTAAAATGCAGTATGTTGTTCTTTTATTTAACCATGGGATCAGCATTCCTTTAAGCAGTAGATATAACTGAATATAACAGTCTGGTATCGTTTGATACTTTAACATGCTTGAGATAAACGGAATCTCAAGCATTTGATAGATGAGCTGAACGTTCTTTTTAACGTGACAAGTAAGTAAAAGGCTGAAATCCCAATAACCCTCTTTAGCAATATCTTACTCCATTTTCTTAGCTCTTGAAATAAAAAAAAATGATTTTTAAACATTTAAGGCCTGCTAAGATTGTTGCAAATCTCATTCCCAATAATTGTAGCATACAACAATAAAATGTAAGTAGCTTGCTGAATGATTTTTTGCTTAGAAAAATATGCTTCAGTATTTACTTCCCCATCCCAAATATAAAAATATCTAGCTGGTATTAGAAATATGCAGATAAACTTTTCTGACAGGATGCAGTGCTTTAATATAAATGCAAGAGATTATTTCCATGGCACAAACCAAACTTCATTTGTAGTTCCTATGCAGGAATCATAACAGACTGTTGCAGTGTAGACATGGATACACCTGGGTCCTTAAGTCAGTACAGAAATCTATTGGGTCCTAAGAATATTCCTTCATAGATAAAAGCTGTAAACTTATTAGAGTGCTTCAAGATCATACCATTTAACTCTATTGAGTAACATTTCTACAAGATCACTTTGCTGCTTTGGTTATTAATTCATTTAACATATTTTGTCTCTGATTTTTTTTAAAAAGGTGGATAATTTGGGTTTTAAATTCTTCCTTGCAGACCTGAATATTTTGGATTTCTCTTTCAACAGGAATCTTCTGTTTTTGAGCCAGGCTGCCTGTTTAAAGTTGATGAATTTGGCTTTTTTCTATCATGGAAAAGTGAAGGAAAGGTAAAATTTACAATGATCTCATGATATATTTTTTTCCTCCTCTAACAAGCATAAGGTACAATTCTAGTTGTTCTAGTGGGAGGCACTGTGTCCAAATATTAGGGCCTTAGATTATAATGCTAAATATAAAGATTTGCAAATCTTCTACCCTGTAATTTGTTGAGACAGCTCCCATAATATCCTACTAGTGTTGGATTGCTGTAGGGGGATTATGAGAATTGAAACTGAACAACTAGAGAACACTAGGCTAGATAAAGCCCCTAAGCACACTTATTAAAAGTATAAAGATGAATAAATATTCCAAAGATTGTAATGTTAGTTTGAAGAGAAGAAAATAATTTTCTGCCAATAATTTAGTTCCATCCCATGTTTCTTTCCTTAATAGTGAAAAGGGGAGAGGAGGGAATCATATGTTTATGGATGGAAGATGTGTGTGTGTGTGTACTTGCAAATCTTGTTCTATATCTTCTAGCCATTCTCTACTTGCCTCGGATTTGTACCTGTATAGCGACAACTCATTTTTGTTCCCTTTGATCTAACGATTCAACATTGATTTTGTCCACATGTTGTATAGTTGGGTGCAGGAAGTTATGAGAGGGATGAGTGTGAATGAAGCAAATAGTTGCTGAATTTATTTTCTTTGGAGATAATGGTGTAACAGTCTGAAACCTTGGCCAGGTTTTACTGAACTCCATCATCTCACCATTAGCTCTGTGGAATGACGTTCCTGGAAGACCTTCTGAAGAGCAAAACATTCCCCACCTTTACACAGATGTCAGCCTTACCAGGTAGACCAGACAGGAAATAAGGCCAAGTAAACTAATTCTGCTTTGTTGAAAGCAGAATGAACAGGACCTTGTAAGTCTGAAAGTACAATTCTTGTACCATTACCTTTACAGCCCGATAACTTCGGGAGTGTATCTCCTGGGCCTCTTTCTTTGCCCATTATGCAGCTGTGGGCTATGCTCCCTCTTATCTGACTGCTCCTTAGGCAACATCTCTTCACCAGGTCTCCCAAAGTCATTCCCACATATCATTACAGTAGGAGTGATTGCTGTGTTGTGATCCTATGCACTCTCTCTCCCCTCCTCCCCAACAGACCTCATCCACCATGGCCAGACATGATGGCATTTAGAGTCTGACAAATTCTAGAGAGCACAGGTTTCCCATGTCTGTTTTTACTGACATTAATATAATGTATACTGCCTGGTATTAATTAAGATTGTGTATTTTTGAATGCTTAGCTGTTGTTGTATTTTCTATTTCAAGATACATCACATTGGCTGCTTGGCATTTATAGTGTTCCTTTCTTTTCCAGGAAGGGCAAGTTTTAGAATGTTCCCTGATCAACAGTATTCGTGTTGGAGCAATACCAAAGGTATTTCTGTAGTTTTGTTTTAAAGTATTGTTTTAAACAATTACTATTGGCTTGAGGCCCAGGAATGGAAACTTTCTTCAGTTTCAAGAACTTCTGAAGTCTTTGTACCTTAAGGGACAATGAATTTTTAATTTTGAAAAACTGGGCTTTAGAAACTAACGTTTGTTGAGGATCAGATAATTTAGAAGTGTTTACCTACAAAGGATATATTACACCAGGGGTCTCCAAACTTGGCCGCTTTAAGACTTGTGGACTTCAACTCCCAGAATTCCTCAGCTAGCATGGCTAGCTGAGGAATTCTGGGAATTGAAGTCCACAAGTCTTAAAGTGGCCAAGTTTGAAGACCCCTGTATTACACCCATATATCTGAGTTTTTCAGTGGCAAATATTTAAGCATGTGCTGAAATTTTTCTATGTAAATCTGTAGCACTAAGAAGCTCTGTCCTGATGCTTGGATTATATATCATAAACATTTAAAAATAAAATCTAGACTTTAGATCTAGAATATCTTCAGACATTGATGGCTATGATAAGGATGATAATAAGTATTTTAATATACATTTGTTCTTTGGTATTCTGATTCTGATGAAGATGGTACCATCCAAATGGGTTTTCATGAATGAAATCAATAAACTGGAAGCTTTACATCAAAATGACGGTAGGTTTTGAGTAGGCTACCGAAAAATTTATCTTTTTCCTTAGCCCTGGCTTTTGCCTAGTCTGTTGGGGCCATAGGGTCAATGATTAATTTCACAGAGTGATACTTTTTTATTCATGCTTCTCACATTCATGCTACTCCCCTGTATGCAATGGGAGTATTGGCTAGTTTGGCTGGTGGTAGAAAGACACCACCTCCTGTGAATGTAAATTGGTATTCATACATTCATCCAAAGGCAGACAAATATAATATAGACCGATTTTTATAGTTTTTATTGTGCCTTTATTATTTTTAAATAACTCAAAGCAATGAACATACCTAATATTTGTTCCTCCTCCTGATTTCCCCAATCACAACCCTGTGAGGTGATTGGGGCTGAGAGGGAGTGACTGGATCAAAGTCCCCCAGCCAACTTTCAGGCCTAAGGTGGGACTAGAACTCACAGTCTCCTGGTTTCTAGGCCAGCACCTTCACCACTACACCAAACTTCTAAGAATTTAACCTAAATCCTGTAATGATTAGTTGGCTGTGGGTGATGAAATTTTCCTGTAAATACAAAACAGTTTGTGAAAGCTAAATTTAACGTTACTTGAAAATCAACAATGCCCCCAGACAAAAAATTGCTCTCTGAAACAGTCCTTCCCACCCCCCACCCCCCATTTCATTTGCTCAAGCAAACTAGAGTGGAAATAAAACTTTACTTGAATGCTAAATATGAAGCAGGTGCCTCCAGAATGAGCTTTTTAAGTCAGTCTTTTGTAAGTCCTTATACGGACTTATTTAAAAGAGGTCCCATGATCTGAAAGAGACTTTTGAATAAGGAATGGAAGCCACTGATGTATTCCTAAGATATTTTCCCCAGCTTGGTGTCTCCTAGATATTTTGGGACTATATGCTGTCTGTGGAAATTCTGAGAGTTGTAGCGTATCTGGAAGGTGCCAGTTGGGGAAGAATATCCTAAGGTACACTTTTTTTCTCCCCAATAACTATTATCAGAGTATTTCATTTGGGTAAGGTCACTGCACTCAGAACCCAAGAATTCTTGTTACTACTTCATAGGCAGAATGTTAAATAAACCACTATCAGTTACCTAACGTGAATATGATCTGTGTATATACTATTGTCAGCTCCCTAAGTAGAAAATGAAATACTTCTAAACATATGCTTGGAATAGTGACAAAAATATGAAGAAGGTAAATATGAATAAGAAATGCTTATGGGTGAAAATGAGTGATATGTTTTTGTTTTGTTTTTTTAGTCCACGGTGTTTTTTTCAAGCAATTAATTTTGTTCCAACAGGATCCAAAAATATTAGCTGCTCTTGAGGCTGTCAGTAAAGCAGAAAATGAACTTGAAGGACGAATAATTTGTGTCTGTAGTGGCACTGATCTGGTGAACATCAACTTCACATACATTGTAGCAGAAAGCACTGAAGACGCTAAGGTACTGCCGCTAAACATAGCTTTGGTGTTTTGTGGCATTGTTGTTCCATGTAAATCCCTATTATTCTTTAAGAAGGTTGGAAAATATTAATCTAAGCCCAGATCTTTTGACATCAGTGGCAAAAATGAGCTAATCCCTCAACTGAATTGGTGTACTGGTTTTCAAATTATTTGGGTGTTTCTTCTGTATGGGAAAAATGTTAGCGCGACAATTAGGAAGTGTGTAGATGTGTGATAAGCAATTACACTGCAGCGAGAGATGTCATCTGTAACCCTTCGAACTAGAAGTGATGAGGGCTGACTTCAAATTTACACGCAAGATCATAATCTGCACTTTTTCCTAAAAAAATATTGTCTTTAATGGTGGGAAGGGCTGTACAGTAAGGAAGGATGAACTGTCTGATATTTGATTAATGGAAGTATCAAAACAAAATTCAGCCACTATATTGCAAGTTTAGGGTCCTTGAAAATGTGTGTTTGTGTCTGTGTCTCTGTGTATTCCCTGCAAACTGCTTATCCATGCTACAGAGGTATTTGCTGAGTGGCAGAGCAATTTTTACAGCTGCTGTTTTCCTTCTTCGTTTATGAAAAAGGGGAAGTCAGATATTTCAGAAACATGTCTGGGGTGGATCAGGTGATACTCTTTAATTTTATTAGATCCCAAAGCACTTTTCCCAGAACTGCTCTAGTATTAGAAGAAACACTATGGCTGCCCTGCATGAAGTGGAAAGATTATATTTTCAAGAAGATGCTACTTCAGGGACCATTGAGTAAGTGCAGATAATCTGCCAGAAGAAAGAGAAGCTTAATTTAATGTCCATGATAATTTAACAGCATCTTAAACCAAGGAAGCTTTTACAAAACAATGATTAACATTTAATACACAGTATTACATTTTCTTATTTAATACAAATAAGAAGATAAGAATATATTGTTATCAATTATTTATAGACTTTAAGGTATAGCAAGTGTTGTTTATTATAAAGAGCTCCAGTTTTTGTTCTTTTAAAGGATAGCTGCATAGTAGTGTTGTTTTCCAGTATTCCAGTATTTGAGGGGCTGCCACAAAGAAGAGGGGGTCAACTTATTTTCCAAAGCACCAGAGGGAGGGACAAGAAGCAATGGATGGAAACCAATAAAGAGAGAAGCAACCTGGAATCAAGGAGAACGTTCCTAACAGTGTGGACAATTAACCAGTGGAACAGCTTGCCTCCAGAAGTTGTGGGTGCTTCATCACTAGAGGTCTTTAAGAAGAGACTGGACAGCCACTTGTCTGAAATGGGATAGAGTCTCCTACTTGAGCAGGGGGTTAGACTAGATTCACTAGAAGACCTCCAAAGTCCCTTCCAGCTCTGTATCATTGATCTTTATATGTAAAAAATAATATTTTGTAACAGATTGAGAAGCATGTGGTCCTTCAGATGTTGTTGGATTACAATTTAGTATAAATTTCCCAATAATAAAACAAGGACTTTTGACAATAGCATTTATGCAGAAATGTAAGAATTGCATAATTCAAGGATAAGCGTTGAATATTAAACTCGATTTGAAAAACCTGGCAGTTCCTAAATTCTACCTGAGGGTATATTTCCCCACAGAACAGAGAATAAAGGCAAATGCAAAAGCAGAGCCTGTCCTTGCAGAGGTTCTTCCAGTAAAGAAATAGCCTTCTGTGGCCTTGATTTGAAATAGGGTTTTAGGATAGTGAGTTAATGAATTTTGAAGATTCAGGTACTCCTACATCCTATGAAACAATTAAAGTCTTTAACTAAACTCTGTGTGGGACAAATGGTAGTCAAGCTGAGAATGTGGGTATAAAGTAACATTCTTCTCTCTACCTGGTACACAGAGTTTCTGTTTCTGATAGGCTCTTCTTACATATTTTTAGCTACATCTGTTCCAGAATACTAGGGTGTCCTTTCGTCATATTGACTATGTAAACCACTCCCTCTGTTTCCTTGCTTTATGTCTCTCATTCTGCTCTCCTAGACTTTTGAGGAATCATGTGAATTTGAAATTGTATTTTCACATTCATGTGTTTTTTCCAAATGTGTGATACCACCCTTAACATTACCCATCATGTTAGATCGAGAAGGCTTTGGACAATCATTCGGCATTGGTGTGAATTATTTGTCAGAGTATATTTCTGTACAGAAAGTACAGAGAGCATCCCAAATACCGATGCACACCTGTGGCACAATTCACAAGATTGAAACTGAAGCTGCTTTTAAATATGCTTGGTGAATAAACTTTTTTTTTATATAGATCAGTAAGTAAGAAAAGGATTCTGTCCCTGGAAACTCAGATTACGATTTGGATTGGAAGGAGGAGGTGACATACTTAGAACAAAGGAGTGGAGAATTTAAAAAAAAAAAAAAAAGATAATGTAAGGAAAAAGGTTGCCAAAGTAGACAATTGTTGCAGTCCTACTAGAAAATATACTCAGCCTATATCTTCATATATATCCAGTAGCTGTGGAGAAATTTATGACTGTAAATGTTTTTGAGTTAGATCGTTTGTCCTCCAAATCCACTGTTGCTGAACAAAGGTTGTTTATAACCTGAGAAAATAAAGTAAAAATTTATAGGACTAGAGCACAGCTAAGATGCCACATTTGCTTGGGTCTAGAATTGATTATTAATCTTCAATGATTAACTCTTTTGGGAGTGATAATCATTTGTTTTCTTTATAAGACAAGCGCTTACAAGTAATAAACTTAATGATAGTAGATACAAGATACACTGAAGAAAAGATTTTCAAAACTGTGAATCAGAATGCTGTAGATAGGAAGTGAGAAGATAAAAAACTGAAGATTTAATGTAATGTCTTGTCCCAATTATATCTTCCCATCCCAGCCTGATCAGGCAAGGAGGGTATGTTGTGGATCCCACGGGTTAAAGAATTTTTACTGATGGATTTCAAAGGTGCTTTTTTTCAAAAGGCAACTGGACTGTTTTTTGTTGTTGTTGTTTTTTGAGGAAGAAAATGAAGAAGTTTTACTTCTCATCCAAGAAGCTTCATCAGTTGTGATGGAGGGGCGATGGAAGGATAGTTCTGACAGCATTGGGGGATGGTGGTGGAAGGGTTGTATTTCTTTGCAATTATCTGGCCGTTAGCACTCTCTCTGAGAGCCGGTGAGGCCATTTGGGGGTTTAATCTGTGCCCTCAGGATCACTTGAATCAGAGTGCAAATGGGTATGGAATACCTCTTGGAACTGCTGAAAGGATTGCATTGACTGGTGGCATCCAGGAAGAGACCCTTCTTTGCCATTACCCCCACCTTCTGTAACACTTTAACCCCAGAGATAAGGCAACCCCCTCCCTTTTTTTTTCTGGCATTCCAAAAGAATTGATTCTACTGTTTGGCATGGAGGCCAAAAAGTGATATGTGATACTTGGGATGGTTGGTTTGTGAGGGTGTTCTCTTCACCTTGTTAACTTTTTAACTGCTGTATCCCTACCTTTTAAATTTTGTTTTTAACTTTGTCCTTATCTTATGCTTTTATACTATGTATATTTTTTATTGTAAGCCTCCTGGAGTTAGCTGAGACAGGTGATAAAGAAATATAATAAATAACAATAAGTGACTGCTCCTATTTGTGATGCACTTCATCATACTTTTCTGAAGAAAAAATGGTATTTATCTGTAAAACAGATGTATATTTGTTTGAACTGTGTAAAATTTCTGCAGCTCATATAGAAGGTAACCAACTGGAAGGAAACGGTTTTGTTTACAGTCTGAGGTGAGGTGGGATGGAGTCAAATTCTGGTTTATATCACCAGATGATGGCATTAATTATGCCATAAATGCGTAAAGTCATTGGATGAAGTGTGTATGTAAGCTTGGAGAGATCTTATTTTGGATTATTAGATAGCCAAAGATGGTACTCTGTGGTATTTATAGGTTATGGCATGAAATGTGTGTGGCTGGAGAAGTCCTTGCAGAAAGGGTAAGATAATATAAAAATGGGATTATAATTATTACTCTCTTTGCTCACCTTTTTAGACATTCTATGCATTCAGAGCTTGTTCATGGGGGACATCAGTTTTTATATATTATTAATTTTGGAAAGAGATACAGAGTATAAGGTCACTACAATAATGGTAGATACTAAATCGATCGATACTAAATTGCGGATTCAGAATTCCTTACTTCTTCATGTGCCACTTCTGTAAGGTCCAGATCTCCACAATTTCTCTTCTTAAAATCAAGAAGGTTGCAATATTATCTTAGAGAAATATCAACATGTTTTTTTCTTCCCCAATTTCTGGTCCATTCTGCAACTGTATTATATTCTGAACCTCTGCTGACACCTAGGGGTGCAACTGTGGAAGTATTTAAATCTTTCATTTTTAAAACATGAAAGACTACTTGTTTTTACTTTGTTTTAGATAGATAGATAGATAGATAGATAGATAGATAGATAGATAGATAGATAGATAGATAGATAGATAGATAGATAGATAGATAGATAGATAGATAGATAGATAGATAGATAGATAGATAGATAGATAGATAGATAGATAGATAGATAGATAGATAACCTTTATTGTCATTTTTTACTGTGGGCACAATGGCACACATTAAAAATGAAATTTAGTTGCTTGCTCTGAAAGTGTACACATATATAATACACATTTAAATATACTATAAACATGTGTATAAACCTACACCCTTACATATAAGTAACATATAAATATTAATCACTGTCCATCTTGATTACATATACATTTTAATACATTTTAATCTTTCATATGCTGCAAAAAGCCCTAACTTTTCATAATGGGAGATTATTTTCACAATTTTGTATTTGTACTTCAAATATACAAATTCCGTATAATGATTTAAAGAAGAGAAGCTATCTGTATAAAACAAGCTTTTTTCAATAGGAGAAGGCCGGAGAAAGAGAATTGTTATCTTATTTGATTGAATAGAAATTAGGGTATAAATACCAGTTTGTAAATATTTATTAGTTAAGATAGTTAACTCTGAATGCCATCAAACATCTGGGAGGGGGACAATTATTAGATATTAGATACATGGAAGTTCCAGCAAAAATTGTGCCAAATGCCTACTGATAAAACTGTCGTTGATCTTTTGCCCATACAGGTAGTCTTCAATTTATGACCACAGTTGGGCCCAGAATTTCAGTCACTAAATGATGCAGTTGTGAGTCGTCATGACTGAACTGAACTGATTTTATGTCCACTTTTACTGCAGTTGTTAAGCAAATCATATGGTTTTCAAATGAATCTGGCTTCCCCAATTGATGTTCCTTGTCAGACACTGGCTGATCTTGCAAACTGCTATCACAGGATTCTGCAATTGATAGTGAATGCAAACTGGTCACCAAATGCCTGAGTTATTACCACATGATCTTGAGGATAGCGTGATGGTCGTAACTTTAAGGACAGGTCAGAAATCGCTTTTTTTGAGACTGTTGTTAAACTGCATAAGTGGAAGACTAACTGCAGATGATTGAGAATGTGGTCCAACAATCTCTTCATAAAAATGAGCTATTTGTGCATTAAAAATGATTTATAATTTTAGATGTATCCAAAATTTGGAATGGAGAAACCAGTCAATAAATCTCATTCTCTCCCTTCCTCCTTGGTAACTGGATTACCAACTTTATTAATTATGTTACATCTATTCTAATTATATAAAGTAACCTTGCTTACACCAGTTTAATTTATACCAACCTGGAAAGGCGCTGTGCTCATAGCGTATCTTTGGACAGCCCATTGATTGCTACTAAATTCAGATGGAGGTATATGCACTTCTGATTCACAGTGTACAAAATTTGAAAGAATGGGTATAGAGTTTGTAGGTAGTATCCAAACAGGAACTACAATTTGCTCAATAAAAGACTTTTAAGTAAATCAGAAAATCTTTTATACAGGTAAAAAGGGGAAGGGAGCACTATTTTATAGAGATGAAAAATAAAGGAAGGGAGCAGCATATAACAGAATATTCCTTTACAATTGTCTTCAGTTCAGCTAATAGTACCATAAATAAATTTGCTTAATTATGTATTAACGATATCAACAACAGGTGAAGGAAGTACTTGGGTATTTGAATGGATTATTAATGAAAAGATTAATAAAACAATTAGTTGATTTGTTGATTGTAAGATGTAATACTTTAGCTACAGCATATTCTGTTTACAAAAGAATAAAGAAAACTCCATCAAATCTCTATTTATTTATTAGATTTTTATCCTGCTTTATTTCTTTATAAGAAACCCAAGGTGGCAAACATACTTAATTTTCCTTCCTCCTCCTATTTTCCCCACAAGAACAACCCTGTGAGGCGGGTTGGGCTGAAAGAGAGTGACTGGCTTGAAGTCACCCAACCGGCGTTCATGGATGAGGCAAGGCTAGAACTCACAGTCCCCTGGTTTCAAGGCCAGCATTTTAACCACTGGGTTTTTTTTCCCTTGTTGAGGCATCACAGTTGTAATATTTATTCCAAATGTGATAGTTGTTCTGGGAAACATGATTGTGAATATTGTGAACTCCCTGAAGTAAGTCATATCCCCCTTCCCAATCATTTTCCTTTCTGTGGCACGGGGAGAAACCTGTTATGTGGGGTATGTGTGTATTGTGAGAAGATTGTGTATTGTTTGATGTGCATTGAATACTTGAAAAATCTTCCAAGTAAGTCTAGAGTTGCTATTACAAGCACTACTAATTATTCTAACATGTTACTCAAAGATGTTTCTGTAGTTTAAAAAAAATGCTTTTGAATTTGGTTGATTGAGTGGTCACTATGATCTCGATGTTTGTTTTATCTTTTTGTCTTTCAGCAATGGGTTGATGGACTCAGATCAGTTATGGGTAACTTCAGAGCCAACAATGTCTGTCCCACGACATGCCTCAAGAAACAGTAAGCTTCCCCCCCCCCTCACCTCATCAATTACGATTTTGTCCCTTCTGCATGTTCCTTGATGTGTGTTTAGAAAAAACTCACTTTCCTTATTTGGCACAACAAGAAATAAATATCTGGATAAGCTGCAGAAGACATTCCCCAACAATTCAAACATGCATGAGAAATATGGTATTAAATTATTCTTCACATTTTTTCCCACAAATAAAATATGTTCCCAAAGTCAAACACGCGTTCAGGAGTTGAGGGCATTTAGTGCTGGATTTTATGATCTGTTGAGAGAGGCAGTTGTAATTATTAGCCTTGCCTGAACTTTTCTTTGTTCAGGAGGCAGAATTGCTGCCCACCTATATACAAATGTTTTTATTTCATTTGGATCCAGAGCTGAATTATTCTTTTCTTGATGAGATTTCCCACAGAATATTCTGAAACATTAGGAAAATGCAGCTGAGACCAAACAATTTAGTGTAATCTTCCTACCCTGCTCAGATTATCATGAAGTATATTTATACGCTCCCCACTTTGTAAACCCTCTTTTCCATTTCTTCAAAAGGAATCCTAAAAGATTTAGCAGCAACAAGTTTGAAAAGATTCTTCTAGTCCTTCCCACTTTGCTTAAATGGTATTTTCCCTCAGAAACTGTTGTTGCTCTCCAAGCAGTAGAAGGTACAATTCCTTAATTTCCATGGAAATTCTCAGTCATCCAGGTCATGGTTGTCCCAAAGGTATTTTTTTCAAAAAGCAACTAAACATTTCTTTGTTTTTTTTCCCTTGAAGATGTTTCATTTCTCATCCAGAACTGAAGAAGCTTCTTGGATGAGGGGAAAAAAAAAACAATTGCCTTTTGAAAAAGCACAAGTACAAGTACAAGTCCTCAGGATACATAATAGTCTTAAAAAGACATTTAGAGAGGAAGCATCTGAGAAGAAGGTTCAGGAACCTCTTTATTCACTCTTTCAGCCCTCTATTCACTCTGAAACTACTTGGAATATTTTTGTCTGATGTAAGAAGAACCCTTGGGAGTGTTAGTCAAGCCGCATGTATTATGTGGTTCCAACATCATGATTGTTTCTACTTCCAAAATGTTAGGCTGAATGACTTGCCACCGAGCATCTCTGCTGTGGATGACAGGGATTATTGTAGAATATATCTGAAAAACAAATTGTAGAAGTAAGTTGAAGTAAGTGTTGAATACGCAGACACACTAACAGTCACCCCCCCTTACATCACCCTTTAACTTCCTGTAGCTTTTAGCACCCTTTCAGCAAAGCTTTCCAGAGTGCAGAAATTCCTGCCTTTCTTCATTCAAAGGATTTAAGCATATCTCACATTACTCACATTACTCAGGCAACATGGAAAAGCTAACGTATTTGCTCTCTGGAGAGCAAGAATATGTACAGAATAGCAGCATTGCCTCTTCTCACTCATAATATGTAGCATACAGATATTCAGACAAATGTTATTAAAAATGCTTCAGTAGTTGCCTTATTTCCTGGATGCTAAAAACATTTCAACGGAAGCTTCTCATCCACTACTGCTGAATTAAATATTTAATGCGTATTAAATTGCGTTCATTGTAGCATGTCTGTAAAGGAAAGCATTAAAGAAGATATGATAACAAAATGATAGTAGTCAGAGGAAATCGTTTCCCTCTTTTTCCTACTTTGTGTATTTATGCTGCTAAGATTTTACCCGTATCCAAGTTTGGAGCATTTTGATTCAATTAGAACTTTTAGAACGTCTATAGGCTGCTTGTGGCTCTCCACTGTCAATTAGTGTCCTCCAGTATCCTAAGGATATGTTACAAACATGCAGAGCCAGGAAGCACAATTTTCAAAAGTGGTTTTCTGGTGTTCATCCCCCTCCCCTCCCCCAGCAAATAAAATTTAAGGGTGGAAACAAGAACAAGAGGCCTCTGTGAAGCAAATCTTTTCTATTCTCTTTTTTAAAAAACTGCCCACCCAACCCTTGAAAAATAACCTGAAATGGCAATAACATTCAGCAGTGAATTTTTAAGGCTGTGGGGGGGGGATTTAAAGGGCAGTGTTATGAGTCAAAATGGCAGCAGTTTGTATTTAAAAAATAGGCGGAAAATTTCAGCCCTGTTACTTTCATTGGTATCATGATATCACTGCATGGCCTCCTTCCCCAACAAGAAGGCTAAGAGACAGAGTGACCTGTGGCCCCTTAAACATTGTTTATCCCAGTTTTAGAAGCCCAAGGTTCATTGTAAAATAGAGTCATGGCTCAGCTGTAACTGACTTTCATTAGTCTGACTTTTTTTCGGCCCAAGTTTGAGAAAGCTGCATCTCATCTTCTCTGATCAAACTGAGTTTACTTCAAGCCCCCTTTAAGGCTTCTTTACAGATAGTAGGAAAGAGTTGTAGTTAGTCTTGTGGGCGAGAAGTAGCAATTTGTCTTTTATAAAATGCAAGGATACAAGAAGGTTAACATTTGAACGTTTGACTCAGCCCTTACATAACTCCATATGTAAACTATGTGAATTTTTAAAGCCCCACTTTTATACTTTATAATAAAATATCCCAGGGATAGCTTTTGTCTTATTCTCTTTCCACGTTTCATCTTATAAACTGAGCTTTTATTGGATTTTTTTGGGGGGAAAGTCTAAATGGTTTTTTTCCCTCTTCTAGCTGGATGAAATTGGCATTTCTGACTAATACTAATGGCAAAATTCCAGTTAGAAGGTAAGTATATTGCAAGCTTCAAGTGTGGGGTTATGCAGGGATTGTATGGTTGTGAAATTAAAATGAATAACAATCACAAGTCAGAAAGTCCATTAGAAGCAATCAATGTAGTTTAGGAATCTGTTGATTAAGGTAAAAGGGATGCTATAATCTAGGATCTATGATTCAACAATATTTTTAGAAGCCTTTGACTTTCTATCCTGATTGGACGCTGTTCTCAAGTCAATAGTGAAATAAACAATGCAGATACTGTATAACCCTGCTAGAGCAACCTCCATTATTTTGGGAATAGAATTGAAATTTAATAGAAATAACATAACCATTTAGCCCTCTAAAACAATTTGCTAGAATTAGGAAATTATTAATCCTGAATATTCAGAATAGGTCACCTGGTTCTTCCAAATGTTTAAACTGCAAGTCTCAGCTCTCTCTTTATTTTCCATGCTGGCTTTGATATTATATAGCATCCAAATAGCATCCAGATGCTTACCCCTGTTATAGAGTTAAGCACTGCAAATTGTTAAAATTATGACTCAAAGCAGTTATCTGAAGTGTTTGCTCAGGTTATTATTTAATTTGCTAGTGATAATTCTAGAAATTACTGCAATAATTATAGATTTATAATAATGGTGGTAACCTGCAGATCTCCAAGTCTTGCTGCTGCAGCTCTCAGCAGCTGTAGCAGTTTAGATAATCTTTGATCTAAAAAGACAAATAGTGCAATTTAGCTGTAAATTGTATAAATGCAGAGTGCTCATGCTGCTTGATATTCAGTTCAATGATGTCACAGCTATATAGTGTAGTCCATTCTTAAATATTCCAGACACAATATGTTATAAATCTTTTTCAACTTTCTCCAAGTTATAGCTCACCAGATACATTAAGTTACAGGCTCAAAACTATTCTGAAGGGAAGATTATTCTGCAGCATAGTAGCATATTGTTGTACATGCTGGGGAAAAAATCACACACTATCCTAGTGATGTACTGCCTTTGAGGTTCCCACTACTATACCTAAATACAGATCTTTTGAGCTGGAATTTTCCTGAGGGTTAGGGTGCCAAAAAGTGCTAGTTGATCTTTTAGTGCGAAAATATAGAAGAAATAGCAGAAATAAATTGACCACTGTTGCTCAAAGGGGTATGGAACTTAAGCAGCAGCCAGGCTCTGTCCCACAAATGTAATAACTAAAGCAAACAACTAATAATAATTAGACCACATATTCAGCATCAGTGGATTACATTATCTCTTTATTCTAGTGTGTATAAAAAGGAGAATAAGTTCCGAACTATATGGAGATTAGGGATCACTGTAAAAATCTCTTTACAATTCAAAGTTGACTCTTCAGAAAAAGTTGAGACAGTGTTCATTCATGGTGAAAGAAATTTGAAGTGAGATTAGCCAAGGATTACTTTTAGAACATGATGTGAGAAGGTTTCTTAGATCACACCCGTTTTTGCAATGGTTTGACTAATAACGCTACATATGACATCCCTGTGTTCACGATATAATTCTTGATCAGCGGGGATTTCTCTAGTGAGGTGAAGAATGTATGAAAGCATCAAAACACAAAAACAAAGAACATGCTATGGCAGCAGATGTCAACAAAGATTAAGAAAACAACAACAAAAGGAAACATTTCATTTACACTAAAACTAAAATGTGGGAATAATTAACAAAAAAAATCATTAAAGATGCTTGAAAGCTCTGTTTTTCAGCCTTCTTTCAGAAGGGTAAGTGGCAAAATTCAAACTCCCAGCCTTCAACTGCTAAAAGAGGAACTCCATTATGAAACTCCATATGAGGAAACAAAATTCAAATTATAATCTTTCTTTAAACTTCACATTTCTATAACATCTTTGGATTTAATCCCTTATTGTATCTAACCTATATAGGTATAGCTTTCTATATTAATATCTTCCCTCATTATTATCCTTGGTTTATGAATGTTCACACTCACTGAAAACTACATTAGATGTATGGTAATGGAATGATGGAATTGTTTATTTAGCCAAATAAGACTGTAATATTCTTGAAGAGATACTTTACACCGTCAATACAGAAAGTCATTAATGGAACTATTGTCATCTCAGTAGAGGACATGTGGTGCAGCTCTGATTATGAGATTGCCAAAGGTTTGGAGTAATTTAATCCTCTTCTTTTTTTTTCTAGCATTACCAGAACGTTTGCGTCAGGTAAAACTGAAAAAGTGATATTTCAGGCACTTAAAGAATTGGGTCTTCCCAGTGGAAAGGTATTTAAATTTAATTTTCAAGAATTAAGGTTTTCAAGATGGGTATCATGAGCCTAAAACAGTTAATAGTTGCAGTTGATTATTCAATACCACTTCAAAAATAATTCATTAGCAGTTTGTCCGTTGATAACTTTTATGCTAATTATAATTAGAATATTTTAATGCAATAGGCTATATACCATGCACATAAAATAATGTACATTATTGTTATAGAGAAGTATTTCTAGATTTATTTTAGTCAAATAACATTAAAAGATTTGCTTCCATTCATAATGAACATATTGTAAATTCTTCCATTGCTAAGTCAGTGTTTATACAACCTGGTACATATTAGATTTTATTTTATTTTCAGAATGATGAAATAGAGCCTTCAGCTTTTACTTTTGAGAAGTTTTATGAACTGACCCAGAAGATATGTCCTCGTACTGATATAGAGGAGCTTTTTAGAAAAATGTAAGTTGGCCATTACTCTACATAATGAACTTAATTTTAATGTTACTTAATCTGAAGATAATGCTATGTCATGCAGTGTTCCTATTAGAAGTCAAATTTCTTCTCCAACGGTTTAACTCAGTTGAATGTTCAGATTCAGGTTTTCAGGACCTTTTGATTTAAAGAAACCTTTTCTGTTTTTAAATTGGCTTTACTAACCTATAATATTAACTTGCTATTATAAGGTTATTAACACAATATATGAACTAACTAGGTTAAGAAAGTCTTAACATCTGAGGTTTCGTGCACTAAGTTTTTAATGTGGAAGACTTACATGTTGAATTGCTTCTTTCTTTAATCTGTTAAATGGGGGGATAGAGACAAGGAGCTGTTTTGTAGCAAGCATAGTCAGTATCACTTATTAGTGTTCATTCTGAAAATGCAGCTTAGGTATGTTAAAGAATATTAGATCACTATTGAGAATATAAAAGAAATGTCAACATGTAAATCATACCTGCTGTAGGATCTTACATGAAAACTTACATTTTTCTAATACATTTCTTTTCAGCAATGGAGACAAAACAGATTATTTAACGGTAGACCAATTAGTGAGCTTTCTAAATGAAGTAAGCTTTTTCATACATTAACTACCTTACAAGTCTGTCTGCAGTGGCTTGCTTCTCCCGGTCGTATCGTTGCATGATCCATGCTATCATTCGCTGTGCTTCTGCTCTGCTGGTCTTTTCCATTTCGGCAAGACTGCAGGTGCAAAAATCAGCTCCAACTTGATGCATTCTCCCGTTCTCTTTTTGTTGGCTTTGCAACTTGCTTGCACTGATTATTTGCTGTATTATGTAGATGATCTGTGTGTGGTTGTTTTGTTTCTATTCTATATGTTGTTTTAACCAAATGATCTGAAATCTTTTTATTTTTAGGAATTTTTAGAAGGACGGTCCTTCTAAATATTGAGGAGGTGGTGGCAGGGAAATTGGGCTTCTCTGTTCAGTAACTAAAATGTTTCATTTCAACTGATTTTTTTCTCTAAGGTTTACATGTGACCTGGCTGTCTTCAGAATGCTTGCATTTCTATAGTAGGCGGTATGTCAGTGGTATCAAGTTCTTTAGATGTTAGATATTCTTTCTATGCATTACCAAAGTACACAGTGTTTTTTAAATTAGATGCTCAATGGAGAATTCTTTGCGGTAAGTTTTAAAAATTCTTTTTATTAAGCGGTTGGCATTCAGTATTTCATTATTTAGTCCCATAGATTGTACAAGCAATATTGTTCGTATTTTGAATAATGTGTGTGAACCAGTTGTTAGACATTTCTTCAGTGCTCCTTGGCAATGCAAAGTAGGCCAATAGGCCTCCTTAAGGTTTTTTTTCCTGGGGTGAAATTTAAAAAATCAGCAGTAGCAAGGAAGGATTCATGCCCCTGCTGACAAATGTGTTCCACCTGTTATCCTTTCCAAGTCCATGAGAGAAAAGAATTATTTCACAATAGCCAGTTTATAATGCAATTCTGATGTAGGTCAATCTTATTTTTCACTGTCATGGAATTACTCTGAAGAGCCCACACACTCTTGCTTGAGGCATAGAAGTCTCTCCCAGGCTCAGATTTGGAAAATCTTCAGCAGCAAATTTCTTTTAATTCTTCCAAAATACTCATTTCAATGTTTGCATTTTTATAAAATACTTACCCTGAGAAAGAGAACGTTAAAGCTCCAGAAGACTTCTAAATAGCAAAGAATTCTATTTTGCTCTCAGTAGTATTGTTTAAATTTTCCTGTTGCTTTATATTAGCCACTCATCCAGCAACTGTTTACGTTTATGGCAGTGATGGAAAAGTAATTTTATGACCATACCTCACATTGCAATCTTTGTAGGTCTATAAAGCAAAGGAAAGCTGAAATAAGATCGCAATTTGCATTTTCATTTAGCAACTGCTTCACTCAATTACCAAGTTGCCGGTCCCAGTTGTGGTTGCTAAACGAGAATTACCTGTGTCACTAAAATTGGCTGTTTTCACTAAAGGTGAATTTGCTATCCTATTATCAGCTTTTGCATTCTGATAGGAAAATGGAAGATAACACTTTGGCTTCTCACATTTTAAGTGCAGCTTTGTCCCAGTTACAGAATTTTCATTAAGGAATGACCTAACTTATTTGTCTTTGTATGAGTTCCTTACTAGCAATTTTAGGAATGGATCATCAGGAACTGAAATTCATAAATTCATATTTTTAAGCAGACTGGTCATTAGCACTGGCAAAAGAAAACAATATGGAATTCATTACCATAAATGTAAAGATGGTCACTATCTTTCAGAGTGGATTACTGAAATGCATGAAGAAGGAGCCAGGTCAATCTTCTATTACTATGAGATATGACTACAATTCTTAGTTCACATATTATATTAGCCATGATTTATGATTATGGTTTGTTGAACAACTCAGAGAGAGTTATTTATTTAATTGCAAATATATAAGGAGCACACACAATTACTAAGTGAAGTAAATGATTTTGTATATCATGCTATGCCAGGAATAAGCTAAGCACATTGTTCCTTAGCATGATGATTAAAAGTTGGCCTCTGATATATCACTTGCTAAGTTGAGTTGCAGAACTAAAAAAAAAAAAAATTCTAACCATAGCTGGGGAAACACGCTGATTACACAGACCTTTCATTTGATCCATCAGAACTGATGCAATTTTTGAGGAGTGGAAAGATTTGTTCAAATATGACAGTATAAGAATCCAAGAGAAGGAGAAATTTGGGGGAATTGTTTTGAAGTGTTCAGATTCTAACTTTCTTCTCTCTAGAGTTCTGCATTGGTAATTTGAAATACTAATATTAAGATTTCATATATAATGTAAAGAGCAGGTAGATTGTTAATATGTACTGAAACCATCTTGTTGGTTTTGCCACTGATTTTGGATATTGTATTGAAACACATGTTGGAAAGCTGTTCACTGTACATGTTGGAGAATATGATTTTGTGGTTGGATTGTGAAGTTGCATCCTCTTTTTCAATAATGCTTGCATTAAATAATGCATGCATCTAACAGCTTTTATATTTCATTAGTTTTAGCTTGTCTATTATATAGCTGACTAGTTTTAGTGTAATTATCCAGTACAGTGAATTAAATTAAAACAGTACATCTGGTGTACACTTACAATATTTGGAGCATAGATTAAGAGATTATGATTTGCAATATACGACTGCATTTTTAATAGTTGGGGAGCAGACAAAGAATGTGTTCACTTAGAAAGAAAAGTCATTCATATGCTTTACATTGGTTATTGCTAGATATTACACAGAATGCCCAGAATATTTTAGAAATTGCTACCGATGTTCCTTGAAGCATATTGGCAACTCCAAAAGTGCTGTCTGACAACACAGGAGTTTTTGCGTTCCTTCTTTAAACTTTTTTATTTTTAAGTCCCCTATGAAAGGCTTATCTACACAGAAGGATTTATTTTGCTTGCATTTGCATATATGTCATTTATAATGGCAGATCAAGCAGGAACTGTAGTCCACTCTACTACATACATTTACGCTGTGCAACTTCTTGTTAGCATTTAATCTGAAGCTTGGCTACTATCTTAGGAAAGGATTGAATCAGACTTGTTTGTGAGTATGTTCGATTAGGATTGGGCTGAGCAGAAGTTAATAGAATGCAGTTTCTGTTAACCTTGTGGAGGTAGTGCGGACCAGAAACACAACGAAGGAGTGCTGGTTCTATCTTTATTATAAGGGTACAGAATAGATTTGCAAGATTAATAGAATCTTACACGTCTGAAAATACCCTTCTTTCATTTTTACTCTCCCAGAAACCAGGGAGGGTCCTTTCTGAGACCACTTTTGCCACCCTTCCTCTTTCGAACTCAAAAGTTACAGTTGCTCAAGAAAGCATTTATAGAAAAGTGTAAAAAGCTACAGTTGTTTCCAATCTAGACAAGAAATTCTCATCCTGTCTAGAAATTCCCCAAGGCAGGCATGTCAAACATGCGGCCTGCGGGCTGGATGTGGCCCACGCAGGCCACATCCACCCTGGCCCTGCAAGGGCAAAACAAGTCCTAATATGTCATGATACAGCTTGCGATGCAATCGGGTTTGACACCCCTGCCCTAAGGCAAGCCTAGGTGGGTAAGAACAACTTTGAGTCCGATCATATTTCATTACTTAGGAAGCTGCTTCAATCTGAAGTTCTGATATATTACCTTCCTTCCTTCCTTCCTTCCTTCCTTCCTTCCTTCCTTCCTTCCTTCCTTCCTTCCTTCCTTCCTTCCTTCCTTCCTTCCTTCCATCCATCCATCCATCCATCCATCCATCCAAACTGCATAGCTGCCTATCTCATGGTAATGAATCTTGGTGGGTGTACAAACATTAAAACGTACAAGAAAAAAAATCCAAATAATAAATGTCCAGGGTTACAAAAATCATTCCAATACAAAAAATAATTTAAAAAGTCAATCAACCAGCATGTTACTCAGTTGCATGGCCCAAACACCAGAGGGGACACCCAGATCTAAAACTGTATGAAATGCTGATAGGGCCGTGGCCATTTGGATCCCTTTAGATGCCACTCGAACAAAAGAAAAGGCCTAAACTAAATGATGAATGATGAACTGAGCTAGAATTTAGTAAAATAGAGACAATAAAATATTTATTGCATGGAAGGCATTTCATTACTACAATGAATGTTGTACTATATATTTTAGTCTTATTTAAGTATGCTACATATAGCAAGGACTTATTAGATTGTTTTAATTACTAAAACCAAAAAAGGAATAAGAGTGGTGACAATCTATATAGTACTAACAAACATTGTTTCCATAACTTTTAACTGGACAAAATGATGCATCATAGGGCAACAAGTTTTGAACCTCAGATGGGCTAACTTATAGAATCTGAGACCCATGACTCCCATGGAACTGAACTTTGGCAAATTTTATAAAACAGTTTATGATATAATACAAAATGTCATAGAACATAGAACAGTGATGGCGAACCTTTTAGAGACCGAGTGCCCAAACTGCAACCAAAACCCACTTATGTATCGTCGGGTGCCGGGTGGGCATGCCCCATTGGGTGGGCGTGGCCCATTGGGTGGGCATGACTGCGGTGGTAACGGCAGACTGGGTGGGACTAAAAAGTTCAATCAATCAATTCCAACTTTGCGAGATCTCTTTTTTTCCCACGAGAAGTTGAAATTGATTGATTGAACCTTTTTTTTTTTTTTTGCACACGGCGGCAGAGGCCTAAAGCGAAAAGGTTTTATAAAACCCAGCTGAAGGCCTAGGACTGGGGCGACGGCGCGCATGCCCACAGAGAGGACTCTGAGTGCCGCCTCTGGCACGCGTGCCATAGGTTCGCCACCACGGACATAGAACATGTGTTGATGTTTGACTGTGCTATACAGTTCAACATGGACTATTTTAAAGACAGATACCTGTCTGAATGTATCTCAATTTTTCCAATGAAGGCAGTACATTAGATGTTCTGTTATTGTTGAAGACATTGAGGAAATCTGGTAAGGAAATACTGTATCTCTGAAAGGATGACCCAGCAAGTCACCGGCTGTCTAGTATTGTGCTAATTCCAAAAGGTAATTAGAACCATTATCTGACATTTACTCTAAGTAATGCAGAAATTGATTTTGACTCAGGTATTTCAAACAATAATGGGTAAAATCTTTAACAGAAGAATACTCTTAAGAGGGACACCTACCATTTTTAAAAATTCAGACATGAGTGATAAATGTTGGTGATAGAGTTCCAAATTTTTGCTCACTTGCTGGTTAATTTAGAAGTAAATTAACTGAAGCTATTTATTGAATGCCAAGAATTCTTTAAACATTCATTGCCTCCTGTCCTGTGCAGTTTCATTTTCTTTTCTTTATACTTTTCCTCTTCATATATGAATAGTCATATTTTTAACTCATAATTACCCACATATGGGAATTTCAAAAGCATTTTAGTTCAAGGTTGAAATAGGGAATATTTCATTAATGAATTATGATGTGGGCAGTAATGCAGATAAATGATTCTCACTGCATGAATTTGTTTCTTTGTGAACATTTGTAGCCATTGTAGTCATCTGTACTAACATACTATTAGAGCACAGAATTATACTGAACATTAATTTACTTGTAAAAATATAGATCTCAAAAAAAAGATCAAGAAAAAAAATAGAAGTCTAAATGACTTTAAAAGCAAGCCCCTCCTGAATATTACTTGCACCGATGAAAGATTTGTAGAAGCAAAACAGCATGTAGTAATTTTCATCAGTCTTGTTTTTTCTTACTTTAGCATCAACGAGATCCTCGGCTGAATGAAATTTTATTTCCGTTCTTTGATCCTAAAAGAGCAGTGCAGATAATTGAAATATATGAACCAGATGAAGATTTGAAAAAGAAAGGTAAAAAGAAGAGGTGGATGTCAATAATTTCTGTTAAAAAGTTCAGCTTGCTTGTTGTCAGCTACTCAGTACGTAGGCTATCCTAAATTTTGTTTCATTGTAGATAACATTGTAAAATGAGGACCCAGATTGTTGGGGGCAATATGCTGACATTGTAAACCGCTCAGAGAGTGCTGTAAAGCAGTGGTTCTTAACCTGGGCGATATCGCCCTCCAGGGGGCGATTTCATTTTTCAGGGGGGCGATGGAACGAAAAGGGGCGATGCGGGGGCGAAGGAACGAAAAGGGGGTGATATGGGGGGCGATGGAGCGAGAAGTTTTGGGGACACTTTTGAGACTTTTTCGTACAGTGAATCGCTGTATATCTGTCATACAAAAACATCAGATCGCTCGCTATTAGTGGATTGAATTGTATTTTCAAATGTTCCTCCAGCTAGCTCCAGTACAGAACGCCGTACATATGTGAATACGCATCGCTTATCTTCATGCGCGTTGCGCAGCAGCCTCTACCCATACAGTGGCGCGCCATTGGCCAGAATGGGCAGTGATGGAGGGGGGAGCGCTTCTTTCGAAACATCGCATGCTGAGTGGCTGTCCCCTGTGACATTATATTTTCTTTGTGTCTTTTTAATCCTTTTTACAGTGTGTGTGACTATATATACTTTCCTCAAATCTTAATTTAGTTTCAGAGTTTTCGTCTTGAAATTCTTAGTTTTTCTTCTCGGGCATTTCACTTTCTTGCAATTGAATTTTGTTTTCAGTGGTCATTACATTTAAGTGTCTTGAATAAATAAGATAATAATGAAATACATGTATCACGAAGTTTGGGAATAAAGTGACACCATAATTTTTCACACAGTTGAGATATGGGAAAAAGACTGGAAATAAATTATTTGCATCGATATGTCCTGATGACAATTTTAAAGAAAACAAAAAAAGTGTTTGCATAAATTGAAGAATTATTTCCTATGTTGTGATTGAGAGGTTATGTTGGGGGAGGGGGGCGATGACAACTTCCTCATTGGCTCAAGGGGGCGATTCGTTCAAAAAGGTTAAGAACCACTGCTGTAAAGCACTATAGGGCCGTATATAAGTCTAAGTGCTATTGCTATACTTCAGTGTTTTTCAGCATTGGCAACTTTAAGATGTGGGGACTTCAATTCCCCAACCAGCCACATGTTTTAAAGTTGCCGCAGTTGGGAAACACTGATATACTTTGTCCATATTTTAAAAGACACTGTGAGGCATTCGGATAGGCTATTGTTTTGCTGCCTGCAGTGACCGTCAGTGTGCTGTATTTCCAATCTCCATTTAAAGGGCTGGGCTGGCTCTAATCTTCAAAGTCCTAAATGGCTTGTGATCCTAACCAGTATTTTTGTCTTGTATTGCAGATAACACTCTGAGCAGGGGGATAGATTGGTTTGATTTCCAGACTGTTTCATTTCTATAATTGTGATTTAGACAAGCAAACATTTCTTGGCTAGGGGCTTTTCCTTAAAAAATAGAGGCAAATGGAGATGATCTGGTTTGTCCCATCATCCTGTATGTATCTTGCCTCTTTAAATGGGAAAAACCATCTTTGAGTAATTCTCTTTAAATGCCATCTCCTTTAGAACCTGGTTCTTTTTTTTTTCCCAGGGAAAGGCTGGATATCCTTTAAAACACAACCAGGAATCAACAAACTCTCTACTTGTCTTCCTCATCAAATGGCCATCTCAGATTAAGGGAACGAACTAGGAGCCCAATTTTAGAATAATGATGAAGCCTGCATTCTAACATTGCGTATCGCTCGTTTCAGGTGTCATGTCAAGTGATGGGTTTTGTCGGTACTTAATGTCAGATGAGAATGCCCCTGTCTTCCTAGACCGTTTAGAGCTCTATCAAGAAATGGAACACTCTCTGGCTCACTATTTTATTAGCTCTTCCCACAACACATATCTCACAGGAAGGCAGTTTGGTGGAAAGTCATCAGTGGAGATGTACAGACAAGTCCTCTTGGCTGGATGCAGGTGAGGTGTGCTTAAGGGAGGCTAAAACTCTTAATTCAGTAAATTTAATTTACCATCAGTTTTGATTGTTGAGTGAATCTGCATGCATATATGTGTATGTGTATGTCTGTGAGCATATGCACATATTTAACAAACTCAGTATAAATATTGAAAACCTATTAATAGGATTTCTAGCAATATATCTCAAGATCTTGAAATAAATTATAGGACAAACAAAGCACAATAAGGATTGGTTTTTTTTAAAAAAACAACAACAATCTGAATGCTTGATTCCTTTGATTATAGATTACCAGCAAATAATAAATTATACTGAAGTCACATGTATTTCATTTATATACATGTACATGTACATGTAAACTATTTTAATTACCTGCAAAAGTAAGTGATGAAACTGCAAGTCCAACTAAGAAAATAGATTTGCATTTCTTAATCTCTTTCTTTCAGATGACATGCAGAACTATAGCCTATTTAAAACGAATGTTTACCAATAATTTGTGTGGGACTATATTGTTCTTTATAACTTGACTGCTGGGACTAGTTTATACCATCTTTCTTTCCCTTTGACGTCTAGGTGTATTGAACTTGATTGCTGGGATGGAAAAGGTGAAGATCAAGAACCAATAATAACACATGGGAAGGCCATGTGTACAGATATTCTGTTCAAGGTAACCAGTTCCTATGTGATTTTTATTTTCTTGTAGATTTGCCACAGATTCAGCTGCAAACATCTTCTTATGTATTTTTTTATCCAAGCTAAGTCTTCTCCTGCTCCCTCCTGATAACATTGCTCATGTTTGAAATATTATTTGTTCTACAATGTAGAATTCATTGTGGTTCTGTTAAGTTTGACATTATTCTTGCTTGTCAGTGAAAAAAGAAGGTGAAAAGACTTTCTCCGAATAAGGAATATTTGGCTTAGATAGGCCAGTATGGATCAAAGCATTAGTGACATGCCATTATCAGTCCTCCCCATATTCTATACTGAGTATTCAAAAGTCTTCCCTCTTGACACTTATGTCAACACTGCTGGTTGGATATTTTCTTACTGTATTTGAGAGCAACAATTGCTTATGCAGCAGAAAGTAGGCATTAAGGCCAGTATTGGCGTGAAAGTTCAGTAAAGTTAAAGCTCTGGGAGATCCTCCATTGTCTTCTGGCACCTTTCATCTGAGATGGCTGCTTCACCTGGCCTAATGACAGGACTGGCCCGAACACCACACTTCAACCATTTGAGGAAATATGGAGAATTTTGTGAAACATAGTATCCAGTTTTTATGATGCGAAAAGATTAAGCTCTTACTGATTATGTGTATGTCCACATTCATGTTGAATGAGGCATCTCTCCTGTTGTTTGCTTTGCTCTAGAATGCACCTGAATTTATTTTGAAATGTCCATAACACTGCTTTGTTGTATTTTTAAAGGATGTGATTCAAGCCATTAAGGAAACAGCCTTTGTAACATCTGAGTATCCTGTCATCTTGTCCTTTGAAAATCACTGCAGGTGTGTTATGAAGTGGTAACGTTCTATTACACTGTATTTAATTGGTGTGGTGAAAGGGAATTTATGGTAAAATTCGAAGTAGGAACACAATTGCTAATGAAGTAATTCTAGTCACAGATAAATTTGAACTCACTCTTAAAAATTTTCAGCCATTACAAATGTTATGTATACCTTGTTTTACCATATTGGTTTTAAACTGTAATGTAATAACAATCTAATACAGTTGAAAGACATTACATATTTTAATTTCTGTTCAGTTTTATATTTTTGATGGATTAACAATAATACTTCTTTTCTAGCAAATACCAACAATACAAAATGTCAAAATACTGCGAAGATATTTTTGGAGATCTTCTCCTAAAGCAGCCACTAGAAACACATCCAGTAAGGGTCTTCCAACTGTTATGTTTAAATATTCTTGTGGAAATGTTTGGAAATTTGATGGTAAGAGTGATGCACTTACACTGACTGGGTAACATACCATTTGGCATGAGGGAGACTTGGAATTCTGTTGCTGGTGCTTATTTTGCCACTTCAGTGTCCTCACATATTTTTCTAGAGCTCAGAGTTTCTTACCTATCACTACTTTAATCAGATTTCAGGTAACATCTACTGTTTCATAACCCAAACTCCTTTGCTTTGTCAGCATCTCATATTTGAAACTCATCATTCCTGGATATTTATAGAAGCCCTCGCCTCCTGCCTTATAAAGAAGTGCTTCAGGGAATATCTGTTTTTAACATGTGTTTTCCAATTATCAGGGATATTTTAAAGCAGACTATCTCTTCCTTATAATGTTCAAAACACACTTTGATGATTTTGATTGGGAGGGGGGGCAAACATGTTCTCTGTATGTATGTTTTCACTGGTAGTTATTGTAAGTTTATCCTTTCTCATAGGCCTCAGTAAATCTTTGTAGTTTGATTTTTCTTAGTTTCTCACTTTTCCCATCTTAAAAGTATTCTGTTTTTGCAATGCTTTGCAATTTTTTAGAAAGAAGTCCATGCAAAAGTGCAACTTTCATTTAAAATATACATTTTTTGCAGATTTTGCCTCACGTGCAGTTTTGTTCATCCATTTACACATATTCACACACATTTTTCTAAGGCATTCAGTTATAGCATTGACCAAAATAAGCAGCAAAAAATGCAATATCCTCACTTCTTTAATGTTTAAGTGTTTGTTTATGGCAATGTCTGTGATTGATCCAGATGACACTTAAATGCTAACATTTCTGGCACTTTTAGCCAAGACTGGATGCAGCCTAATCCAAAAAATTCCCAGAGTCTTCTCTAGATGTCCTGGGATAGTCCTCCTTTATTGAGACGCAATATCAGTAAGGTATACAGGTAGTCCTCGACTCACCACCACAATTGATCCCAAAATTTATGTCGTTAAGTGAGACATTTGTTAAAATGGACTTTTGCCCCATTTTGTGACCCCTTTTGTCACAATTGTTAAGTGAATCATAGCAGTTGTTATATTAGTAACACGGTCATTAAGTGAATCTGGCTTCCCTATTGACTTTGCTTGTCAGGAGGTCACAAAAGCTGTTCACATGACCCCAAGATACTGCAACTGTTATAAATATGAGCCAGTTGCCAAGCATCCAAATTTTAATAACATGACCACCGGGATGCTGCAACGGTCGTAAGCATGAAAAATGGTCATAAGTTCACTTTTTTCAGCGCCGTTGTAACTTTGAACGGTCACTAAACGAACACTTGTAAGTCAAGGACGACCCTGTTGCTGTATTCTACATTTACACTGTCTTTGTTTGCTATTGATACATAAGCTAGAATGAGGAAAAAGCTATCACCTGATTGGAAGAGTCACAAAATATGCTGAAGTGCAAGAAAACATGCTATAAAAAATTCAGGAGAGGGAACAACGATTGAAGAAACCCAGTGAAGCCGGAAGAAAAGGCAAAGGGATACAGTGTGCTAGGGAGGGAATAGCTACCTAATCTGGAGCAGTACAGAAACGTATACTGCAAGGCATTGTTGTAGGATCTGTAGAGTGGATCAGTCAAAGCATATTAAAGGCTAGCAAAACCTGCTTAATGCACAGTTTCCTAGAGACATTTTTAATTCTAAGCAGTTTTATTTTAGTTTGTTATTTGAAAAAATCCTGGGGAGTACACAAGGCCTGAAGCATAATAACCTAAGTCAGGGGTCTTCAAACTTGGCCCTTTTATGACTTGTGGACTTCAATTCCCAGAATTCCTCAGCCACCATGCCTGAGGAATTCTGGGAGTTGAAGTCCACAAGTCATAAAAGGGCCAAGTTTGAAGACCCCTGACCTAAGTTGTCAAATGCAAGAAGATAATTCGCTAAGCATCTTACTATATTCAATTTTAAAGGGAGGAATGTATTTCTAACAGGTGTTCTACAAGTCACAAATGACTGTTCTTCCTTTAGGTGTCTGCGTGTGTGCATAATTGCCACAACTATAATAATTGTGAGGAAAGCAGGAACAAAAGACAGCAGTGGGTGTATTTCCTAATTATGCCTTTTTTTTTTTTTTGCCTTTCAGCTCGAACCAGGAAGGTCCTTGCCCTCCCCAAATGATATGAGAAAAAAGATTCTTATTAAAAACAAAAGGTTGAAACCAGAGGTGGAAAAAAGTAAGTAAATTGCATTTAAAATGTCTAATATCTAAATGAAAAGGCACTATGGCTTAAATTGTGTGCTGGTAACCTCCATTGTTTCCTAATAATAGCACTTTGCTGCATTGTTAACTATTTGCAAAGTCTTGAAAGGGCATCTTCTAGAGAATCCTACATTCTAAGGTCAAAGTTTTTGTTTTTACCTTATTATCACTAGACATATTGAGGGTTGGTTTTTGTTTTTTTTTACTTTTAGTAAATATGGCCATTTATGCTTATTGGCAAGGTTGAAAGTTAATATCCCAATGCATCTGGAGGAAAGTTGCTGTAGCCTGTTTGCATGTATGTATTTATAAAATGTATATGCCTGCCGATCTTATGTATATAACTCTCATTTGTTGAAATCCACTTTATTATAGAGCATTAAATTAAAACTAAAGAAAGCAAAAAAGCCCCACATAATAGTAATACAATATCTGAGACACTCCATAACAAATTCAAAACACAAACCATACCTATGTCGAACTCATCTAGCATCTTGGCCCAACACCTGGGGAAAAGCCCTGTCTTCATTGGAGGCCAAAAGAGCTTCCAGATCTTGGTGGGAGGCTGCTCCATAGGGCAGGTGCCATCACAGAAAAAGCATATCTGTAGGTCTATAAGCAATAGCACTTAGACTTATATACCGCTTCATAGTGCTTTACAGTCCTCTCTAAGCATTTTACAGAGTCAGCATATTGCCCTCCCCCCAACAATCTGGGTCCTCATTTTACTGACCTCGGAAGGATGGAAGGCTGAGTCAACCTTGAGCCGGTGAGAATCGAACTGCTGGCAGCCGGCAGTTAGCAGAAGTAGCCTGCAGTACTGCATTCTAACCACCGTGCCACCACGCAGAAGACACTGACCTTTTAATACTGTTAGAGAATTGGCCATTCAAGATGCCTCATCTTCAACATTTGAAATAAAGTGCGAAAAACAGTCAGAAGTCACTTTTTTCAGTGCCGTTGTAACTTTGAACAGTCATTAAACGAATGGTTGTAAGCCGAGGACTACCTGTGTCCGCAGTTCTTATACTGAAGCTTATCAGTGGGTCTTTGCAGCAAAGGGCTTTGATTTTCAGCCAGTTGTCTAACAGAACCTATCGCTGGTATGGGCTGAGAGAAAGTGACTGAGCCAAGGTCACCTAGGTGGATTTCATGCCTGAGAGAGAAGTAGAACTTTCTGCTTCTAATCCATCGCCTTAACCATGACACCATGCTGGCTCTCAGCCATATTGGTGGGACTATAGTAATTCATTATCTTTTGTAGAATGGCTGCAATCCTGCACACCTGTGAGTTGGGTATATTGATTATAATATTAAAACCACTTAAGATTATTAATACTTCTCTTGCCCTTTGATTCTTAGGCTGGCCCCAGTTTAGGGGTATAAAAGTCATTTTGACCCATGAAAACCTATATCTGGTTTCTGCCATTAGGGAATTGCTGTGTCTGTGCAATGCTGTCAAGCACACAATAATACAATTACATATTACAGCACCTTGTCACCAGGGTAAGGAGGGAACGTATTGCACATCCATTTCTTCTTGAATATGTACATTTCAGTGACTAATCAGGTGGCAGTAATTTTGAATATAATAACAGATGATATTATTCCAATACCAGTAATGAGAAATATTGACCCTGTTGTGGAGTACATTGGAATTCAACTCTTATGCAATCTTTCCGAGCCAAGATTTACCTGAATTATTTTCCATAATTGGATTATAAAATTTTGCGGGTTTTTTGTATGGATATGTACACATATTTCTTTTCAATAGAACAGCTTGAAACTTTGAAAAGTATGATGGAAGCTGGTGAAACGGCTGCTCCTGTCAGCATCTTGGAAGATGATAATGAAGAGGAGATAGAAAGTGGTAAAGTGGTTCTTTTACTTATCATATTTTTAAGTTCCTCTTGCTGATATTTGCAGTGTATCAGATGACAGAATGCTGGATATGTCGCCTTAGAACAGGGGTGGGGAACCATAGCCCCTTTATGACAGGTGGACTTCAACTCCCAGAATTCCTGAGCCAGCATAGGATAGCTGGCTCAGGAATTCTGGGAGTTGAAGTCCACAAGTCATAAAAGAGCCATCATTCCCCACCCCCGCCTTAGAATGTGCCCTTTGACTTGACAGCTTATATTCATTGTTTTCTTATAGCAGTCACTTGTACATTTATCTTTGGGTTCTGAATTCAAGGTTATGTGCAGGAAGTACAGGCTGTAATAAGGGGGCAACATCTGTAGCACACACATCATACACTAAGCCTCCCAAAGCTTTTTCTATTGTCCTCGATGCCCTTCTCAGCTACAGGTTTGATAAATAAATTTCAGCTGAACATGGTGGTTTTCAAACTAGATAGGTTGAGAAGGGATAGATTGAAGGGAGAGAAACTGTTTATGAAAAGTAGTGAATTGACTTTAAGTTATGAATGTGACCACTTAAATTTAACATTAAAAAAACAAAACTGGGATTCACCCAGTTGCCAAGCCCTTAGTGAACAGTATACCTACCATCTGTCCTCCTGTGAGTTATTCTCTTCCTCCTTGTCATCCATCAGTTAGCCAACTAATTATGAGTGGTTAATTTATGAAGTGCTATGGAAGAAAATCGAGGACCAACTTTTAATACAGAAGGTTAAATCCACGTTTTTAACTGTCGTTGGGTTTACATGAAGTGGAACACGGCCTCCTTTAATAGACAAAAGCTAATAAGTAGTTAAGGAACCTTTCTGTTGCCTTTGGTTTGATATCTTCGGTTTACTGCTTGGGCCTTTTTTTTTTAAGTAGTTTTCTGATCATTTTATTCCCTTTTGAACTGTATTGCTACATAGGGGAGCAAGAAGAGGAAGCACATCCAGAGTATAAATTTGGAAGTGAGCTTTCTGCAGATGACCTGAGCCAAAAGGAATCTGTAGCTAATCACATTAAAAAGGTAAGGCAGCTTTTTCCATATATATTTAATTAAAAGATCAGAGACAGCCAAGAGAACAAGACCCACAATTCACATTGTTGGTTAAAAAAATGTGTATGACATTTCAGAACTTAATTATATTTTAAATAATAAGCAGTGTCAATTTTTCCAGGCCATATTGTACTCTGGTATATCAGGAGTTGGTCCTCAGAAAATACCATGCAGAGCATCCCAAATCATAAGATATCTATTATTTTTTTTCTCAATAAAAGGCTGCATGTCAGTCCCAGCGGATATTGTACAGCCTTCATATCTATAATTTGAATTAAAAGTTACAAAGGCAAAATCTGATTTTCTTCTTAGATACTCACTGCTGAAGGACTAGAGTGCTAGGAGTTAATTGTCTCTTGAGTACTTGGTACCTATACTGAATAATTTCTCACTGATACTGGGAGGAGTAAAAAGCATGGAATGGGACAACTGTCCCGTGATGAGTTGGCCATGGCGAGTTGGCCTATGCTGAGTTGGCCATGGCAAGTTGTCCTACCTAGACCCTAAAAAGCAAGTGTCTGAAAAATAGCAAAAGAAACGATCTAAAGGGCCAAATTTGAGATAATAGCAGGAGACCATATAGAAGACTGGAAGAAAGAAGAAATAATAATTCTGTCTGAGACTGCGACAGCTTCCTCTTCCACCTAAGGACCAGAGATTCTTTGTTAACAGAACATTCCATGGGATATCTAATTTTTTTTTCTTGTAGAATGTTCTTTGTTAACAGTATTCCGACAGCAAACACATCAAATTCTGCTCGCCCAAGGAAACATTTTAATTCTGAACTACTTTATAACTTCGCTCCTGCTGGAATTCTGGCGTCTTCCTTCTTATATAGATGTTTTCTGGGTTTTATCTGGGGAGCTGCCCAAGTAAAATATTTGCTTGTTGCCAGCTGGCTTTTGTCCAACTTTTTTTTTTTTTTAAACCCTCTTGGGTTGCTGGTTCAAAAGTTCTAATACCTCAGTTACTTTTTCTTTGTTTCCTCTGGAAGTTCAACTTCAATATAATTAAGATTTCCCCTTATATCATAGTATGTTTCTAGTTACTTAATGAGCTAGTTCCCTCCATTTAGTCATTGTGTGCTTCATTGTAATCTGGGCTGACTAGTTTGCTTTCAGAATGCAGTTATGCAGTATATAAGCAACAAACATCTTCCAGTGTTACCCCAGGTTTTTCATTGTTAATATCAAAGATAAAATTATGTGTATTTTCAATATCCATTTACCCAACATGTAGAACTCAATATTGAACCATTTTAGAATCATGAAAATTGATTGCAGTGGGGTATAAATTCAGTAAATCAATCCCCTGAGCAAATCAGATTTTTTTTCCCCCACCAGTAACAGGTCTTTTAAAAATAAGCACTGAGCAACTTCAGTTCACTTGTTTTAAATCCAGAAGTATTCTATTATCTAGACTGGACTCCCAACTACGTTATAATTCCTGATTAAGGACTTCCGTTTTTTCCCTCCTTTCTTCACTTTGGCATCTTATCAACCATGTTGTTTTTGAATAGAAATGGAAACTGCATACAAACAGTGGAAAGGATATATTTAACAGACCTGCCCAAAATATTTCCTCAGTCCTCATTTGAGTTTTGAGTGTGTGATTTTGCAATAACTTTGGGTAATATCTATATTTTTCCCCGTAGGCTGTGGACGATTCTGAACAAGAAAACAATAAAAAGGTGACCCATGAGATATTTTTTCATAGCTTCTACATTTTTAGTTTTCTGTTTTTAATAAAACTGCTTTGTTAACTGTATTTTTAATGCCCTGCATCATTACCTCTTTATTTGGCTAGTACTAAGGATTCAGTAGCTGTATTGCAGTATCTTTTTCTTTAGAGAGGTACAGGAAATCTTAACACCTGTCCTTACTACACTCCAACATAAAAAGTTCCTGGATGATGGAAGGCCTGCATGAGTTTGGTCTCTCAGCTATATAGGTGTCTACATAGACCTGCAGCAATCAGTCAGTCTGACTTCCCTTTCATTTCTCCATGTCCCCTTCTACTTTATCATTATTTTTCTTTTCCTTTTTTGGGAGGCGGGATTGCATGTGAAACATTCTTCTGAAAATGCTTCACTTGGATCTCTTTTTTCCCCATTCCTCCTCTCCTTATTTGTCTTCTCTTCCAATATTTTGACTCCTGGGCTTACAGAGTATTTCTTCCCCTCTTTTCTGGAATAGTACCTGTTTCACAGAGGCAGTTGAGTTCACAACTCTGGCGTCCTTTAACTGGCCTAGCAATAGGCCAGCATTATTGTCCTTGTTTTGTAAGAAAACACTGACATTCCATGGCCTGGATTTGTATCACTTCAAAGGGCATAAAGGCATGCAGATATCTGATTGTGAGCCAGGAGAAATATCTGGAAAAAACTGTGATATAAAAATGTGAAAGCTTGTTTTTTCATTGTATATTTCATCTACTTAGAAGAATATGGGCTAATGAACAGGTTTCAGTTTGTTTCATGGGCTTTGATCACTATTTTTCCCCTTGCAATAAAAATATCACATATATGTAATTATTCTTCTGACAGAGGATAGAGTTCTCATTTGCTACTCATATATCTGGGCAACTATAAAAATATTCTGTAACAATTTTATGATATTTTTTTTGAAAAGATACCTTACTAGGGGAAGGAAGGCAAAGTTTTATTAAAACTGCAATTGGGGAAGGGAGGGTGAATGGGAGACAAAATTATTGCTGCTTAAAACTATCTTTATTTGAAGAACTTGGTAGAATTCTTGGTAGAATTCACTTTGGAATGTGTCTATAACATTTATTGTTGTGAAAAAGCTTCCAAATTTCTTTCTTTGAGTTATGAAATGGGCAAGTGAACAATATTTATTGATTAAATTTATATAGTTGCCATCTATATATGCCATCGTTCTGGGCATCTTACAAAATCAAAGTTGTCAATGGAGATTGCCTTCTTTTTTTTTTTTTGCTGGCAATTAACATTGAGGGATCAGTCAATTGGATCCAGATGTAGTGGTTCATATGAGGAAATCAACATCCATCATCTGAGTTTCTGTCATTATTTGCATGATAGAAAAAAAATGTCAAGTTATGTCACCTCTTGCATATGTAAGAGTATCAGCTCCTCCTGGATTATTGCATAACCTGAACATTTCTGCAAATACTTATGCGAACACCTGTAAAGTTACATTTGTGAGTTGCTAAAATTCTGTGAATCCAACCAGTGTAAGCCAAGATATGAAAGTTGTATATTATATTGTAATGTATCTGTAATATAAGCAAGACATCGACACAGCTTCTGTTCTTGCTATGTCAATGTCTTGCTTATACCCATTCTACCCATTGTTGGGAGTTCTGCTATGTAAATCCAGCTATACTTTCATGAATTTAGAAAGTGTCCTCTTTTATTATCATAGGAAGGAATAGTAATTGTTCTTCAAAATATAAAGTAATAACTCTTGGGAGAGTAAAAGCAGAATCTCCTGTACTATTTTGGTGGTAAAAAGCAGCTATTACACAGACTTCTTCAGATACATGCAGAATCTCAGAAATACCTGGAGTATTCTGAGAGTTGAAGTCCACACACTCCGGAAACTTGAAGGAGCTTGTTGAAGAAAGCTGTCTTGGAAGAAGCCTAATAGTCCATGTGCCCTTCTATTTCTCTTTGTTCAAGCTGGTGGAAAGAGGAAAATGGTAGATCATGGTGTCTTCACTTAATAATAATAATAATAATAGAGTTGGAAGGGACCTTGGAGGTCATCGAGTCCAACCCCCTGCTCAGGCAGGAAACCCTATACCATTTCGGACAAATGGCTGTCCAGTCTCTTCTTAAAAACTTGCAGTGAATTTCTTCTATATTCTTCTCCTAATCTGAGGAGAAGGAGGAGGAGGAGGAGAAGAAGATGTGGCCACTATTAGATGTCAGGGGGAGTAGTCTTAAAGAAGGGGCCAGAAAAGAATGGCCAGCATTCCATATTCTTGGCTGGAAGAAAGTGCTGTCTTGTGGGAAAGCTTGTGCGTCTCTCTGGAATACATTCCCAAATAGCAATGTCCTGCTGCATAAATACAGGCAAAATTGCAGAGGACATTCTGGTTTAAACCTGTTTCGATATCTCTGAGGCTTCTTCGCTTGTTTCCCCCCCCCCCTTCATTAAAATTAAAAGTAGGCTTTTAATCAAATGCTGATCTGCATTTTAAAAATGCATTATTAGTTCACATCATTCCTTTCTTCTCCTGATAGTTATGCTCCATCTTTTCCTCTTTTTTGCTTTATTTACCCAGTCAAGCATGTCAAGGATGCATAATAATAAATGTTGCTGATAATAAAAAAAAATGATGTTACCTTACACAATAGTATATTTATTTGAACACCCAACCCATATCTTTCTTCATTACAGGTAAACATGTGCATGCCCTGATAAATAAAAATAAAAATAAAGCAGGGTTCTTCTATGCCATTTTCATTCTGACTACCTCTCCTTTGAAACCATTCCCACTTGAACCAAGGGATGCTACCACTAATTTATGTTTGTTTCAATATACTTTCAGGGCGTGATAACTGCAGAAGATGAACAAGCATGGATGGCTTCTTATAAATATGTAGGTGCCACAACTAATATACACCCGTACTTGTCAACATTGATCAACTACGCTCAGCCTGTTAAATTTCAAGGTTTCAGTGTAGCAGAAGGTAACTTTAAAAGATTTTTTAAAATAGTATTATTTTTTTTCCTTATTACTGTAGCAATAGTTATTTTTACAGGTAGTCCTTAACTTAATTATCCCAACTGAGCCCAAAATTTCTGTTGCTAAGGGAAACATTTTTTAAGTGAGTTTTGCCCCATTTTACAATCTTTCTTGCCGCAGTTGTTAAGCAAATCACTGCAGTTGTGATTGTTAAGCGAATCTGGCATCCTTGTCAGGAGGTTGCAAAAGGATCACGTGACCTTGGGACACTGCAGCCGCTGTAAATATGAGTCAGTTGCCAAGCATCTGAATTTTGATCACAAGGATGCTGCAACGGTCGTAAGTGTGAGAAATGGTCATAGGTCGCTTTTTTCAGTGCTGTTGTAACTTCGAACAGTCACTAAATGAACTGTTGTAAGTTGAGGACTACCTGTATTCTTCCTCATTACTGTATATATCGTGCATGGCTTGTAAGGTAACACTTTTCCTAATGTTTAGTGTTATCCTTTTTCCACTTGGGGGCAGCAGATTACAAAGAGAAAGTTAACTAGCATTAGCGCCCATCTGAGTTTGCTCAGAACAGATTACTTTATTCTTTTGGCTTGATTTTGATTTTCTGCTTTTCTCTCTTCCATTAAATATCCTAGGTATCTGAAGTTTACCTGTAATGTTTATTCTTTTTCTGACTTAAAAACATTTTTTTTTAATATCATGCTGTTCTACCTAATTAATCATTTCTACCTCATTTCTTGTCCCAATTAATCTGGCTGTCAGTTCTAGGAGATAAATATTGTTATTCCATATTTGGATTTCTGTCATTTCTTTGTCGGGCATATCTTTATCCTGAAGTTCAATTTCATTTTTGTAATAAATATGTTTTTATAGGTAATATTTTACTACTCTCCTAATCAACTTTTCATTCTGAAAATTTTACAAAACAGATTTTATGGTTTTCTTTCTAGAACGCAACATTCACTACAACATGTCCTCTTTTAATGAGTCTGTCGGGTTGGGCTATTTGAAGACCCACGCAATTGAATTTGTGAAGTATCCTTGCACTGAGGCAGCTATAATGAGGCTATTTAGTCTTAAGAAGCAAGGAGCCAACTCTGCAACTAACAACACACAGTACTTAATAAAACACAGTACAGTATGTCCTTTGTGAAAAATGCCTCATGAATTAAAACATTTTAAAAAATTAAGATGTGAAGATAGGATCATTCTACCTCTTGTTTGTTTGGTTATTCCAATTTTCTTGACTAATAATACAGCTACAATAAGCGGCAAATGAGTCGGATATACCCAAAGGGAGGCAGAGTGGATTCCAGCAATTACATGCCTCAAATTTTCTGGAACGCTGGATGCCAGATGGTCTCCCTTAACTATCAGACCCCAGGTAAGCAGACCTACCCACCGACTCTAAATCTCAGAGAATGGCAGCTTGAGTAGGAGCTTTCTGCCAGATGCTGTAACTTTTGCTCCTGGCATTGCTGGAGGATTCATTCACATGGTTAAACATAAGAATCTACATCCAACCAGGCAGACAATTAGATTGAAAGCAGTAAAACATATATGCACCCTTTTCTGCATGTCTTCGTATATCAGCATAAAACTGGACGATAGATAGATAGATAGATAGATAGATAGATAGATAGATAGATAGATAGATAGATAGATAGATAGATAGATAGATAGATAGATAGATAGATAGATAGATAGATAGATAGATAGATGTCGTAGGTAGGTAGGTAGAGATAGATATAGATAGATAGATAGATAGATAGATAGATAGATAGATAGATAGATAGATAGATAGATAGATAGATAGATAGATAGATAGATAGATAGATAGATAGATAGATAGATGTCGTAGGTAGGTAGGTAGGTAGGTAGAGATAGAGAGAGAGAGAGAGAGAGAGAGAGAGAGAGAGAGAGAGAGATGGATGGATGGATGGATGGAATTTCTAGGAACAATTAGTAGGAATCATTTCTGAGTAAAAACATAAGGGACAATACTAGGAACTACAATTAAAACGTTATGTTGAGCCAGAGAACTTGTTTCTTTTCTTTGTAGTGAGTGAAATAATGGTGATTAACTAGCTAGTATTGAAGCCAGTTGCTTCTCCAAAAAGCAGAAATCATCATATTATTAGGTGTCACTTTCCTTAGTGTGTTAAAGGTGTGCTCTTGCTTGTTGTTTGTCATGAAGGGCAATAGAAAATACATCCTCGTGACTTGTTTCCACCAAAACATCTGTGGGTTGATATTTAGAATCCACTAAAGAATCAACAAAGTAGCCATGTTAACTATCACCATTTGAAAGATGGTTTGAGGTCTGTCGAGTTCTATCACTGAACAATGTTGCATAACGGAAGGGCTCCTTATTCTTATTGGAAAGTAATTATCAGATGTGTAAGGATTGCTAATCCAATATTGTAGTCAATATGACCGACCATGTCCAATATTGACCATTGTCCTAGTCTATAGAATGTTCCTGTTCACTTAATAAATCCATATCTTCAGAGTGGAGAGATAGAGATGATAGAAAAGAGGGTGCAGTCTTTTAATTACACCCTTTGAGAATTTCATATTTCACAAAAAAATTGAAGGAACAGCAACTTATGATGAATATATTTTGCATTTTTCTACTGAAGTAGGATAACATGTCCTTTGCTTTCAAGGAATGTGTGGAATTAGCATTTTAACTAAACTGGCTATCCAGGATAAATTGTATTTTTTAGTTTAAAAAGACTGTCCAGATAGGTATTGCTCAGTAATAAAATTTAAACTATTTTTACCTCTTCACAGATCTAGCAATGCAGTTGAATCAGGGGAAATTTGAGTATAACGGGTCTTGTGGGTAAGTAACAATGTTTAACAGCTGCCATTATATAGAACAATGTCACTTTTAATTATGTGCTGTAAATGAAAAACAGGCTATAGAAATTCAGTCTGGTATTATATTTTATGAAAAGAATCTGGAAGGGGAGGAGAGGGCGAGGAGCAAAAAAGGAACCACATTTTGCAAATAAAGCGGTAAGGTACAAGGTAGTAGAGTTTTATATCCACATTCCCAAATGCCCAAATTTAAATTTCTAAATCTAAATTTGCTAGGCAGCTTTGATTTTTTTTTTTTTACTCATGAATAGATTAAATGTTGTCATGAGTAGAAAATCAGAGCTGTCTAGCAAATTTAGATTTAGAAACCCAAATTCGGGCAATTTGGAATGTGGAGGCTTTTCCTGTTACTAGTAATTCAATTTCCCTTCTGCTTAAGCAGGCAAACTCTCCCCCTTATTTGGCTAATAGTCCCCATTGTTCCCAGCTGAAGATGATCACCTAAAGTGCAAGGGTTTGGGATTTGGAGTACAGATCAGTTTTCCTTGAGATTTTATTATTATTATTATTAAGCAGCTTTTGTCTTCAAGATGTATCTGCTATCAATTGCAATACAAAAGTCGAACTAGTTTTGACCTAAACTCCCAACTGAATGCTGGCAGAACAACTTGTATAATGCTAGATAGGTGCCATTTGGGCACACAGATATTCAATTCCCCCCAGAGATGTGCAACTTCTCTCAGAGATCAAGATCTTTATCATATCACTGTACTTTCTGCTGCAGCGTGCCCAGAGATGTACATTTAAAAACCCTAGATATTTTCTTGCAAACAGGGCATTTCAGGTTACCTCTTGTATCTTCTCTGCTAGTTTATTTATTTAACTGAAACCTGTTGAAATTGTGACCTAAGAGGTTTGTGGTATATAGAATATTTCTTAAAAAAAACCTTTCAAAAGAAATACAAGATGTAATGTAACTTTGTCCTTTGTGTCTTTTGGAAAGGGATCCCAAGCCTGGAATATAACAAAGTGGGAAAGGCAGATCTATTAATGCAGATAATAATTTGAGCAACAGATTTTTTTTTTAAAATGTAACATTCTTGAAAATATAACTTAGGCCCCATGTCAAACTGAGTGCTAATTTCTTCACTGACTAATAAAAAGTTAATCCCCACCAGTAAATTAAAGAAGGCAACATAGAAGGCCTCCAAGTTTCTTGAAAGTTTATCAGAGCTGCTCCGAGAGTGATATAGTAATATACTGATATAGCTGCTCTCTATAAGTTTGATAAATAACTATGATTAATTAAAAAAAATTCTGTGTGTATCACTTTGTGGGTGTATACTCTATTTTCCAAAGGGAGAGATGGTATATCTTTATATGCGAATGTGGGAAAGAATGTGTGGGAATTGGAAATAACTGAATTTGCGAAAAACTATGGAAATGATCTGGAAAAGAAACTGAACTATGAAGTGGGATTCATATTCTTGGCTTGGGATTTTCCCACTGAGTTTAGTATACATAGAACAAGTGCATTTTATACACTGTGGGAGAAAAAGGAAAGAAGGAAGTAGGAAAAGAACGACTGTAAACTAACCAGACCAAAAACTAACCCTGTCCTTCCCACAGATTCATGGCCTTGTTATTTGCAGTTTCATAATTTACGATTTTATACTGGAACAGAACCACTATGAATATTAAGGATCTACCTTTATTTCCTTTTGACGCAGCTGCTGGGTTTGTTTTTGTTTTTTGTTTTGTCATTTGCTATTCAGCAGAATTCAATACAATTAGAAGTTTGCATTGGAACTTTTGAATCAGAACAGGGCAGGTTAGTCTCACCCACCTTGTCTAGGCCGAAGGGGAAAAAATTAGGCCTTGGACAAAATGGCTAGGCTTCATTTCAACAAAGTCCTTTGTGTCCCAAAGGCCATATGATTATCATTGCCATAGTGATTAGAATTTTCACCACGTTTGGGTTCTCCTCATCACCACAAAAGACTCATTTGGCAGTTCCAGTGGTTGGAAAACGTTTTGAGGGATACTTTTTTCATGTCAAAAAAAGGGAGGGAAAAACCAGCTGATACTGAAATGGATTCTAGCTTTAAAATTCTTTAGCCCAGAAGATAGCCACATGTCTTATGGATGTACTGTGAAAGTCCCAGCCCAACCAAAGGATGCGCGGCAGGAAAAAATCTATACCATATTGAAGTGGTTAAATTATTCCGCTAATCTTTGGGTAGAAAATCCTGTCACATACTTGTTACCTAAATTAGTGTAATTTTGAATGTGTACGTTGAATTTGATTTCTTAAAGGAAATGTTTCAGGTGGGATGAATTCATACGATGTATTATCTCATTCTGGTTACTGTAGGTTTTTTTTCACCATTCAGTGAGTAAAATTTAGTTTTTCTATCTTGGATATGCATTCTAAAGACAATACTCTTCCATGATTTATTTTCAGCTGATTATATGCTTTCTACATATGACTTGCAAGACAACTAATAACAATAATGGTATTTAATTTAAAAGGGATTAAAAGGGAAACATAAGTAGTTTTATCTAAACATGTGCGTTTTGATTTTTTTTAAAGTTATCTTCTTAAACCAGATTTCATGCGGCGTCCTGATCGGACATTTGACCCTTTTTCTGAGACTCCTGTGGATGGTGTTATTGCAGCGACTTGTTCAGTGCAGGTAGGAAGCTGTGCAGTGTAGAAAAGAACACTTGAAATATGCTACTTGACCTCAGATACCTGAAGCTGTTTTAAAATATAAAGTAAGGGCCACAGGTCATAAACAATTGAAATAAGTATGAGATGTTTTATATCTATATCTATAGATATAGATATAAAAACATCTCATACTTATTTCAATTTATATATATATAAATATATATAAAGGGTTGCCACAAAAAAGAGGGAGTCAAGCTATTCTCCAAAGCGCCTGAAGGCAGGACAAGAAGCAACGGATGGAAACTAATCAAGGAGAGAAGCAACCTAGAACTATGGAGAAATTTCCTGACAGTTTAGAACAATTAACCAGTGGAACAACCTGCCTCCAGAGGTTGTGAATGCTCCAACACTGGAAGTTTTTAAGAAGAGACTGGACAGCCATTTGTCTGAAATGGCACTATAGGGTTTCCTGCCTGAGTAGGGGGTTGGACTAGAATACCTCCAAGGTCCCTTCCAACTCTATTATTTATATATTAATATATATATATATTCATATATATGAGTAACACTAAACATTGATATACGCTTGACTATATTAAATTTCTCATTGGACTGAACATTTTTATGCTTCCATTTCAAGGTCATATCTGGTCAATTTTTATCAGACAAAAAAATTGGTACTTACGTAGAGGTGGATATGTATGGCCTTCCCACTGATACAATACGTAAGGAATTCCGAACACGGATGGTGATGAACAATGGCTTAAATCCTGTTTACAACGAAGAATGCTTTGTATTCCGAAAGGTATGTATTTCAGATGCCTGAAAATGCCTTTGAGATTTTATGAATAACACTTTGCCTCAACACTTTTCCTGAACAAGGAACTTTTAGGAAAAGATCCACCAATCTGATGTCCCCTCAACAGCGTTGAGTTGACCACTCCCCCAAATGCTCAGCTGAAATTTCAATTCTGGGCATTGCAGGCACATCACTTCAGTAAAATAATGGTTTGGGGAAGGCTGATTTAGGAGAGCAGGTCTTGCTAGCGCTTTCCCTTCATCTACCATGATACACTTTTTGTCATGGGATAGAGTTAACTAAATCTGGAATTATTTTTTTTTAACGGAAACTCTTGTAGCTATCACATGATTTTTATTTTTCTGTTTGGCTTTTCCCTCTTCTTGCTTCCTCCTCCTCCTCCTCCTCCTCCTCCTCCTCCTCTTCTTCCTCCCTCTTGGAGGAACAGCCTCGTTCGTGGCTATGGCTATGCCTGTGTTCCAGGTATGCAGTCTGTTCAGAATGAGCTCCAGCTGGGGGAACCTCTGCCTTCCTTGGAGAGTACAACTTCTTCCCTGCCCTGGCAGTGCCCTGGCTATCTGGCACTGTTCCTTCAGCCAAGAGGGCAGGTGAGACCCGGCATCCAAAGCTAAGGTCAATGTCATTACGTGGATTCAGTCAGGGGGTGCTGCCTCTGCATCTCAGGCTGGCTCCCTCGTCCTGTCTGCGTCGTGTATATCTCTTCTCTCTTCCACACACAAGTGTTCTAGACACCATTTGGAGGAAAGTAGTTTTAAAAATATATATATATATATATATCCTTCTAGGGGTGAGTTTACTTGTGCCATTTTACAAAACGTTCCCATCACCATAGTTGCAAGGGGCAGTGTTTCAGGAGGAACATTGCGTATTCTTGGCCTGGCTTTAAGCCTGCGCCAGAACAAGGTGGTACAATGCGGGAAGCTCACGTGAACATTTTGGCTTATGTGAAAGTGGCAAAATCTGTGTTTGGAATCAGGAAAACAGGACTTGAAAATAATACACATCCCTGTACTGATCTGTAGTGCAACCAAATTTGGAAGTCATGCATCATTCTGAAAACTAGAGAACCAAAAAGGGCTACCCAAATGACAATGGAGAGACTCTTCCTCTCTCTGAAGAGAGGTTTCAGCATCGGGGAGGTCTTAAAGCTTAGAAATAAGGCAAGGCAGAGGCGACAGATGTGCAGAATTCTGCCTGGTGCAGAGAAAGTGGATAGAGATGTTTTTCTCCTTTACTCAGTACTACTCTTAGGGTCCTCTAATGATAGTATGTGATAGATAGGAGGTTCATAAGGAATTCGAGACTTTCCCACACAATGCTTAATTGAACTGAAATCTGCTGTCATAAGATGTAGTGATGGCCAATAAATTAAATAGTTTAAAAAGGAAATTAAGCAAAATTCATGGAGGGCAAAGTTATTGACAGCTAGCAACCGTGTGGCCTGTGTATTATTGGTAGTGTTGCAGACAGTAAGCCTCTCAATACCATTTGCAGTCTTCTGGCTTCCCTGCAGACATCAACAGGAAAAGCAAATATTGAACTAAGAAGAGTTTGGGGCTGATTCAGTGGACCTTCTCTTACTTTCGTTCCTATAAGGCATGTGTACTCTTTCAGTACCACCTTGTGATAAAATTGTTGAGGTCCTAATTGTGGATACTACTTTCGTAGAAGAGCTTCTTGCAAATGAAAATAACTAGGAGAAAAACCTCTAGTCTAATTTTGTTAATAACCCAGCAAGGGATTTTTTTATTTTTATTTTTTTTGAATAAGGGGACTTTTCAAATGTGTATCTTCCATGCAAGCACGCAGACCTCATTTCATTCTGAAGAAATGCCAAGTTCAGTAAAACATGGTTAAGCTGCACCATGTTGCTTGCACATACATAATCATTAGCCCCTGAAACTACGTATAAAGATTTGTCAAAATGCACATGCAGATTCACTCTTAAGGGCAATCCCTGGTGTCTAGTTTTTTTTCTATACCATTCTACTTTAAAAAAAAATTGTCAACTAAAGTTTATCCAGAAGTGTCTACGTTAATGGTGCCGTCATTGACAGTGTCTTCTATTCTTTTACCTGTTCTGTTGTCTAGAATGCAGAACAATTACCTGCTTTTTTTTCTTTGTGATGTATTTTTCTGGCTAGTATCATGCCTAATTTAGTTACGGTTGGGAGCTAATGCCAAATGTAAAGCATCGTAGTAGCATGACCCAAGTTTTATGCAACTGATAGCTAACCTAAGAATATTTGGAATATATCAGAAAAACTGCACAGACCAAGGACTTCATGCCAGGAGAATTGTGTAATACGGTAGAGTTAGGATTGTTTATTAACTACTTAGGTAGCATGAATCTCATGCAAATACTTAGCAGGTGCAAGTAGTCCTGGACTTACAACAGTTCATTTAGCGACCAAAGTTACAACATCACTGAAAAAGGTGACTTGTGGCCATTTTTCACACTTACAACTGTTGCAGCATCCCCGTGGTCAATTCAGACACTTGGCAATGGACTCATATTTATGACCCTTGTAGTGTCCTGGGGTCATGGGGGTCACTATTTGTGACCTTCTGACAAGCAAAGTCAATGGGGAAGCCAGACTCGCTTATCAACTGTGTTATTAACTTAACAGCTGCAGTGATTCATTTAACAACTGTGGCAAGAAAGGTTGTAAAATGGGACAAAATTCACTTAACGACTGTCTCACTTAGCCACATAAATTTTGGGCTCAATTGTGGTCGTAAGTCGAGGACTACGTATGTGTAAATGGTGTTTTATTGTCCACCTGTTTTTTTTTAAAATAAAACTACTGCTGTTGTAATACATATTCTGTGTCGTTATTCTTCTGTGAGCTATTACTCAATTGTGATAATGATATTTTGATATTTATGTTGGGTCAGTCTTGCTATATTGTAACTATGTATGCTAGTTGATATATTTCTTATTAGTTGCCAAATAATAGCCTAATCCTTTGGGGCCCTTTGTAATTGCAGAACTCGAAAACTGGACAAGGCTACCTTAAACACCATTGAATCTTCTTTCCTTTAACAGGCAGCCAGGGGAAAGGATTGCTTATATTCTGGAAATGTATATATCAAAAAAATAAAGTGTGAAGAACTTAAAGTATAGAAAATAGCAGCTTCTAAGGAAAAAAGTTTTAAAGAGCCTTACGATAGGAAATATTTTAATATAACATTTAATATTCGTATCTTTAGAAATCTTTTTAATCCTTTAAGATATTTTACCTGCAGCTTGAGATTATTACTCAATCCAGTCTTGACAGGCTACTGTCGATTTTTCCTCCTTCAGACAATTTTGCATTTGCTCTAACTAAAGTATTTTGAGATGTCTCATTCTTGCTATGGAATGATGCCAGAAGGGATCCAGGCTATGATTCCAATGCCAGCACTAATTATCTGCATTAGCTGGAAAAAAAATGATTTTCTTGTGTTCCATTGATGGAATCCTGGTGTTACAATGCGTTAAGCAATGGTCTTTTTTATTTTCACACTTTGTTCGGCCAAGTAAGCAATGGTTCTGTTAGGAGAATCCATTGGAGGAAAGAAGATTAACTTGTTTGCATTGTCCTCTGCAATTTGAGAAATAGAAAAGACCTATATCCACTTAGTTTCTTTATAATCACTATTGTTGCAACTTGGACAAATGCTGTGAAACTACATGTTACCTTTTATAAAATCACATACAGATGAGCACTTTTAGCTGTTAGTTTAGATGAAGTCACACAATGTTTAGAAGGAAATTCCTCCTAATTTTTCCCCCTTATTTGGGAACAAAAGTTGGGGATCGCTTATATTTATAGCTTTATCTTAGATTTTTTTTGGATTAGAGAGTTTAGAACGTTGGCTGTAAATATTTGGGGAGGAAAGTAGGATTGCAATTCCATCTAAAAAGTACTACCCTTTAGTATAGTACTACGAGGAGCTTTATACACTGTTTTCCCACCAATCGCACGATAAGCCTGAGTCTCCCTGTGAGTGGGTAGCTAAATTTGATAAATAAGGTCCAATTCTTTATGTGGACAATATTTGATAGTTAGAAACATTATCCCTCATGGGGTCCTTGGTGCTCCGTGAGCTTGAGTGGTTGCTTGCAGACTTTTTTATTACCCGCCTAGGTAACTTCATCAGTGCTAGTGAGTGTGTAATTTGCTCCTTGTTCATGTGCAGTAGCTTGCCCTGCCATTGTTAGTGGAGGTGTAGTTTTCTGCTTGGTAGTTCCTTGATTAGGATATTTTTGTTCGGTCATTTGCCTGGTGTTATTCCCTGCTTATCTGCATATTGACTACTAGAGGATGTGTTCTGGTCTTTTTATTTCCTCCTGCTACTATATAAAAAAGGAGCGAACCCCACACTCCTAGCACTGATGGTATTACTTAGTTGGGTAATGAAATGTCTGCAAGCTAACAACCAAGTTCAGAGAGCACTAAGGACTCCACAGTTCGACCTATTCTCTTCTATTGGAACATTATCTCTTTCCTGCATTAAGAATCCTTCAGACTTGTTTTGCCTGCTAAGGAAGAAAATAGTGTTTTCGTCCATCAAAGATTATATTTCTGCCAGGGTGCATGACACAGATGAATTGCATAGCTAATAAAATGTAGATATTCTGGAGAACAGAATGGGGACCTCTTTGGAGAAAGCAGCCCTGTGCTACCAGAATAGTACTGAGTACTCATCAGACCAAAGTAACCTCCATCTTTTGAAGATTCATTTATTCTAATCACTTTCTATTTAATTTTATTCTTCCAAACTTCTGGAGTTTTCATTTTTAGAAAGAAAAGCAAACTTAACAGAATTAAATAACGTTGATTGGCTATTTTTAGAGACATAAATCAATATCCACTACTAATATATTCTGTGTAACATTAACACATAGCGCCACCAAAGGTGTTGTTCAAGACAGCCTAATGCTATTGTAAATATGTAATCAAACATCCCTATGGGGTGATCTGTTAGAACCTGGTTCCAGATGGGGTTGCTGGATTTCTTCAGCAATTACAAAGTAGGAATGTGCTCTCTGATGAACCTGAATAACCACCTTTATTCTGGGGTTTCTTAGGTCATTCTACCAGATCTTGCAGTCTTGAGGATAGCAGTTTATGACGACAACAACAGGTTGATTGGCCAAAGGATATTGCCACTGGATGGGCTTCAGGCAGGCTATCGACACATTTCCCTTCGAAATGAAGGCAACAAGCCATTGTCTCTGCCAACGGTTTTCTGCAACATTGTACTTAAAACTTACGTGCCTGATGGTTTCGGAGGTAAATGCTTCAATCATATCTTTTATTTGGAGCAAATTAATTGAGAAGGATTACGGATGGTTTTGCTGCACAATTCAAAAACTAGGTCCTATCAGTCCTCAGCCCACTTTCTGTACCTTTCAGCCAGGCTAGCAAAAATGGATAATGCATGTAATGACCTATTGAGGTGGGAAGCTCACAGAAACTTTATGCAAGTATTAAAATCAGCATAACATGCTTTAAAAATTCATACTCACACATACATACACTCTGTCATCCTCTCCAACTTTCCAGCAGAGTATCTTAGCTCAGCCTAAGATGCGATGTAGTTCCATCTGCTTTATATCTTTCCTGCAGCTACTGTAACCCTTGTCCCCATGACCGTAATTACCTAACCATCCAAGAGACTCGAATATTTCTTATTATGGGAAAGGTTTGCAATGGACCTGGGAATTTATCACATTTTTTCCAGTCCCATTGCAATGAGTGCAGAGTAATCCTTTTTGCAGATTGACGTTGGAAATGAAAGATAGGATCCCTTTCTAAGAGGCATGCTTCCCATTTACAGAAGCTTTTTGGCATGTGGGAAATGGAATTTGCCTATAGTGCCTGTTTGCTACTTGTTTGAGATGGGTGGCCATACAAATTGAATGAATGAATGAATGATGCTCCTAAGCTAAGGAATGCATTCCTTTGACAGTTATGATTGGTCCCAATTTGATCTGCAGTTGGAAAGATTATCATTATCAGATGGCATTAAATCAATTGATAAAATACTGTTTGGTGATCTCTAACCTCCAGGGCTTCCCATATTTCATTAAACCAAGGAAAGACATATCCTGCCTTTTTTTTTTTTTTTAAGTAATGGTACGAATGTCACCAATATAGGGAAATCTTGTCCTTGAGAAATTGTTGGGGAATTTTTCATCCCTCTGGAAAAATGAAAATGAATGGTCTATCCATTTCTCTGACTCTCAGACATTCTTTTATCTCATTCTTTCTCCAAGTCCAAGGATCCAGGATAGCTTAGTATAATAGCCATCAAGGCTCAGTTTGGAAACACTCATTTTACCTTGTCTCTTATAATGGTGAACTTAATGAGAAAAAAACCCTCCCCCCCTGTCTGCCCAATGCCTGGTTCTTCAAGGTAGCTATTTTTTTTAGCAAGCAAAGTGAAAAAGGGGGGCTGATGATCTCTTTGGACAACAACACGTTAGGATGGTTTTAAACAGAACGGAGCCTAAAATTACTATTCTTCTGCCCCCAATAAAATTCAAGTAGTTTTGTTTTACTTCTATCTATAATGTTGTAATTGTGTGTATTGGAATAAGATTTGAATAGCGTGTAGACTGTTGGGCGTATTTCTGGAATTATTGCAAGATTGTGCACGCGTTTGTAGTAAGAGGTTTTGTGTGAAGTTTTTGTGACTATTATTTTTTTAAAAAAAAATGAGAGCATTTTACAAAGCCTCTAGAGATGAAATGTCAGAGAGAGGTCCAGCAAAGTACATAATTCCCTGATAAATATTCTGACATGGGGAGAAGAATTACTTTATCTTGCAAATGCAGTATTTGGCCTTTCCACATATGAAGAAAGCAAGATCTTGGGGGTGTCTGTACATATATGCTCTCACACATACACACTCAAATGCACACCCACAAACACACGTATACAGTATATATTGTCTCCCTAGCATAAAGAAGAGCTGTGGGAGTGTGTTTGTGTGCACCTTACTTTTTTTCATATTATTTCTTTTAAGCTGATGGAACCTGTTACAGGCCCTATGCTTCTGCATCTCTTGGATTTAGGAAGACTTTCCATTTTATCACTTCTCACGATTAGGGAGACAGTAATGCATGATAAAATTAAGCAGAGCCGTTTGTAGGAATTATGTGATGGGCTTTAAAGGGATCTGAAGTTGAAAATAGCTTTACTTATTTAAATTCCTTTTTAGATATTGTGGATGCCTTGTCAGATCCAAAGAAATTTTTATCTGTCATGGAGAAAAGAGCAGACCAGATGAGAGCTATGGGAATTGAAACGGTAAGGAGGACAAATTAACCTTGGATATGGAATTGATTTGCATTTTTTTTCCTAGGAGCCTCTTTTAGCAGAATATTTAAAAGATTAGAGTGACGGACAACATTGGTTGGCTTTTCTGTTGCTCCACTGTGGCTAAAATGAAACATTATTTATATTATCAGGAGTTTAGAAGGTAAGTTTCAAAGGAGATGGCTGGAGGCAACTTCTGGTGCTCTTCCTGTAATCTAGTTTATGCCATTGTGTTCCAGCAATACTACTCTGGATTCTACATAGGACAAACAGGAGAGACTTGCATAAAAGAACTAAGAAATGCAAATTTAATATATCAGGACGCAAAACAAGGACAGAGTTATAGCAAAGTATTTTAGCTTTCCAGGACATATCTCAAAGTAGCAATTTGGGAATTACCACCACCACCACCAAATAAAATTCAGGCTTTCAGATGTTTAGAACAAACACAGTGAGTTTTTTTACACATTACAAGCGTTAACTGAGAAGGCGCTTGTAATCTGTCCCCCATAGAACCTTCACCTGCATTATTACCATGTCTTCCCTCTCGCTACTCCTCTCCATCCCTTTGTAATTTAATCCTATTTCAGTAAGGCCACTCTGATGAAGGGAGCTTGCACCTTAAAAGAAAAATAGTTTTCAGAAATGCTACCAAATAATTTCCATTCTCTCCTTTTATAGTCATTTAGGGCAGGGCTTTTCAACCTGTGGTACGCGTACCACTTATGGTACATTAATGAGTGGCAGGTGGTACGCAGCCCTGCCTAGCCAAATGTAGTGGGGAAGGGAAAGAGCCAGCACAGGCAAAGACTTACAGTGAGAGAGTCCTCTGGAGCTGCAGATTTTACTTATGAATGGAGCCATTTGGGGAGGCTGCCTTAGCCGGCAGCCAGTACTTACATTTTTTTTTCTTCCTTAAGTGCCGGCTGGGCTCCTTACTTTCCTTTTTAGCCAGTAGCTAATTCTTAAAGGGGAAGTGCCTTTTTAAGCTAGTTCACTCAGCAGCTTGTCTTTTTTGTTTCTGGAGGCTTTTCCTTGTTTGATCAATATATGGAAGAGGGAAAATATGGGGGGGGGTTTCAAATTCTTCCTTCAGAAGGAGATGGGAATGAGAAAAAGGGAGGCAGGGAAGGGAGGCAGGGAAGGAAGTCCCGCCTTAGCACTTGGCCACCAGCAGCTCTGCCATTGACTTTGCTTGTCAAAAGGTTGCAGAAGGGGATCACATGACCCTGGGACACTGTGACCATCATAAATATGAATCGGTTGCCAAGCATCCAAATATAAATCACATGACCCTGTTGCTGCAATGGTCATAAGTGTGAAAAATGGTCATACGTCATTTCAGTGCAATTGCAACTTTGAACAGGTTTTTTTTTGGTCACCAAGTTTTTGACACCTTGCTAGGTGGTACTCGAATATTGCCATATCCTAAAAGTGGTACAATCGGTAAAAAGGTTGAAAAGCCCTGATTTAGGGTGCTGGAGCCCTTTACTGGGTACAGGATGCTTTGTTATTGATGACCAGATCTGTCATCTTGTTATTGTTTTATGCTATATCTTTTACATATATATTTGTCAGTTTGCTTTTTATACTGTGAACGGCCCAGAATCAGTTGGAATCGGGAAGCATCTAGGTCTAAATAAACAGGTTTTGCCTCTTAAGATGAAATGGTAAGCTTGTGATCCAGGGTTTAGGCTAGAAAAGGGGAACATCTTGGGCACTGCCTATTCAGCAGCCTGGAAGAACCCTTATGACCCCAAAGTCTCTCACAAAATTGTACCACCAAAATTGGCAGCAAATTTTGATACGCTTTTCCAAGAAGAAATTAAGCACGGCAAACATGTTAAGCCACCAAGAAGCTTAACACTCTTAACAGTAATACATCTAACCCTTCCCCAAAACTGCATTATTGCATTAGTATCATGATCATGGCTGCCAAAATATTAACTTAGAAGTAGTAAAGCCACTAAATACAAAAAGTTATCTAGCTCTGTGCTAAGCAATATGAGTCATTTCAGAGTCTTTGAATATTAAGTCCATAAATTTTTGAATTGAAATGGAGAGCATACTAGTAATAAAGGTGAACAATGAAAGTGGTCACACTTCTTTTAGTTTGCAATGTTTCTGTTATTGCTGATTGCCCTTTTTCAGGTTACTGCAGCTTTTTTGTGTGTGTGTGTGTGGGGGGGGGGTGTTTCTGGCATAGACAATGCTAATTTTAAGTACATGAAGACCCGTTTCAAACTCCTGAGAATTCCATTAATATAATATTATACCTTGAACTTCAGCAATAACTTGCTGTTTATTTGCCTCTTGTTTGCCTGCTAATAATTTCTTCAGCCACTCTTAAGTGACCTATTTGAGGGAGATGGGCAATTTGGAAATGTGAATAAACACACACACGCAGGCACACACATTCTGTTTGATAGTGGGTGCCCTCTAGTTAGCTTAAGTTCTCTATTATTACCAATAATAGCAAGGATTCTTGGATAATGCCTTGATTGGTGTTAAGCATCCCCTGCACAAGACATACAGCATCCCGGCCCTTGGTGGACTGAGCCTTGTAGTCGGTGCAGAAAATATAGCAGGAATCTTTAGGCTCAAGATCAAATGATCCCATGATTCCTTGCCAGCAGAATACCTACTTCAGAACCTGTTGGCTGGTGATGTTGTAAACCTGGAGTCAGGATAAGGTAGTCCTCTCCCTCTGGCTGATTCTCACCACTGAGTTTCCCACCTGCTCACGGCAACCACCATCTGCTCTTCTTGGGCTGCCTCATCTTCTCTAATCACAGTACTAGTTGGTAGACTACAGCTACTACAGGAAGAGAACACACTTAAAAAAGCCAAGCCTTTGTGCTACTGTTAGTCTCCCCTGCCCTTTAGTAAGAGGCCTTGTTCAGCTGTTCCTCTGATTAGTCTCCTTTTGATTCTAATTGCTGCTCTACCTTTCCCAGCTGTGCTCTTGTTAAGTGGACTTTTATGGGGGGGGGGGGAGAAGATGTAGCCAGTTAGCGCAAACAAGAGGGAAACACATAACATTGCTTGACTGTCCTTTGCACAGCACTAATGGTACAAAGAGAATGAGATGGCCCAGTTATTATGATTGCCAAGGTGTATCAATGACAGCCATGTGCTGTGACGCTGGACTTCTTGCACCCTGCTCTTAGACACCTGGTTTATATTTCAGTTTCACTGGCTGCTTGCAATCTTTCGTCCTGGTCCTTCCAGATTTGTCCATGGTATGTTTTTTTAAAAAGGCCTTATTTCTTGCAGAGTGACATAGCTGATGTTCCAAATGACACATCGAAGAATGATAAGAAGGGGAAAACTAATACTGCTAAAGCAAATGTTACTCCTCAGACCAGCTCTGAAGTCAGATCAAATCCCATTTCCAGTACAGGACCTGGTGCAGAAATTAAGAAAGGTAAGCAAACATCTAGAGGACTACTGCATTCAGATTTCTCGCTGTGTCATGTTTCGCCTGATAGATAGTAAAGAGTATCTATGAAGCGTTAAGGGAAAATATTTATTTTCCTTTGTAATAATCTGGATATCCTTTCAGCAAGTGTATATAATTCAATGAAGTGACATTAGAGTAAGTAACAATACTGAAAATGTGCTCATTCTCTTGCTTTTCCTCTCCATTTTTAAGGTATAGATCTTATTCCTCAAATCAAGATAGAAGACTTAAAACAGATGAAGGTAAATCTATGTTTCATTTTAGCAGTCTCTTTTTTGAGAATGACTTTTTTTCTGATATTTTCCTGTGCGGTTGAAAATCCAAATGTCCTTATTAAATAATTAAATAAGAATAAGATTTCATTTTTCTTGGCCTTTAATCCATTAAGGTTTTCATTTTACTCTAGGGAAGCCTTTTAAACTGATAAAGGAAGAAGTGGTTAAGAGCAGTTAGGATGTGGTGCCCTGACACTTTGCTTTTCATTTTTCTCCCACATTGTAAAGTGAATTCTAGAATGACTGTAAAATAGCAAGGCAGAAAAGAAAGGTTTCCATTATCATTAAGTCTCAGCCCACAGGAATTTATATGAAATCTCTGCATATTGCTCAAAGATAGCAACTTGGTTTTCCCCATTTTTCAAAACCTGTTAAAGATGTAATGAGTTTTGAATTGCTTTGCACATCATTCAAAGCCAAAATGTGATTTCTTGGTTTTGGTTTCTTTCTTTGTTTGTTCATTTATTTAATTTATATGCTGCCCATCTCGCTGTCCTGAGTGACTCTCATATGATTTAACACTTTCTGAAAACCTGGCCACTGTGGCTTAAAGTAAATCATGCTTTCGAAAATTTTGGCTTTATGCATTGTTCAGAGTCAGTTTTGAAATCCAGACAACTGTTTTCAAGACTTTCTGGTTTAGGTGTTTTAAAATATTTTTTTTTTAATGGGGAACAGGCATATATAAAGCATTTGAAAAAACAGCAAAAAGAGCTGACTGCTTTGAAGAAGAGGCATGCCAAGGTAGGATATCTTTTGTTTTCTCTTTCCAGAGCTGGGGTGCTTAAAATTTAAAATGGAGTATGAGTCTTTGAAAAAGCATTTATTAAAATAATGTGTGCCATTGGTTTTTAAGTATGCTTTGGTTTTCATGGATAGCATCACTCTATGGAACATTACTCTGTTCTCCAGAAGAAATTTAAGAAGCAGTACATGACTTCTACTTCTCTGACCCTTAGGCTAAGCTAATGATGACTAGATATTTAACCAAAAATATTTGATTTGTAATTACATAACTTAAGAGGGACCAACAGTAGCCTAGTGCAAAAGGCATGCATAACATTTCAAAAGTTCTGAATCAGGAATTCATTTTGAATACAAGCACTGAGAGTATATGTGTGTAATTCCCTTCAGCATCCATCAGCACAGAGTAAGATTATTTTATTCTTCCTTTTTCAAAAATAGTTAGAAATTAAAAACTGCGCCTAGGAATCTAACCATTCTTTCTAGATATATGAAATGGGGGGGGACCATTTTGCTCCAAACTCAGCATTAAAAAATCCTATTGTGAACATTCTGTTTCGGTAGTATCCCATATTCCAAATAGAACAAAATTCAAAGTGCTTCAAGTGTTCTTGCATTCCAATGGAGCAACAAGTCAATCTGTTTCAAGGATTCTGTGGTTGGGAACTTGAGACTTGCCCTGCCTTTCCTTTCATCTTAGAAACACAGACAGAGCTGGACTCTGGGAGCCGTCTGCCACTTAACTAGGGCCATCTATTTTTAAAACATTAAAAATATTTTAAAATCCCTATAGTAGACAATGAAAGCAGCCTTTAACTACCTTTCAGCAGCCTAGTCTGCTGCCACAACTACCTGGAGGACTGAACTCCACAAATAAACAGTAGCAGTGGATTAATTTTTTTGCACTGCCCATGGCCAATTATAAATATACTTCTGTGTCAACAAAATTCCCCCAGGTAAACGAAGCAGCCTGGCTAGCGCATTTTCATCTTGAAAAGCCTAACCACAAAGCAGTACAGATAGTCTTTGCTGAACAACCACAACTAAGTGAAGTGGTAATTAGGTGAAACATCCCATGACCACACCATCACTTTCTGTAGTCCTGGAGTTGCAGTTGTTAGGCCAGGACCGCACTGTCATTAGGTGAGGTCCTCACACTTCTCCCACCCTGGTATGCTCATCTCCCTTTCAGCTTCCCCACATCTTTGCCTTTTTGGCCACTCTGCACTATGTTGTCCCTGCTGCCCTGGGGGAACATTAAAAGCTACATTGAAAACAATATATTTTGTCCAATGCTGTATAGTATATTCTGTTTGGGACAGACTTTCAAAACATGCAGCATTTTGTTTCAATCTAGAAAAAGTAAAAATGGCCATTCCGAGCTTTTAACTATTTTGCACATCCTTGGTGCTTCAAATCAGAACGCAAGAAATAATAATAATAATATCTGAGTGTTGGTAATTTAAACAAAAAGCGATTCGTAAGTGATTTCTAGGGCGTCTCAACCTGTTTTAAATTCCATTTTACATTTTACAACTTCCTTTCAAAAATAGAAAATTCACTTCTTTCTATCTGGGTTCTTTGCAGTATCCTTTTTTCAGTGCCATCCTATGCATGTTTATTCAAGAGTTTGGAACAAATAGTCGGGCATATGGCTACCATTGTCGTGCAGCAAAGTTTAAATTTCTGAAATGTCAAAGGAAAGGGTATAAAGAGGTTTTATTGGAATGATGTTGTATTTCCCAGGCAATAAAAACAAGTTAGGGGTTGAAAAAGAAAAGACTTGTTTTGCATTTACTATTTACACAATAGCCTTGGTTGCTTAGCAACAGTTGTGAGTTCTGAAAGTTGCAAATACCCAGGTAGAGGAAGAGAAGGAAGGGAAGATATGCCAAGGCCAGGGGTAGGCAACCTTGGCTCTTTTATGACTCGTGGACTTCAACTCCCAGAATTCCTGAGCCAGCCATGCTGAGGGGAAAGGGAGAGGTTTCCAAGCTGAGCCATGTTGGCTCAGGAATTCTGGGAGTTGAAGTCCACGAGTCATAAAAGAGCCAAGATTGCCTACCCTTGGCCAAGGCAAATAGGGAAAGACGTTGCTTCAGATAACAGTCCCATTCAGGAGAGTTCGTTGATTTAGGAGCCTGATAGAATAAAAAGGTGTTTGTGCCATTTTGAAACGTTTTGAAAGATGCTGTAGTGAGGGTATGGGGTTTTTTTTCTCTCTCTCTCTCTTTTTCTGTGGAAACATAAATATCTAAATGCCTTGCTACTCAGATTGTAGCCTAATGTGCCTTTTTTTCCCCCCGCTGCAGGAGCACAGCGTCATGCAGAAGTTACACTGTACACAAGTTGACAAAATGGTAGCCCAGTATGACAAAGAGAAGCTGGCTTATGAGAAACTCCTTGAGAAGGCAATCAAGAAAAAGGGGTATGGCCCTGTTTAAAAAGCAACATTTTTTGATGGCAAGAAAGAAGAGTATAGTTCCACTCATGTACCTTGAGAGATGGATCAAAGTACTGTTGTACTTGAGACGTGTTCTAAGTGTGGGGATCCCCAGGGAAGGAAGGGGCTCAAAAAGTCTTGCAGATTCGGTTCAGATTAAAAGATTTAAAAATGACACATTCTTTTAAGGGGGAAAATGGACGTGGGGAGGTTATTAGTAATTAAATCTATAAAATCATTACATTGACCTCGATGGAATATTTAGATCCTCCTCACATGAAAGCTAACAAAAAACCCAAGTTACACATCATAAAAGCAGGTACACATTTGCTCATATGTCTTGTCTTCATATGGAAACCAACATCTCATCAAGTGTCTTTTGGTTCTGAATGTATAGATAGTTCTGATGATGTATTTAAAGCCTATGGAATACAGTATGAAGTGTAGTTGCCAATGGATAGTGTGTTTTTCACGTAAGCTTCATTGGTCTAACCAGGTTAACTGATCAGGTCAACCTCTGAATGTTAATTGAAAAAAACAAAAATCTGCTTGCTATTACAATCAGCACTTTTTTTGTGTGGACACTATAAATGCAATGCTTCCTCTCATCAAAATTAGCATGATTTGCCTGGATTCTTTCTGGTAGATGAAACACCCAGACTAATAATATGAGTAAAGCTGTGGTGGGCAGCCAGAAGCTTTAAAATTAAATTGCTGAAATACAACAAGATCAAGATGTGGTTTTAATATTGCTCCCTGGGATTTTGTAAGATACGAGGTGAGGATGCCAAAATCTTGCAATAGTCAACACCCTTTCAAGATTTGGATCATACATCACCATCACTATCATCATCATTGCTGCAACAATACATCTGCATCATATCTCACCGTATACTATAGAATATCTCACAATAAATCTGAAAAAGCTGCTGATCCCAGAACTACACATTATGGAGTGAAAGCATCAGACAGGGTTACCTCCATTTGTAATTCTCTTTATGGGATGAATTAGTAAGATTGTTTAAAGTATTGTGTTAGATGCTCAGGATGTATGTTTTCAAATACTCTTATGTGTTAAAATAAATATGGATGCTTATTAATACTTGTACAGATTGCCCTAAACTTACACCCACAACTGGGACCAAACTCCTGATCAAGGCAGGGTTCTTATACTTCCACAGATAAATGCTTGTCCATTCTTTTCTTGAAAACCTTCATAATGGTGGCAGACCCAACTTACATTTATAAGCATTTTTCAAGCTTTGGTTCATCTTCTGAGGTTTATTTGAAAAATTTAATTTGAAATGCTTACTTGAAATATTTCTGTTTTATTTTTGTTTAGAGGAAATAATTGTCTTGAGATGAAAAAAGAAACAGAATGTAAAGTTCAGATGTTAACATCTGATCATAAATCAAAGGTAAGAGCAAAAGTAGCCCATTTAACAATGTATTTAAGGACATGACTGTCATATAGTGAGAGAGTCATTTCTAGAAGTCAGAAATATGTTTTGTTCTCCAGGAAATAAGAACAAAGACTGCAGGTTCTTAGGACTACTTTGGAAAACAAAGTGAGAGGGCAAGGCAGCAAATAAAAAGATGATATTTTTTTTAACCCTGGAGTAAAACTACTTAACACCACACAGCTGGAATTCCTTACTGTTAGATCTGACAGTACACATTCATACTATGCTGATCAAGCACCTCCATTTATATACAAGTATTTTCTTTATACTCATAGATTTGTTTACTTAAAATTGGAATTACACATAGCACAGTCTAAAACAGTGTTTTTCAAACTTGCTGGCTGGGGAATTCCAGGAATTGAAGTCCACACACCTTAAAGTTAATACTGGTCTAAATTATTCCACATTCCTTTAAAAGGGCCGCCATGACAGGTTCTACTTTAACGTTTCCCCATTTTTTCTAGATATACTTTTGTACATCTACTCTACTTTTAATTTGGGGGAGGGGGCAGGGGCATACAAAAGAAGGATTAAGGTTAAGTGCTGTGGTGGCGCAGTGGTTAGAATGCAGTATTACAGGCTAATTCTGCCGACTGCCGATTCTTACCAGCTCAAGATTGACTCAGCCTTCCATCCTTTCTAGGTTGGTAAAATGAGGACCCAGATTGTTGGAGGGCAATATGCTGACTCTGTAAACCGCTTAAAGAGGGCTGTAAATCACTGTGAAGCTGTATATAAGTCTATTGCTATTAAGAACAGAAACAAAATCAGGTGGAAATGCCCTGAGGGACTGCTTAGAAAAGATCTGGGTGAACATAGTGTTGTTGAAATTGAGAAGAGATAAATCAATAGAAAGAAATCGGCACAACAAGAGAAATATGAAAAGAAGTTATTGCTGGAAGGAAAATAAAAGAAATATAAAAGCAAGGAGAAGGGGGGGGGAGAAACCCAATCTTCTGAAAACAGGAATGGCAGTTAAAGGGAAGCTGACAGAGTCAAGAACGGTCCCAAGGGAAGGCTTGTATACTGTGGTGGAGAAGAACAGAGCAGCCACATGGGGTGGTACATTGCATAGCAAACTGGTTAAGGATCCACATTTAAGAGCATGTAAAAAGCAGAATAAGGAAAGGCAATAGAGGCAGAAGGTATCCCAAGTCTAAGCAGAACAGGGGGCCAGCAACTTCATTGGAGGGTTCCTGTTGTCAGACTTCCTGTGTGGTGAGAGACTGAAACACAAACTAGAAGGCAGGAGCTATGAGAGCAACAGATGACCGTTCTTGTCATTAGAACTGCGATTGCTGCCTTCGCTACAGCCACAACCGTTGCCATTAAAGAGAAATGGTTTGTTGACACGCTGGGAGAAGAATTGATGGGGGTGTAATAGACAAGTCAGTAATGGCTTTGGAACATATTGCCTAGGGCTGAGTTCTCTTCACCTGTTTTCAGTGCTGCCATTGCTGTGAATTTGGATAGTTTAATGAAATGGATTATAGAAACAATTGAAATGATTCCTAAGTGATGACAGAAGAGCCATATCGGATGAAAGAACTTTGAATGATAGGCCCAAAACCAAGAATGACATGTGATGCTTCTTCCAAGCTGAGTTCCTTATTGTTTCACACCTATAGACAAAATCGTGCCAGACTGAGCACTCTACTATCTGTATCTGCAATATATTCTGTAAATTATGAGGGAGGGGCTGCCTTCACCCTCTTTCCCTTATACATAATATCTGGGTTGAGTTGCCTCTTTGGAATGTGTCTCCTCCTCTGGGAATCCACCTCCATACTATATTCCATCACATTAAACTGGATAATGGACTGCAGTTGGTCTTCTTGTCACTTTCAGTGGAGGGCGAGGAGAAGGCTGTTGGTGGAGGCTGTTGGTACCCAACTTATCCAGACAATAGGTAGTGGGTGTGCGCCAATTTATATGCCTCGTGGGCATGGGGTAGAGCTGCCCATCTATAATTTAACAAAACCTTCCTCAGGTAAGACATGAGAGAGGGAATGTAGACCTCCACCTTGTATGGTGGACAGCTAGGGGGCAAGATCTCAACTTCAAAGTACTAGTGTGTGGGAGGAGAGAATCTGGGGGAAGGGTTTGTAGTATTCTTTGAGCCCCTATACTAGGAGCTGACTTCCTTATATCAGTGGCCCTTCCTCATTGGCTGAATGTGGGTTGATGCTAGGGATATGAATGTGGGTTGATGCTAGGGTTGATGCTAGGGTTGATGCTAGGGATATTGAATGTGGGTTGATGCTAGGGATATTTTCTATGGTTCAGGCATTGTTAACATGTTTTGTAACATAATGTTTTATTTTTCAGCCACTTATGCTACAGCCACTCATTTTTTTTCAACAATTGACTGGGCCTTGGGTGTCTATTAGTCAGAAGTGACCAGCGTTTCGGGATTCTCACAACATGGGCAAACAGGGAAAAGTGCTTTAATGATCAGTTGATTCAGGGAACACTGGGATTAGTATAGTCTCAAGTTTCTGGGCTGACATAAAACATGGATCTAGCAATGACCCTTAACAGCGCCTCCTGCATTGTCCACTTTAAAAGTCATGAAGAGAATATACTGATCCAACTTTTCTTCTTCAAAGGTGAAGGAAATTGTGGCACAGCACACCAAAGAGTGGTCCGAGATGATCAACACCCACAGCGCAGAAGAGCAAGAAATGCGTGATCTGCACCTTAGCCAGCAGTGTGAACTACTGAAGAAGCTGTTAATTAATGTGCATGAACAGCAGACACAACAACTGAAGCTTTCCCATGACAGGTCAGTATAATAGTATACTGTTATTCTATTATTTGTTCACTTGGAAATGGCTGAATTTAGCCCAATGTGGGAATGTAGGAGATGAAAGCATTTCCCATCACCATCCAGGCTCACCTAATAAAAAAAATCCTTATGTCAGCTGACCATTGTTTTAAAAAAGGTGCAGCCATTTCTCTGCTAGTGCTGAGAATAATCTGATGTCGGTTGTATAAACATAATGACTGGCAGATCAAAACAAAGGGAATATAATCCTCAGTCTAGAATGTTTAAAATTGAAATTTAAATGCCAGAATTTCTCTTTTCTTTTCTTTTTTTAGAGAAAGTAAAGAAATGCGTGCCAACCAAGCAAAAATTTCAATGGAAAACAGTAAAGCCATAAGCCAAGATAAATCTATCAAAAACAAAGCTGAAAGAGAAAGGTACATATTACTTTGCTGATTATAGAATACATTTTCATAGGGAAGATTCATGGGCTACTTTGTTTAATTTGTGTGGAGAAAATTGCCTTCCCAATAAATCATTATTGCTTAATACAGTTGGAACCCACCTCAAAAATGTAATGTGAATTCCATTATATTCAAGTAACATTCCAATAAATAATTGGCCGAAGGATTTAGGGGTTATTTTGTCCTGGGGAGAGAGGAGCATTCCTGTATTTCTAAAGTTTATGTACTTTTGCAAATATTGGAATTCTTCCAAGTGAAAATACAGGAGGAGGCATTCAAGATACATGGGCTCTTAAGATAAACGAAAGGTTTTTAAATAAAGATACAATACCAGAATGAAATCAGAGGCCCAACAAAGCTTTATTAATTTCCTTAAGCATAGCTATCTCCATTTCCATATGCATCACTTGAACCCGCTCAACTAGATCTAGCCAAAGCCCTAGCTAAGGTGATGAGAGAAATGTGGTCCAGACACAGAAACAACTGTTTTCTATGCTTCACTCAATTTTATACAATGACTTGTTGCTAGGCAGATTCATAGATAGGTATTTTGAGCTCTGAGTTTTGGTACTGGAGAAATGAGCCATTTCTACGATTTATCAGAATCTTTCAGCGTACTATTACACAAGCATGCTTTGCAAAACCCAAGTTTCTAAAGAAAGTTTCTTTAGAAACCTGGATTTTGCAAAGCATGCTTCTGTAATGGGTACTGCTGAAGGTTTAGCCTCTTTAACTTTGCATAAGGAATATTACTCCAACACTTCACTGGAATACAAACTGTGACCTTTCTACATCTCATTCTTTGGAGATGCAAAAGCCAAAGAACCTTTAAAATACTGTGGGATATTAATAAACAGATAGGCTTTAGCAGAATCACTCAATCAATCAATCTTTGTTATGGTCGCAGACCAGCAAATAAAAGCATTAAAACAATAATAATAGTAAGAAATAAAAATAAAAGACAGACTTAATAATATATTGTGATAGGTGGTGGATTTACCGTGGGCAATTAAAGTTTGCCTAATTTCACATACAGCATAGCAGAATCACCACTGTTGTGCAATTGGAAATCCAACTTTAAAAAAAATCTTTTTAATAACCAGTATACCTTCTTTTGATTCATTTAAATGTCATGCCCTCTGGAATAATGTAGGGTAAATTCACTGGTGCCCTAAATATCTATGTCCATACTTTTTGGGATCTTTTGAGCTATTGGCACACATTCTTTCTATAGTACCCAAACTTTATTCATAACATCTTTCCATACCTTTCACATCAACTTCCGTTTATCAGCTTTAAACCCAGTTAACACATACAAGGTGAGGTGACAACATTTGTCTCTGAGACTGGGCCTGTCAGGAATAAAGGTTGGCTTGTATGCTTTGATTTAACTTTGCCAGTGCTGTCTATATTTCAGCCTTGGATTCTTCTTCATTTCGTTGCTTGCTATTTAGGTCTGTTGGGTGTTTTTTCCTCTCTTAATACATAATTAATTTCAGATCTAACTAAAGAAACCAAATCTACAGCTTAATACTAATGATATAATTGATTGGTTTATTCCCCTTGGTAGACTAGATAGTTTGGTCTGTTATTTTTAGTCTATTTGTTTTATTTCACTTATTTTATACTGTTGTTTTATCTTCTGTACTATATTGCCATATCTGGTACTTATAGCTGTAATACTAATAAAGCTATAATTCTTATTGTTAGATCTTAGGGTTAGAAAGCATTTCGGTTTTCTGTGAATAATACCTATATTTTTGTTATCAGTCACTTATTGTAAACCTTAACTTTTTATTTCTGGAATGATTGTAATTTGATATATTTTACGCTGGTCTACAACTGAAGTCCAGGAGGAGGAGGAGGAGAGCTCTTAGCCCTTTTCTCAATGACATTTTGATGTGTAATACAACTATTATTACATATAATACTAGTAGTAAATATATCATTCATAGGCGGGTGAGGGAGCTGAATAGCAGTAACACAAAGAAGTTTCTGGAAGAAAGAAAACGGGTGAGTAGTTAATCATCTGAAATATCATAAAACTTTTTTTTTAAATCTGTGAATTGTTTTCCAAGAACTGATGAAACTTGAGTAGATTGAAAGATGGAAGGTAGAGTGGAAATAGGAACTGCTCATGAAATAAATACAATAAAGCATGTTTAGAAGTCGTGACTTGAAAAAAGGAATATTTGAGGGCTTTGGGTCCAGTCTAATGTATTCACACAGAAAAGGTTATCTGTGACTATCTAAAGTCTGAAGGCAGATAATCTGTCTTTTTTTTTTTCTGTCCTGGTTCTGTTGGATATTCATGTGCCTTTTATCAGATATCTGCTTTTCTCTAAGTGCTTTCCTAATTTAGAAATTCCTCCCCCCCCCCGAATATAATATATGTGTTCTATATTTCATATTCTTCATTAGGTAATTTTAAATTTCACATTGTGAAATACAGAAATATACAGGTCTCAGCTTGAATTTTGATTCGTGGATATGTTCAGAAAATGCACATTGGTTAAATTTGTATCAAGAGAGGAACAGAATGGACTTCTCCCCACCCTTTGTTGCTGTTGATTTCCCTGAGAACACTGTAACTGAAAGTACCTGAATAGGAATGTCTCAGAAGGAAGGCTGAAATAAGTGAACTGTTGTTGTAGACCAGGAGTCTTCAAACTTGGCCCTTTTATGACTTGTGGACTTCGACTCCCAGAATTCCTCAGCCAGCATGCCTGGCTGAGGAATTCTGGGAGTTGAAGTCCACAAGTCATAAAAGGGCCAAGTTTGAAGACCCCTGTTGTAGACAATTGCAGGTGGAATAGCAGCTTTGGTTTGAATCCAGCCCCAGCAATCTCATCTGTATGCATCCTGTTTTGAGGCATATTCTAAACATTTTTGTAATAAAACTTGAAATTTGTACAGATTAAAAAGCTGAAGACACCAAATTTAGTATAAGAGTCTCTCGACTATTGCTCTTTTTGTTTCACAAATATTTTTAGAAATTGGAAGAGACTAGTTTATATAGATAATACTCCTCCTCGTCCAATAAGTAAGTGATGAATCTAGTTACACTGTTTGAATTGGTCAGACAGGTGGTCAGTTTATTACGCTTAATTCCCACCATGAAAATTATTGATACAAAAATAAAAATATGCAAACTCACAATCCTCCTCCCCACCACCCCAAAGTTCAGCCGTCATTTTCTTATTATTCTCCCATTCCGGCTTTGGAATGTTAGTTGTGCTGAGATATAACATAGCACCCTGCATGAACTTAACCTGTTTGCTTGGTTTATGATTTAGGGAATTGTGAGAACACAAACAAATGGTTCATCAAATAATTGCATTGAGCTTGTTATGTGTTCCATGGCACCAGGTGTTGTATATAAAATGATGTGGAACATTTGTAGCCTATGCCGTGATATGACCAAGCCCTTTTAGTGCCTTTGTCAGAAAGCAACATAAGCCTAATGGGGTGCACAGTTTAGCTATGTTGAGCCCCGTACTGAGGTCATTTCCAAAAGAGATACCTCTTAGAGGAACATTGAAATCCTCATAAGAATCAGAGTTTTCCTTTGGATCATTCTATCAGTCTGAAGAATTAAGATGTTCTATAGAATTGAATGGATGCTAATATACGCACCCCATATAGGTGTCTCACTCGAATTTTCTTGGGAATGTTCTCTCTAGCAAAATAGCACTTTTTATATATAGCAGAGCTAAAAACATAGAGTACCTCAAATGAAAGAGTCATCTCTTAATGCATTTCCTCAAGATAAAGATCGACTTCATTTAATTGTAGAATGCTCCCATCACATGAAGGAGAGCACAGGAAGTTCCTTATTATCCTTTTTTCTTTTTTTTCTTTTTCTCTTTTTGGCATTATGTCCCCTTATTCCTAAGCAACATTTTGGGGAGAACTACTTTTAAAAACCCATATAACCCAAAAGCATGCGGTTATTTCATTTTCCCCTTTTTTGGTTTTGCTTACAGTTGGCAATGAAGCAATCAAAGGAAATGGATCAGTTGAAGAAAGTCCAACTTGAGCATCTAGAAATTTTGGAGAAACAAAATGAGCAGGTAACCAACACCTGGCTGTAAAAGGAAAGGGAATCTGAGAGCTGTGACCTATTATCTGGTTATGGATTTATTTGGGGCAAGGAACTTACGACATTTGGATCATATGAGTATCAGACTGGAGACTGTCCTGTGCATCACTTATAATTTATAGACCATGCCAATGTATGAACCAGTACTAAGAATGCAAGTCTATGAATTCCAAATATGCATTTTTAAGTTTGACTCTAAAGCAATATGTTATCTGTAGCCTAAAAATGAAGTTTTGAGCTGTGCCTGTGAGGATGTCATTTTCTGACCCAAGAAAGGACCCCAGTAGCTGCTTGCTGAAACTAAAAGAGACTTGCTGTATCATTGGAAGCTAATCTTGTGCAAAGCAGACATTTAGATAGAACTGAAATTGTATTCCCACAATCATTTTCAATATCCATTCTGATGTATGCGATCCTTCCTTAGTAGAAGCAAAGCCAATCTACAAGAATCTTCACTGCTGCTTCTAGTATTGCTACTGTCATAGACAAAGGAGAAGCAGCCTGCTGCTCTTCAGACGTTATGGATTTCAGAGTCCCAGCTAATATGGACAATGGCTAGAATGATCAGAATTTTAGTCTAGAACATCTGTGACATGGCAGATTGCCTACTTAAATTTAAATGTAGTTACTGGTAAGTTTTGTTATAGAAAAATGATATTTGTCAGTTCAGTTATTGTGAAAACCATGCTAAGTGATCAAGGAAAGATAAAAGATCAGTTTTAACCTGTTTTGCTGAATTGTCTAGGTGTAAATAAATTACATTAAATTCTTTAAGTTAGGACATAAAAACACTGTAGGTTTGTCTAAAATCAGAATCTCTAGAAACTACTCTAGGTTCGATGTAAATTGTTCATTGAGCAATAAGTCATATTTTCTGTTATATTCCATTATACATAGGGGCGCAGTGAATGAGCATCTGCTAGTTTGGTCTAATGGTTATGGGGTTGGCCTAGCAACAGGGAAACCTGAATTCTAGTCCTAACTCAGGGACGAAAATCTCTGGGTGGCCTTAGGCCCATCACTCTCTCAATTTTAGGAAGAAGGAAATGGCAAACCTTTTCCAAAAATGTTGCCTATAAAACTGCATAACTGCATAAAGTTGTTAGGAGTTAACTGGGACTCAAAGATGATATAGCACGCATGTCAAACTCGATCGCATCACGTGACGTATCGTGATGTTTTTTGCCTTTACGGAGCTGGGGTGGGCATGGCCTGCGCATGACGCATCCGGCCCACGGGCCGCCAGTTTGACATCCCTGTGATATAGATAAATAGATAGGTATAATGCATTAACTGCTTTTCATAACTTTATCATTTCTGCTATAATTTTGAAACTTACTTCTCCATCATTTCCTTCATTACTGACACACTCAAAAACTATTTACTGGTTGGGTTTTCCCCCCCTCTCATTTAACTCAGCTTTATCAAGCACAGTAAAATTAGTGAATTGCACTAGAAATCTGTACCTTGATTAATTAATAATGAAAGAAAGAGATGTGCATCAAATCTTTAATGGGTATACCTATTACCCATTAAAGATTTGATGCATTTCTCTTTCTTTCATTTTGAAAACAAGATGAAACTAGAGAAAGCCAGACCCAGACTAGACTAGAATAGACTAGACTAGAAGAGAATCACACTTTTTCTTGCATTTATCTGTTGTTGTCATCTCACTTTTCATTCAGTTTATTTGCTTCATTGTGTCGCTGAATTTTGACGTTATTATTTTTATACAAACAGCTTTTGAAATCCTGCCATGCAGTCTCTCAAATTCAAGGTAGGATTTATGTATTCTGAGCAAGCTACTACTACTTTATAGATATCAATTGATGACTGATCCATATTGGCTTGATTTAGAATCAATTTGGTACTTGCAAAGTATCCCACTTTCCAAGAATTCTGTTGACGTGCATTGTGTTGCCCCATGTACACACTACTAGAGGCCACCAAAAGCTGGAATTGTATTTGTAGGCTTTAGGTTTCACAGATAGCTAGTTTCTTATAAAATACATCTCTTAGTTTTTGTGTGTGTGTAGTCTTATTCACATCTAGGTTTCATACAAAACAATTTTGCCCATAATTATGAATCCTCTAAACATAGGCATCACATATGACTGACAGTTCCTTATACTGAGTAACTGTGTGCATTGTAATTGGTCAAATTCTGCAGAAAATTGGACTGTCAGCTCATTCAAAGCAGGCAAATCTCACTTTTTGTTGAAAAACAAATCAAATATATTGGGGGAGGTGGGGGGGAGACCGTAAGTTTTTCAGGGACTTTTCAGTCATCACATTTTGGGGGAAATGTGTTGACATTTTTGCTTGCAAATGTCATCCAGTTTCATCAACAATTTCATTTGCCCATATTTCACATCTGACTTGAGTCCAGACCAAAATGGGCAACTTCTGATTTAGACCTAGCAGAAAGAGCTACTTTTTGAAGCCTGAACTAAAACATTAAAATTGGCAAGTAGTTAGAACATTGTAGAGTCAGTTTTGGTGCAGCAGTCCCAGGCTACAAACTGGGAGACTGAGTTTTACTACCATGTTAACACAAAGCCAGCTGGTTGACCTTGGGCCAGTCAGTCTCTCTCTCTCTCTCTCAGCCCTAGGAAGGAGGCAAGGACAAATCACTTCTGAAAAAACTTTGCCAAGGAAACTGTAGGAACTTGTACAGGCTGTTGCCAGGAGTCAATGCTAATTTGAAAGGACAAAATAAATAAATACCATTTTGTATGCCCAGCACTAGTGAATGTTATAACATTGGTACAAAAACATTTGCCCCATTGAGGTTTCTCTGGTTTTGTTGTCATAATTTCCAGCATATTTTTATTGTATCTGAAGCATGTGATCAAATTATAAATGATTTATATAAGTAGTAATTGCCCCTTTTTTTGGAACCATTGTTTAAAACAGTGTGCAATCTGTCTTACAATAGGGTTCCGAGAAATAAAAGGGGAGCTCCTGTTTTTCAAATCAGATCAGTCTGGTTTAGATAATAGGGATGAACAGATGAACAAAGCAAAATGAAAATCATTGTAATATAGAGACTTAATTCTCAGGAGCTGTCAATTGTTCATGGAAAAAATGCTACCAGATACATCATGTGACTGAAATAGTTTCGAGGCAGGCAGGCAATATCACCCTTACTAATTTTATTAACATTATTAATACAATAAAAAGGGAAATTTGTGGGGGGGAAAGAGAATAACCTTAGCACTGTCCAGTTCATGCTTTTCCAGAAATCAAGTTAGTGGACTAAACTGCTAACATATTCTTTCCGACTAAAAAATAGATCTTTGGAAAAATAGATCGTAGCACAGTCAATTCCAAAGTGTGTTGGTAGGTATAAGATTCCTACATTTTTTTCTCAAAAATAACGTTTTCAATGGAGAAGAGTTATCAAGATCCTGGCTCATTTGGAGCTGTACCATGCCAGTTTTGTATCTACTGATTGTTTTCTGAAAGGAGACCAAAACTCTGCAGTATGCTGGCAAAAGGGAAAAGGGCATGGGAAAAATTATGAAGTAACATTCCTGAACACACACAAAAAGGAACATAAAACTTGCTATTGGACTTGGACATACACAGTGAGGTTCAAAACAAATATTCAGATACGTGAACTAGGAGAAATTCATGGATTATTCTGCCAAGGGTGGGACACTTTCACTACTTGCTTACCTGTGCCACCTTGACAAAGGCAGTGGCCAGTTGGGTCCGCAAGTTAATGTGATTTCTCATGATGACGTCACGAAACTGTGGACCATCAGAGCCTGTAAAGTGTACCTGGCAATGTCATAGAATAATTGGGCTGCCCACTGCAGGAAATGATGCTTGGATCCTGCCTAATGTGTTAGTTTTAATTTGGACCGCAATTAAATAAATACTTTTGGATGCTAAATCATTGTGTGCCCTTTCCATCCCTATTCTATCTAATGTGAAAATCATGCCCACAAGAAACTCCCATCTTCAAGCAGTTCCTGAAGCCCTGGTTTACTTAGTCATTGAATGGCTTTTAGATGGAGGATCTCTGAATTCACTTGGAAAAATTCAGCTGTTGAATTATGCCATAATGGCCGGTATTTCAAAGGAGGCTGTACTTTTTCGTCAATGCATTGTGCTCCAGCTTTGGGCTTTTTCGATTATGTTTTGACTTGAAATGGCATTCATTTGCCCTTTTCTGGTTGTTTTCCAGAAAGAACCATATTAATAGCATCTGCTCTAAATACTTAGATTTGTATTTGATCAGTGAAGAATTATATTTGCCTAGTATAAATAAATAGTCCAGGCTTGATTTATCCAGTATCACTTTGCCCATTTTGAAGCTGCGGGAAGCACCACAGAATATTGTGTGGCTCCCTTATGTTTCCCCTTTGATTCGTGGGATGATTCTGAACGTTGGTCCTTTTTTCACTCCGTAACACAGAAGTGCAGCTCCAAGAACCTAGACTCGGATGTACTGTCTCATTCTTCTCCCACATCCACATTCAGTCATGCTAACAGCCCAATTCTCCTGCTTTGCAGGCCAAGGAGATGCAGCAGATGGTGAAGCTAGAGGCAGAGATGGACCGCAGGCCTGCAACAGTGGTATAAAGCTCCAATGCACAAACTGAAGTCTGAGGCCATCTGATATATAGAGATATACATTGTCTTTGCAATGATACTAAACTGAAGTTTGGAAGATGGGATCTTTTCTGCTTGGTGTCATGTAGCAAATCTCTGCTGAAGAGCTTGGATTTGGGGAGGGGCGGCGGGGGGGGGGGGAATACTGTACTTTATTTTTCCAAATAAGACTCTCCTTCTCAGAAGAAAGCGTATGATTTTAAACTCCGAGAGTACTGCCCTTAACACGATGGCAGTCTTTATCTGAATGATAAACGCAACACTTATTTTTGTTCTTGAAACGTTTAGTCGTGTTTGACTCGCCTTCGTATTTTATATTACTTTTTGCCTGGGCTTCCTTGACTTTGGAAAGACCACTAACTCTCCTATAATTTCCCAGAATCAAATCTGCCTCCTGAAACAAGAACCTCTGAAGAATCTTTCATAGGATTTCCCCTGCCCTCCAAAAGAAAACTACCTTGTAATACATTTGATAGCGTCAGTGGCTATCTTTCTATGAAATTTTGATCTTGCCATGAGGACTGCTTGGACTAAAATGTTACCAAATGAAGTGTTGCAATGTAGAGTCCCATCTTTTCCGGAAGTTGTTTCTCCATTCTGTTCCATTCCTCTGTCTTCTAGTTCTTCATATTTTCCTTCCAATGATGGGTCTGCATTATATGGACATTTGTTATGCCCAGTCCTAATAGGGCTGTTTTAGAAGATATCCTATCCCTTTGTCTGTATCTGTGGGTTTTTTTTCCTCCAAAAGTATTTTATACTCTATAAACCTTGACAATGTATAATGCCACTTTGGCTGCATAGAAACAGGCTCCGTAGAGATATAACTTATATCAGAATACGATATTGGGAAACTCTCATCTATAAACTTTGTAGACTAGATAAATGTTCATTATTAAAGCTGTGCGGGTTATTTCTGTGATCAGAATTTCATCATCAGCAAGTGCCATGCTGGACTGGATACGTCTGAATTTGAAGTGGTATTTTTGTAAAATCCTGTTGAAAGGATTGCAAGGTAGCAAAAGACTGTTCCTGTGCCATATTGATTTATGATGCTGTAGTTAAAAAATGAAGGAATTGCATTTTAGGCATTTTAACCAGGGTTTACAGACTACCTAAAGGTTGCATTTCAATTAACTTGTCACCAGTCCCAAATACTACTGTTTTTGTGTTCTAAAATTTAAATAGATTTTGGGGGGAGGGTGTTCTGTGATAATGTAAAGTATTTATACAGATTCAGTCACAATCTTGTGGAAAAATCACATTCCTGTAGCAGCATTAGCAGTAGTGAACAAAACCTCTGCTTGCATGTGGTAACAAACACCAGTTCTGACCAGTTGAATATTGTATGGCCACCCAGTCATTCTCTTACTGGTAAATAAATACAGAAACAATGTATAAAACAGAATATTTGACTAACAAAATATCAGTATAAATAATATATATATATACATATATATATATATATTTGTGTATATGAATTATGTGGGCATTCTTACAGGTCGAGTTGAAAAAATTATGTTAATTTAATTTTACACACTATATTTATGCAGATTTTCAGACTTTCATATGAGGAAATGATCCTTTTTATGTCTATTAGATATCCAGATAATTTGCTACAGTATTAATGTGCACGTTCTCAAAGCCCACTGTAGTTACAATGCAGAACAGTGCACGTCAACCTTCTGCTTGGAAGTCTCCATGTTACCAACATAAGCAAGACTACGGGAAACGGGTAGTTTAGAACAAAATCAGATAACTGATTTCAGTAATAGTACTGATCATGTTGTTGTATATGCGTGTACAAACTGATTCAAAATATTCCTAAAAATGGCATATGGAGATAATTATGTAATTGTTCTGAGATACAACTTTCAGATTCTCTAATAAAAACCCCTGAAACAAAGTTAGTATCTGTTCTTGTAGATCAAATTATTATGGGGGGTGCGTGTGTGTGTGCCTGAGTGTGTGTGTTAAACATCTTCCTCACACAAATTTTTAATTTATTCAGCCTAATCTGTTTTGACATCCTTATGATTTTAAACTATATTCTTTTATTATGTTACAGATGTCTCACTAAAGAAAACTAGCTGGTTTTACCTATTTTTTATGGAAAACCTATTAATACTGCTGAATCCTATTTGAAAAATACAATCAAAACAATTTTTATACTCAATTACACCAGTAACATCCTTTTCTTGATGCTAACTCTGCATCCACAAGTACTTACTATGTGGCACATACATGGATCATTTTCCCTCCTTAATTTCTTCTGCCTTTTCTCAATCTTCATTTTTGTTGTGTTACACAGCAGCTGTCCTTGTGACAATTAACACTGCCCTGGTCAAGCTTTAACAATTCTGAAACAAGTGACACTCTCTGACTCCCATTGTGAGATCACTGTCAACGTGTTTTATATTGTATTTTTATGTGAGTCACTAAAAGTCATTCTTTATTGTGGCAGCATAAAAATATGTTTAATAAATGTTTCCTCTGTATGATTGCCACATACGTTAGATTAAGGGACTGAAGATCTCACATTCTACAATAATGGTGTGATCAGCAAGAGTTTTCTCTCTTCCAGACATAATTCAAATTTAGTTCCTGTTTTTAATAGGCTATATTTTCTTATGCCAAGGATCAAATCCTCAAATCGTTGTGCATTCCTCAAGTACCTCTTCCAGAAATAGAATTCAGTACATTATATAAGCATGGTTTCATGATGTTCATATGTACATATTCATTTTACAGTGCAGGAATTTTCTGTTTAGATCAGCGATCCCCAACCTTTGTGGCTTGGCGGCCCAGCTGGAGGGGCAGAGGGGATCCGGGCTATGTGAACAGCAGTCCAGCAAGCAAATGCACATGCAGCTCGATTGCAAGTTGAGATGCACATGCATGCGTGTGCATGCTGGTCTGCCGCTCGCACGAGACGAGCTACACACACACGTATGTGCTGATCCACCGCTTGCTCAAGTTGAGCTGCACATGTACGTGTGTGTGTCGGCCCATGGCCCAGTTGCGAATAGGCCACGGCCCAGTAACGGGCCACAGCCCGGGGGTTGGGGACCCCTGGTTTAGATGAAGCCCATTTAAGACTGTTATCATAGTGCATAGCTCTTCCACTGAGTTTTTTTTAAGAATTGGATCTGAGAAGCTATTCTTTCTTCTGTCTTCCAAAGTTCCTGGGGAGTTGGGAAGGCCTGCCAAGAATAGGCTGTGGCATTAACTGCTGAGGGACCCAGGAATATTAGTCACACCATCTGCAATCTTCCACTTTTCTTCTGACTCGAAGTTCTCACCTCATCCAGCAACATTTCTGCTCCTTACATTCAGTAGGGTGGGGTCATTATGTGCAGAACTCAAATGGAAATGAAATATTTGAAAATTAGCTTCTGCCTTCCCCTTTATGTAGCTCCACGTTTGGAGAGATTAAATGACGTATACTAGTATTCCCATATCACCCATATCACCACAACAGTTAATATCCTAATCTTAGATAACGCTTCAACTGCAAATGTTATTGAATGGTTTAGATATTATAATAATTTATTTTGCGGTCACAGACCAAAATACAAGTGCAACAAAAGAAAACACAGAAAAATATCACAAACAATTAAACACCAGAAGCCTTGGCTAAGGAGGAATTACAACGTTCTCCTCTGGTAGTTACAGCTCTTAAAAGAAATTTAGAGACCTGAGAAGTAATATAGGAGGAGCCATCCCCTAGACAATATAAAACCGGATTACTAACATTAGAACCAGAGGGATCAATTCCAAGGAGAGAGAATAGTTTAATTCTGGCTGTGTTATACATAGGGCAGTATGATAAGACATGCTCCACAGTTTCAACTTCGGCCCTATCACAGGGGCATAGTCGCTCACTGAACAGGAGCCTCTTAAATCTCCCATCGAGTAGTGCTGAGGGCAAGACATTGAAACGAGCCAGGGAAAAAACTCTTCTATACTTGGGGATGGTTAGAGTATAGAAATATGAAGCCATCCTCAATCCGTAATTATTAGAATGGCTAAAGATCAGAGAGGAGCAGGTTTTGTTGGCTCTGGCTCTTAAATATTGTAAATCTATGTCCACAAGCCGTTGGACTACCCTAAACTGGGCGTCCTTGAGACCATAATCTCCCAGAGCATCCCCCGTAAAACCTAGCAAGTGGAGTTTCTTCGTTAGTTCCCTCTCCCAACGAAAGGTATGAGAGTCAGCAAACACCAGGGAGAGGTAGCTACCAGGGACTGCCGAAAAGAGCACCCGAAACCACCATTTGAAGGTGTTAATCCACGCCATGCATTCGACTGAACGAATGCCCAGTTCCAGGTAGATCGAGGCAAATCCAACACAGGGAGGAAGACCCAGAAGTTTCCTAAAAAAAACAGCCTGGGTTCTTTCAATACAATCTTTGAAGCCTCGTACCCATATGGGAATTCCATAAAGAGTTTGGGCCAGGGTTTTGGCTTATGGTTTAGATATTAACTATTATCTGCATATTAAAACAAGCCACATAGTTTCCCAATGTTCCATCTGCATATTAACACCAAAAGTTTAGCCCACTTTGTTATACATTCTTTCACTTTTTCTTTCAAATTTCAATAAATTTATACAATGTAGCAATTGCATATTTATTCGTACACAATTTTATTTCAAACTCAGTCTTACAATGTTCAAAAACATTATTTTGTCTACTTTAAATCTTTCCAATACTTGTAAATACAAAAACCATTGATACCTATATCCCCCTGCCATCGGTTCTATTGATTCTATTTTACATTCCCCTTGACAAAATTCTAGTATCTCACAATAAGTTAGCCATTTGTATTTGCCCATTACTTCTAAAACTATAAAATGATTCTTGTGCTAAGATCCACAAAGGTGTTTTTGGACAGAACCTGGGTTTATAGCTATTCCATATTCTCAATATGGCATGTCTAAAATAGTGATTTTTAAAATCCTCATTAACCTTGACTATATCATACCACAAATATCCACGCCACCCAAATTTCAAGTCGTGTCCTGAGTCAAAAGCCAAATGCTGGACAATTTAGGGCTGGTTGAGATATGGAGATAGAAAAATGGCAATTCTAGAGAGTACACCTATTTTTCTGAAAGGCATAACCGTTTTCAAGAATATGCATGATCTGAACTTCAAATAATTTAGCTGCTACGGTTTGTAAAGTGGCAATATTACCAAAAGACAAATTCATAATCCACTGAGTTTGGTTTATAAGTGCAAACCTCTCAGATGGAGATACAGCAGTCCTGTGAGCGTACAGACCAGGTACTTAATATTTTAAATGTATGATCATTTCCCAAAGTTGCCAGTTTCTGATCTAATACGATGCAGATACATGGCTTTCAATCATTGTAGAGACATCGTCCACAAAACATCCTGCACTAACTGGGAGTGCCAGTTAGACTTGCCTTTTCACTCCCATATTGAATCAGTTCAGTTTGTTGCTCCTTCCCAAACCAGCTTGTTTATATTGTCCTTTCTTTTGCTAGAGAGACCCCGTTTGATCTGGTGGCTAAGGCACCAAGGTAGAAACCAGGAGAATGTGCGTTCCAGTCCTGCCTTCTCATGAAAGCCAGCTGGGTGACTTTGTCCTTCTCATTCTCTTTCAGCCCAATCCAGTTCAGAGTGGGGTTGTTGTGGGGGAAATAGGAGCAGGAAAGAATATCAGATAATGTTCACTACCTTGGTTTTTTTTTAATATAAAAATAATAAAGGTGAGATATAAATAAAATAAAAAATAAATAAATAGGCATGCTGTAGTGAAGACGTGTGATTCTTACTACCATCACCATCACCAAATACAGCGGATAGTTTTATCTGGCAAAATGATCTAATGCCCAGTGCTTCCAAAGAAACTTAAAAACTAACTTCCATTATTGCGGTTTTGCTCGCAATAATGGTAAAAAACCCATTCTCCCCCCCCCCCTTCTGTCTAGAGAAGACATGGAGACTTCCGTTCCACCCTATCAGTTTTGGAAATTACATTGTAAATCACTGCTACCCTTTCAGTCAATAGAAGCCAATCACCTCGTAAGGGCTGTGAGCTGTATTCGGGAGCTCTGAATGGAGAGGCAAAATGACAGCAGCTGCTCTTTCTTTTCAGGAGCCCAAACCTTATCCTGGAACCAACTGCCTAATTCAGAAGTTACCCACTGCAAAAAGCGTAGTGTCTCTCCCTAGTATGTCAGATGTCTTGAATGCAGTATCCTAGCAAGGACAGTTTGAAGTGGATGCTTTGAAAAATGTAGTATTATCCAGAGAAATCACACAAGAACTCGGAACAATGAGTCCACGATGGCTTAAGCTCTGGAGAAGTGACAGGCTTCAAGCTTCAAGTTCATTCCAGAAATGTAGGATAGTAAGGAATGAACAAAGGAATTTGCTACTTCTGATGGCATATTGGGGGGAAAGAAATCTGGTTAGTCATTTGAATTAGAGGCAGAAAATTCACTTGATCTAGAACTGAGGGGGAAAAAGGTCCTATTTCCCAGCCCTCAGGAAAAAATATATATATGAGATTTTCTCTTTCGTGTCTTCTAAATATTTGGTTGAAGATAGTCTAGTTTGGCAGCTGAGTGAATTCCTGATTATTTGGCATCTGCTATTGCTTAGAAAGCCTTTTGACAACAATGAATCAAGCTACCTTCAACCTTTGGCAGATCTCTTAAAGACAACTATCCCTCTTCCCCCCCCCCCCAATGAACTGGTTTAAAAATTTAATGACTCAAGTTTTTTTCACAACTCAGGGTAAATAGTCATTGGAAATCTCAGGTGTATAATATTACATTTTTGGGGGGGTAATCTGCTATTGTCCCATTTAAAATAATCTTGCTATTGATTTACTGATGCTTCCCCTCCTCCCCCTTGTTTTTCTTTACAGAGCTCTTAATCAATTTAACTTGCTTGGCTTTAAAGGGAAGTGTTTAAAAAGGAGGAAGAAGGAAAAGAAGACATGCTTCCTCACTCCTGCCCTAATCGAAGTGGCAGGAGTTTGGAAGTGATGGAATGTCTGCTAATTAAAATTGTTCTCTTAATTAAGATTGAGGGAGATAGCGGTCTAGAAACACAATAAATAAATAGATAGATAGATAGATAGATAGATAGATAGATAGATAGATAGATAGATAGATAGATAGATAGATAGATAGATAGATAGATAGATAGATAGATAGATAGATAGATAGATAGATAGATAGATAGATAGATAGATCTATCTCTATATCTGATACAAATAAACCTCACGTTTGTAAAATCAATTAAATAGTGCAAACTCAATTGATCATCAGCCAAGACCCCGAGACTGTGGGTAGAGGAAACTGAGACAGTATGGGAGCCTTGAAACAAATAGGGGGAGCAATATAAAGGAGAGTGGGAGCATAATCAAGAACAAACAACATTTCCCACTTTTATTAGAGAAAAACTCTTCCTAGCTGTCTACTGAAAGAGCAGAGCTAAGAGATAGAATGTTCCCCAGCGCAGAGGTAAATGGCAACAATCAGCAATGAAAAGCTGATGAAGAACCCTGGGCTGAATTTGATTAGTAGTTTGAAACAAACTTGGAAGTATGTAGGAAGTATCTTGTCTATATACATCCCGAATTAGCAAAGGAATCCATGACCGCATTGCTTCACAGCACACCTGACTTAATTGAATGCATAAAGATCAAAACACCCAGGATTATGGATCTCATAAACCTCTGCTTAACTATATACTTCCAATTTGATGGCCAATTTACCAACAAATTAAAAGGACACCTATGGCAGGGGTCCCCAACCCCCAGTCTGTGGACCAGTACCAGGCTGCGGCATGCCAGCAACTGGTCCTCACAAACAAGCAAAGTCCCATCCACGGGATGCAGGCAGCACACAAAACCACGCACCCTCCAGTCCGTGGAAAAATGTCTCTCCACAGAACCGGTCCCTGGTGCCCAAAAGGTTGGGGACCTCTGACCTATGGGATCACCACTTTCAGGACTTATAGTGGAGGTCATCATGCAATGACTAGAAGCCATAGCACCTCCACAAATACAACTGAAAACATGGATCAGATACATACGACACCACTATAATAAGAAAGGACCACCCACAGAACCATCAATAACATTTTTAAAGGAACCCATTTTACTAGAGAAGAAGAAAACAACAACTCTCTACCTTTCCTGGACATCCTCATCAGCAGAGACCACAATGGCAAACTAGAAACACAAGTCTACAGAAAAACCACCCATACTAACCAGGTGCTCCACTACTAAAGCAACAACCCAACTTCCCACAAGAGAAGTTGTGTAAGGACTTTATTTAAATGAGCCCAAACACACAGCAGCAACTCAAAAAAGCAGAAAAAGGAAATGGTGCATCTATACAACACATTCCAACAAAATGGATACCCACACAACTTTACCCCTGACCACTCAACCCAATACAGCACAACCAACACAAACCTTAAACAGAATTACACTGCCATACGTCAAGAATATCTCAGAAACCGCAAATAGACTACTACAACCACATGAAATCAGTGTAGCACATATGCCAAGTAAAGCCCTTCAAAACATCCTAAGCAAACCCAAAGACCCAGCAACCCCAGAAGAAAAAACAGGAGTCATCAACAAAAGCCAACACAGTGCTGGGCTGCATTAACAGAGGGATAGAATCAAGATCACGTGAAGTATTAATACCACTTTACAATGCCTTGGTAAGGCCACACTTGGAATACTGCATCCAGTTTTGGTCACCACGATGTAAAAAAGATGTTGAGACTCTAGAAAGAGTACAGAGAAGAGCAACAAAGATGATTAGGGGACTGGAGGCTAAAATATATAAAGAACGGTTGCTGGAATTGGGTATGTCTAGTTTAATGAAGAGAAGGACGAGGGGGGACATGATAGCAGAGTTCTAATATCTCAGGGGCTGCCACAAAGAAGAGGGAGTCAAGCTATTCTCCAAAGCGCCTAAAGGCAGGACAAGAAGCAACGGATGGAAACTAATCAAGGAGAGAAGCAACCTAGAACTAAAGAGAAACTTCCTGACAGTTAGAACAATTAACCAGTGGAACAACCTGCCTCCAGAAGCGGTGAATGCTCCAACACTGGAGGTTTTTAAGAAGAGACTGGACAGCCATTTGTCCGAAATGGTGTAAGGTTTCCTGCCTGCAGGGGGTGGACCATGACCTCCAAGGGTCCTTCCAACTTTATTTTATTATTATTAATTATTATTATTATTGTTATTATTATTATTATTATTATTATTATTATTATTATTATTATTATTATTATTATTATTATTATTATTATTATTATTATTATTATTATTATTATTATTATTATTATATAATCTAAGAACTGCAACAACCACTATGTAGGACAAACAGGCAGAAGACTGGCAGAACGCATCCATGAACACCAAGTGGCAGTCGGAAGACATGATGAAAATTCTTTAATTTCACAATATATAGACAGATTTAACTGTAGTTTCAATTGGGAAAATGTGACAATCCTAGACAGGAAATTGCCAGGGAATTTCTAGAAGCCTGACACTCTGACAAATCAGCCATCAATAGACACACAGACATTAACAACATCTATAGACTATGCAAAAGAGACAATCAGCCCAAAAGGGACCAAAAAGACCTAAGCACCTCTGCACCAGCAAGCAGCACCCAGATCAGCATAGATCAAGGTCACCTTCAGACCAACAATCAAGTAAGCAATACCCCAATAAAAAAAATGCCACAGAGCCATTAGTAAACAGCCCAACCAAAGAATCCCTAAGACCGCCCCCCACCCACCTACCCAGACAGGCAAGACACCAGAATATAAACAGACAGCAAACAGCACTCCTTACTAGCCCTGATGATGTTACCTAGTTAGGGTAATGAAAAGTCTGCAAGAAAACAAGCAAGCTCAGAGGGCACCAAGGACCCCTCATGTTCAACCCTGAGCTACAAATATTCTCCTTTATTGGTAACTGATTGATCGTACCAAAATGAGGAATTCTAAGGGATCTGACAACAGTAATATCAACCCAGAGGTATTTTAAAACTGTTGATTTTTCTTCGATCATAATATATTTTGGTATGAGAAAACCAGGAAGCCTTCTTTCATGTGTCTTTAACTTACTGCTTTCCATGTAGATTTGCTCCACAGAGAGATTTGAGATGGACTGAATCATAGGCGTATTATTATGGCCGGGGGGGTGGGGGGGTGGACTATGATACTCATTACACCATCTGAAATTAATCATATTCTTTTGGCCAAATCCTCTTTACAGTGGAGGAGAGAAGCATGTATCTCTTGAAGACTCAATGACTGGATTTAAAAGAAACATGACAATATTTCTTGGGTGTCCAAAGCAGTCTGCTCATTAGTGAACATAAATTTTAATATTTTTTTTTGAAGAAAATAGAGCTGCTTTGCTTGTTCTTTTCCCTCTGTCATTCCTTTCTTCCCTTCAAAGAAAGGAATTGGCCGAGTCACCCAATTCCAACAAGGGACTGAAAATCACTAAAGGGTTATGATATAATAATGGCTGTCATTCACAATAGGGTATGAAAGTACTGGTGCTCAGATGTGCTTCTCCATGGTTAATTTCCTTCTGTCCCATTTGCAGTACAAATTGGCACAGCTTGGAACATCTCTGTCCAGTTCTCTCAGCTATCAAAGCATTCTGACTTTAATAATTAAGAAGCCTGGATTTGGCCACCCCAGTCCCAAATAGTAACAATGGTAGTATTCATTTACAGCCATTGACCAGTCAACAATAATGTATACAAGTCAACAATAATACAAGTGACAATATTCTCAGGAAATTTCTGATTGCTTAATACATTTTGCTGATTTCCATTTTTATTTTTCAAGCATTGATTTTCTTTAAATTTTAAAGCTATTTATTTCTAGAGAACTACCAACAAAGGGGAAAATCACATTTTAAGCAAACTCCAACCCTAGATTGAGTTCCATGTCAACTGTGTGCAATCCAGATGTTTAAGTAGTCTCCCAAATGGAATTCATGGAGTCAGAATGCTCACATATTCGAAAGAGAAGCAAAGTCTTTAGACTATCGTATCAATCTCTTTGCAGTCATAAAAACATTTCTTTACTTACATTGTTGATTTCAAACTGCAAGTGGATTTAAGAAACATCTACAAGATCAATAAAAATTCCAAAATAAAATTACTATGTGACATAATTAAAAAAAACCAGTCTAACGCAGTATTTCACCACAACATATGGATTAATATGGCATTTCAAGCACTATACTGCTAATAACCTGCCAATTTCTTTCACAAAAGATGCACAGGCTTGCAATATGCACAAAATGATAATTGTTAACTGTAATTTTATCTTAACAAAATATGAAATATAGAGGGTCAAATAATTGTTCAAATTAGGATATTGGACACTCCAGTTTTTGTTCTTTAAAATTCAGTTTGCTATAGTTCAACCGTGTGTAAATGTTTTTATAAGACTTTTTCAAGAACATATTTAAATATGCTAGTATATATCTCTGCAAACATTTTTGATGCATTTCTGCTAAATTATTCATTTTAAATGCTGGGAAATCTTTCAAATAGAACTATTAGGGGGGGAAATATCTGCTCCAAGATTTAATGCACGGAAAAATGGAAATAAAGAAAACGCATGTGTCCTAGACATGTGTACCATGTCAGATGGCTCCTTTCACTGTTTTTTTTTTTTTTATCATTTGGAATACCTTAATTCAGGACGGGGGGGGGGGTTTATGTTCTTAGATACAAAGTATCATAAGGTGATAATTATATCCCCAGGATGATTTCTCATTTATTGTGACACTAACTAATTCTAACCCATTATATATTTAGGATCAATGAACTTCAACATTAATTGAACTGGACTGTTTTCCTGCAGCTTTGGCTGCAGCAGACTTTAGCTTCCTAATGTCTGCTGCAGAAACACTCAAGTGGTGAAACCTAGAGGTGGGTAGAGGGAAATCTGTTGTTGTTTTTTTAACAAAATATTATCTTAATTTTAAAAGTCTTTGGGCTTATTTTGGATTTTCACTCTGTGCTAAATGTGATATTTATGAAGTGCTTGATTTGATGCCCTGATGTAATTTTAGGCCTTACACCAATTGCTTTCTTTCAATGGTGAGTGCTCAGAGAGAGCAAAGAACAATTTATTACATTCCAAAATTAAATATAACATTTTATATGTCCCAGTGCAATTGTATCCATAAAAATGAATTCCACTGCAGGTAGAAGCACAGCATAACTACTTACCTATGCGCTGTGTATTTAGTTAATTGGGATGCTTCCTGGTCAGATATACATAGAAGTATAGCTTTAGAGAAATACATTTTCAAAAGCTATGTGCCTTTTTAAAATTCAAGCAAGTGCCCTACTTGGAGTGGAAGAAATTATTTGGAGGCCAAATTATATACCTCCAATATATATGCTTTAGAATAGAAATTTAAAAGAATTAAGAAATGATAAATTTGATACTGAGCATGTCAAAATAATAGTAATGACTAGAATAGTACTTTGATTCTATGGACATGAATAGCTACAGTTTATACCCACAGAAGGCTGGGACATGAGTCGATTTAGGGAGTGGTCATTGTGGGAAGGAGGAGACACTCTACTGAGCAAGGCTATCTATTGTGGCTTACTGTGCTTCCCTGTGCGGCTGGTTTGTTTCCACAATCACATTAGCTCCATCAGAAAAATCTATGGAGGCAAATCTCAACAGTAGTGATCGGACTAATGCAACAACTCCTATAAGTGCAAAGGCTGGCCTGGGGATGATTTTATTGTATTAATCATATTTATAATAGCCTTTCTGCTAAGGACTACAAGGTGATTTACATTACATCACCCTTCGCAGTCCTATCACTGCAACAATACTGTAAGAAAGATTGTGAGACTGTGATTGGCCCAAAGACCCAGTGAGCACCATAGTCAATTGGAAAGTTGGACCTGGGTTTGCTGGGTTCTAGTTCAAACCTCAGTCATGAGGTAGCTATGTCTGTGCATGCTCCTTTTTATAATAGATCAGAAATGCATCATAGCTGGAAGCGTATATGCAGTCCTCTGGCAATAAGCCTTATTGAGCTTATACTCATATACTGCGGGTAAATTCAGAGCCAATCTGACACTTTAAGAGAATGAATGAATAGATCCCAAAACATTATGTTATATCTTTGGAGCAATGTTTAAAGACTACAGTCTCCATTTAAATCGATCACTTGCACTGACTTCTGAGCTTACCTCCTTTATTTCTCTCTAGACCAAATATATCTATTTGACTATGTGGTGTGTATAAGAGAGAGATTTGGAAGGGTACTATATCCCATTTGGTTTCGGATAAGTATCTTCCCCCCCACACACACACACATTATTTCCCTTTTGTATGCACCTTTGCTGATCTTTCAGTTTCTTCCTATCTCGCTAATATAAATTTTCTGCATTACTGGAGAATTTCATAAGCACATTATAAGGTTATGTTTAAGGTACACAGCCTCAAAATCGGGCTAAAGAAGCAGCATTTTAGCAGGCTTTTTTTTGCTGGCTAGGAAGAGGGGCGCCGTCTTAAATAGGATCCTGAAAGAATACTTGAAACTTCACTACTATCTTGTGAAGTTAATAAAAGAGGCGTCCTCTGGAAGAAGGATGGAAGGAGAAGGAATGCGTGGTTGGACTTCTTCAAGACAATTGGAGCTGCCTGGTGAAGACAATGATCTGGGGGAGTGGATGGGGAAGGGAAGCAAAGACACAACACTGGCAGAGGTTTTTAACCTGAAGCAGATGCTTTACCAGCCATCTCTGGCATTGGCCTTTTGAAGTTCCACTTTCTGTTGCGCGAGTTGCGGCAAGTCACCAGCTGTGGGACGGTAGCCTGGACAGTTCTCTATTCGGAACCAGCTGGGGGACGTTTAAGGACCACGGTGGAGTTCAGAACCTCGGACAGCTCCCGCCGGCCTGCCACGTACACCCCGCCTCCCCATCACTTACCACAGCTCCGAAAACTAACCGAGGCGCATTCGCCTCCGCGCAGCGACGCTGCAGCAGCGGGAGCGGGCGAGGGAAGCCCATCCACGCGGCTTCCCGCCTCTTCTCTTCTTTCTTGCGGGCTTGGCTTGGGAAGCATGGAGCGGAGAAGGTGCGAAACCTCGGGAGCCATCCCGCGACTGCAGGGACTGCTTTTGCTTTTCCGTGAGTACAGGCTTTCCCGCCTTTAGCAGGAACTCTCCTCTCATTCCGCCGATCCTGATCCGCCTATTCGCCTTAATCAGCTCGGTTTGAGGAAAGGGGAGAGGAAAATAGCCAGGAAAGACCGCTTATGTGTCCTGGGTGTAAGATAAATAGATGCAACTAAATAGCTTCCCTCCTCCAGTCCACACCGCCCCGGGGAAGGTAGATCGCTGGAGTTCTCTGGCGAAATTCTAACTTCATGCCCAAAGCAGGCAGAAGCTGCCTGTAAAGAGAAATCCCCCTTCTCAGCAACCTAAATCGGAATCCTCTTATTCTCTTTCCCTATTTTTTTCTCCCAACAGATGCACTAGCTGGTGGGCTGGCAGAACAAGAAGTGGAAAACCTTTCGGGGTTATCTCCAAATCCCGAAAAGGCTATTTTTGTAGTTCGGGAAAACGGAACAACCTGCCTCATGGCGGAATTCGCTGCGAAATTAGTCGTTCCCTACGAGATCTGGGCCAGCAATTTTGTTGATGTAAGATTCTCTTCTTTTAATTTGAATGTCATCTATTAAAAGCGTGAGAATGGATTTCAATATTTGGGGGAATATCTGTGGCTTAGGTTTGTGTGCGTGTGTGTGTGGGTGCGCGCGCGCGCGCGCGCGCAGGGGGGAAACAAGAGAGAAGAGGGGAGGATTCGAATTAATCTTAAATCTAATCGCAGCCTTTTTAAAAGCGGCATGTTGCTAAGGCAATGCAACTTCGCTTTCTCCCTCTCCCTGTCACTCACATGGGGGAACTGCTAAAGCATCCCCATCCCCCATGTAAATATAGTTTGCAAAGAGTTGTCTGTCCTGCCCCCGCTCCCGACCCAAATCTTCCCCAGAATAAAAGCCGTTACCTTTCGCTGCAGAAAAGACTTTTTTTTTTAATCGTGGAAAGTGCACAAAGTTTACTTCAATCCTTTTTTTGTTCATATCGGAGGGTGAAAGGGAGTGACAATATATAATTACTCACCTCGATTCCCTGGGGCGCGGAAATGCGAGGGGGGGAGAGTTGGTCTATTATGAGTAATTATTATTACATCTCGAGCGGTACAGTAAATAAGGTTACGTGTCCTTCTAACCCATTGTGGGGAGCTGAAGCTAGCCTTATTTACGACTATATTAGGCAGCGGGAGATGGAGGGGGGAGGGGGGAAAGAGGGGGGAGGGGGGAAAAGAGGGGGGGAACCTCACATCTTTTCCCCGATGCTCCCGCAGAAGCTCTTTGTGGAAGTGTTTGGGGTCGGGACCTAACGCGCCCGTGTGTTTGTTGTGTTGTGGCGTGCATTCAGATGATCACCGAGCAAGCCTACATCCCGCTTTCCCGCGGCGCCGAGGAGCGAGGCAAATGCAGCAGCAACGAATCCGAGCTCCACATTTCGTGGCTCAACAGAGCTTACACCCTCAGCCTTTATTTTGTCAAGGTATCGGAAGGGAAGACACCAAAGGTCCGCCTCGAAGGCGCCCTGACTAGGACAAAAAAAAAAAAATGCCGGGGAGGGAGGGGCAGAATCACCTCGCAGGACCCGAGGAAATCAAAAGTGAAGGAATCAGCCCGAGGTTGGAAGGGGGGGGGGCAGGAAAAAAAATTCGGTAGTCGGAGAGAGAAATAAAACGAAGACGGAGCCTTTTTTTTTCTTTTCGACCGTACGCCGTCGCTAAAGGCGCCGAAGAAGGCAGCCGACGGCTCAGATCAATCCCCCTTCCTTCTGCCCCGAGAAATCTGCCAGCTGAGAAAGCTGCGAGCGCGGGCAAATGTTCCCTTGGCCAGTCCGGGCGGGCGGCAAGGCTCCCCTTGGCCTGCCTCGACCTTTGGTCTTTTCTTGCCCCTCTCTGCCCCCCCCCTTTCTTCTCTCTCTCTCTCTCCCCCCCCCCCCCCAATCTCTCCCGCCTTCCCGGGCTCGACAGGAGACTCGCAACACAAGTTCTGGCCCCGAGGCCTGGTGGAAAATGGGCAAAGTCCAGTTCGTTTACGACAGCAGCGAGAGCACCTACTTCAAAGGCGCCCTGAACCGTAAGTGCGGCGCGGCGGAAGCCAGGCCTGAGGGTCGGGGGTGGGGGGAGAAGGAGAAGAGGCAGTTGCTCCTTGGGGTGTGGCCGGTTAGAAAAAAAAGCCCGGGGCTCTCATTCCGACCCGAGGGCCGTGGGAATGGTGAGGTAGGGGAGGGCAAAGGAGAGGGCCGCCGAGGCCGTGCCATTCGCAAGCGACTTTGCCTCCTTGCTTGCAACCTCAACGCCTCTGCAAGCGCTGCTGCAGCGGGAGGGAGCCTGAAGAATTTTCAGCCAGTCCTCTCTCCCCCCCCCTTCTCCCTCCAAACGGGTCTGCTCAGGCCTGAGGCCGGTCCCGCCCTCCGGCCCGCACTGCGGATAAAGCGGGCACCCGCATTTCCCCGACGGCTCCTCCTCCTCCACCCCTTACCCCCTTCTTTACCAGGGTCAGCCCTGCGCCAGCCGACTCGGGCCTGGATTCTCTTCTGCCCGGGCTGGGGGAAATGATCCCGCCTGCAACGGGGCCCGGCCTGGCCTTTGGACTCTTCCGAAGCCGCCCGCCGGTTTCAAGAATATGCGGATGGCCTTGAGCTCTCTCCCCAAGAGCGGGAAAAGAAGGGCATCCCTGCCGTCAGCTAGCCAGCCAACCCAGGCCAGGCGCAGATTTGTGCGCATTTGAACACACGGATGTCTGGCCCAACGATCAGCCTGGATCCCGAGCAAAAAAAAAGTTCTCATACTAGTAGTGCTTAGGTTAAAATAAAGCTTGATAGGAGTTAGTTCAATTAAACAGTGTCAGGGCAAGCTTTGCCCTTTTGACATATTAAGATGGAAGAGAACAATCGGTTCATATTACATATTAGAAAGTCCCTTTTCTATTGAAGAAAACCTACAGAATTGTAAAAGAATAAAATCGCTCTATTCTTAGGAGGAAAAAAGGACTACCTTTTTCATTTCTAATCAGTATTAAGCAAATAAATCAGGACTAAAACAAAACCTTAAAAAAAAACCCTGGGCAAGGATTATTTAGCTAAAGTAAAAAAAAACCAAATTATGTAACAGTTATACTGCTTGTTAGGGGATGGCATCTGTAAATTATTTCTGATTACTGTACCGTAAACCCATTTGTAACGAAGGAAGCATTTTCTGCTCTAATCTTGGGCCCAGCACTTTTTAGTGCAGTGTCGGATTTTGACAGTTATAGAAGGGAGTTTCATGTAATCCCTGAAGGACAATTAGAAGAACTTGATTTTATTTTATGGTTGCCTTTACTTGGATTTTGGAGTTGGCATTTTCTGGGGGGGGTTTTGAAAATTCAAGCAACGGACGGAATGGTTAGTAGATACTGCACAACTCACATGCAGTTAATGTGCTCTAAAATATTCCCTGGTCAGTGTTTCCGTTGCATTTCTTTGTGTTTCTTTCTTATATGGGCATCCGGTGCCTGTGTTTGTCACTGGGCACCTCTGCAGTGCAGAATGTTCTAGGGTATGATTTTTTTTTTTCCCCGTTGCTGCATTGAAGCATGGCCAAGGCATACCCATCTGTATTTTATCTGTTCCTGAGTAATTTGGATCATTAAACCTTTGTCTATTTCCAAGTATTAATTAGGTAGAAAAGTCCATCTTACATTAAAATAATGTATAAAAATGCTATGGTATCTTTTCAGAGTGGCTTGAAATACACCATCTCTTTCACATATAATCCAGTAGTATTGGTCATTATATGTGAATGTATGTATAGCTTAGCTAGGCTGGATATGCAACAAAAATCAGGATTTTTTAAGCCGTTCAGTGTAATTCTTTACATTTATATTCCAAAATAAATCCCGTTGAATGAATTGTGTTTACTCATAGATGAGTGGTTGTACAAGTGCAGTCCTTTTTAACAAAAACCGGATATTTTTTTTATCCTTTCTGATTCTAACTTTATTAAGATTTTCACATTTCTTTTCATCATCATGCGGGTTGTTTATATTTTGAAAATTTGCCCCCCTTTTCAGTTTTAAATATTTACATTATGCTTATTTATCCATTCTGTCCATTTTTCCTATATGGAAAGCTGATAGTTTTTGTAAGAGGCTATTGGACAATACAGACTTTCACAAATGTTTCCCCTTCGGATGAATCATTCTACAATTCCATTCATCCCCACAAGCATACACATCTGACAAGTTGTGAGTTGTGATTTGCAATGTCCAGAGGTCATTCCAATAGGACTTGCCATCTGGTTTTTTTAGGTCCAATTCTGCCCCATCGTGCTTATGGAGTTACTTTGCGTCATCCAGCCACTAAGCATCACCATTTGTGATGCTGCTCTGAAGGGGTTACACGTGATTGTACATGAATGGTGGAGCGTGATTCCCTGGGAATGTTATCTGCAAAAGGGTGGTGTTATTTCTTTCAAACTGGATCTAGTCATAGAAAGCTAATAATAGCACTGCTGATAATGATGAATTTCTAGTTAGGACTTGCTATTCCTTATGGGATCATCATAGCTGCTGTCATCAGCATAAGCCATTAGGTATTGAACTGTGAGCATCATTTTAGGATCCTAATGGGAAATAAAGTGTATTTTCCTTGTGTATGCAATGATTGTCATCACATTATGCTGTGTAGTTGTGAATACAAGGATTGGAGGAATGTCATGAAAACAGAAGCTAATGTTTTATGCTTCTAGTCATGTACAATAGCATGAATGTTTCCTTACATGTATGAGAGAATATGTGCCTGTTCATCTGCATATTGTTCAGCTCTCTCTTGCTATCCAGTTCCTTCCAATATCTGTCTATTAGAATTACAGCCTAATTTGTAGGAACACATCTTAAATCTCTTAAATATATTAGAAAAACTGTCTTGTCTGCAAACCCAGAAGACTGGGCAAATTCTTAATGTCCATCTGTATCTGATTTGCAAAAATGGACTTTTCATATTTTTATTAACTAAATATATGTATATTAAGAAGAATACACAAAATTAAAGAAAAAAGTGGAAAAAAGATTAAAAACATACAAATGTACAAAATGCATATTTACAGACATTCGTTGTCCACATTTTTTTGTCTCTTCACAAAGGAAAAGGATTTTTTGAGCAATTTGATCAAATTTCTTGTGTTCTTTAGACATTTTCTGAAGTCTTTTAATATTAATATTATTATTAACATCATATATATATATATATATATATATATATATATATATATATATATATATATATATATATATATATATATATATATTCAAAATTTTGTGGCTGACAAAGAGTTAGTGGGAGACTAGTATAGCTATTTCAAGCTCTTTAGCTCTCATCAGCTAGTCATACCCCTCTGGGATTCGAACCTGGGCAGCTTTGCATGTTAGGCAGCTGTATTAACCTTTTGAGCCACAGGTTCCCCACACTCCTGTCAGCAGAAACCAATATATATATAACACATACACACACACACACACACACACACATTAAATGTAGTTGGTCATGGAATGCTGAATTAGTTATTTGGTCTTAAAAAAAAGTATGATAATCATCCAATAATAATATTTTCCTCTTGACAGCGGGGAAACACACAGTCACAACACGTCACCTCTCTGCTTTAGTCACCACAGCTGGGAAATCTTACGAATGTCAAGCTCAGCAGACAATCACCTTAAACTCCGGTGACCACCAAAAATCAGTTGTTCTCTTGCTGTCAGAGGTCCGCCTGCAGCCCTTTGACATCAGCTCTGATTTTGTTTTCAGTGAAGGTAAGGGACGCTGGGCCATGTATAGATGCAGTTTGGAAAGTTAATGGAGACTCTCTTGACTGAGGAAACAAGCAGTTTTTGGGGAAGGTTGGGGTGGATAAACAGCAGTATTTTGTATCGTAGACGAATACTTCCTTCAACGGGGAAGGCTCCTTCTTTTAATTTAAAAAAATAAATTGTGTGTCTAGCGCACTCACTGGGAAATTTGATGTAAGATTAGGGATTTCAGCAAGGCTTCGCCTTGAAAGAAAGCATGGGGCAGAGGCTTGCAGCAGTTACAGGGAGGGGGGAAATGTGAGCGGTATGAGCAGACCCAAGGAAACGTGGCACCGAATGATGACCAAGCTATCTCCAATGGCATTCCACAATGCCTTCTTTCAAGGTTTGTTTTTTTTGGGATGTTTTGCTTACTGGTAGCGGGAGATTTTATTTCTCAGCAGGTATAGATTCATCATTATTCTGGCAAAACCGTTATGATCCTGAAGTGAAAATTTCCATTGTCTTTTTAATATAATGCATACTTTATATATTCCTCTGGCTCAAGGATTTTTTGGCAAACCATAGAGGATTTATTAAATGTTTGTCGTGTGTGTGTTTGTGTGTGCAACAGTACATGGATGTTATAATCTAGTGGTGTATAAATAAGGATCAAGAATCTGAAGTTGTAAGAAAATCCCTGATAGATTTGGCTAAGTATCCAAAGAGTCAAACATGCTTCTTGCTATTCTAAGTCCAATGCATGAAGCTAACAATCCTGCCTGTTTTTTGTTTTACTTCCAGTGATAGCTGTCCAGAGATACTTTCCTTTTGAATAGGAAGAGCCTGACCCTCTATAAAATAGACATTTTAAGAACGAAGCAGATATTCTCTGTATTTCTAAAGATCAGGACAGAATCAGTGGGGAGAAATGGCAGGAATGCAGATTTCAATGAAATCTTAGAATCCCATTTCAATAGTGAAATGCTGAAGGAGATGGGGATTTCTCTGGACAATTGAAGTGATGGGATTCTTCAGAACTATGATTCTACCAAGACTAATAATAATTAGCCTATCTAATCTTCTGTCAAGGGATCTATAAATTCCTAATCCTAAATGATGTATTGTATACAGAAACATACAGTTTGTATACTGTGAGTCTGTTGTGTGTGCTTTTTAGTAGATAAGCAGAAGCATTGAGTAGGGATTTGCTCTCCCATTACATCTTTATACTATCCAGGGTTTATGAATCGTTAGTATTAGTAAAGTCTGATCAACTTGCTTGGTCTTTCCACCTTTTTTTTTCCTGATTTTCAAAATCATTCATTTGTGAGGTTCATGAAATTTCACATGTGCAGTAGCTGCCCTGGTGGTTTTAATTTTTGTAATATTCTCTAGTATGGGTTTTGCATTTTTATTACTGGAATGCTAACACTACATTGTTGAGGGCGCTGGAATTCCCATCGTAACCCCTTGATGGCTATTCAGAAGGCAAAGTTGAGTTTTAAGAAAGGTAAACAGGGACATAGCAGTGGGAGTAGGGAAGGAATGAAAAAGGAATAGATCATGTGAGTAAAAGGGAAGGAAGCTGGTCATAAAAGAAGTAAAAAATCTGGAGCAGGAAAATGCAGATGACTAGCAACAGAATGGCAAGTTAAAGTCATAGAGCTAGTTGTCACTATGCTAGTAACCATTTTGTAAATGCTCTCAGGTTCAGGCTGCATGCCTTCTCAAAAAAATAGAAAAGGCCTCCTCTCTTGCATCAAAAGAGTGTGTGAAGGAAAACAAGAATCTGACTGCTTTGATTTGCCAAGATAGCGATTCCGATGTGAAAGCAACGTGCGCTTGCTGTAATTTCTGTTATTAAAGCAGTTTTTCCACGTTAATCTTGCTAATCTGAGTTTGAAGAAGTTAGTTCCTTGGATTAATTGTCTTCAGTATTTATTGTTGCTAGAGAAACCAGAAATTTGGCACCATAATCAACTGTTTGATCAAAGGCTGCAAGTTGGTTATGCTATAATTGTTTCTCTGATTAGTAATTAATATCCATGATCATCCCCACCTTAGTCCATCTTTTCCCATTGTTCCAATATGTACCCATTTTATATGACAGCTTGATGTTTCTTCAAATTATGGTGGTGGACTGCACTACTCTTGCATCAGTTTATGATAAAGGTTTTTTAACAGGAAAAATTGTGATTCTTTTGCAACTTTCCCTTTTTCCTTTCCTTTCTTTTCCTCTCCTCTCCTCTCCTCCCCTCCCCTCTCCTTTTCTTTCTTTTCCTTTCCTTTCCTTTCCTTTTTTTCCTTTCCTTTCCGAGTGCAACATTGGCTTGTATAGTGGGATTGACTCCTAATTGAAATTTCCACATATGCTTTCATGTCCCCTGGGCAAATTCTCTATTACTTATTGATCCAACTCAAAAACATTATCATTATAGTTTTTACTCTAATACAAGAATAGCACCTAAGGATATCTAGCCTGGCTATTTTAGCTGACATGTCAAGTTATTCAGAAAGTGTATCCTTTTTTTTCTATTTTGTAATTCCAGAAATTCAAGGATGGTGTAGCATGTCTTCTTACATTAAAAAAACAGTCTGGCAAAAAGAGTGCATTTTGTAAAGTTTTGAGGGATGTTTACTGTCTTAGGATTCTAATTTAAGTAAAGTATGCATTTTAAGCAGGTAGCTTTTGCAGGTATGGTGGAAGATATTTTTATACCAAAGGTAAAGGACACTATAATATTTTTCTCTCTTTTTCTGAATCTTTCATCAAGACTGCAACGGACCATAGTGGTACTTGAAGACAGTAGGTTATTTTAATAGCTTAGGTGGCACACAGCTCTGTCTTCTTTACCAGCAGTTTTTTAGTCTCTGCTCCTGAGGCAACTGCCTCAAGTTGTCTGGTGGTAGGACTGGCCCTGAACTTTGGGCAAAAAAGCCTACTACTTCTAAAATTTCTTGATTGCTGGGCCACAACTGTCCACAAACACTACTTTGAGAAAAAAAAAAGTGTGGTTCTCTTTCTATTTAGCAATACAATCAGTGTTTGTGGACAGTTGTAGCCCAGCAATTTGACTGAGTTCCAGGGCGGGATTTATCTGTACACCTTAATTTTATTTCTCAAAGCCATTTTAAATGGCCCTGGTCAAATCTCTCCTGCCAGGCTTTCTCTCGGTTGGCTATCTGAGAATTAACAAGCTGAATCAAAGCAGACAATAGGGGGAAAAAGAGGATTGCACCAGATCAGATTATAACTTTTACCACACAAAGTCAAAGAGGAGCATATAGGATCCAGCAGATTGAAAGATAACAGGAGAGACTAGATATTGTCTGCAAACTGATAGTTTGTACTGTTTGTAGTAAACTGATACTGTTCCTCCAAATGGCTTTCCGACCTGAAGGTTTTTAAAACTGACTTCTTTCTCAAGTGCTCTCCTCATGATGAGGGTTTTCTTCTAGTCTGTTTTCTCTGCTCCCTGCAGTCTCTCACACTGGATGGTCGCATAGCTTCTATCTATCTATCTATCTATCTATCTATCTATCTATCTATCTATCTATCTATCTATCTATCTATCTATCTATCTATCTATCTATCTATCTATCTATCTATCATCTATGTATCTCTCCATTGTCTGTCTGTCTGTCTGTCTCTCTCTCTCTCTCTCTCTATCTATCTATCTCTATCTATCTATCTATCTACCTACCTACCTACCTACCTACCTACCTACCTACCTACCTACCATATTTACGTATATAGCTGCCCATCTCATAAAATGCAATTTTGGGCTGCGTATAGCATAACAGTAAAAAATCCATAACAATCTAAAAACATCAAAATTAAATAAAATGGTTAAAACCCAAGACGGTGGGAGAACTAACATCACTTAATCTCACACAACCACCTTGTGGACTCTCCCTGGGATCCCCGAGGCTGGTGAAAAAAAAAAAACAAGCATGTTTTAAGTGCAGATTAAGAGAGATGAGGCTAACCTCACCTTGGGGTAAATGATATTCCAGAGGCTGGGGCCACAGCACAAAAGGCATGTCACCTGGGGTCTCACGAGATGCAGCTCCTTGGAGATGGGATCCTCAGCATAACCCTCCTGCCTGACCTGGTGGGATGGATAAATTAATTGGGAAGAGGTGTTTCCCTCAAATAACCTATCCCCATGCCATATAGGTCAAAGGTCAAAAGCAGCACCTTGAATTGCACCCAGAAGCAAACAAGCAACCAGTGCAGCTGGCAGAACAAAGGACCAATGTGCACCCTCCTAGATGCACGCACAACTGTCCACGCAGCTGCATCCTGCATCAGCTGACACTTCCTTGAATGCTCTTCAAGGACAGCCCCATGCAGTTTTGGTAATTTTTGGAATGAGATGTAGCTTTCTGAGCAATTCAAGGGAAATGGATTCAAGGCATATTCTAGTACTTTAAAGTTCAAGAATCCAGTGTGGGGAAAGGGGATATAATAAGATGAGCTGAATCCTATCAAAGACAGCAGCTATGTGCTTTGCTGAGTTTAGGCATTTGCAAACCATCGGCAGGTTAAGGGATAAGAGTTCGGTCAAAAAGACTCAGTCCCTTTTATTCTCATCGGGACATATTTATTTATAGATTATATTTATGTATAAATCACATTTATATACCTGCTATCTCACAGATCTGTGACTCTAGATGACTTATGATTAAAAATTAAAAAAAAACCAATTAAAGCACAAAAGTTATTAATAACAAAGTAGCAGAGAGAGTTATTGTTACGGGCATTAATATTCTTCCATATCCATCAGAACTGCTTTATTGCTAAGGCTGTGCTAACAACACCATCAGCAGCTGTCCTTGTACTAGTGGTCATTGGCACATGTGGTGATAAGCAGTGACCCATCGTCTTGAACAGTAGGAAAGCGGTAGGGCAAGACTTGCATTGACTTAATGATTTGATTGAAGAACACTGATTTTGGGTTGCTTGCTTTGGATTCCCGTCAGTCCTAAGACGACACAGTGAGATTCAATCAAATGCAGTTCCTTATTTGCTTACACCCAATAGACAGAATCTATCTGTCTAAAGCTACAACCTTCTAACCTAATAGTTACGCTCTGAGAGATTCTAAAGTGTGGCTACTCAAAATGTTTTTCTCCCTCCCAAATCCAGTTCAGGACTGTGTAGTTTATTAATCTTGAGTCCCACTCAGGGATGCCTCCTCCCTGGGAAGCTGTGGGTGCGACTGCTGACATTTTCCTCCACTTCTTCTTCACCTGCACATTCTGTCACACCCAATCAGTGTGCATCTCAGGACTTTCAAGGGCATAAGGGGCTTGTGTTCCATTAAAATTAGGCTACTCCTTGGTTTCATGCAGCTAAATGTCAGCTTAGGACTGAAATCTAGATTGAACTCCTACATAGCGAGGGACCCGAAGCCAATCCATTTTCTACTATTCAGCTTAATTTACCTCAGAATAGTTGAGAGGGTATGTACTGTATGTTGGTGAGGCATCTGTATGTTGTCATGAAGCCTTCCGAGGAAAATGAAAGTAATCCTTTGTTTTTGCAGGAAAAATACTTGCATGCAGAATAACGCTTCTCTCTCCCCATTCTTCTCTCTTTCTCTGTGCTGCAGAACATAAATGTCCAGTGGATCAGAGAGAACAATTGGAAGAAACGCTTCCTCTCATACTGGGCTTGATCTTGGGCTTGGTGATTGTGGTAACCCTTGGCGTGTATCACATCCATCTCAAAATGACAGCCAACCAAGTCCAAATTCCACGAGACAGATCTGAATATAAACATATGGGATAGCTGGCAAAGGAAAAGATCAGCTGAAGCAAAAGCACTTTTTTCCTATAGGTCAGGGCCTCTTATATACAATGACAGACGGGGTGGGGGGGTGGGAGGAGGGATGCAATGGGAGGTTGGGGTGGGAAGGGAGGGGATGGAAGAACAGCCATTTCTCAATGCTTAAAACAGGGAAATAACTTTTTTGTCTTCTCTGGAGAACTGACCCAACAGGCAATGTTCCCTACATTGGCCAAGCATCGTTTCCATTCATGTGGTGGTAGAGATGAGAATGGAAATGTATGTTTCGCTCTGAAAATGTCTTTACCTCAGTGGTGAGGGGAATGACGGCAATGACAGAGGAGCATGTGGAGCCTTCCATTTCCACATTTGCTGGACTGCAGTTCTCACCATTTCTACCTTTGCCTTGCTAGCTGCGGCTGATGAAACTGGCACACAGTGACATTCTCCATCCATAATGTAAGCCCATAGCTTGGATCAAGGGGTCCGGGAACAGAGTTCCTGTTATGGGTCTTCACAGCACACAGGAGAATTCTGGTATTTCTCTTTCCTTCTGCTACCTTTAGCATCCCTTGAAAATCTGCATGGAATATTTTGGGAACTTTGCACAATAGGATGAGAGCAGAAGTTCAGGGGAAAAGGGGAACTGACAAAAACTCCACCTTCTTTTCCATACCTGGGGCCTTCCCTCAGATTTCATCTAGTCCTCCGCCAGCGCTCCTTCGGTTTATGGAGTTGCTGTTACCAATCCTGTGTTCCCAAAGTTCTAGGAATGGTAAGGATTCTCTACCATTCATCTCACATATTCCCAGAGGAATAGTGCCACTTGGGTAAATTAAACAACTCCCTCAGGACTTGCTCATAGGATCGTCATCTCCTTTCCACTTCATCTCATCTCAATTTAAGACATATTTCAAAACAAGAGCCAAGAATAAGATTCTATGATTTTAGAGCTTGAAGAATTTTATTTTACATTTTTATTGCTTATTGAAATGCTTTGGCACCCAAACAGTTTTATGAACGTTGCTGCTCAAATCACAAGAGTGTTAAGCTCTGGTGTGAGAAATGCTTATGGGCTGTACACTTTGCATGTACTGTGACTGAAAAATGCCTACTGCAATGTAATGATTATATAAGAACACCAACAAGAAATGTTCATCTTACTATGCAGAAACCTTCAGGTGTTATAAATAACGGATGTGTAAATATAAATATGGAAGCAAACAGCAAAAACCAATAAATCCTAAACTATGTTGCTTAATGTGGAGTATTCTTAATATGGAGCATTTAGACTAAGTATTTTATTGACACTCTTAGGCAAGGAAGAAAGAATGAGAGGCAATAAAATGCTAGAGGATTAAGGAAAAAGGTTTCTGTATGAGAGATGCCTCCAGCTAAGTAAAGGATAAGAGTTTTGGAAGGTCACAACCCTGATCACAGTCACAAACCTGATCACAATCACTGTTTTGTGGGATGATTCTTCAGAGAAAGAGGTTCAGTTTTATCCATGGCTTTCCACCCATCCATTGAATTCAACATCCCCAGACTAACGTGTGCAAATGTTTATTGGTGGCTCAGGGTGGTTTAACCTTGGGCCAGGGTGCTTGGATTTAACAATATATGGGGAATTAGCCAATTTTGCTTTATTCCACAGACAATTAAAACAAATCTGACTTAGTGCAATGCAAGCATCCAGGAGAATGTTTATGGTGCATAAATACAGGAGTCCAGTGGAATGCTTAAGGCTGACTGCATTTATTCCTTAATGGAAAGCTAATTGCTTCAACCTCTGAAGTTCTGGTTACCCTAGGATTGGTCAGACTTTAGGAAGGAGGATGCTCCCTATCTTTTCACTGCTTCCCTCAAGAATTATCAGTTTGCTAGAAAAGGTGAAACTGTAACATGCTGACCATAAGAACTGGTTAGATGAATGGAGCTCACGGTTCTTATTATATCATTCATTTCAGCGTTACAATTTAGGGAAGCTAGGAATAGGGCCCAGTTTGTTGGACTGTATTAAAACAAGTGGGACTCAGTGTAACTAGAAATCCAGATCTGATGGCTGCCTTCTCTACTGAGGGGTTGGATATAATGGTATGCTGTCCAGAGTCACTCCTGGCGAGATGGGTGGCCATATAAATCAGAAAGTAGGTAAATAAATAAATGTCACATTATTGCAGCAGTATACAGGTCAAATCAAATGCTTATACTAATTTTTCCTCTCCAAAGACCAAGGACAACATACCAAAAGGATTTAAAACAGGGTTTCATGGAAACAATTTTTTTTTTTTACAAAACAATACAACAGTGTCATCATCATCGTTACACACAACACATACACGCTCGCACCCAGACTATCCTGGATGGGACGCTGCTTCATCAAACAGTTTCAAAGGAGTCCTTTCCATGGACTGTCATCAAAGAGAGGCTTTCAAGCTTTGCAGAGAGAAAGTCAGAGAGTCTTCCTTATAGATTTTTCACTCTGCAATAAATAAATAAATGATGTGGGTCCACAATTGCTTAAGAGTATGGATTTCTATACATGGATTATCCTGGCAGGATTTATACTTGTAATTGTCAAAGCTATTTCATACATTTTTCTCCTGCCATGATGAAAGTTTATTTGTTCTTTCTGGTATCGGGTATCTGGAGTATACTTTCTTCCTTGAAATAGCTCAGAGCAGCATTAAAAGGCCCAGCTCCCACCTGCCCTAGGAAAACCCCTATTTGAAATCTTGGAAGGGAGTTACCAGACAATAGTATGGCTCACCTTGACCCTCCTGATTTAAGACATAGAGCCTTAACGCTTAGTTGGTTTAGTATTATGAGTGAATCTGCCACTGTAGTTTGTCCATCACTGTATCTGGCCTGTAAAGCTTTGAATGACCAGTAGATACCAGCCAAGTCTTTTGTTTTCTTTAGGCCTTTGCTGCCATCTTGTGGACATTTTGACATTTGCATCCCAGTTATGGTATCCATAAGCTTAGCATGTGGATGCACAATCCATGGCTCAAATACCCTATGTCAGGGGTAGGCAACCTTGGCTCTTATGACTCGTGGGCTTCAACTCCCAGAATTCCTGAGCCAGCCATGCTGGCTCAGGAATTCTGGGAGTTGAAGTCCACGAGTCATAAAAAAGCCAAGGTTGCCTACCCCTGCCCTATGTCATGCTCAACCTGGGCACCAGAAGTCCAGAGCCCTTCTAGATTTCCAGCAAATATATGAACGGAAAATTATAACAAATAATTGAGAAACAATTAATTGTATTTAACATTACATTAAATCACTTAGCATCTGACTTAAGCGCGTGTTGATTTTGGGGTGTGCCATCCCTAGTGAACCATTCAGAGTAAATGTAGTCTATAGCCTGAAAAAGGTGGTGTCCTAATACTAGATGTGAAAATGAGTATGGCTCGTTTAACAGACCATGGTCAGAAATTTTGACTTATCACAATATGCAAGCTGTCCATGTAAACAATCTGAATGATTAGTAAGATGCAATTTATTATGAATTTACAGCAAAGCATATGTATTTAAATCTTATTTCAACACTGGCAATGAGACATCATCACCTGCCATATTTGGGACATTAATCTGAGGAAAGTTGAACGGTAGGTGGAGTGATGCATACACCTGTAACCTCCACCCCTTCACTATTGCTTCTAGCCAATCCCAGCATCATCTATATGGGGTTAACAATCCTGAATATAAATTATATTCACCAGAATAGAATTTTGAGAATTACCTAAAATAAAGATGGGCAACATAAAATTCCAGGACCTTATGTAGCACCTATTGTTTATGAAATCCTAGTATAACAACCAAAATTAGTTGGAAATCGGGTAACCTGTACATTGTATGTATGTACAAATAAATAAATATGGATTAGCAATAGCACTTAGACATATACCACATCATCATAATGCTTTACAGCTCTCTAAGCGTTTTACAGAGCCAGCATATTGCCCCCAACAATCTGGATCCTCATTTTACTGACCTCGGAAGGATGGAAGGCTGAGTCAACCTTGAGCCGGTCAGGATCAAACTGCTGGCAGCTGGCAGAATTAGCCTGCAATACTGCATTCTAACACTGCGCCATCACATATTCACACCATTTTTAATAGGAAAGAAATGATACTTGTGTAAATCTTAAAATGGCCCCCACCCGCAGAAGGGAACCCCAATCCTGTTTATTGTATCATGCAATACCATTCACTTTTGCATTACAACCATCTCATTTCTTTGCCTCCTCTCATCAAAAGATGACTCTGGCAAACATTGTTGTGTACCCCCCCCCCCCATCCTAGATGTACTAGTGCCTTAATTCTATGCATCTCTAATGAAAGAGCTTGGGACCGAATGCACATTCAAAGAAAGGTGGTGCATCAATGTATATAATGTAATGTGGGGTTCCAACTTGAATTTTTAAAAAAGCTATATACAGAATGGAAAACAATGTATCTTCTTCATTAATAACTCATTCACAAATCAGCAACTTTCTAACTTTTGGGTTGGCTTCTCTTTTATTACAATAGGTATCAACCAATTTACTGATAAAATGAAAGCCCCCCACAATGCAAAATGCTGTGTCCAGAGACATTAGAGTTAGGATCAGACAATTTTCTTCAAGTGAAATCAGGTGAAAATAACCCAAAACAAAAAGCAAAATCGAAGTTAGAAAAGACATGGCTTTCAAGTTATACATAATGAATGAATAAATAATCCCCCCCCCCAACTGACTGAAATAATTATGGAGCATTTAAAAAAGTTAAATCTCTCTAGGTCTATGGTAAACATGCAAACCTACCAAACAAGCAACATAAGATTAATTGTAGTTGCCATTGCTGAATTAACATTTCAAAGGGGTTTAGACAGCTTTTTCTCCTGTATGGCAAAACACATTAACCAAATTTTACAACACTTTGATTTAAACTCAGAAAACATCCACTTGGTGGTTGACTTCTAAAGCCTGAATAAAAATAATGAAGACAAACGGGAGGCATTGGAATTGGCACGGAGTCAAATGAAGCAATATTCACGTTGCTAGGACTAAGCAGAAATTCTCTTGCCCGCAGGTGCCCTGAGTGGGTGTCTGTCACATATGAAGCTAGAAAAGAAGACTCAAAGCTGGCATTATTGTGTGTGCAACCCCAAGTGTCTGCTGAACTACGGCTGCTGCTAAACTCCAGCTTATGTAGTTACAACTTGTGGGCAGTTCAGTGTTAGGCAGTGTGAGTGATTCAATGTGATGATGAAAGTCTGCTGTGTGCTGTACACCTTTTTCATTGGGTAGCCTAAACTGGGAAGTGTGCAAAGCCTCCAAGGATATGTGAATGTGGGTCAGGCCCTTGGTCTGCCTAGCTTAAGACTAGCTACAATGACAGGTGGCAGCAGCTCCTTGGAATGTCCCACTTTAAGAGATTCCAGCCCTATCCAGAGATGGAATGAAGATACTGGCTCTCAGTATAGTATGCAATGGCAGCTGCAATTGCTTTGATGACCTTAAGTCACAGAACATGATGTTAGTCCACAAGGACAAAGGACAGAAAAGAATTTAGGGAGAGGGAAAGAAAGACTAGTAGTTCTAGGCACTCCACTTGGGTGGTGTGATGGCACAATGAAGTACTGGTAATGAAGCCACTGTTTGCGGACAGCAGGGATGATGCTTAGTGCTCTGCTCCAGCGTCAGGGTGGGCACCCAGACACATGGTGAATCATGGTGGCAACTCATAAACACAGGACAAGGAAGGGCTACTGGAATTCAGATGGAAGCATAACCACTCAGCTAAAGTCATATGGACTGAGCAACCGAATCCAGCACCATACAGACATTGGTCTGTTTTGTAAACTGGTCTCATTTTCGATCTGGCACCATCCAATATTAGCTCTGGCTGGATCCATTGCTGGAATACAAGTCCCATATGTTTTCAGCCAGATCAGATAGGCCTCTATGGGACACGTCACTCAGTATAGGCTGTACTAACACAATACATGTAATCTGGTTCATGAACTAAGCCCTACACGGTATATGGATCCATAATCTAACCAAGTGGGTTGGTGTCATATAACTAACTAATTCACAAAGAAACTAACAAAGGGCAATGTCAGCAAGCTTAACAAGTGTGAATATGACTGCTAGATCGTTCACTGACCTGGTTAAGCATGTTGTGATTTCAAGCCCACTGTACACAGCCAGAAATGTCATAGTTATTGGTGGCCAGCCAAATTTCTTCTTGATCAGCAGATTTCTCCTCTGCTCTTCTTAACTGATCATATGCTTACCACCACAAAAGAGGTGATACTTTCATCCGATTAATACAGAATTGTGACACCACCTTTTCCATAAGCATGAATAGATTTTTCCAAGTGCTTATCACTTCAAAACAACACTGAAATCTTGAAATTTGTGTCGACGAATGGAGGAATGAATACAGCATTGGCCAGCAATTTGAACATTTGCAAAACGAAGCCATGTTTGCCTGGCACAGATAAACAAATCTAATCAACATTCCGAGCTGCACGTGTGTGCTTGTGCATGTATGTTTGCTTCTCTTCAAAAGAGATAAAAAAGTAGGAAAGCTCTCGTTCTAATACTTGCTAAGTAATACCATTCACCTCCACTAGCAACTATGACACCAAAGTACATAAATTATCAAAAGCAATGTACAGAAAATTACAAATTCATTTCAAAATACATCACATTGCTAGAACCGAGATAAAAAGTGCTTCTTGGGTTGTTTTTCGGGGTGTTTTTTTTTTTTAATTCAGAAAACAAAAGTCTCTTTTGAAGCAGAAGTGTTGTTCTACTTTGATCTGCAATAAAAGTTTGGCCTTCCATTGGGGTAATGCTGAAAGTTCCCCCTGCCTCACCCCAAACGGGATGGTTTAAAATCAAAACCTCTTGCTCTGACTCAGGCCAAAGATATCCAACCATGGTGCATTTCAGCCAGGATTACTAACTGCCGACAGGTCAGGTATTAGCCAAGTTACATCTTCACTGTGACTCCTTCACGGTATGCTGAGCCATGTCAGCAGTGGCATTATTTCTCACTGGATCACTGCTGCTTGCTGCTGATTTTGGCAGCACCTAACCTCATCGCTTCACTTGTTTCCTGGAAAACAAATAAACAGATAAACAAAAGCAGCTGAATTTAGTGGTGCCGATACTGCCTCATGAGAGGCACTATGCAAGATGGAGGCCCAGCCAGTTTCAGAAATGGGTGTCTCAGGAGTTCTTGTGCTGATCCTCTCTGTGAAGGTTCCCTCACCAGCATCAAGTCTAAAAATCCACGGAGAACTGATGAAACCTAGGAAAGACCAAACAACACTGTGAGGCCACTAACGTCTAAACCACGCATCAGAAGATTGGGTTTGCAGACCAAAAGCAAATTTCAAAGTTCTTTCATTTAACACACATTCACTTGCTCTCAATCATACCATGGCAATGATTTACATGGGGAGAAATTTAGCTGGCCCCAGTAGGAGACCTATCTGTTTCCCCAAGCTTTGAGTTGAACCTATGCTGCATTATGAATAATGTAGTTGCTGATGCTATTGCCACTTTATGTAACGCATGTGATTGATATTTCTGAAATGTTTCACTTTCACTTGAATTTTTGCATGGTTTTATTATTTAACTGCACCCTCTTGGGGATTTGCTCTTAATTGAAAGGAAGCTATGGGGGAGGGCTCCTATTCATGTACACATTCTTATCAGGGATGACAGTTCTATGTATAAAAATTATTTGTTTTCTTTATCAATAAACAATAGGACAACTGAGAATATAAGGTATAACTACAGTGTATCAGTGCAAAACCCTAAATATTTATCTTCTCTTTTGCATGGCTCACAGAACTGAATGCTACATATAGTTCACCTTTTTAGAACATATTGAGGAAGAGTGATGGCTAAATGGAAGGAGAAAGGCAGGTATATAAACTGTTTCTGCTTAGAACATGCTATATAAATATCCCACTGAAATATAGATTAATGCAGAGATTAAAATGAGTTTAAGCCTACACTCAGACAGCTAAATGGGCTCACGTAATCTTGTGCATGGGCAGAAAGGAAACTTGCACCATCTCATCCTGTTTGCTTGAAAACAGTCTTCTTGGTTGTCTACATGTTGAGGTAACTTCTGGGAACATAAACAGTGAGTTTGGGGTTAGGCGCTGTTCTGGGGCCCCACCTATTTCAGCTAAGATGCTGCAGAAGAAGGATAAACACAGGATTCAAAGGAAAGGTGAGCATTCCCACCTTGTGTAGGTCCTTCACTCTTGGCGGTACATTGTCCCGGATTCTACGCATGGCCTGGAGGGGGGGCTCATTGAAGTAAGGCGGTTCCCCATCTATCATTTCTATCACCATGATGCCAAGAGACCAGATGTCCACCTGCAACACAGAACCAATTACAGTGCAAATAAGCTGCATTAACTATAACCTTGTACAGATATTTAATCCTCGTCATTTTATCCTATTAATTTTTTTTTTTTTAAAAAAAGGTCATTTGTGGTTGGCATTGCAGGACTCTGTCTTAAGATGCTGGTAACACACAAATCTGATTTCAGGCTGGCCATACATTTAACTTCAGTAGCTAACACTGCCTTGTTGTGCTCACCGGAAAACATTTTCTATCAAAATGTTACCTTAAAAATCCTGTTTGGGCGAGTTTAACTATGAAAATAAACTTAATCCATTACTAATTGTCCTCACATCTCAAAACTTCACATGATTGGTGTTGGAAAGTCCTTCTATGGTAACAAAGACCAACACCAATTTAGATGGAGCATAAGAGCCGTGGTGGCACAGTGGTTAGAATGCAGTATTGCAGGTTGCTTCTGCTGACTGCCGGCTGCCTGCAGTTTGGCAGTTCGATTCTGAACGACTCAAGGTTGACTCAGCCTTCCATCCTTCCGAGGTCGGTAAAATGAGGACCCAGATTGTTGGGGGCAATAGGATGACTCTGTAAACTGCTTAGAGAGGGCTGTAAAGCACTGTGAAGCAGTATATAAGCGGTATATACCACACACACATATATATGCGATTACTATTACCATATCTAACAGGACCCTCAGATTTCAGCTGCAAAGATCCTAGCAAGCACCAGCTACAGAAAATACTAGGTCCTTGCTGCTGCCTATAAGTTTGCAGTCCAAGTCAGAGAGTCCTACTAATTAGAATATTTCATTTGCTGCTCATCTTAGGGTAGTCTGGCTGTTCTAAAGAATAAATGACTCACCATAATGGATTTAGAAGAAGTTTTTCAGATTATGTTCTGCCTAATAATACTTTACTGGGATCTTCATAAGATAATCATGTCAACAAAGGAATTCAGGAACTCACCCCTGCCCAGCAAATCAAACTACCATTGCAAATTATTTAATGAGAACAGCAGTGATGGACAACTCTAATTGAACCGGAGAATATAATTAATTGCTTTCTGTATGCTGCTCTTACTGACAGTGGATCAGAACTAGAGTTAGTTGCATGTAAAATACCACCTTGAAACTAGTAAAGCTGAGGTTAATTATAAGCACTTTGCAATTTCTATTTTTTTTTTAATTCAGGCTCTATTCCCAGGGAATATGGAGTAAAATACAATGGAAAATAGTAGTCTATGAGTCTTTTTTTTTCAGTGATTGTCATGCATCAGGGATAGCACTTGTGGGACACTGGAGTGATAACACAGATCATGAGTTCACGCAATACTCCCTTTGTGGCAAGATTGAAATATGTCCCGTTATGCTCAATATATCTAATTACATCAGCTGTTTGGAGAATTCAGAATGGGCACAAAAATGCAGCACAGAAAGAGATGGAAAAGGGCTCATTACAACTCTTCTTATAATGTTCTCTACCAGATCCTGCACTTCTTCAACGATCACCTGAAAACAACCATTACATCAGGTTGCAACAGACAGGTACTTCCTATCTTAGCAAACCAGGATATTCAACTTTTCTTTATCCCAAGAGTTATTATTTTAGCTGTTCATTTTAAGAACTACTATGCAATTTTGAGGGCTGTTTACTTGATTCACTGCTTCTCTCGTGCTGCCCTTTTTTTGTGTGTGTGATGTTGTTCAGACAGTGACTGTGTTCATGCAACATGCAGACCTTGGTCACATAAAGACCTAGCAGATGCATTCATATATCATGCTAAGTAAATCTGGTGAGCCTTAACCTTGTTCAGGGTTTGTGTGCATGGATGTGCACACATCCATGGATTAATGTATTGTATGAAGCCAGAAAATGATTAATGCAATAACCAAGTTAAACATATTGTGTAAACAGACAGGCAATCTTATTTTTATCAATGTTATGGGAACTGCTTAAAGAGACTTTTTCTTATTTGTTTTTTATTTATTAATAGCATTTATATGGCTGTTTGGTTCAAACAATATGACTCTGGATGATGTACAATAAACCAAAACATAATGTTAACAATTACTAGCAAAAAACAAGAAACTATCATTGCCAATCAGGAGCACAAATTTGTTGTGCTCCTCTGGACAGGAACTCCAATCATCCTGACTCAACTGCCCAAGGAAAGAATCAGGTTTTCATTGTTTTTCTTGTGGAATACTAAGTAATAATGTGATGTATGAAATAACTATCCCTGTCATTGCATTCTAAATTAAGTCCAAATGGTCCAATTCCAGTTCTAGACCCATCCCACCCAACCAAAACTGTCTGGACCCAAGCCTGGAGGGAGGAAGGGAAGTTCTGTTAACACCATGCCTCCTACTCATAACTCCCTGAATCGACCCAGAAAGATACCATGGTTGAAGATATTGTAAGTCACCAACAGGTCAAAGAGGGGCCAGGATGGATGCATTACCTCCATCTTGAGTCCACCAAAGGCCATTGTGTAATCAATTCCATCTCAGTAATATATCTCAGTCTGGATTCAGACTGGAAGAAATATGTTCAAGCTGAATTGCTTTAAATAAATAAATAAATAAATATTTTAAAAGGAGATTATTGTTTTCCAAAGATAATCTATGTTGCTGAATGGGGTAATCATTTTGCTCACCTCAGTTCCGTAAGGCAATCTTGAAATCACTTCAGGTGCCATCCAGTATGGGGTTCCGACAAGTGATTTTCTTTTTGGAACGTCTTTTGAAACTTGGGCACAGAATCCGAAATCTGACAGCTTTATCTGAACAATAAATAACACATCACGCAGTTCAAAATTAAACAAGTGGGCAGTGAATATTAACTGCATTTATTGAGCAGATCCATAATTTGGATTGTTCAACATAATCAGATGGGGAACCTTTTTCCAATGTAGGACAGAAACTTTGTATCAGTTGGAATCCTTGACCATGGCTAGATGCATATACAACTAGTTATCAATGGAACAAAAGTGTCACTTGGAGAAATTTTCAGTGCCGAAAGATATTCTTTCTTCCCCTCTCTATGCTACCTCCACCAAGTAGAATAGGAAGCAGTTGCCAGAACAATAGGCTGCAGGTTCCCCATCCAATTAACCACAAGTCTCTACTTGAAATTATATCAATAGCTCATTTTCTATGATTTCAATACTTTCTGCCCAATGATAAACATAAATTGTTTTTCAGCTGATCACAACGAAAGCATTGTCTTGCATACCTCTCATTTTCTCTCATTAAGGGAACTTTTTCCTCTAGTTTATGGCAAGAATTATTTTGACAAGGAAGTTTCCTGCTGCTCCTCTTCATGCACAATTTAGAAGTTTTAAATTGCATGTAGTTCTAACAGTGGAACTGTCCCACAAAATTCAGGAAAATGAAAGTGTTTTATAACCGCCTTTTGGTTTGCAAATTGATTCACAAAACATAAACTGAGTAATGCAAACGTAAATTAGAATGCAAACTGAATAAAATATTTCTTGTTTATTGGTATTAACTGCTACTAGCTTCAATCAACTTTCAAGAGTTTATAGTAATAAAATCAAGAGGATAAAACTCAACTGTCTCTAAGTAGCAGTGTAAACATACATGGGGGACTTCTTCAATTTCAATACAATTCAATGCAATACATTTCTTGTATTCTTCGTTTGAGGGGAGATGATGACTTTAAATAGCATCAATTAATGTTACACCTATATAAAAGTTTGCTTGGTTCATACTTGAAACAAACAAAAAGGTTGCCTTTATCAACTCATGGCAAAAACAATCAAGACCCTCTTCCTGTGCCTGAAGCAGAATAATGATTGAGCCTTGAGTCTTGGGACTAAAGTGGATTAGATTAGATTAGTAGCTCATTTATCATGTCAGGATGCAGTCTGAGATCAGAACAGGGAGCTATCAAAATAATTAATAAGGAAGCTTTCTAAATGTTTGTACGATGGTGCCTCACATTTTATTTGTGGCACTGTTTATCTTATTTTGGCATTACTTTTCATGCCTTTTTTCTTCTTCTTAATTCAACATCAATCAAATAAAAATTAGAAATGATTGTTACTATTTATAAAACCATAGCCCAGCCATACACGGCATAAAAAGGTTCTTTTTATACCATGAAAGGGAGACAAAACAATGGATATTTTTGAATGCCAGATCAATTTCCCTTTATCGAGGAGTAGAGGAAGCTTTTGCCCATCTTCTGCATCTTGAAATATAGAAAAGATGGTTTTAAAGTGGAGGGGGCGGAGGAATCAGATGATTATACAACTGTTCATGACAAAATGTGCACCGCAGACAATGAGCATAATGAGGCATTGTGTGCATATTATTAAGCAAAGATCAGGGGAAACCAGCCAAAAAGCATTCAAAATGGAATTCTCTTCTTTTTTTAATATCCTCCCTGAAAATATGCAATTTGCAAGTCAGGATGGATGAATCTGTCCATTTTGATTTTACTCAATTTTTATTTTAATTTATTTGTTTTATTTGGTGGGGCATATGTGTCAGTGCATTACTGCAACACTTTGCAAATGTTGCAAAAATAATGAAATTGTTATGAAAATATGCATGCATGTTTGTCAGCAAATCTCTCCACCACACAAAATAATAATAATAATAATAATAATAATAATAATAATAATAATAATAATAATAATAATAATAATAATAATAATAATAATAATAATAATAATAATAATAAAGCAAGTCTCTTAATTTGTGTTATCTTTGTCTTGATTTTTTTTTATTTTTACATGCTCAATGTTTCTAACATCATTTCTGTGATAAGCACATTTGCTTGTTTGTTTTAGTTGAAGTCCCAATGCAACATTCTGAATATTCTGAAAATGTCAGGATTTTGATGCATAGACTGATTTGGCTGGAGGTATGAACCGGGGCAGTTGATGTATAAATTCAGGCTGAGCAAATTTTCCCACATCTCTTGGTAAATGATGAAAGCTGCAGGCAAGCAATGTAAATTTTATGGACAGGTTGTTAACATGTTACTGAAGTAATCTGAAGTTTGACAAAGCTGTAAGTTATATCATTGCTTTGTGTTCAGAAAAAGAACCATTTCATGAGAATTGCACTGTACTGAAGGCTAATGCCATTGCTGCATCTTGAGCATTAGGATGCAACAATTAGATATTGGGAATTTTCCTAGAGCAAACAATCAGAGAAGGACCACTGCTACTTCGATGGATGTAGATCATTTGTTGGCTAGCCAATTACCCAAATTTAAATTGATATCAAGGAAATTCTGCGTTTATTTAATATATTTGGATTCTGTAAAGTTTAGATTTTTGGTAGCACCTTAAGAGGCTATTACGCAATATTTAATCATTTTAATTAGGCAATAATCATTTTAACTATTTTAATTTTCTTAAATTAATTGGATGCACCCGATGCATTATTAGCCTACCCTTTGCCATGAAAATGGGCATACGGGCAAAACAACTTTCCAACCCTGTGAGGTTCAAGCAAGCTGACGGCTCCCTGATGGGAGGGACTTTAGTCACACAATTAACTGAGCCCTTACGCCTAGAAATAGGGGCACACTGGGAATTTATTCGGTTCCTGGTGGCCCCAAAAATGACTGAGACTGTGATTCTAGGCTTAGCCTGGTTGGACAAATGGAAGCCACTTATCTGGTGGGAGAAAGGAATGAGAACTGTGAGACTACCTATAGGGCCCGAGCCTCCCACTGATTCAACTGACGTTGCGGGACACTTTAGGCCACCTAATGAGCAAGCACTCATAGCTGCCTCACCATCACCAGATGAATCACTCATCCCCAATGAATACCGGGACTTAGCAGAGGCATTTAGTGAAAATGAATGCGATGTCCTACCCCCTCACAGACCCAATGACTGTTCTATCGAACTGGTGCCAGGAGCCAAACTTCCACGCCCGAGAATGTACGCCATGTCCCCCCTCGAGATGGAAGAGATGCAGCAATACGTGAATAAAAACTTAGCGAGGGGGTTCATTGAACGGGCCAAATCTACTGTGGGAGCCCCCGTGTTATTTAAAGAAAAAAAAGATGGGTCTCTTCGTCTCTGCGTAGACTATAAGGGCCTCAACGCTGTGAGTGTGGAAAACAGATACCCCCTCCCCCTCCTAAAGGACTTATTAACTCATCTGGCTAAGGGGAGTGTCTTCACTAAATTAGACCTGAGAGAGGCGTACTACCGAGTGAGAATAAAAGAAGGAGATGAGTGGAAAACTGCCTTCAACTGCCCCATGGGGAGCTATCAATTCAAAGTCATGCCATTTGGACTACAGGGGGCCCCAGCCGTATTCATGCAGTTGATTAATGAAGTCCTACATGAACACTTGTACAAAGGGGTTCTGGTGTACCTTGACGATATTCTGATATACAGCACGAATATGACTGATCACATAAAGCTGGTAAGAGAAGTGTTAAAGAAACTATTGAATGCCAAGCTTTATGCCAAATTGTCAAAATGTGAATTTCACCAGACCCGATTAGATTACCTCGGCTACAGACTCTCCGATGAAGGCATTGAGATGGATCCAGCCAAGGTGAAAACTATAATCGAATGGCAGCCCCCCAAAACCCGCAAACAACTCCAGAGCTTTCTAGGTTTTGCCAACTTCTACCGTCAATTCATCCCCTCTTTTGCCAAAATTGCCCTACCCCTTACAGATTTACTAAAAACAGGAGAAAAAGGAGGGAAGCCGCGACCGGGCCAACCACTAGCATGGACTATGAACTGTCAAACAGCTTTTGAGAATTTAAAAAGACTATTTGCTGCCGAACCGGTCCTAAAGCACCCCTGTATAGGGGAGCCCTTTGTAATTCAAGCCGACGCCAGTGATGTGGCAGTTGGAGCTGTATTGCTTCAAAAGATATGCAGAAGAAGGGATACCCGATGTCTGAAGCCACTTGGGTGAAATCCAGTGAGGTGAAAGCTGACAGGCTCGTCAAAAGGTTTCATACGAAATACCCCAATAAACCGAAGACTAGTCATTAATATATGGTTTTGTTTACATTACAGGATCTGTCCTTTTTGTAAGGGGGGCTGGATGTCAACGCTGTTAATATGGGATATTATTGCATTGACAAGATATGCAGAACTGTTTGGTATTTTTGGAGTTAAATCAGATGACATACAGAGGGAGGAGAATTGTGAAGAAAGCGGGAGATTGGGAAGGGAAGTGAATCTTTGGCCTCCAGCCTAATTGGAAGACGTAAATCATGACAGTAAAGTAAGGGAGGAGTTAACAAGATAAGACAGACGCCAGCCAGAGAAATCCAGATTCTGGCATCCATTTTGTAATGTACCGAAGTATTGTAGCAAAACTTCTGGCAAGGAATGCAAAATAAATAAACTATGAGAGAAAATAATGTCTCCGATTTTAAGGAGTGCTTCCTCCTTCGGACCACAACATCAAGCAAATAAGTGTTTAAAATATCAGAAATACCTGCAGAATCTTGTGTTGTTGTGTAGTGCTATGAGCAAATTTCACTTTACTTATTACTTATGAGTCTAGCCTAGTATTCCAAACTGTTCCTCTACACAAACAGTGAAATGTATCTGTTTGCTTATGTGTTAGACATATCATTGTCTACATTTATTTTTACATGCTTGGAATTAAGGTCAAGTGAAATATGTTTGCTCTAGATTGTGTTGATCTAATCCTCCCATAATACCATACTTTTGCATTGTTTACATGGATAATTGCCTGAAGATGGTAACAGAGCCAATGGGGGAAAAAAAACTTTGTGATGACCTCATGATTCATTTCCTAAATCTAGGAAGTTTAGTGACCCAATTCACAAACTCATGCCCATGAAAGCTAATTTACAGCTAGTGTTAACTTTGTGAATAACTTCAACGTCGACAGAAGGTTCTTGCATCTATTTTGCAGTTTTATATTTTCTTCTAAAACTTGTTAACTTTTCTCCAGCAATCAGTAGAGGAGGCTTAAGACAAACTGTTGCAGGTGATGTTCTGTTGATGCTTTTCAGATGTCTTTTATCAGCCCTAACCCTTCACAAAAGCCACAACGCTAACCCTGTAAGTGAACACAATCGACTGCTTCGGAATAGCATGGGATCAGTGTAATGGGATCAATGCATGGGATCAGGGTAAATTCTGACTGATATTTTGAGAGATGATTTCTACCCAGCAACTTGCAGTCATGTCAAGTTTGTTCATTATCTATTTTTTCTGAACCTAATTAAGATCCCAATCCATTTTTGATGATTCCAGTTTAAAAAAAAGCCAGAAAAAATGAAAAAAATACTTACTCGCCCATCACTAGTGAGAAGTATAGAGTCGCTCTTTATATCCCTGTGAATAACGCCTTGATTGTGAAGGTAGGCCAATGCTCTTAGAACAGATAGACAAACAGTAGCAATCTGTTCTTCATTCATTCTGGAGTTTGGCAGGCAATATAGGAAAAGAAATGTTGTCATATGTTTACTGCTGGGATATGTTTTCCCAAAAACATCATTACAAAAGATAACATTAACAAAATATTTCTAATGTTTCACAATAAACAATGGAAAAAAAACTCAGCCTTTTTCCCTGAGGGATATCTCACAAACTAGAAAGTAGATTATTGCTGATTTCAAGAAGTCTATATGTCTAGTAGAGCAGCATTACTTTGGCTGGCAGAGATTTTCCCGGTGTTAGGAAAGGTCTTGTCCATTACCATGCTATCATAAAAGAAACTGAGTTTGGTACCTTCTAAATCCACTCTACCTCTTCTGTAACAAATTCTTTAGATGGTCTCCTGAGAAGTTGTATATTTTTCCTCCTCCCACCTGCACATGCCAAGTTTTTGAGATGAATGACTGAAGGGCACCTATGGAGACAAAGCTGGTCTGGCAGATGCAGCAATGATAGCTTGAGGTCACAAGGCCATTGCACCCATAAAAATGGGATGGGGAGTAGACAATGTCCAGTTGGAGCATAAGCAGGTAGAAACTCACAATGGCACCCAAGTGGTAATGGCTAATTGTCTACTGCAGTTCAGGTCATGAATAGCTCACTCAATAGGATTAACATTTCATAGCAACATGATGCTTATGTAAAAGTTGCAGATACTTTGATCAGATCTTCTAGGAAGCTCCTATAATGTTCAAACAGCAATTAAGGAGTGCATCTAATGAATCTAATCCTAATGACAGCATTTATGGAACAGTTTTCTGCAAACATCTGTTTGCAATTATACGCCTGCCAAAATATTGGCCTAGTGAGTAATATTTCAAAAAATAGCCCTTAGTGAAAGCAATGGGAATTTTTAATATGTGGGCTGAAACCAATCTTAAAAATAACCCTGGTTCTGCAAATACAAGTCATAAAGCAAATGAGAAAATGCCCCCATTTTTAGAACAAAACGATTTGCTATTCAAAGCTTGATATGAAAACTTCCAAATTAAACAAAACTAACAAAAGAGACTATTTGTAGCTTAGAGTTGAACTGTGAATGCTTGGTGCTCTCTTGAGCTTGGATGGCTGTTTGCAGATATTTTGTTAACAGACTAGGTAGCATCTCCAGTGCTAGAAGGGAATGGAGAGAGCTAGAAGCTCTCTTAAACAATTAAGATTAAACAAAACCGTGCAACCGATTGCCTAATAGCATGAATCCTAAAAACAGGGTTAACTTTTACTTTGTCATATCACAGATGGGCATGCCACCCAAATCTCAAATCAAAACCTTCGAGGTCTAACAGCCTTGATTTTATTTTTAATTATCCAATTGATTGCACGTGTATGGTGGAAGTATAGAAGATTAAAGTACCACTTTGGCTATCACCTCATGAAGCATTACATAGAACAGAGATGATATGGAATGTAAATGGATGACATATCAAGACTTATTGATATTTGAAAAAGATCAATTTAAGATAAAGACAAGAGAACAATTAGTAAGTGAAGGATTTGCTTGTGATTGGTTTAATTATTATAGAATTTTTGAAAGATTTAAATTTGATAAAAAAAAAAAAGTTTTGCTTTCACAGGAACTAAATCTGAACTGGATGTTAATTTATGTTCTGGAGATGACCACTTGATTTCTAAAATATAAAATATTACTCAAGATGAACCTACCGTGTTTCCCCAAAAGAAAGATCTACCCAGAAAATAACCCCTAGCTTGATTTTTGGGGGTGGGCCTAATACAAGTCTACCCAAAAAATAAGCCCTAGTTTTAGGGCAAGGCACATGCCTAAAAATCAAGCTAGGACGGGGGTACAGCTTACTGTTGCAGTCCCATGGATCGACACTTGCTTCGCCGGCCCACTTCTTCTGAGGCCAAAGGAGCAGCTTTATTCTGCAGCTGGCAATGGAGCTCCAGCCTACATTTCGGAGTCCGAGGCCTTTCCGGAAGGCCTCTGCAGTTGAGAACCAAGCTAAGGATTCAATCTGTAGCTTGGTTCTCGGCTGCAGAGGCCTTCCGGAAATGCAGGCCGGAGCTCCATTCTCAGCTGCAGAATGAAGCTGCTCCTTTGGCCTCAGAAGAAGTGGGCCGGCTTGGGGGGGGAAGACTGTTGGTGCCACTGCTGCGAGGTGAGTGGAAAAGACACCCGCCCCCCAAATAAGACCTGGTGCCTCTTTTGGAGGCAAAAACAATTAATATCGGGTCTTATTTTGTGGGAAACATAGAAGATGAATATGTTAAAGAGTGTATGATAAAATGGGCAAAAAAAAATGGGTATAATATAATGCTAGATAAATGGGAGAATGTTAAATTACAGTTTGAAAGAAAACTTTTATAAAGATAGGAGAATGTCTCACAACCCATACTTTTTCCAGGTAGTCCTTGACTTTAGATTTATTTACTTTTTTTATTTTCTTGGTTTAGCTCTTGAGTTTTTCTTTGTAAAGCAAAGTTGTAAGCATGAACAATTTTTTTTATCCTTATGAAGCTCTTTTAGATTGGCTGCTGTTTCAGGTTTGTCCTCTATATTGTCCTCATTGGAAGCTAGACAGTATTTTGTTAGGAAAAGAAAAAGACCACTTTAACTACTGGAAACTGTTTTAACTAATTACTGGGATATAGATACGTTATGAAACGTACAAGAAGTAGTCAACTAAATTATGCCTTTATCCTCTAAAGCAGTGCTTCCCAAAGTTCTTCCTTCATTATTCAAAATCACTTATCAGAAAGTTTTATCGAACTTCGAGGACCAGCTATAAGTTCCTTCTTTCAGCATCATCATAACTTTGAACGGTCACTGAATGTTCACGAGGCAAGGACTACTTATATTTATGTTGAATTTTAACTATTCTTGCCTCTCTTTTAAATTTTTATATTCAATTTTTATGTTTTTAACATTTTATTTGTATGCCGCCCAGAGTCCCTCTATGAGGAGATGAGCTGTTTTTAAATTTAATAAATAAAATAAAAACAGTATAATTGAATGATCTTTATGTCATTTCAACAAATTACCACTGGTAATTTTATCAGTTTTGTTTTAATAGGAAAACTCTGGGAGATTTTCAAATATATTTTAGTATCTGTGGCAATCTTTAAAGTCAATTTAAATTTCCCTAGTGTGATGGGTAACGAGTTCATGTGTCGTTACCCAAAGAAAAAAACACTTTAACCCAATTTTTGGTAATTTGCCCAAATTTGAGAAGAACTGCTCTAAAGCATACCAAAGAGCTTCATTTGTGCATTTAACAGCATATTATTATCATTCAACAGAGAAAAGGTCATTCGGGTTAGTTTTCGGCAGCAGAAGGATGCATCCAGTTTGGAAACCAAACCTGTCAGATCAGCATGGACCTCTCCTTCATTATGTTACCGTTTTATCTGTCGATACTGTCACAAAACATATTTAGTAACTTCCAAGGTTGCTATAGAAACAGTCGAGGGAATCAGTGTGAATAACCAAAATGGTTATTCTGCACTTCTCCCTCTTCCTCCTCCTTTGTTCCTGTTGTTTCAAAGGGCGAAAGAGTGAATGAAAGAGGCGCTTTCTGCCCTGCCTTCAGAGAATCCCCTTTGCATGAGAGGTCAGTGTGGGGATTCAGACGCTCATGCAAGGCTCTGCCTGGGGCAGTTTCATTCATTTCAGCAGAGATATCTCATCTGCTTCGGCTCCCTCATCTTACAGACAGTGCCCTTTGGCAGTGCTCCCTTGGCAGTGGTTTTCTGCAAAAGATCAAATGGCTAGAAGGCAAGACTTGGCCGCAGAACAAGCTTACCGTGTGTGAGTCACTATATCGGTCAGAGCACCACCTTCCAGAAACTCCATCACAACCCAGAGCTCGTCTCCCACCAGGTAACTGTTGTACATGTCGACCACATTTTCATGGTGATAATCTCTCATGATAACAACCTGGAAGAAGAGCAAAGGCTGACAGTGCAACACGGTCTAGGGGTTTCTCTACTTTCCTGCTCATTTGCGCCAAATGGGAGAGAGTGTTCAATCCTGTCATTCATATTTGGATGCCTAATTCTCAGTAGAATAATGTTGAATACAGACTGGCTAGAAATGAGAGTCTGGGGTGGAAAGGAGCTTAGGTAGAATTGTTGTTGGATCCTTCCCTTCCTTTATAAATAGAAATGAAGATAAATCTGGTTTAAAAAAAAATGGTGCAGGGGTTCTCCTATATGTACCAGGTGTGTAAAACTGGAATTTAGGACAGGCACGATCACTCGTGCAGGAAAAAGGGAAACAGCCTTGTCAACAGCTATGGATGATAAGAGGATCTTGACATCTGTTGACTAAATGATCAGCGGTAGCTTGCTGCACCTGATCCTTTTGCATTTGAACAAACGGGCTTTGGGGAAAAGGTTGGCTTACACTGGTCTTTGGAAGTGCACAGCACTATTTTTGCCGAATCAGATGATCTTATCTAAGCAACACACTACAAGCATGATAATCCTGTGGTCTGATGCCATCAGTGGTCTTCTGTTAATCTTGCCGTGCACGTGTGCATTTGGAAGAGAAGTTCAAAGGAAGGATGCTGCTCAGGGCCCAGCAAACTATTCACCTGCAAAAGGTCCCACTGAGGCACAGATATCTTTGGCATCTTTCAGGTAGGTCTGAAACCCTGGAGGGTTCAGAACAGCAGTTCACCAATGATGACCTCATCAAGCAGTTCACCGCATATGACCTCTCCAAGGGAACGAACGAGGTTTCCAAGGGGGGGGGGGAATGGCACAGCTGCTGCAAGTTTTCAGCTCTGAAAATGGCAGCTACAACCTAAGCCAGATTTATGTGTTAAGAGGCATCAGGGTTGGGCAGATCTTTGAGGGAGTGTTTTGTGTCATCAAACAGCTGATGCCAACTAAAATTTGAATCCCAAATTTAATTCTGTTTAAAAAAAAAATTAATGTAAATCATTTAGTTGTAATTACATTTTGTCCAGTTTGGACATCATGCAAACTGTTGTTACTTTCAGCCAGAAACAAGAAGGGGACACGGGCATATTTCAGAAGGAGGATGTGCTCCATAGTTAGAACTAGCAAAATTATGTTCGTTGGCATATTCCAAGCTCCAAATAGCCATTTCAAGTGTTCCAACAATGTTGTCCCTACCTCAGAAAAAACAGTACAAAGAAACAAAGCCTCTTTTGTATGTTCCAAGTCACATAAATGGCATGTGGCTGTCTGGCACAGCTCCTTTTCAAATTCTTCCAATTTTTAAAAACATGTTCTTCTGCTGCTACTGCAGGTACCGCATTTGTTTCTTGAATATTGCTGTCTGAGAAACTGCCCAATGCAGACTTGCCTTTATGCATTAGAAAGGAGAAAGTCACAACCTTGTGACCATATTAACAGTGTTATATGGTTCATGGGTTGTATTTGAAACACTTCCTCTCTTTCTCACCATTCAGAAGACTCTAGAACTGATGCTATTGCTGTGCTATTGGATTGTTATGAATGGTACTGACAACTGCTTTCTATGAGCTCTTTGTAAAAGCTGTAGTTGCATCTATATCTGATTCTTTATCCGTTTTGAAAAGCTGGGCCTAAATTTGTACAATAACAAATCACATATTCCAGTTGGCCAAACCAAGACATGTTGATTTCTATATATGTGATCATCCTTTCCTTCCAGCCCCACAGTATAATGTTTGCTCTGATATTGTGTGAAGATAAAATATCCTGGATAGTATTAATTAGTGTTCATGTTTATTCTTCTCTGCTCAGCCAACAGGAAAGACAAAAATGAAGCAGAGTAATTACTGTTCTAGAAATCCTAAACATTCAGATGCCTGCTAAAACTATGGTGAGAAATGAAACGCTATCCATATCTGAGCAGAAACTGCTACTTTAACTTATTTGACTTATTTCATTAAGTCATAATGTCAATGTCATAAATCTGATTAATCCTTCTCTATCGAATAAGATTTTATTCTGCCACACAGAGACTTTCCCTTTGAAGGCAAGTTGTGGGACTTCTCATTTTAAACTATATTTATCAAGGTTACAATTTGCTCTAGATATGAGAAGAAATGGATGGTGTCTGCTCAGAAAGTGGGGCTCAGTTCAAAACAAGATAAATATATAACTTTATTTACACTTTTAATGTATCTTAAGTGAGAATATGTCCATCTTCTGGGATATTGGAACATCTCAAATTTTATTTTATGACTGTTTTTCAAAACAAATAACACGATTCTTCCCATTCCCATTTTATTCTCACAGGGTTTTACCCAAATCGGAAATATTTTGTTACCAGAATTAAAAGCAAGCTGCTGACCCCACTCTTCATCATGTAGGAAATTTGACCGGATGGTCTGCTGAATTTTAGTTTAATACTAATTGTGGGCCAATGTTGTGAATTGCACCTGAAAGTAGTAGATTGGTTTAAAGATGCTGGCTTCAAAAAGTTCTTTTTTCCCAGTTTCCCACACCTGCCGCCAACAGTTCATTCTTCCGCTAGCAACTTACAACATCTTCTTGAGTCATACTGTCACTGTGCTAACAGTAAGGAGGACAGCTTTTATACTGCATCAGTGATGGCTGGGTGATGCTACAAGATGCTTTATGTCATTGGTGGGCGAAAAGGCCCAGAGTCTGCCTCACTCTGACCATATAAGAGCTGGCCTATTCCCTAAAACTTTGTGAGGAAAGTGAGGCTGAGAGACAATGACTGACCAGGGAATTCTGAAGCTGAGTGAAAAACGAAATCAGGTTTTCCTGGTTTAAGGTTAACAGTCTAACCAGTATATGGCATTAACATCTCTGCACTGAGAGCCTTCAGATTAAGATATATAGGTAGTCCTCAACTTACGACCACAATTGAGCCCGAAATTTCTGTTGTTAAGTGAGACATTTGTTAAGTGAGTTTTGTCCCATTTTACAACTTTCTTGACACAGTCGTTAAGTCAATCACTGCAGTTCATAAGTTAGTAACCTGGTTGTTAAGTGAATCCGGCTTCCCCATTGACTTTGCTCATCAGAAGGTCGCAAAAGGGGATCACGGGAGTGTGGGACACAGCAACGGTCAGAAATATGAACCAGTTGCCAAGCATCTGAATTTTGATCAGGTGATCATGGGGATGCTGCAAAGGTCGTAACTGTGAAAAAGGGTCGTAAGCCACACTTTTCAGTGCCGTTGTAACTTTGAACGGTCAATAAATGAACTGTTGTAAGTCGAGGACTACCTGTACTGTATGGAAAGAAATTAAGGTCGTGAAAGAATCTCCTTATGGTTCCAAAAGTACCTACCTCATTGAAGAGCAATTCCCTTCTCTGCTGTTTCCTGAGATCCATTTTTTTCACAGCCACTTGCCTTCCCGTGTGCTTCTCTGTGGCGATGCAAACGATCCCGGTGGAGCCTTCCCCGATCTTGATAAAGTTGTCCAGGTATTCCCGTGGATCCCCTGGGCTCACCACCAGTTGCAAAGCTGCTCGGAACTGCTCGTGCGAGACCCTTGAGGGTTGTTGATCTGAGGTGGAACCCCAGCTCGGCGGAGGGTAGGAACTTGAAGTGATGCTGGGGGAGCTTGGGTAAGAGGCTGTGGAAGTATAATGTGAGCTCGGCTGCAGAGAAGGCTGGTGGTTAAAGTGAGAGAATTTGTGATAGATAGCTGAGTACTGATAGCCACTACCTGAATAGGTGGCTTTACACTGACTCTGAGGTAGCTTTGTTGGGCCTCGTGGATATGTGTCTGATCCAGAAAGGGGTGGACTTACTACTATCTGTGCTCGATCATAATCCAGCTGTGGAAAAAGGCACATCAAAAAGTTAACGTTGTTTTCGGTACAACCATGTGTTCCCGGACTAACGAGGGATGCAAACATTTGCTCTTTTTAACTTTCCTCTCCAGGTGGGTCGCCATCAGACTGTCTTAGTCGTTGCTTAGATGCCTTTGGAAACACATGTTCTAAAGGTATCTTGTTCAATTAGTACAATGTTGCCCCTTTATCAAAGGCTTACTTGTTGTCTTCTCAAGCAGGGCAGAAGACATTGTTCAAGGGTAGGAGAAAAGCAACCAATCCCCACCCCACCCCCAGAACTGGCTTTCAAAGCATGGATCTAAATCTTCTGGTGGCCCAAACTAGGCAGCCTACAAGCAATCGTCTTTTAGGAACAGGGTATCATGGCCCACCAATTTGTTACATTGAACCAATGGTTTGATTGAAAAAGAGTCCAGGTTCTAAATCCAGTCTTTCTAATCAATGGGATATTGTTTAACAGGAGGAAAATCCCTAGCCTCAATCTTTGGAGAGCTGCTGACAGAGCAGACAGCTTTGATCTGATTTTTCAACAGAGCTGATTCATGTGGAAGTCCTGGCTGGTTCCTTTTCAAGTTGTATAACCTCAGACTCCAGTCAAGTCAAAGAGACTTTCTAACCAGAGCAGAAGATAACTGCTCCTGAGCTAAAGAGGTAGGAGGTGTTTGAGGGCAGACTCAAAGAAGGGAACAAGAGGCAGGATTAAATATCGATGGAGTCACCATCCAGGCAAAAAACATTTTTTGAATTTGAATGTAACGACGCTATCATGAAATGCTTAGGTTTCATTGTATGAAATACATTCTTAGCTTTAAAACAACCTGCGACCCCTTTGTCTCCAGCTTTGCTTGCCGATGAAGCCCTTTTAAGTTCATGTTTCCAAAGTCTAGCAGGAAAATTCAGATTTGGGGTAGCCTTGTAATTCTTTTTACTTCCCCCTTCCTGAAGATGCTACTGACACTAAGTGTCTTTAGCCTCTTTATGTTCTGCTATACTATGACACCCGTCCCCAGACTTGATAAGTAGCAACAAAGACAGACAGACAGACACATAGCAACACTAATGATCCAAAACATTTTCTGAATGTTTCTGAATTTGGGTAATAAATGGCATCACTGGGTTTCAGTAGCCTGGGAGGATGAGCTCCAGAGGCCTCATGACCTTGGCATGAGGGTAACATGGGTTGCCTACTGGTCTCTTCCACAGATAGTTTTTAGAATACAGGTCCCACCCAATTGCAAGGTATTCTGCAGAGGAGAGGGTCCAGGGTCTGTCAAATGGACTTGACTTGGGTTTCAATTCCCTTTTCTGTAGGCACAATGTTGAAAACATTGCCATAGATCAGGTTGGGGCAACCCAATCAGGGGCCACAGATGGTTCCTCTTCCTCATTTGTTTATATAAAAATATGTGCACCACCTATTTCGTAGGCTTCAAGGCAGCTTACAATATTACAAAAAACAACATAGAAATGCCCATGAAAATAAATATGGAGGGTACCCCAAATTAAAAACCAAAGTTAAGGCAGCTCCTGTCATCATTAGTATTGGTACACCCGCTGAAATACTGTAAGACCGTCAGTGCTTTTGTAAAGGGCGAGCAGTTAAGAGTATCATATACTTCCAAGGGCAAGATGTTGCAAAGGGTGGAGACAGTACTAAAGAAGTATCAGCAGGCTACTGACTCCTTCACCACTTCTCCACCACCAATTCTCAGCATCCCCTTGTTGAAGAGATGGAAAAATTTGGACTGGGAGAAAAGATCCTACAAATGTCTGGATACCAAGCCCGAATCGAGGGCTTTATAGGTGATGTGAAACAGCACTTTGAATTGAACCTGGAAGCAAATTCCTAGCCAAGCCAGTGACCACTACTTTGGATAACACTTCCAAATCTTCTACCACTGGTTGGCAAGTAGGCCACCATATTTTGGAACACTTTTAACTTCAAAGTCAGTCTGGTGTAGAACGTCGCAGTGGTCTTTCTGTAAAGTGATGAGGGCATGGATTATGATCTACAGGGCCTCCTGGTCCCAAAAGTTCCACAACTGGTGTACAAAGCTAGGCAAAGGTCTTGGGGCTGTGGCCAATATCTTCTACTATAAAAAAAGCCACAAGTCCAGTACTACCCCCTGGATAGGTGGTCATGTAGCTATAGATCAGGTATAGTTTCTTCTCCATTGTTAAAGGCCAATCACTTTCAGCCCACTCACCTCACAAAATTGCTTGGGGAAAAGAGGGAGCATTATACATGCTGTCTTCAGTTGTGCAAAAATAAAGACAGGCACATCCTGCTATGATACTTTTTTAACACCATGAAACACAACATTTGCATACCCTATGTCCTTGGGAAGGACTCTGTAAGTTGAAAAAAATTCCAAATCCAGTTTGAACATCTGACTGACCATAATAATACAGGTAGTAAGTACTCAGGTTACAACCATTTGTTCAGTGACTGTTCAAAGTTACAACTCTGTTGAATAAGTGGTACTTATGACTGGTCCACTGAGTTTTGGCCAATGTAGCATCCCTACAGTCACTGAACTACAATCTGGGTGCTTGGTACCTGGCTTGCAATACCTTGCAGTGAGCTGCAGTCATGTGATCACAATTTCCAATGTTCCCTGCTAGTTTCACACTACCAAAGTCAATGGGGAAGCCAGCAGGAAGTCGGAGGTTGCAATCACATAATGTTCTTAATAACGGCAACTGGGATTGCCAGAATTGCCGTTGTACATTACATGGTCACATGATGTGATGCTTTATGACCGTATTGCTTAGCGATGGAAATTCTGGTCCCAATTACTGTCATGCAAGAACTATCTATAATAATAATAATAATAATAATAATAATAATAATAATAATAATAATAATAATAATAATAATAATAATAATAATAATAATAATAATAGATCTTTGGGAAGGACCTTTATAGGCGGCAGAACTGCCAAGTCCGGTCTAAACATCTGGGTGACTATGCGATGAACTATCACAGTGATGGCGAACCTTTTAGAGACTGAGTGCCCAAACTGCAACCCAAAACCTACTTATGCATCGTCGAGTGCCAGGTGGGTGTGGCCCATTGGGTGGGCGTGGCCCATTGGGTGGGCGTGGCCCATTGGGTGGGCATGGCGGTGGTGGTAACAGCAGACTGGGTGGGACTAAAAAGTTCAATCAATCAATTCCAACTTTGCAAGATCTTTTTTTTTCCCGCGAGAAGTTGAAATTGACTGATTAAATCTTTTTTTTTTTTGCACATGGCAGCGGAGGCCTAAAGCGAAAAGGTTTTATAAAACTCAGCTGAAGGCCTAGGACTGGGGCGACGGTGCGCGTGCTCACAGAGAGGGCTCTGAGTGCCACCTCTGGCACCCGTGCCATAGGTTCGCCACCACTGAACTATCATAATGCTACAATAAGCAGAAATTTTCAAACATATTTTGTATGCTTTAAAGGACTGAGAGATATCTGGCTGGTCACTTTTAGCAAGTGAATTCTAGATTAGAAAAGAATTGTCTGATCCAGCTGGGCTGCTCTTACAGCTGTCACAGTTGGAGCAGAGCAGCAGTTGCCATGCCTGAGGCAGCCTGAAGACAAATTAAGACAAGGCTCTATGCAATGTATCCCTCTCATATATACCCTGTTTTCTTCCATGTCAGGTCACATGGATGTCAGTTTCTTGCTAAGGGGACAGGAGAGAGGATTTTGTGTTACCTCTCTTGATTGGCTGTGATCTGAGGTAACCAAACAATTCAGTAGTGGAGGTGGTTGTTCTCCCAACTGTTTGTCCACTTGCTTTTGCACTGTGGGTACCTAGGTCTTACAGCAAAGCTACCCATATACAATGCCACAAAGGGTTTTGTTTATCTGCTGGCTTGATGCTGATCAGGGTTGAGAGGGAGTGATTTCCCGAAGGTCATCCAGCTGGCTTCTGTGTGTGGGAAGACTGGAACTTCTCTTTCCCTGCTTCCAGTCCAGGACCTTAGCCACTGCACCATACCGGCTTTCTTAGCCAACCAGTTCAAACAAAAAACCACCCTTGTCAGAAATAATTATCCTTAACCAAAGGATAATTGACTTCCGAACCTTTGAGTTCTCTTGAATTTCCATCATCCTTGGTTTAATTTTGGAAGAGGGGAGGAGATTAAGAAGAATTATGAAAAAACCTAATAGGATCATGTAGAATGCCCACAGAACACAAAACAGAACAAGTTATCTTTTTTTTTAAAAAAAAAAATCCCGCTCTCCCAACTATTAGTATACTAGTGTGCAGGAACGTGCATCTGCGTTTTCATGTCAGTACCGATTCCTGGAGATTGCCTGTTTTAGTCCTTGTAGGTTTTTCCCCCACAATACGCTAATATTTATAACAATATTTAATTAACCATTGGTGACAAAACCAAAACCACAGTGCACTGGGATCCGGCTTCAGTAGCATTCAGAGAATTGAACCAATACATGAAAGAGAGCTCTACTAATGGATCATACTCCTAATGGTGGTAGAAAAACTCAGATTCAGTGCTGTCACTTAATGCTAGTTGTTTGCAGACAAAAGCTAGGCTGTAGCATTAGCTACTATGGAAGGAGAATGGTGAACCACATGGCTCTTTGGTGAAATGCAGCAAGACTGTACAAGGGATCCAGAGGAGAATGAATTGCATTTTTTTTTCTTCCTGGCTTTTTTGGATCATCTGAATGTGGATCCATTGGTTGTGACAGGAGTTAACTGACCACCTTGTCATCTGAGCCTGATGTCGTGGACTAAAAAAGAACAACTGTCCCAAAGTCAATCAGATGGTGGGGGTAGAATTCACAGTTTCCTAGTTTCTAGCCTGAAGCCTTAATCACTAGAGCAAACTGGCTCTCAAAACTGAATCTGTAGTACTTCACTGAAATCCGCGCAATACAATATGTTCTTTCAGTTTGAATGTTAATAAATTATATTCAAGAATTTCTTTACTCTAGGAAAGCATGAATTACATTTTTCAACAATGGATTCACAGCTTAATAAATGTTATCTAATGTCACAAACACACTTTTCCCATGGATCTACGTATTTGCCTTTACAGATAGTCCTCGACTTCAAAGTTACAACGGCACAATTGAGCCCAACATTTCTGTTGCTAAGTGAAACACTGGTTAAGTGAGTTGGCCCCATTTTATGACCTTTCTTGCCACCATTCTTAAGTGAATCACTATAGTTGTTAAAATAGTCAAACTGTTGTTAAGTGAATCTGGCTTCCCCATTGACTTTGCTTGCAAGAAGGTCGCAAAAGGGGATCACATGACCCCCGGGATCCTGCAACCGTCATAAATATGAGTCAGTTGCCAAGCGTCTGAATTTTGATCACATGACCATGGGGATGCTAAAACAGTTGCAAGTGCGAAAACTGGTCATAAGTCACTTTTTTCAGTGCCGTTGTAACTTTGAACGATTACTAAATGAACTGTAGTAAGTTGAGAACTACTTGTACTGAGTTTGACTACTGAACCATTTAGTTCCACGTCTCCAGTTTTATTATAACTGATTTTTTAGTGTCTAAGCCAGTCCTTCTCTCATCGACCTTTTACCGAATAGTACCAAAAAGTGGCTTTGACATGGATCCGGGATTCTACACAAGCCACTTTTCCTGGAGTTTCACAATGTTTTTAAATTTAGGCATCTGAATTGATTGCACTAGCATTGAGAAATAAGTAAAAGGCTTAAAATATGGGCCAAAACTGCAAGAGATCACCTCAAGTAAAGAGGATGGAAACTGGAGTTATATATAACTGGAAAAAGAAGTCAAAATCAAAAGAGATCAGATCTCAGAGATGCTAACGTAAAGGGAGGTAGAGCTAGTTGTTCCTGATAGCTTGGAATCAGCAAAGAAAATAAGAATTAGGGACCTCCAGCAAGACATTTTTCATCTGTCTGAAAGAATGCAGAAATGGAAGTAATATCTGAATAATGTTAGGAAATATGTGAAAAAACTGGAGAAGTTTACTCTGGGGAACGATGGCAAGAAGAAGAAAAAAGGAAAAGCTTACACTTAAATTGGACAGTATAAAGAGAGAGAGAGAGAGAGAGAGAGAACAAACAAGAGACCGAGCTTCAAGTGAGAAAGAAAGACTACTTATGAGTACAATAACAATTAAAAACACAAGGCTTTTTGCCCTGCAGCTACCAGAGTTAGGGTTAACTTCGAGAGCATGGAAGGATTCAGGAATATTGCTTGGCCACTTGGCCAACGTGAAGTAAGGGAGAGCATCAGCAATGAGGGAAATTGCACAATAGAGCTGACTGGAGAAGATCCCATGAAGAGTCAGGAGCAGACTGTATCCAGCTAAGCTGGGCACAGAAGTTCCAACCAGAAGGGATTAAGCATCCAGGGAAAGAATGAAATGGCTACGTGAGACTTTTGCCGAGACTGCTGTGGACATTTTTTTGCAAGGAAGGGGAGGAGAGTTGGATTGTTTACATATGTCCTGTTCTTCTGAAATGTTCTGTGCAGCAGTTTTAAGGGGATTGTTGTGGGTAAATTGCTATCTGGGCAGGTCTGTCTGCGGAGCATAAGGCGATTTATCTCATGGAGTTCAACAGCTTGCCTATTTCTTGTACCTGCATGATACTGTCTGTGTATTTGGATTGGTGTTGTTTCCTAAGGCAGGGGTAGGCAACCTTGGCTTTTTTTATGACTCGTGGACTTCAACTCCCAGAATTCCTGAGCCAGCTATGCCTACCCCTGTCCTAAGGCAAGTGGTAAAGTTGTTTTTGTTTGTTTAGAACCATGGCTTAAACATTTTTTTCTTAGTGGATGACTAGGAGGGAGTCTTATGCTGCTTATAGCAGACCTCACCTCGAGCCCAGAGATCTGGCAATAGGTTTTGTTTAAAGTGAAAGTCATCGGAATTAGAGGTTTCTGCTTGGAAGATCTCTGAAAGAGCCATTTATCAAACCTTTGCAGTTGCTGGGTTAAATACAGTAGCAGCTATATTTATTTGCAGATGGGTTTTAAAAAAATCTTTAATTGGTCAATAATATTACTAGTCTTAATGTTAGCCTAATAATACCTTAATATCACTTGATAAACATACAGTAGATTGCCATATAAATCAGTGAAGGTAATCACAACTGACACTTTTTACTGATAACTAACTCTGAAATTAATTTATATATCCCCAATGATAATAAGATTGAGTATCTGCAAAAAACAAAATACAATATGGGAATAGAAAGAAGAAACTCACCATCTCCAGTTCTTACACAGAAGCATTATTTTAGAAAGATATAAAATAAGATGCTGCCATTTCCTAAATGATCTTCTAAAACGATTATCCAGTTAACTTTAAAGTTCCCAAATTGATTCTTTCTAATCTACATCAGAATCAGTCTTGGGAGAAAAAAAAAATGAGTCATACTCTTCAAAGCAAGCATCAGAGCAATATTTACAGTTTTTAATCCAATTTGCTTCTGAACTTTCAGAATTCAGTAAACAGCAGTCTTTATGTCTCTTCGCCCCCCCCCCTTTTTAAAAGTCTTGTCTCATTTTTTATCTGCTAATACTTGACATTCTCAAATATGTACCTAGGTAGATGAATGATTCAAAAAAAAAAAGAAAGCAGGGGGAAAAAGAATAATAAGCCTTTTCTGAAAAAAGTAATTTTCAGCACTGTGCTGAGGCAAGCGAGCTCATAATAACTCCATGGTGGGTGGGAGTTTAGAAACAGACTCATGATGTAGCACAATTACAAATAATTATAGCAGTGAATTTATTTAATCAATCAATTTCAGTGGTAAAGCACGGGGCAGGGGTGGACAAAGCAGAAGCTCCATTCAGCGTTTAGTTACTAGTTTCACTGCTGGCTGCCAGCCAGAAGTCCTCTGATCCATGTTAGTTAAATGCACATTAATCTGAATTTGGCAGTGTAATCAAGGACCCAACTGAACTGTGAAATTGAATTCTGCAGTGGAACTTCATTTGACCATTTTATGCTAAGGCTGTAGGGAGGAGCGATGGGGGAAGCCTGCTGCAGCATCAATTTATCTCCGTAGGTTGCTGCACAGTCAGGGAACAACCGAGTTCTATCCAGCACAGGAAGAGAGATGCACAGCAAGAATCAGATCTGTTTAACCACCTCTGGAGATTCCTTCATTGGCCCTTTTTTTTTTTTTTTTATCTCTTGGGAAGTTTTGACGAGAAAAAGGATTTCCCTGGCTCTTGGAAGCTGTTCTGAAGGCTAAAACCAACGGGTGTGTTGGCTAGTTTATTTAGTTCCAAAACAAATATGCCAATTATCCTCTAACTATATCTTGGAGCATCGAATTTCTGAGGCATAAATAAATTGGGAGTGAACAACAGATGCATATGATAATTGTATGTCAATTCAACCTCCTAGGAAGAGCTCAGAATATTTTGTGAAAGGATAATAATAAAGAGAACATAAGACAGGCCAAGAATTTTATCTGGACTGGAAGAAATGAAGCTTGACTACCACTGGCAGTGAAGTCTCAAGGGCTGTTCTGCTGAAACCCCTTCAGAACAATATTGCAACTCTACATTTCCAAACGTCAGAATGTCTTGGGTTGCATAAACGTTTATTTACGATGCCTTTTTGATCCCATATTCCGTCACCATCACTGAAAAGTAAGCAATGTCAGTTTGCTTGCATCATTCTGCTCTGGGTTGGACAGAAATACTAAAGGTATTTTTTTTTTTTTAACAAAGCTCCAAGTTTGAGGCATCATCAAGATAGATTACCTAGGCATTACTTTCCAAACTACTCTCTGTGACCATACCTGGAAATCTGGAAGCTACAAAATGAAGAAAATAAATTCCTGAACCTGCCTTGCATAGTCCTGACCAAATATGATGGAATCTATACTTACATATATCACACAGCAAGACACTACAACGTTTGTTGCAGTAGGAAAGGAGAGCTTATCAAAAGGAAATTCTATATTTATGCTGTGGCTTCTGCAGGATTGCTGTGTCATGTGATTTTGGACTAAACCTTCAGATGCTATTACAATATTTTTCTTTTGCAGTGATTTATACATTTATTTGGAGGAAATAAAGCAGTTGTCTGCTTTTTTCCAACCTTGCTCCTGGCATTATATGCAGTTCTGCATCTTCTTCAAGTAAGCTTTTTTTTTTTTTAATTAATGGTTGTGCAGCTTGAGAAAACTATAATATAGGAAATAGTCTGGATTGTATTCCTTCTGCTTCCTCTGTAAAAGTCTTAACTCTTGGACTCATTATATAGAGTAGACTGATGAGGTCAATCCCTCTGCCCATTAGTGATCTGACATGTAGTTTAAAAATATCAGAATTATTTTGCATGAAAGTCTGCAGGAGAAAATAAAAAGCTGCTGTTAAAATACTCTCGTTCATATATTTTACACATATGCTATTTCCTGTAATGTACGCAGTAAGAAAACTGTAAACAACCTAACAAGGTCCAGGCACAGATATCTGTAACACTGCAAAGTCAATAACATGCGCTATATTTATTGAATTGATATCCCATTGAGAGTGATGAGATTGTGAAGAGAAAAAAATCAGACAAACACATAAAATTATATTACCTTTCAAAGTATAAAATATAAATAGAGATCGATGAAACCACCCTAAGGAAAAGATACGAAAAGTGAAAAAGAATCACTTCCTCAAATCCAGGTCAATGAAGCAGATTAAATTCTGACAAGACATCCATCAAAGTCACAGCAGTGAGACAGAACATGCTGCTGCAGAAGCAGCGGTAAGGCTTGGTGTAACAGGAGCTCAAATGCATCTGCTATTGTCCTTGGCACAGTTGCAATTCTACATAAGCTTGACCTCAAAGTAAGTCTCATAGAATTCAGTAGCACGTTCTTGTGAATAGAGGTGTACAGACTGGCTCTATTTAGTTGCTAAGCGGTGGCTATGTCCCTGGTACTTGAATAATTCAGGGTTTTTTTTGGATAGGTAGGGGAAAATATGGATAGGAAAGCAGCAAGAAAACCAACACATTAGGAGACCTCAAAGGAAGGGGATGTGGGAGATACCCGCAAAGGAACATGAGCCGTGGCAGATCCTGACACAAATGAAGGCACTCATCCAGAAATTTAACCAGTATAAATTACATTTCCTTACCCTGGACTGAAAAATGGACAATGGATGTCAACTCCACTCAGAGCTGACTCGTTCAATTAAACAAAATTAACTGCTGTTTTATTCCTCCATAGTGGGTTCACACAACTTCCTCTGTGGCTTGAAAGAAAAGAAGGAGCGTGTTCTTTTTGACATGCTCTTCTGCCTATGATAAAACATATATATGTCTCTATACTGTACTTCATTGCGGGCTCAGCTGAAACATGAACCCGACTTAAAACAACTAAAAAAAAAGTAATACTCTGTTACAAGGCATGACAAAGATCTGGGATTTGCTGCCCGATGATGTGGGACTTGCTGTGGGCTTAGACAGCTTTAAAAAGGAATTAGTCAAATGCCTCAAGGGTGAATGTGTCTGGTGCTATCAGGAGATTAGCCATTAGCTCAACATGGGTTGAGTTTTGACAAGAAAGTACTTCCCTCCAATTCCAATCAGAAAAGTAAATTTGCCAGCTTTGTGCTCTTATTATGCATTTTCCGAAGGTATAAGTGTAGTCATGTTGGAAACAGGTTGGCAACTGTATCATAGTTGCGCCATGTAGGACTGCAGGCCGTAGGTAGTGATTGACCAAATACTTTAGGAACAATTCCGCAGAGCCCTCCAAAATGTTTCCACCGAACACATTTTTTGAGAGATGGAAGGGGAAATTATTAGACATATAGGAGTGGGGGTTAAATGCCTTAACTGTATTTAATTTTGGAGTCTAGTTCTGGCACAACAGAGTTAATGTAGCCTTTGACTTGGAAACAGCTAATCAGCTCTAGACTGTGTGGATTTTTGCTCTGAGGGTGAGGTTCCTTTTATTATTTTTTGGGGTGGTATCAGTTCACAATGCCCTAGACCAGGGGTAGGCAACCTCGGCTCTTTTATGACTCATGGACTTCAACTCCCAGAATTCCTGAGTCAGCATAGCTGACTCAGGAATTCTGGGAGTTGAAGTCCATGAGTCATAAAAGAGCCGAGGTTGCTTATCCCTGCTAGACTGAATCAGATAAATCAACTCTTGCTCTGGAAAGATTCCACTGAGTTCAATAGTACTAACTCGAATGGCATGAGATAACATGAAAAGCTTCTTCCATGGTTTTATCTACCTGGCTTGCAGGGATCCAATGATAATTATATGATCAGGTATAGCCATCACCAGCAACCAAATGTTTGTGCTAGGAAGTAAGTATTCATTGTGCATGGTTTAACATTTATTCTGTCAAATTGTCTGTGCCTGTTCTAGTATTTTATGAGAATTAGTTTCAAAACAGAAAACTGTCAGTATGATGATGGTGATGATGATGATCTATTGGAAAACGTAGGGGTAGATTTATTGATGAGGGGTGTAGAATTGTTAAATCTTTTTGGGAAGGAGAAATCCAAAATGAGTAGGAAAAGTAAACCTTAACTAATGAGCTGAAGAAGTACAGGACTTGTCTGTTGTTTAATAGCACACAAAATATCATCACCAGCTTAATTTCATTTCAACCTTCATTCATGGTTCATGCCTGCATACATCTTTGTGTGCGAGTAGAAGCCTAACCAAAGATTGTCAAACAAGGCTGATTCAGAAGCAGGTACTTTATAAAATGATATCCCAATATGAGATTTATTTGGGAAGAAGATTGTGCCCTGAAGCCTTCCTCTTCTTCTTTATTGAACAATGCCTCATAAAAAGCAGGATGTTTACCATATGTAGCTTCTACAAGCTAAACTAAACAATTCAGCCTATTTAGCTATGGTAGTTGGGAGCTTACTATAACAAGGGATGTTATGGGAATCAGGTAGTTTTGCATTTATAATTCCCCTAAATTACTCACCTTCTTTCTGATTTTATCCAGATTATTTTCTGCCGAGAAAATGATTTTATGTATGATTGCTTGGGCAAATGCTTCCATGAATTAAGTATGAGGCAAACAAGAGAGGTAGTCACCAGCTGAACATTTCAACATGAAACATATATTGCGTATTATCTGCATCTTAAACCTCATCCAAACATAAACTAAGATACACAACTAAGCCTGCAGCAATCTGAAAACAAGGTAGCTTAAAAAGCATTTATCCCTCATGTACATATTAACATGTATGATTGATACCAAAATACAAGGACAGTTGAGGTGCCCATGAAATATTAACCCACAAAGAAGAAACATGAGAAAATTCCTAGAAATGGACTAGTTCCTTCCATTTCTATTGACCTTAAGACAATCTTCATCTGGATTTATCTACTTAGTGCTAATATTAATCTTATTTGACTTCTGTCCCATATTTAGAAGAAGCAGGAATACTGCATTCAAGATGTTCATTATATCACAATGACAAAGATTTAAAATGAGAAAACCTTCATGCTAATTCATGTCAATTTTCTGGAGCATAAACCCCTCTTTAGAACTGAGGCACTGAGACATTACTAAAGGGAAACATAGTGTTTAAATTCTGAAATGATAGTAAGGTTAAAAATGTGGACCTATACAAATTTACCTTTGGAATGCCTGCTGTTGTTTCCGACAATCGAGGGTAGGTGTAGGAACTATATGAATACCCTTGCTGATTGGACTTAAAAGCACTTGCTCCATAGGGCATGATTGGCTCTTGAAGGCCAGACCCTGATCTTGACCTTTGCCTCATGGCTGGTTGAGGACTTGCCTGGTTCACATAGGATGATTTTGGTCTTTTGTCGTCATCATCCTTGGACCACTCGCTGTCACTGTATTCTAGTCCTTCTCTGGAGTATTGACTGTGAAGAGAAGTTCTAGAGAGAGCATAATGAAAAGGCTCTTTATAATCCAGAGAAAAGTGACTAGGTACCCTCCGATATTCCAGCTTCAGGCCACCATACTCATTCAGTTTACTTTTTGTTTCCAAGGAAGTGCGATAATCTGGTAAGAATCTAGAGATGTCAGACTTCAGAGGTTTGGCTTCAGAAAAATACATCTCACTTGGTTTCAGCTTGGCCACGTGTCCATTTTGCTTTGCAGCACAGCTCCCCTGGGAGTATCTGTCTGCTTCCTCCCCACGAAGGCACCTGTCTCTGTATTTTTCAACAAAGAAATCAGTCCCTGTTTCTGACTCGCTGGAATACTGTGAATAGGTGACAAAGCCATTTTCTTGCTGGTGGATTTCTAAATGGTTGGAGGATCTTAGGTGAGAAGTGGGAGGACTCTCCTTCCGAAGTGAGTTGGAACGGGTCACGGAGATATTGTCAAATTCTTCCAGCAAGCCATTGATTGAAGCATCCTTGCAAGGTTTATTTCCTCTAACGATGGTCTGGGAACAGAAGATAGCTTTTGATTAAAGGCTGCCTTTGATTTAATGCCATAGCCATAAAACCATTCAGCAGTGTCATTTCAGCAATATTGCAAAGAACATAGGGACAATCCACTATAGCCTTTTATCAGGTGGAAAATTTGGGGACAAAACGTCATTTTCCCCCAAGGTGCATCACTGCATACTCTTGCTAACTCTATCCTCAACAATACTCTTATAAGAAATTACCATTTGATGTTAGCCTAAGAATTTAACATTATTTCCTCGGATGCTGATAGAGAAGAAATCTATCTACTTAATAGAACAGGTTGTGATTCACTTCTGCAGGTTGTTCTTTGGAAAGGAATAACTAAACAACCGGTATTTCATGCTTCTATAAAAAGGTCACGGAAGGCACCACTATAACATGTGTGTTTGTAGAAGACAGAGAGAGAGAGAGAAAGAAAAGCCATATGATTTCTTTCTCTGCTCTGTACAGCCATCATAAACTAGATTAAAACTTTCTTTAGACTTTGATCAAAACTTTCTTTCGACTTCATCAAGTAGAAGAATTTTAGTTTCTTAACGATCAGAGTGTAGATAGTATGCAGCTATAGGAAATTATTTTGGATTAAACATACAGTATATTTCTTTAAGGCAGGCACCGGGAACCCATGATTTTCTAGATATTCTTGATTTCAACAGCTTTCTGCCCACCTTGCATACATAAAAGTCAGGAATGACGGGACCAGGGATGTCTGCAGAGGAGTTCAACAATATCAAATGGCAGGTGTGACCAGAGAATGAAAGCCTCATCCCTTTTTATGTGATGCATGACATCCACATTTCAAAGGATAGGGTTTTGATTGCAAGTCGTGTCCACCATACTGATGTTCTTGACTTTCCCTGTGGACACTCCTGGATGGAAGTTACCCTTTAATAATAACAGCCACATAGTTACTGCACATCTGACCCAAAAATACTGATAATAAGACTTTTATCCAAGACCTCAGCTAATTGGCTAATTAGAGCAGCGATCCGATTCAGTATATTTATTTTATTTATTTGTAAAATTTATTAGGTGCCCATGTTGTCACATGGTCACTCTGGGTGGTTTTACAATATTAAAAAATAAAATTATATAAATTACTAGTTATATATATATATATATATATATAAATCTGTAAAATCGACCTAGCTAAAAAGATAGGGGGAGGGAATATGATGCAAGGAGAGGGTGGGATCTGTTGTTAATCAATCCATGATCCATATTAAGTCGTTCACGTGAAAATGTAACTGTTTGGAGACTCAGTTTATAGTTAAACAGGATTCCAGCCAACCATTCTTGGAGCAAGCAAACTTAAATGAACTTCATGGCTACCTTGACTTTCAGTAAGAATGGGGGTGACACAACAATGATCGTGTGGCTAGAATTTCCAACCTTCTAAAAAAAAAAAATTCTTGGCAGTATAATTTTTCATTTTTATCCATTCAACCAACTTTTTTTTTTTTTTTTTAGAAAATGTGAAATTAGCAATTTTTTACTGAATTTCAGGAACATAATCTTGGAGCATGGACTTCAAAGGAATGTAGATGGTTTAATAGGGCATACGGACTGCAGATTACCTGCCCTGATATAAGATGAGCAATAGCTAATGCACAATACATAGTTTATTTTCCTGCAATCCAATTCCAGGCATAGCTTCTTAGATTTAATTACTACTGAGTTGAATGGGATTTATTCCATAAGTGGCACTCAGAAAAGTAGTCTCAAAATCTTGACATATTTCACTGCATTTATAGTTTGAATAATAATAATAATCTCCTTAACATCAATATCTTTCCCAGAAAGAATCTGCCTATCTAACCTAGATGGCCAGGAATCATCTGCTCATGGGGCCCACCTAGGAGGAACTGTTCCTATACCACAGCTCCTCTCCTATGGAACAGCCTGCTTCCCTAAGCAAGAATGCATTCCCATGGTCCTCAGAAGATGGTAAACATCTTGTTCTTCTAGTAGGTTATATATACTTTGGGAGAGGGGTGTTGCCTTTGAATCAGTCTTGACTCCTGGAAAATATCTGGACAACTCCCTACAATTTTCTGGGCAACATTTCCCCCCGAAATGATTTGCTACTGCCTTCTTTCTAGGGCTAAGAAAAAAATGATTGACCTGAAATCACCCAGCTTTGTACCTTAGGCAGGACTAGAATTCACAATTTCCCAGTTTCTAGTCTTAACCACTGCATCAAACTGTCTCTCCATGTACACATATTCCCATTAATATCTGTACTTGACTTTGAGTCCTAGTGGACGGCAGTAATAGATGAATCACACAGATACACACATAAACAAACAAATAAATTCAAATAACATTATCAACTTTCTGCTTTCTTCACTTAGGCTATTTGTTTAGTTAAAAAGTTTCTCTCTCGTGCCCTTGACTATTAATAATGATGATGGTGATGATTGTTGAACAATACTGAAAAAAATGAGTTACGCCATGTTTCAATACTAAATATGAACTTAATATGCAGCTTTGGAGTAGATAACAATGGAACAAAGATATAGAGATAATTTAGTAGATAGGGTCATCGTGTAATAATTATAGAAACTCTGAAGTCTTAAACTTCTTTGGGAAAGAGACTTTTAAGAAAATTGTCCTTGTACAAATACAATGCAATGACTAGCGTACATCTCAAATAAACGAGCAGAGGCATATTACAGTACTCAGAGATAGTGTGAGCCTCAATAAGCTCTTAAGATTTGATATCTGTTCTTGTCTTATAGAGCCTATTAGAAGTTGGTTCAGCCGGACTCTTCGCTATTCAGAAGAGTAGTAATAAAACATAACTGAACCTGTGTATTGTTTACAAAGCAAGATTTGATTTGCAACCCATCTTAATAACATTTGAGCATGTCTGCTCAAAAAAGGAGCCCTTTGCGGTTAATGGGCCTTGCAACCAGTTGCACGTATGTAAGGGCTCATTCAATCACTGAGGCTCAAGTCTCACACTTGTACTGGAGTAGGACAATACTGAACTGTGTAACTTAGTTCTCAGTAAGTGAATACAGAATGACATTGTTTAAAAGTATTAAGGCCTTACAATACTCCAGATTTAATCATATGCTGACTCACTAGGAATTAATTTAGTCATGGCAAAATGAAATCGGTGATTTGACATTGCATGCTCAGCAAGGCATCCTCTGCCTTGGCTGTGGCTCAGGCCAATGTACAGTAGCTTGCCATCAGAAAAAATTCTCATATAACAGAATGCAAACTATATAGTGTATTGGTTTAGAACAATCCTTCATTTTACTTTTCTTACTGATGATTAAGGGAATTCATATTTTTTTATTCACTGTAACGTACTTGGGTAGAGGTTTCTCAATTCAGTGTGTATGTGTGTCCTTCCTATACAGCATAATCTAATCTAATCTAATCTAATCTAATCTAATCTAATCTAATCTAATCTAATCTAATCTAATCTAATCTAATCTAATATAATATAATATAATATAATATATATCATATCATATCATATATCATATCATATCATATCATCATATAGCATAGCAATCTAACCTAACCTAACCTAACCTAATCTAAGCAGGGGTTGGCTAGAAGACCTCCAAGGTCCCTTCCAACTCTGTTATTCTGTATTCTATATAGTGTAATGTAACGTAACGTAACGTAACGTAGTATAGTATAGTATAGTATAGTATAGTATAGTATAGTATAGTATAGTATAATATAGTGTAGTGTAGTATAGTAACATAGCAATTGTATCACAGCAGTTTTTTCAGATGCATTTCACGCCCACCTCCCATGTTAGATCATTATTACTCTTTTCAGTAATTTACATTAAAAAACTGCATTTGATTGGAGAACCAAAACATAGCATTTGAACAAAATATGACTATTCAAGCATAAATATGCTGGTTCAAAGAAACAAGAATTTGCTACATTGCATGCAACGCAATCTGAATGACTTTCCTCTCCCGTCCCTTGCAGTCTAAAGATGGAATCTGCTACAAACCCCCGGGGCATACTTAAGGCGAAGGAGGGAAGCCCATTCCTAACAGAATGGATGTGCTTCTGATTAAACAAAGCAACGGATGAAAATAGCATGGAAAATATCTACATCATCTACAGTGGAGAGTAAAGAAGGTGACCTTGATGGAGATGTGCAGAAACCATTACCTAAGCAAAAGGGGATGGAACATTTTTAAAGTTCAGAACAACAAAATAGTATTTGGAAGATGTTCAGGCAGACACATCCCTAATTCACTTAATTATAAGAAGAGGAAGAAAGTACAATCAGACTTGCAAGATTCAGTTAATACAGCCCATCTCAATCAAAATAGTTTTAACTTTCCTCTGGAATTGATTTTCTAGTCTGGTTTACCTGGGGTGGGGAGGCTGACATATTTATATAGCACATAGTGATTATGCCTGAGGTATTGGCATCACCAGTAGGTCATTACTTATTGTCAAAGAATATAACATAACTAAAAAGCTAAAATAGTTTGGGTGGCCATTTATGCATCAATAGGAAAAGCATTCGACAATTCCGATTACTTTAATACCTGCATATGCGCATAGGTGCATATTTGTTACTTCTCTAGGTTATAGCAATACAATTCATCTGCTTGTAATAAAACCAACTGCAAATGGGTGATCTTTTAAGGCTATTTAGTTTGTTCTCCAGAACTATTGGCTTGACACCCTTCCACTTGACCTCTGACCTGGCTAAGTTTGGGTTAAGCAAACTACAGTAAAGAGGATCCTAATGAGGAAGACCTGGTCTTAGCTGGTGATCTTCCAGTGTTTGGCTCAAACTATGAAATTAGTCAGCACAAGCAAAGCCAAAACCCTTTGACCTCTCCACCTTTTGTACCAATTACTATCTGCCATTTGGAATCCATGTCATTATTTTGTGCAAGCAAACTCTAAAACAATAGAGAAAGTTATAAGTATGCTTCCATTTGTCTTGGAAACAGACATCCAGTGATATGAATATGCTTAATTCTGTACTTGTCTCCCCTTAACAGGTCTGTTCTGGGTCATTCATATTTACCACAGCATGGAACAGCATGATTGACAATGAAGTGCATCATAATTTAATGAGCCCCTGAAGCACCCAGGAGGCATCTGCCTTCTAAGTGCAAATGTGTGGCTCAAATCCAAGTGCTGTTTTAATATTCTCTCTCTCCTCTGTGGCAGATCCTCACTTTTTTTAGCTTGGAGTTTCCCTCTGGTTGTTTGAGCAAAGATCATCCTTTGGTGACATGAAGTGGCTCTGCATACAAAACCACAGTTTTTCTCTAAGGCACGACTGTTCTTCATGTGTTATAAAACCAGTATCTTAACCTCCTCACATTCCTAATGCTCCAGGCTCTTTCCTTGCTTCCTGAGCCAAAATTGATATGTAAAAGCCTTCTGGTAGGTGGACTTTTGTTGATACTCATTCAGGCCAGCTTTTAGAGACCTCTACGTAAGGGCAGAGTAAGAGCAGAGTAAATCTTGTCCTCCACTTTTTAACACTTTGGCAGGTAATTGGCAATTTCCAAAAATACGCAAGTCACATTCGGCTTATTATTCATAAAGAAAAATGGAGATATACAGGGCCCAGATGAAAATTACAAGAGATTTCTCCTCCAAG